>JARHVA010003049.1:1180000-1870000 GCA_037957365.1 Torreya grandis | reverse complement strand
AAGCAAAAAATATTTTTGGTTTTTTGGATTTTTGGATTTTTTTGGTATTTTTTGGAATGTTAGAATGTTCTACCCTTAGGTTGGATCATTTAAATTTTTTGAATCATGACTAGATAGTTGAAACCATTGAATTACCTATTTCTCCTCATGATTTTTTGGTGAAGAAGAAGAATGATTACCATTGTGTAGAATATGGATCACTTTTTTCCTCATGAGAAAAGAAGATTCATTGAAATCATAGAACCTCTTTTTTTCTCAAAATGTTGGTGTTTCTCTTAATTTTTTCTCATTTTTTAATTTTGGAAGAAGATAAGAAACTAGTATATGCATAAGGCAAAAATATTTAATTATACCTCATTATCTCACATACAACTAGTGATGGGTTAGAGGGGTGATGACCTGATCATCGATGGTCAGGCTAACCATCGACAGTTAAGCTGACCATCAATGGTTGAGTGTTTAAAGGAAAAGGGGTCAAGGTGAATTGAAAAAGGTGGGTTAATGTTCAAGATAGTGAGTTTAGTTAGCTAAGTAGCTAACTAGACTTAGGGTCTTAATAGGTTGGTCAGTGGGTTGAGAAGGGTTCGGTGGTCTTTAAGGTATCTCGAGGCATTTCAACATCTAATATGGTTTTTTAGTGTCTACATTTTTCCCATTTTTATTATGTAGCTTTGAATTAATGAGTTATAAAACAAAATGGATTTCTTGGTCAAAATTTTGTTTGCCCTGAATATGGGAGGAGGTGTTCCCCCTCAAACCAAGTTTCAATAAGGTGAAACCAAAATCAAGTCAGGGTTTGATAAGTAGTATATGGTGAGTTACGATGTTGGTGAAAAAAACTGTGGTTGGGCATTTGAGACACAAACATGTGCACAAAATATGACTAAGTGTGATAGTCAACATCATGTAAATACTAAGATTACCAATGTTGGTAAAAATAAGGTCAGTTTTAGAAGTACAAGTGATAGGGTAACCATTCCACAATGTTGGTCATAGCTGATCAGGTTAATACTATCAAGTCTCCTAGATAGGATTAATGTTTTCATAGGGATCTGAGGTAGGAAGTGCTCCTTTGAAAAATACAAATGGTTGGGTCATAAATAAGTGGTGAAAATTCAAATGGTCAAAATGGTAAGGTTGGTTAGTATGATCAAAAATACCAAGCAAGGTTCATCATAAAATATGTGATTATTCTAGACAAAAATGGCCAACATTAAGGTGGATGTGATATAATGGTTGGGTGGATAAGGATAATATCTAAAATCTCAAGTTTTGATTTTGGGGAGATTTAGGTAATCTCCAAAAAATTTCACTTAGGTATAGTGTTTAAAATTTTTAAAAGTGATACCCTGACCATCAAAGGTCAAGTTTTTCAAGTTCAACCATTGATAGTCAGGGTAAAACCCTAAAAGTGTGGAATATAAAAAGTGAGAATGAAATTTCATTTTCACTTTTGACATATTGACCTTTGTGCTTTCATGCTTCTTTGTATTTTGATGATTTGTTATTTGGCATTTGGCTATGAGAGTTGACTGAGTATTTTGGTGAGGTGGTTATTGGTGATTGGTTGAAGATATTTGTTGAGGTGAGTAATTAAGACCAAATATGCAAGGTGGATGAGGATGTGGTTGAGCAGTAGGACATGGGCTTTGACCTTGATAGTGATTGATGAATGAGGTAGGGGGTGTTTTTAAAATTGATAGCTTGGTTGATTTGGTTGTTTTTGGAGTTAAATTTGGTTTATTTTGTGGTGGATTTGATATGGTTTTAGGGGTTTGACCTAGGTTTACATTTTAGGTAAAATAGGGAAAATTAACTAGTGAAATTTGAAATTGGAAGGGTATATGGGTTGAGGGTAGTGTAAGAAATATATTTAAGTAGTTTTTTTGTTAAATATGTTTTTTTATTGAGTTTGAGGAAGTAGGTCAAGGATTTTTCCACTGATGGTCACACACAGTAACCATCAGTGGTTCGACCAACCATCAAAGAATAAAGGGTGATTGGATCATTGATGGTCATAGTGGCCATCAAAGGTTGAGTTGTTTGGGGAAGGTGGGTAAATAAAAATCTTAGAAAAAAGGTTTTTAAAGGTTTTAAATGGTTAAGAATGTTTAAAAAAAAAATTGAATGGGTAAAATGTCAAGTGTAGGTAAAGATAGAATAATGTCCAAGTAGGATAAAGATGTTAGAATTGTTGGTGGGTAGAGTTAGGTATTGGTTGGATAGGTTTAGGGAAGGTGTTTTTAAAGTTTTGTCAGTTTAGATTTAGGTGTTGTTTGGTAGAAACATTATGCATTTGGTTCAATATGTTTAGGTAAGTTTTGAAATAAGTGGGTTTAGGTGGTTGTAAGTTTGATAAAGAGATTGGTGTAGGTGGATCTAGGTAGAATGATTAAAAATAAAGCATGCAAACTAACTTGATTTATGTTTGTAAGAACAAGACCAGATCTAGATGAGGGATTAGGTTCCCAAGATATTTGTGAAGATCCATGATGGGATGATTGGGGATGAGTGAAAGTATATGGAAGAGGTTAGATTAGGAGCCATGGTTCACTACCAGCACCTACCATGGGATGTGGCTATGATCATGGTCCTCATCGAGATATGGGACCCGACCATGAACACATTTTTTTTGCTAATAGGAGAGATTACCATCCTACTAGAGGATGTGCATAGGATTACATGGTTTCCCATTTGGGGGGAGATAATTTACCACATTGAGAGTAAGGATAGGGATTACTATATGGAGAGGAATAGGTCCATGCTAGGTGGCATTCTAATGGCTTTAGTTATAGACCATTGTACCAGAGGGATCTAGAAGACTGATGTTTGATGATGATTTGTGTAGTGGATGGTTTCCCTATCTATTATTGGGAGTGTTGGTAGAGATGTTGCTGGGTAGGATAGTGTTTATGTGGGATCCTATTTTATTGGTCTAGATTTATAAGGAGCTATGAGGATTCTAAGTTCATTGGTGATATGGGATTAGTGTGGGGTTTGTGTTCCATTTCTAGGCATATGATCATATTAGGGTACTGAGGCCATTGGGGTTACCATGGGAGGGATGCACCTAAGTAAAATTCATAATGGGCTTTGTCTAGTGGATAATAGATTATGCATTGACTAGAGAAGGTGGAGGTGTGAGGGACATTGACTGATTTTGAGATGTGTTAGAGGGTTTGGTTATGGGTGATGTGATCTGAAGACCATATGTGGGTTGGCCTAAGTGGGCCCTCTACAAATATCACACTCTATCTTTATAGAGATGGAGGTGGGTTTATGGGAGGTGAGATGGTGAGACTAAGCTCATCCCATTTGATAGATTTTAGAGGTAGTTCAACCTCATGTAGGGGATTCTAACTCCTTTCTTGAGATATAAGAGGGAAGATGCAAAGTTTCTACTTCTAGAGCTACAGCCATAGGATGTAGTGATGGATCATGAGGAGATACCAACTAGATTAGTGATCAATGATGTTGGTTTTGTTGATGGATATATGGCATGGTATCAAGCCCTATATGTAGTAGCTAATTTTGGATAGGATGATGGGGGTCGATAGGCCATGGATGTAGATCTAGCTAAGGCACAGGTGTAGGGTAGTGGTTAGGATGGATAGGTAGTAACAGCACTAGTAGTTAAACAAGCTTAGATTATAGTTTTATATGGATAGGTGGCCAAATTATAGGGCCATATTATCACTTTACAGGGTTAAGTTGTAACCTTAATAGCAAAAAGAGATCAGGTGAGGAACTCCCTTGGTTTAATGACCCAGGAAAGGGATACACTAAGGTAGAGGGTAGGAGTAATAGTATCACAAATAGGAGGGCCACCAGGTATGATCATTATGACATGATACTTGGCCATAGTTGAGGAGTTGAGATACTATGAGGTTATAGTGCTAGCACAATGTCTAGAGTAGTCAAGATGGGGAGAGTACATGCCCAATTGAGTAGGTGGAATAGTTATGGTGACTCCAAGATAGTGGGTCTCTATAGTCAGTAGACATATGGGTATCTTATGAGGACCAAAAATAGATGGTAATGTAGGTGCAAAAGGGGTTAGTGGTAGTGGTTCCCCAAGGGCATGATTTTATATGTTTTGATATGTTATATGTACATGATTTTGATACCGGCCTACATGTAGATGATGTGATATGTACATGTGAGAGAGAGAGATTTATACATTATTACATGTATTATTTATTTTATGGACATGATGTAATGATTATGTTTTATGGTGTTGTTTTATAGATATGATGTATAGAATTATTGTTGTGATCATGATTTATGGTTTACATGTTTTAATGTTTGGATGATTTATGCTTATGAGATGTGTAGTCAGTAGATTTTAGGCATGTGATGTCTTTGGCTGATGGTTTTATTTTTTTCATGGATATGATGATGAATGGTTCAATTATGGTTATTGATGTGGTTTATGGTATGATGTTTATATGACATTTGATGTTTTGATCATAGATAGATATATGATGTGGTTCATGGATATGGTTCATAATGTTATGTTTATCATTGATATTCATTGTTCATGATCATAGATATGTAATTTTATTATGTTTAAGGATGTAATGAAAACACATAAAGTAAGTTAGATAACAAACTAAATATAGGGAAAAAGTAATGAGATGCATGTCTATATGAACCAATGATAAGAGGGTAAGGAAAAAGCATGATGCCTTTTGGTTGGTAAGGACCTAACAAAACCAAATTTAGATTGGTTTGAGTAACATAATCCTTTTGAATTATTTTAATTATCATGATTCGGTTGATAAAATGGTTTCTTGATCACATTATGTCAAGGAAGCTCATAATCCTTTGATTTAAAGATGGTACAAAGGGGAAATAGGTGATGGATAAAAAGGTAGATGGGTTGATAGGTAAGGTGACCTTATGTGGGTTAGTTTTCCCCTTCTAGGGGTGACCTAAGAGCCAAATTATCCAAGTCCATATCTTAAATCTAGGTGTAGACTGATCAATGTGGGAAGTTTACTAATGCTATATATGAAAATTGATTGTAGCTTGCTTGGGATAGCTTCTTCTAATTTGATTATAGGATCTTTTGTTTATTGATTTTTGTTTTTGATAGGTTTGAGAATTTGATCAATTTGGGAATCTTCAAATGATTTATTTTGACCCATTTGACTTAGCCATCCTTCAAGGGAGTGGTTTAAACTTGGATTTGTATGTTTTGGTAGTTGTCCTTTAAGGGAGCAGTCTATATTTTAAGCAATTTTAGTTTTTTGGGAACTCTTCCTTAAAGGGAGTAGTCCACTATGCTAGAGATATGTGACCCAAGTGATATTTTGGTATCCCAATTATTTGGATGTGAGGTTTTAGACATGGACAAGTCTAATTAGGCTTAGAGTTTTACATTTATGAGGGAAAAACTATTAGCACAAGAAGGTAATGATAGGTAAAAGGGGTGGTTATGAGTGACAAAAGATCATGGGATTATGTCTTGTTAGAGATGAAAATAATCCAAGAGAACCATGCCATGGGTAGAGCTATGGTACCCATATTTAGGATTAGGTTATGACTATGATAGTTAATCACAAGGTTTTATGTTATAATCGGTTGCCCTCAAAGAGAGAGGGATAGGTAGGTATGAGGGTTAAAATCTTGTAAATCAAGGGATAAACTTAAGGTGAGTTTTATCCTTTTTTAATAAGAGAAAGGACACATATGTGAAGCATTAAGAGGTTCAGGTTCTAGTTTGGCTTCAAGAGAGGATAAATGGTAAACTCTTGATCCATAATTATGGGTTATGATGTAGGGTCCAAGCCAATTGAATGTGAACTTGACTCTTTTATTTTCCTCCATATTGGTTACATGTTGGTTTTCTTTTAGGATGAGGTCTCTTATATTGAATTCTTATTCTTTTAGGTGTTTTTTATAGGTATGCTTGATTTACTTGATAGACATGAAGATGGTTAAGTGTTGTGAGGTGAGGCTCATCAAGTAGCTCAATTTTTTCTAGATTTTTTTGATGATAGTTGTTCTTACATATGATCTCCTACAAATATATGTAAAGAGAAGGAATTTGAACTTCAAGAGGCAAGACTATCTCTACTCTGAAGACTAAATAAAAAGGGGTAGCACCCATAGAGGTTCAAATGCTAGTGTGATAGGCCCATAAAGTGAAAGGGATGTGCATGTTTTAATCCCAACTTGAATAATTTACTACTTTGGTTAACATTTTGTTAAGGGTATTGTTAGAAGCTTCTACCTATCCATTTGCTTGTGGATGATAAGGCAAGGAAAATCTTAACTTAATTCTAAATGCATCATGGAGACCTTGGACTTGCTTGTTCTTGAAATATTTACCATTATCATTGATGATCTTATGGGGAACATTAAAACAATAGATGATATGGTGACTGATGAAGTCAACAATCTTGTTAGCTTTGGTTGAGATGAGAGGAATAGCTTCCACCCACTAGGTGAAATACTCGATGGTGGTAATGATGGATTGATGTCATTGTGAAGAATGAGGGTTGATTTCCCCAATGAGATTGAGTCTCCATTGTGAGAAATGTCAATAATCTTTAGGTACTTGTAGGCCATGGGTTGGTGCATGATGTAAATTGGCATGTTTTTGGCATTTAACATAGTTATTTACATAATTATAGCAATCCTAGTTGAGGGTGGGACAATAATAGCCAAGGCAAAGGATACGTTTAGCGATAGATAAACCACTAAAGTGTCCCTCACATATTTTATCATGCATTTTCTTGATAGCATGGGAAGCTTCATGACTATGTAAACAACGGAGTAGGAGGTTGTCAAAGCAACACTTGTAAAGGATTCCCCCTAGTATGGTGTAATGAGAGGTACTCTAAACAAAGGCTCTTTGGGCACTCTTATAGAGGTTGGGATGAATAATGTCAATGTTGAGGTATTTAAAGGTTTGCTCATACTAAATGTCAAATGGATATTTCTCTACACTAAAAATAGTAGGAAGGGCAAAATGGATATAAGAAGGTGTGATAAAATGGTGGGTGGTAATAAATAGTTTAGACTTGATTAGTTGAGATTATATTTGGGAAGTAAGAGAATCCATTATATCCACAAACTTGTTGGTAGATCATGGAACTAACTAGATAAGGTAATGCTTGAATGATGCTAAGATTACATCTACAAGTTGTTTGTATTTTTTCAAGACATCATTCTTACATTGGTAAGATCTATTGACCCAGTTGACCACAAGTTGGGAATCACCAAAGACACTAATGGTCTTAATTCTTAAGGCTAAATTAGTTTAGAGACCTATGACTAAGGTTTTTATTTAGCCACATTATTGGTGCATTTAAATTTAAGATTAAAGGAAAGAGGAAGAGGTTCACCATTAATGGGAATGAGGATCACTCCAACACCCCCACTATGCTGGCACTTGGATCCATTAAAGACCATGGTCATTTGGTAGGTAGGGTCCTCTTGAGAAAGGATCATGATGGACTCATCAGGGAATGAAAGAAGAAGTAGTTGGTTGTCTAGTAGAGGAGCTTTAACCAATTAGTCAGTAATGACTTGCCTTTTAATTGACTTCTACTTAAGGAACTAAAGATCAAACTTAGCTAAGAGTATGAGCCACTTAGCTATACACTAGTTCTGGTATGGTTTAGAGTGCATATACTTGAGTAGGTCATTATTAATGATAACATAGGTCTTGTGATTAGGAAGGTAATGATGAATTTTAGAAGCCATAAAGACTAAGGTGAGGCAAAGTTTCTCAAAATGGGTGTACCAAGTCTCATACTCTATAAGTATTCAACTTATGTAATAGATAGCTTGCTCTTTGTTATGTTCATCATGGTGAGAAATCATTACCCCTAAAGAATGTTCAGTGATGGATATGTAAAGCTAGAAGGGTTGGTCTTCTTTAGGTGGGGTAAGGGCAAGTGGAGAAAGAAGGTATTCTTTGAGTGAATCAAAGGCTTGTTGAAAGTCCTTGATCCACTTAAAAGATGTATCTTTCTTAAGAAGATGGTGAAAGGGTTGACATTTATCTGATAATTGAAAGATGAAGTGATAGATGGATTAGAGCTTCCCCTACAAGTTATAGAGTTGCTTGAGGTGCGTTGGATGAGGCATATCTAAAATTGCTCTAACTTTTGTAGGGTCTACTTTGATTCCTTGAAGAGAGATGATAAATCCAAGAAGATTTCCAAAAAAGACCCAAAAAATACATTTAATGGGGTTGAGTCTGATGTGGAAATGGATTAAGCATTTAAAGATAATGGTGAAAACATCTAGGTGATCCTTGTGATGTTTAGATTTACCAAGGAGATTGTCCACATAATCCTTTATGATTTTATGGATTAGATCATGAAATATGTAGGTTATCACTTGTTGGTAAGTTGTGCCAACATTATTCAAGCCAAATGGCATGACTTTGTAGCAAAAGGTTCCCAATGGGGTGATGAAAGAATTTTAATGTTGATCTTTAGGGGATATCAAGATTTGATTATATCTCAAGAATCCATCCATGAGATATAACATCTCATAAAAAGCTATAAAATTAATAAGTTGGTCAATGTTAGGCAAAGGAAATTCATCC
Source organism: Torreya grandis (assembly GCA_037957365.1). Taxonomy (NCBI): domain Eukaryota; kingdom Viridiplantae; phylum Streptophyta; class Pinopsida; order Cupressales; family Taxaceae; genus Torreya; species Torreya grandis. The sequence continues at coordinate 1,861,431 of JARHVA010003049.1, read as the reverse complement.
TTTGGGTAAATGAGGTTGAGGTCATGAAATTCAATATAGAGGTGAAGTCCCCTTATAGGTTTCGTAATGGGAATGATGTTAGAAACCCATTAAGTATAATCAATGGGTTGGATGAAGTTGATATACAAGAGACATTGAAGCTCTTCTTTGACTAGAAGGGCAATGCAAGGGTACATCTTGAAAAGTTTTTACTAAATAGGCTTATCATCAAGATGGGTGACAATGTTGTGAAGGGCTATGGAAGGGTCAATTCTAGGCATATCCTAATAGTACCAAGCAAATGCTATGTTACAATCACAAAGGAAAGAAGGGTAATCGTATTTCTCCATAGAATCTAAGGATTACCCAGTCTTAATAATGTAAGGGTTATCCTAAGTAACCAAGTTGACATCGATGGTTGATTCATTCAAAATGGTTTAGTTCTCAAGAGGAAGAGATTTATGGATAAAATAATCTCCCAGACTGAGGTAGGTGAGAATGGAATCATCATCCTGATGTTGGATGGTGTTGATCATAGGAGAATCATTTTTTACCATTTTAGGATGGATGAGAGGAAGAATTTTAGTTTGGTCATCCTTTTGGTAAGTTAGGAGGCAAAAAATAATAGTCTTGATCAAAAAAAAAGATGGAATGATATCAAAATCTTATAACTTCAAAATAGATAGGATTGGTGAGGATGGGATATCCTCATCAATGGTGGTGATGGGTTTAGGTGAGGTGGGTTCTTCTAGTGGTATGAACCCAAGGCCAAATAACTCATGAGGTTTTTGAGTTTTGATGGTAGGTAATTCATGAGGTCCATGCTCATATTGGCCTAGGCCAAATCCTTTTTAAGCACACTTATAGAGTTATATGTCAGGGGATCTCTAGCTCTACCAATTAGAGCACAATTGATTACTTTCTTATATGAGCAATTAAACATGGAAATATACCAGGATGATTAAGTAACTAGAAACATGAGATAGCAAAGAATTTGAGAGACAATACACACACTTGTATTAGATAATACTAGAAGAAAATATAATAAGGAAGATGCCACTTCTCCCTCAACCTCAAAGGCTTGCCACACCTCAAGACCTTCTTCCCTCTCTCTCTTGCTCAACACAAAACCCAACTCTACAACCTGAGTTGCTATACCTCCTTGAATGCTTCAGCTGATCTCCTTGACCTTACACCTGTAGATCTCCTTGACCTTGCTTGCTTCAATGCTTTTACTTGCCTTGAATTAATTGCAATACATGCCTTATGGGTCTTTAAATAGGATCCCATGATTATAAAAATAGAACTCTAACTAATAAAATTAGACACACAGCCCACGACTTAAATTAGCCCCTTAGCATGCAAACACTTAGTTCAGCTAACTAAATATTCATGCAACGAACAGTTCTGGACCGCACAGGCGACCAATGCCGGTCCCTGCTTGTCTGGTGCTACCGACGTCGGCCGACTCCCTGCCATCGCCGGTTTCCTTCTCCACTGTCTGTGACCGACGTCGGTCATGCTGTCGATGTCAGTTCCTTTGGTTCTTCAGAATCCTCTTCATTGTGTCTGCAAACAGTTGAAGCTTTTAGCTCCACACCATAACAATCTCCCACTTGGAGATAAATAGCTACAACTTGTACCTATACCTGTACACCATCTATTTTGTTCCTTAGGCTCTGTATCCCTCTTCAATCTCACTCTTGAAGACCAACCACCACGCAAACCTGTGATGCAATACCTGTCTTTTATGCCACAAGAATTTTGCTGCTCCCAAATTCTCCATGACATACTTCTGAACCAACTCTACCCTTAGCTCAGAAAACTCCCTGTATATGAAACCCTGCAACAAGTAACACAATACAGTAATAGGATAATGTAGCTAATATTATCCAACCTGGTAAAGATAAAATACAATGGTCAAACCTCCATTGTTCTGCAGCATAATCAAGACCATATACCATAGCCTTCTGTCTCATGTGTCCATCCACTCTCTTCTCTAAAATGGGAATCCATCCCTCTATCCAGTGCTTCCTTCTAGCTAACAACACTACCAACAAATACCTGTTTGGTTCTCCAAGGACTCACACTCCTCATCCATGCCAAGCTCCCACTGATTCTGGATTCTACCTGCATTGCTTCTTCCATCTTCATAGTTCATGACTATCAATAAGCAATATAAAGAAGGTGAACAACGAATATGAGGTTCACATACCTTTCTTGACCTCCACATGGGTGTTTGAGACTAATTAATTCACCCAACATCCATTCCAGTGACCGATCTAGGCCATCTCCCAGTCTGCTTCCGACCGATGTCGGTTCCCTGCACTGACCCTGACTGCCGACATCATTTCCCTGGCCGACGCTGGCGTCCCTCCTGCTGACGTCGGTCCTTATGACCGACGTCAGACTTCTCCTATCTGACCTACTGACCCTGCTGGTCTGCACATGGTGCCAAGCTACCAACATCAGTGTCTGTGTGTTCCTGTAAGTGATGAAATTTTCATCTGTGAGCTCTTCTTGGATCAAACCTCTGTCCATGCTGCCCTACTCAGATTTATTCAGCCCCTGTGACTAATCTCTGTCCTTTATCTCCTCCATAAACACTAAGGCTTCTTTGTTCCTGTCAAAAGCATCAAAGTTCCTCTTTTTGCAATGAACTGTATCTGTGCTTTCCAAATTTGAACACATACCTTTTGAATCAAGAACTTCCATTCCCTTCCTATTCTTGTGACCAAGCCTATTAGGCCACATCTTTGAATCTACACCAAAAGTAGAATCAGTAATACAAGTAGACAGATAAAGAGTATCTACTTTCTTACCTCTTGCTAGAACAAGTGCTCCCTTGGTAACCTTCCAAGAATCCGCTGTGAGGGTTATTGTGCATCCCTCATCTCCCAACCTTCCTACAGAAATCAGACTCTGCTTCAAAATTGGAACATGCATGACCTCTTTCAACACCCACATGTTGTCAATCTGCAATCTCAGCTGCACTTTCCCTTTGCCAACTATCTGACAAGGCGTACCATCCCCTAAATAGAGCACTCCAAAATCTCCCTGTTCATACTCATAGAACAAATCTCTGTTTGGGGATGCATGAAAAGATGAACCAGAATCTAAAATCCATGATCCTACCTGACTATCTAAAGAAAGTATGAGAGCATCTTGCATCACAATATTTGCATCCTTTACTTCTTCCATACCTGCATGTTGATTCTCTTTATCTCTCAACCAACACTCCTTCTTTGTATGTCCTTTCTTTCCACAAAACTAGCAAGTAATACCTTTGGACTCGGATCTCCTTCCCGACCTTGATTTCCTTTGCTCAACCTTCTCCCTTTACCTTCCCCTACTTTTTGCACTTAGAGCATTCCCTGATGATTCACCTGTGCTTCTCCTACGTATTTCTTCATTAAATATCACACTCACAACATCATCAACTTTTAAGATTTTAGAAGCAGATGCAGAATTACTTACTGGCATAACCATTCCATCCCAACTTTTAGGCAAAGAACATAGAATCAAGAGAGCCTTTACCTCATCATCAAAAACAATATTGACTGAAGCTAATTGGTTTACCAAACCATGGAAATCACTGAGATGAGTATGTACCGATCCACCTTCCTACATTTTCAAAGTAAATAACTGCTTCATAAGATATACCTTATTAAAAGCTGAGGGCTTTTTGTATAAATTAGCCAAGGACTTTATCAACTCTTTCGTTGTCTTGCACTGTGATAAGCTGGAAATCACAGATGATGCAAGGCTCAACCTTATGGAACCGAGAGCCTTCTGATCAAGAACGTTCCATTCTTCATCCTTCATATCTGTGGGCTTGCATGCAACCCCACCCAATGGTAAGTATAAATCCTTCTAATACAGATAGTCCTCAATTTGCATCCTCCAATGTTGATAATTCTTACCGTTAAACTTCTCCATTTGTAGCCTGCTTTCTTCTGCCATTGTTGAACTCCCACTCAATCAAAAAACCCTGTGAATGACCTGTAATCAAAAAACATACCCTGCTTCCTGCAAACCATAGCTCTGATACCACTTGTCAGGGGATCTCTAGCTCTACCAATTAGAGCACAATTGATTACTTTCTTATATGAGCAATTAAACATGGAAATATACCAGAATGATTAAGTAACTAGAAACATGAGAAAGCAAAGAATTTGAGAGACAATACACACACTTGTATTAGATAATACTAGAAGAAAATACAATAAGGAAGATGCCACTTCTCCCTCCACCTCAAAGGCTTGCCACGCCTCAAGACCTTCTTCCCTCTCTCTCTTGCTCAACACAAAACCCAACTCTACAACCTGAGTTGTTATACCTCCTTGAATGCTTCAGCTGATCTCCTTGACCTTACACCTGTAGATCTCCTTGACCTTGCTTGCTTCAATGCTTTTACTTGCCTTGAATTAATTACAATACATGCCTTATGGGTCTTTAAATAGGATCCCATGCTTACAAAAATAGAACTCTAACTACTAAAATTAGACACACAGCCCGCGACTTAAATTAGCCCCTTAGCATGCAAACACTCGGTTCAGCTAACTAACTGTTCATGCAACGAATAGTTCTAGACCGTACAGGCGACCGACGCCGGTCCCTGCTTGTCTGGTGCTGCCGACATCAGCCGACTCCCTACCATCACCAGTTTCCTTCTCCACTGTCTGTGACCGATGTCGGTCATGCTACCGACGTTGGTTCCTCTGGTTCTTCAGCATCCTCTTCATTATGTCTACAAATAGTTGAAGCTTTTATCTCCACACCATAACATTATATCTTGGCAAATGTTGGTTTGTCAAGATATGAGAAGTCAGAGGTAAATGGTTAGATGGTAGAGATATCGATGGAATCAAGAAGTGGATGATCAAGTCCCACATAGATTAAGTTGGTTTTATGGTTGGGAGGCCTAAAAGGGATAATGGTTTTGATGTTGGGGTCATAACTAGGATCATGGGTGAGGTTTCCATACTCTTTAGTAGTAGGTAAAGCATCCAAAACTAGAATATGATACTCCCTAAGTTAGCTATGTTTGAATGTGGGTTCTAAGGGGTCCTCTATAGGTATCTAAGAAGAAGATAAAGATGAGCTAGTGGAAGATTCATCGATGATAAGGGTGTAAGTGTTATTAATTTTGGTTGATGAGGTGGTGTTGTTTTTGGTTTGTGGTGAGGTGGATGAAGGAGGAAGAAGAATGTCATTGGGTCGATATGTCATATTACATGATGCAAAAGGACTAGGGTCAGCTCTTATGGTAACAAATTGACCTTCATGTTTATATATGACATATCAGTGTAAGGTAGAAGGGACATAACTCATGGCATGGATCTAATGGAATCCAAGTAAAATATTATATTAGAACTCACCCTCTAAAACATAAAAGAGTTTGATAATGGTGTAAGGTCCCAATTGGATGTGGAGGATAACTATCCCTAAGGTAGTGGCCATAGTATCATTAAAAGAGTGGAGGACTGCCACAATTTATGACATGATGTTCTTAGGCAATTGAAGTTGGTCATAGGCATGGGAGAATATAATTTTGATGATATCTCCTCCATCAATAATCACCCTTTTGATGTGGTTTTGATTGATGTATGCAATGATGAAGAGGGGAGGATCAGGATCTTCAAAATAGATAGAAGGTATTTCTGAATCCTAAAAGGTGATGGAGGTAGAAAGCTGAAGACCTCTAAAAAAAGATGCAAGATGTCAAGGATATTTTGGTTGAACCTCTATTGATTTCAAGGCCTCTATTAATGTTTGGTAATGATGGGGTGAGGTATTGATTAGTTCATAAAGACTCATCTTCACTAGTGTCTGGTAAAGTTGTTTTAACACTACTCATTGGATAGTTTTAGAAGGGTTGGAAGGAGAGGCACTCAAAATGGATATTTTGGGTTTTGGATAAGGTGAATGTAGAGTTGAGGGTGCTTGGTTTAATTTTTAAGGGTGAGGGGTAAAAAGGTAGGTCTATAGTATGGATAATTTTTCTTTTCCCTTATCCTTTTGTTGGGCCCTATATCAGGTAACCATATGGATAGTATGGATTAAGGGAGGTGTTGGGCTAGATGGTTGATTTGGTTCCTCCTTAATTTTAAATGAGAGTATAGGAGTGGGTAAATTTTTTAAGGGTTGAATTGGTGGTTGGTTTGGTGATGGGCTCAAGGAGGTCCATCTGATAACAGATCATCCTCATCCCATAAGCTATAGACAAGTGTTTAGAGAGATTTACAATTCTCTATATCATGTCCAAGAATCCTATGGTATGACCAAATCAAATTTTCATTAAACCATGATGTTTAAGACATGAAGGGTTGAAAGGTTTGATAGGTGGTAAGATTAAATAAGAGGTTTGCAACAACCTTGGTAAAATGGTTGAATAATATTTGATCAAAGGCATTGAGGTTATTGGGCTTTTGGTTTTAAGAGTGGGAGTCTTCTTAGAAGTAGGCTTCACCACAAAAATGGGAGGTGGTGGAATGGTTTTGGTGGGTGGTTTGGGTTGGGATTGTTTGTTTATGGTTGGTTTAGAGGTGGAATATTTAGAGGTAGAGGGTGAAGGTTTGGTGATAGGTAGGAAGATAGAGGTGGATAGTTTAGTTAAGAATGATGGAGAGTTTGATGATTTGGTAGTAGGTGTGGGTAGGGTAAAAGGAGAAGGATTACTAGAATAGGAATAGGTAATAGGGATAGTAGATGGATGGGGTCCTAAGATGGAAGGTAGGTGGGAAGGAGGTAGTATAGGTCTAGTTTGAGGTGGGAATTTAGGTGATTCCACCTTCCTAGTTGGTTTGGTTGGGATTTTCTTTGGTGGACTAGAAGGGGTTAAGTCCAAATTCAAATATGGGTGAACTAGGCTAGGTGTAGGAAGTATTCCTATATTCTTTATGGGTTTGGTTAGAGAGGCATAACGTGATTTAACAAATTTAGATGAAGGTGGGTTGGATAGTTCCCCTATGGTTTTGGAGGAAGAAGTGTTTAAGGATGGGATTGACGTAATGATAGGTTTGATGGTGGATGAAAGTGAGGTTATGGGTTAAAGTTTGTTTTGGTAAGTAATTCCAAGATGATGTCAAAAAGTGGCTCTATCTAGGTTGGGTTGAGAAGTAAACTCTAGATTTTGGACTAGTTTGACAAGTGTTGTTTAACTCTTCATTTAATCAATGTTCAATTGATGTCTTATCAACTAGGGTTGGTGTCTAAAGCTGTATGTAGTAAGGTGTAGGATGGTAGGTCTATAATTCTACTTATGGGGGTGTTTGATGGTCCTATTCTAGCTTTGACTAAAGAAATAAATGTGTCCTAAACTACTTGATTCACTCTTTTGCTAAAAAGGAAAAGATATAACTATTAATCAAATAAATCCACTCTTTTGCTTGAAAGTAAAATCACACTCCTATTTATGCTTTTGTGGAAAGTAGAATCACACTCCTAACTTAAAAAGGATATTTGCTTCACACATTTGTTGTAAAAGAAAACACACTTTGCTTAGAAAGGAAATGACTTTGGAATAAGGAAATGTCTTTTAAACTATAAATTTATTTTGATGTTTTTATAAATGAATGCAAACATTAGCAAGATTCTAATTAGTTATAACAAAAATTTAATAGAACATAACATAAGTACTGTACACAATTCATGGTTTCAAGGAGAGTGGGCCCTTGCTCTTCTCAGACTTAGGAACAAAGATTAATCAATGCTGGAAACTAAAGTGATAATTCATAAAACTAAAATGATTACAATATGGCTAAAACCTGTAATATGCTTGTACGTATCTTTCCTCTATTCTCTAATGATTTTCAATGATAAAAGTCTTACCTTTTATACTAATACAATTGTTGGGGATCAACCAACAATATGATTACACTTATGAGAGCAATAAATCGCATAATTAAATCAGATAGATAAGTAACTAGAATCAGATAATAGCAAAGAACAAGAGATACAAGAAACCACCCTAAAAACTTGTATTAAAACTCTTTAAAAAAGGAATATAATTGAAGAAACTTCTTTCTTCCACACCTCTCTCAGATGCACAAGATCTCTCTCTAGATCTCTATCCCTTAAGAGCTCTCTCTCTCAAGTACAATCAATTCCAACAACCTGGATTGATACAACTCTATACTATTCTTCAACATACCAATACAATAAGCTAAGAAGATCTAATTCTACATATAGAATTAGGAGACTTGAGCATGCACTTACAACCAACAGTTAACCCTCTTGAACAAGGGCTCTAAAAACAATCTTACTAATAATAGAAACACAAAATTAAGACTAAGACTTAAACTCATCATGCAAACACTCACTTCTATCCTCAGAAATAGCATTCTGGATGCACAGGTAACCGACGCCGGTTCCTGCCTGCTTGCCTGTGACTGACGTCAGCCGATCCTCTGCTGACGCCAGCGTCTATTCAACTATACTGGACCGACGTCGGTTGCTCCTGACCGATGTCGATGACTGTGTAGACCCGAAACTATTAAATGCACTCATATGTGAAGCTTTTAGGCTTCACACCTTAACAATCTCCCACTTGGAGATAAACAGCTGCACCAGTAACTGTACAACCACATCTTCTAGCTCTTCCATCTTCAACTCAATCATGAAGACCAATAGAAGCTGAATGAAGATTCAACTTCTCCTTTGTAACCGGCTTGGTTAACATATCAGTAGGATTCCTATCTATATGGATCTTCTCCAGCTTCAAATCACCATCTTCCAATACCTGTCATATGAAATGGTACCTTAGTTGTATGTGCTTTGTTCTTGAATGAAAGGCTGAATTCTTAGCCAAATGGATTGCACTCTGAATGTCACTATACAATCTGCAACTCCCATGCTCCCTTCCAAGCTCTTCCATGAACCGTGTCATCCATATCATCTCTTTGCTAGCTTTTGTGGCTGTAATATACTCTACTTCTGTAGTTGACAAGGCAACAAACTTCTGCAACTTAGATATCCAGCTAACTGCCGTTCCACCTACATTGAAAACATAACCTGTAGTGCTCCTCCTACCATCCAAATCACCTACCATATCTGAATCTACATAACCATATAGAGAAGTATCTAAACCTCCATAGCACAAGTGCCTACTGTTGGTTCCTCTCAGATATCTAAGGATCCATTGAACTGCTTTCCAATGTTCCTTACCTGGATTGGCCATATACTTACTTACAACTCCCACTGCTTGGGCAATATCCGGTCTAGTACACACCATTGCATACATCAAACTCCCTACTGTGGAAGAATATGGAACCTTACTCATGTACTCTACCTCATCATGTGAATTAGGACATTATTCTTTACTCAACTTAAAATGTACAGCCAAAGGTGTGCTTACTGGTTTAGCATCCTGCATATTGAACCATTTCAACACCTTGTCCACATAATCCTCTTGAGACAATATCAACCTGTGATTTTTCCTGTCTCTCTTAATGCTCATGCCAAGGATTTTCTTTGCTGCTCCCAAATCCTTCATAGCAAATGTTTGAGCTAATTTCACCTTAAGCTTAGAGATATCCTGCATGTGTGATCCTGCAACCAGCATATCATCTACATACAATAATAGAATAATGTACCTACCGTTATCAAATCTCTTGAAATACACATAATGGTTAGATTGACACCTACTATAGCCATGCTTAGTCATAAACCTATCAAATTTCAAATACCATTGCCTAGGAGCTTGCTTGAGGCCATACAAGCTTTTCTTCAATCTACACACTAACTTCTCCTTACCCTTGACCTCAAATCCTTCCGGTTGTTCCATGTAAATTTCCTCATCCAAATCTCCATGAAGAAACATTGTCTTAACATCTAGCTGCTCAAGATGCAAGTCCTCAACAGTAACCAAAGACAATACAATCCATATAGAAGTCATTTTAACAACAGGAGAAAAAATCTCACCAAAATCAATACCTAGTTTTTGTGCAAATCCTTTCACTACCAGTCTGGCCTTATATCTCATATGTCCATTCTCACCTTCTTTCAACTTGTAGGTCCATCTGTTCTTCAGTGTTCTCTTACTAGCTGGCAATTCAACCAAATCCCAAGTTTGGTTCTCTCTTAAAGACTCCATCTCTTCAACCATGCCACGCTCTCACTGACTCTTGGACTTCACCTATATTGCTTCTTCAAAACTCTCTGGTTCTCCACCATCAGTTAGCAATAAATAGAATAAAGAAAGAGAATATCTAATTAGAGGCTTACTTACCCTTTCAGACCTCCTGATGGGTGTCTGAGACTCGTTCACAACACGCTGTCCATCCAAATTCTCTGGCAGTGACTTACCTCAGTCACCTCCAGACCTGTTACTGGCCAACGTCGATTCTGCCTGAGCGATGCTAGTGTCTGTCCTACCGACATCGATCTCTGTATGACCGACATCAGTTTCTGTTCTACCAACATTAGTTCCTAATCTATCGACGTCGGTCTCTGTGTTTTCCTGCAAGTGATTATTTCTTTTTCCTGTGAGCTCATTTTGGACCATCACCTCATCCAATTCACTATTGCTCTGCCCAAATTGATTCAGCTTCTTCAGATGATCACTATACATCACTCTTTCATTGAAAACAACGTCACGGCTCCTAATTACCTTGTTAGTTCCTAGATTCCAAAGTCTGAAACCAAAATCATCTGAGCCATAGCCAATAAACGTGCACCTCATAGACTTAGCATCGAGCTTCTTTCTATTTTCCTTATCTACATGCACAAAGGCTTCACAACCAAAAACTTTGAGAAAAGAGAGTTCTATCTTTTTACCTGTCTAAGCCTCTTCTGGAATTCCACCATCCAGAGCTGTAGAGGGTCCTCTATTAATCAGGTACACTGCAGTGTCAACAGCTTCTGCCCAAAACTCTAAAGGCAAACCAGCATGCAATCTCATACATCTTGCACGCTCCATGATTGTTCTGTTCATCCTTTCAGCAATCCCATTCTGCTGAGGTGTTTTTGGAACCATCCTTTGCCTACGAATTCCATGCATGTAACAATACCAGTTGAACTTATAACTACAGAACTCTCCACCATTGTCAGATCTCAGGCACTTTAATCTTTTGCCTATTTCATTCTCAACCATAGCTTTCCAAATCTTAAAAGTCTCAAATACATCAGATTTCTTCTTAATACAGTAGATCCATACCTTTCTTGTAGCATCATCTATGAACGAAACATAGTACTGTGATCCTCCAATAGAAGCTACCTGAGCCGGTCCCCACACGTCTGTGTGAACAAGTTACAACTTATGCTTCTTCTTTGTAGACCTAGTCTTGAGAAAACTAACCCTTTTCTATTTTCCAAATACACAGTGCTCACAAAATTTTAGATCCAAACTTTTCAAATCTGAAAGCTTACCTTTAGACTTAATAATTGACATCCCCTTCTCACTCATGTGGCCAAGCCTTGAGTGCCACAGTTTTGCATCCACATCTGAAGTAGATAATACAAAAGGAGAATTGTTAGTAACACAATTACATAAATAGAGAGTACCTACTCTCTTACCTCTGGCCATAACAAGTGCACCCTTGGTCACCTTCCAAGATTCTGTTCTGAGAGTTACTGTACAACCCTCATCCCCTAACTTTCCTATAAAAATCAAATTTCTCTTCAAGCTAGGAATATGCATAACTTCTCTCAACACCCATGTGTTGCCATTCTGCATTTTCAGCTACACTTTACCTTTGCCAATAATTTTACAGGGTTCATCATCCCCTAGATATACTATTCCAAAATCTCCATGGATATAGTCACAAAAATATTCCCTATTAGGGGTAGCATGAAAAGATGCACCATAATCTAACACCCAAGATTTTATATTATTATGCAAAGAGAATATTAGAGCATCTTGTGCAATACTTGCAACCTTTGCTTCTTCTTTTCCTTCATGTTGATTGTCCTTCTTAGGCTTTGACCAGTAATCTCTGCTTATGTGCCCCATCTTTCCACAATTCTAGGATTGTGGCCTTCTGCCATTTCAGGATTTAGATCTACCTTTCCCCTTAGACTTGGATCTTGATCTCCCTTTCTTGCTCTTCTCTTTTTGCCTTCCCCTACTTTCAAAACTTAAAGCATTCCTAGATGTCTCTTCTGTGCTTTTCCTGCGAATTTCCTCATTCAAGATAACACTAACAACATCCTCTACTTTTAAAATATTTGATGCAGATGCAGTATTGCTAACTGCCATTACTAAGCTATGCCAGCTTTCAAGCAAAGAACATAATATTAAAAGAGCTTTTATTTCATCATCAAATACAATTTTGACTGAACTTAATTGATTTACAATACCATGGAAATCATTCAGGTGATTAGATACAGATCCACCTTCTTGCATATGCAAATTAAATAGATGCTTCATAAGATATACCTTATTGGAAGCTGAGGGTTTTTCGTACAAATTTTCTAGAGTAGTCATCAACTCTACCGTTGTTTTTGCCTGTGATAAACTAGATATCACAGTAGATGCTAGACTCAGTCTTATAGACCCCAGAGCCTTTCTGTTAAGAACTTCCCATTCTTCATCCTCCATGTCTATGAGCTTCTTTGCAATCCCACCTAATGATAAGTATAGATCCTTCTGATACAGATAGTCCTCTATCTACATTCTCCAATGTTGATAGTTTTTGCCATTGAACTTCTCCATTCTCAGTTTACTTTCATCTGCCATTACTTCTCCCACTCAAATAGAAATCCCTACAGAAACTCCTATGAGCAACCTGTAATCAATACACACTACACAAATCTGAACCACCTGTTAGTAAACCTAAGCTTTGATACCAATTATTAGATATCAAACTCTAAACCTTCAACCAAGGCTCTGATACCACTTGTTGGGGATCAACCAGCAATATGATTACACTTATGAGAGCAATAAACTACAGAATTAAATTAGATAGATAAGTAACTAGAATCAGATAATAGCAAAGAATAAGAGATACAAGAAACCACCCTGAAAACTTGTATTAAAACTATTTACAAAAGGAATACAATTGAAGAAACTTCTTTCTTCCACACCTCTCTCAGATGCACAATATCTCTCTCTAGATCTCTATCCCTTAAGAGCTCTCTCTCTCAAGTACAGTCAATTCCAACAACTTGGATTGATACAACTCTGTACTATTCTTCAACATACCAATACAATAAGCTAAGAAGATCTAATTATACATATAGAATTAGGAGACTTGAGCATGCACTTACAACCAACAGTTAAGCCTCTTGAACAAGGGCTCTAAAAAAAATCTTGCTAATAATAGAAATGCAAACTTAAGACTAAGACTTAAACTCATCATGCAAACACTCACTTTTGTCTTCAAAAATAGCATTCTGGATGCACAGGTAATCAACGTCGGTTCCTACCTGCTTGTCTGTGACCGACATTGGCTGATCCTCTGCCGACACTGGCGTCTATTCAACTATAATGGACCGACGTCGGTCGCTCCTAACCGATGCCGATGACTGTGTAGACTTGAAACTGTTAAATGCACTCATATGTGAAGCTTTTAGGCTCCACACCTTAACAACAATCAACTCAAAATAGGATGTAACAAAATAGGATTCCTTGTTTAATCCACTCAGCCAAAGATAGAAGATTGGATTTCCTAGAGATCCAATTATTCTAATGAAATAGATATACTATCTTATAATAGTCCTAAGATCCAAATATATACAACTTTATCAAAATCAAATCCTACAAAATAGTAGGTGGGTATTTTCCTCATTTGACTCTAGATGGAATGATTCTCTCTCATCTTATCTGTCTACTAGCTTCCTCATTTATAGCTTTATCTCTACATAATCCATGGAATTGACCCTATAGAATCGGTAGGAACAAGCCTACAGAGTCCGTAAAAACAAGTCTGTGGAGTCCATAGAAACAAGCTTATAGAGTCTGTAGAAACAAGCATGTGGAGTTTGTAGTTCTGCTAGATGGAGATCAAAATTGAAATTTCACTATACATCACCTATGTCTTCTTCCTGAGCATTCTTCACAACAAAAAATCACTAAAACATGCTATGTATTAGACATTAATGACAAAGTAAAGGTTTAGTATTTGGTTCAATATAAATAAGACAAGTATCTATTTTCCATGTAATAGCTATCTAAAAATCTATGATTTGCATAAGATAATATCCTTAGAAAGATGAATTGAGGGGAACAACATGTCAATAATTACCCATATTATGAGCTCATCATAGTCTAGAAAAAGGCTTGTAAATAGGTTTAATTCCTTGGTCATTGGTTTCAAAATTTAAGCTCATAGGTGGAGGTGAGAGAATAGTTTATTCACCTATGTTCTTTATGGAATTTTTCAAGGTTTGGGAGGATGCTTACTCCATGGAAGGTATAGGTAAGGTGATCTCTTCCTTTAGAGTGGTTTCCAAAGAGGGAGTGGTTGGTTCCATGGTAGGTAAAGAAGGTGTGATGGGGTCAAGTGAAGGGATGGAGATGGTTTCTTCCTTTATTTAGATGTCTAAAGGAATGGATGTTAATTCAACCACTTCAATACGTGGAGTGGGTGAAAAATTTTGTGAAGCAATGGTTTCTTCCTTTGGTATTTATATCAAAGGATATGCAGATAGGTTCATGGTCTCAATAATTAAAGAAAGAGGGGTGGTTACTTCCTTTGCTTGAATATCCAAAGTAATGGAGGGTAATTCAAACACTTCAATAAGTGGAGTGGGTGAAGAGGTGGGTGAAGCAATGGTTGCCTTCTTTGGTATTTCTATCAAAGGAGATGTGGATAGGTCCATGGTCTCAACAAGTAAATAAATATGGGTGGGTGCTTCCTCTATTTAAATTTCCAAAGGAATAGAGGGTGAGACCACCACTTCAATGAGTTGAATGGAGGAAGGGGTGGATGAGGTGATGGTCTCCTCAATGATAGGTTCACTAATAATGATGTTAATTGTATAGACCTCATGAGTGTGAGATGATTCTAGTTTATTATCATCATAGTTGGTGGAAGGGGAATGGTTGGGAGAAGGCTTACAAAAAATGTTAAGAGACTGATTTGGAGGTGCATTTGAATTATCAAACATAATTTATTCCTTATCAATCATATTTTGGACAATAGTCTTAAAGGTATTACACCTACTAACATCATTTCCAATGATGTGGTGGAAAGTACAAAGATCATTCTCATTATACTAGCCAAGTGTAAGATGAGAGGCATCTAATTATTTAGGAGGTTTTATTAGAGGAAGTTGTATGATGTTTTTTTTGAGTAATTTATCTAAAGCTGAGGCATAAGACTCCCCTATCAGAGTATATTATTTTGGGATAACTCACTTTTGGTTTTGGTTTGGTTGGTTGGAAGAGTTAGAAGAATTAGTTAGGTTAGGTTGGTTGATAGTTGGTGGTGGAGCCATTTTAAGTATAACTGAGTTGGTGGATGCATTATATTTGGTATTGGGATGGTTAGGTTGATTGGTGGTTTTGGTGGAGGAAGGGTCATTAGATTTAAATCTAGAATTTTTGTTTTATAATTTCAATTTTCCCTCATCAATGGCTTGGATTTCCAATTTTTGTGCCATGGTGAAAGCCTCATCAAAAATTTGGAAAGTTTAAACTTGGAATGTAGGGGAATTATGTTTGGCACAACCCTGAGAGAAGAGTTCAATCAATTCAAGTTGGGGTAAGGAGAAATAATTTTTTTTTATGATACCTCTCCATCTAGCTATGAAATCAATAATAGATTCATCATTAAATTGCCTAATGGAATAGAGGTTAATAGCAAAGACCTTTTTAGATATAGTGATCTAAAAAGACTTGGTCAACTTGAGAAAAGGAAAATATAAAATGCTTGGTGAGAGCACTAGACCAATCTAGGGTTGGTCCAGATAAATACATGGGAAGGTATGAAGGAGAAGAGCATCATCATATGCAATCAAATAACAACAATGGTGAAATACTCTCAAGTGTTGTTGGGGGTCCTCCTTGCTTTAGAACTTGGAAAACTTGGGTAGTTCCCATTGAGGAGGATATGATTAGATAAGATCAGATAGGAATGGATGGATGGATAGATAGGCTCATTTTAGATTTGATAATAAGATAAAAGGTTATGAGCCCCAAAGATAGATGACTCTAGGTTGGTCATTTTATTCATCAACATCTTAACCAAATGTGTTTGAGTTTGGGAAGCTCCATAATTGGATGGTAAGATTGGTTGAGGTTGGGTGGTAGTAATGTATGGATAAGAGATAGAGGGTTAAGAAGATACCACATATTGGTATGTGGTCATTGTAGGTTGGGATGGTGCCACATAAGGATTGATGGGCACAAAAGGTTGGGTAGAAGTGCTATGTATCCTTGTGGATTAGGAGCATATTGGTAATATGTCATGGGTATTTGTTGAGGGATAGATATGGATTGATTTAGAGGTATGTATGGGTTGGTAGATGGTTGGGGTTGAGTGGTATCTCTTGTGCTAATAGGTAGAAGGGTAGGGGGTATGGAAAGTACCAATTTTTGAAGAGGGGTAGAAATTAGTTGGTTTGTGGTGATAAGAGGAACGGTGGAAATACAGGTAGAAGATACCCCCATAGTGGATGGGGTATAGGTAACAAGAGGTAAGGTTTCCCCTACATTGGAGGTGTTGGTTAGTTTAGGGGGTGTTTGGTTATTGGTTGGAATGTTAGATTGGGTTATTGTTGTAAGAAGATGCTTGGGTGATCAAAGTTTGGATGGAGGTAACACCAACCATAAGAGGGGGAGTCATACCATAAAGTGGATCCATAAGAGGAACTGAAGCAATAGGGGTGCAGTGAACTAAGGTGTTAAGGTAATGTTGGAGGGCCACAAGGTTGTTATCAAGGAAGGTAGTGAAATTTGCATCACCCTAAACAACTATCTAAGGCATGGTAGGAGGAGGAGAAAGATGAAGATAACTCTCAACATCAGAAGTATACTCCATGGAAGAAAAGGAAGAGGAAGATGATGGTT
Source organism: Torreya grandis (assembly GCA_037957365.1). Taxonomy (NCBI): domain Eukaryota; kingdom Viridiplantae; phylum Streptophyta; class Pinopsida; order Cupressales; family Taxaceae; genus Torreya; species Torreya grandis. The sequence continues at coordinate 1,844,498 of JARHVA010003049.1, read as the reverse complement.
CTTGATTGGTTTGATTTCTCAATTGTTGTTTAGAAAAAAGACCATGAGAGGAATAGAAAAGAAATGATGAAAAATCAGACCTCAAATAAAAATCAAGCAAAAAGGAAATGAATCTCAAGGAAATCCAACATACACTAAAAGTGCATTTTAAAATGTAGGATTATTTTTATATCGCTTTTGGCTTATGCCTTAGAAAGTGTGAAGAAGAATTTTGGCTTGTAGATTAGGTACTAAAGAGGAAATCTAAGGTTGGTTTCAAGTTGTATTTCGGTTCTCAAAAGAAATAAATCTATATTAAACTTTAGTACATGGCTTGATATTGATGCCTACCCCCTCACTTCACACACCGTAATGATAAGGGTGTCGAGTGCTTAGCCAAGATATACCAAATTTTAGAGTTTACACTCAAACAGAAAGCTGAGTTGGTTCTCCCCTTGGTAATGACCTGCAAGTAAGATTATCAAGAAAGGGTAAGGTTTACCACTAAGTGAATAAATCCCAATCGGGCCTTGTCTCAAGTTTTTTTGATGTGTTGATTGATTATGTGGTTTGGTAAAGTGTGTGATAACAAGAGTAAAAACTACAATAGATTACGTGTGCCTTTAAGTTAACTAGACGAACTAAAATCCAACAAGCAAATAATATATGTAAGGTATTTATTTTAATCCCAAAATAAATTTCATATTTTGTTGGATAATCAAAGAATAAAGAAATAAAGGGTAACCCAGATGATGTTAAGTTCCCACCGGGCATGCCAAAATGTTTATCTTAACTTTTTCTCATTTCTTAATTTTGGAAGAAGATAAGAAACTAGTAATAAGGTTGTGGTAGAAATACCTAGTTAGTGATGCATGAGTAATCTTGATGAAGATGAGGAACTCATCTTTGGTTTGGAAGGAATAACTTGTAGATAATAAAGCACTAACAAAGAGGTTGTTATCAAGATAGTTGGGTGGATTGCCTAGCATGAAATAGATCCAAGAAGCGTAAGCTTGCTAGGAGGCTGTCAATCCATTCTTAATAACAATTAAGTTGAAAATGATAAAAGTAAGGTACTTGCATAAAGTAAATGAAATGTAATACAAGAATAAAGTAGAATGATTGTTAAATAAAAAGACTAAATATAGTAAAATCCGGTCAACACTTAAGCTAAAGTGGGTGAAGTTAGGTTCAAAAAATTAGAAAAAAGTCCATGAATAGGGAGGGACATAGAAAGTTAGGTTTGGTTGGGGTTAAGGGCATAAAAATAACTTATTGGTATTCTCTACCATAGTGACCATTAGCAGTTGGGTGAACCATTGGTATTTAAGTTGATCATCGATGGCTGGGTAATCATCGACAGTTGGAGGTAACCATCGGTGGTTGTGCTAACTGTAGGTGGTTGCTTATGGATTTTTGAAGGTACTCATAAAAGAGTTGTATAATGGGTGAATGGTCTAATAATGGTTTTAGTAAGGATCTAAAGGTTGGGAAACAAGGTTCAAATATGTTTAATCAGGTCAAGGAGGTTAGAAATCTAATGAAACAAAGAACAAGTAGAATATACATGTAGCTTGCTAGATGGTTAATGGTTGATAGTTGAAGGCTAAGGAAATTTTGTCAGAGTAATAGTAATTTGGCCTCAAAATAAAATTTAGTAGAGGATCAGATCTCTTTTTCTATTATTGATTTGTTGAAGTAATACTGGATGCTAGAAAGTTTGAATACCTATGTGCAAGAGTGATTGTGATGATCCTTTAATTCACCTCCTATTCCCCTCATTTTATAGGAAAAGAGAGATGGAGGATATAAGGTTTCCTAAAGGGTGAGGATACTAATTTTGATGCTTGGGAGTTTTTTATCACCACATAAGGTGAACATACTTAATTTTGCCTCGTTATCTCACACACAGTTAATGATGGGTTAGAGGGGTGAGGACCTGCCCATCAATGGTCAGGTTAACTGTCAATGGTTAAGTTGATTATCAAAATTTGAGTGTGTTAAGGATAAGGGGTCAATGTGGGTTAAAAAAGGTGGGTTAATGTTCAAGTTATTAAGTTATTGAGTTTAGTTATCTAAGTAGCTAACTAGACTTAAGGTCCTAATAGGTTGGTCAATGGGTTGAGAAGGGTTAGGTGGTCTTTAAGGTATCCCAAGGCATTTCAACATCTAGTATAGTTTTTTAGTGTCTACAGCTACTCTTTTTATTCAATCAAGTTTGTGCCTTGGGCCTATTTAATTTGTTGATATGATTTAAAAATATTATTTGGGGTATGTTACAATCACCCTATTTAAGCTCACTTTGTTGTTCTAACCAAGTCTAAATTTCACATGTTCATTATATGTATTTGGTTTAAGTGGGACTAAATCTAAGGATTTATTGATATAAATATCTGAATTTATATGAATATAATAACTCTTGCTTTGTCTTGATTAAATTTTTTGAAATGCACTAAAATTTATTTTTCGAGACCATTTCGCCTTAGGTTTATACAAATGGTCTAATTGTCTTAGAATTTTTGCACTATCTTCATAAGTAATCTAGTCCATATCTACTCCATTTCAAGATAAAATGGCTTAATTTTCATATGGTTTTCATTTTTAGACTTATTCATTTATTCATATTGCACCAGTTGCATTAATGTTCGTTCTTTTTTTTTTTTATTGTTGCATGTTTTTTCTCTTTGGTTTTTCCCTTGTTGTTTATGTGAAATTTCATATTTTAAATTATAATGGCTATGTTATTTTCCCACAAGAAAATGGTCACTTTGTTTCCCTGTGAACCCTAGGTGAGCTAGGAGTTTCCACTTATCACTCCTTTTTTTCTCAAGCCTCTTTAGGACTTGGCTATTTTGATAAAATATTTGAATTGCCTGGGATCAGGATGGATGGTATGATCCTGCTTCTCACTCCCTTAGGGCCCTCTCAATTTCCAAGATAGGTATTCAACCTTTTTAACCCATGGGATCATGTCATGTGGTGTAATCCCACTTCACCTCAACCTCAGAATGTTTTTTATACTTCCAATCAATAGTTGAGCTTTTAGATACCTAGGATCCGACCATGTATTACTATCATGTTCCCCTACTCCCCAAAAGAGTCTATATATTTCTAAACCTAATATGAGGCCCTAGGTAAATTATATATTGACAAGTTTTAATAAATTGCCGCACCATAGCTACAGAGGTAAATAATATAGGTGGACACTCAATTAGGTAGTGGATGAGCACACACCTATCACATGGCATAAACCTACCAACTAGAGGACACATTAGAATCCACATCAACATTACATGAGCTTAATTTTTATGGTTATCTAGCCCATCAAGACCATAAAAGAATCTAAATATTTTCCATTTTAGATAAATTGTTTATGTTCGCTTAAATTTATTGATTTTGGGTCCATTTATTCTCTTAAATAGCTTGAAATTGAATGTGTCTATGTTATTTACTCTTTCGACATAATCATTTTATCTTTGAAATGGGTCATGTTGGCTAATCCTTCATATCAAATCCCCCTTTTATTCACTCATTTATGGGCCTTTCACCTTTTGTTTATATATTTTTACCTTAGTCATTTTTCATCAAATTCAAATTCTAATGGCTAATTTATCTTCTCAAATTCTAATGGCTAGTTTTATTTCCTACAAGCCCAAGATTAATGAGAAGTTTCCACCTATCAAGGCATCATTTATCTACTTCTCTAGATCAATGAGAAAAAATAACCCATTTAAGGATCCCCTAGATGCTTGGGATGTTCTCAAATGGTGTAATCATATTTCCTCGAGCCTCCAAGGTGGTCAGTACATGATATGCAGGAAATTGACCCTCAGAGTGAATGGAATGATTCCATGTGGTAACATCATGCTTCCCCACTCTCTTAGATAAATTAGAATAGGTGGATAGAGGGGAGATTGAGTGAGTGCCAAGATGATGCCATTTGTCAACATATCAAGGCTTCATGTTAGTTAAGACATATCGAGCATCGATCCAAGACCTATAGGTTTTGGGTGAGTAGTATCTTACCACCTATCAAGATCTCATTGTAATTTAGCCAAAGAAAATTCAAAATGACCTAGGGCCCTCAATTGAGAAATATAAAAATGAAATAATACCATATAGAATGGACTTAGCATATAAATAACACATTTTATCCCCAAGTAATGGGAAGCAACCACATAAATTGACTTTATCGATGAAGATAGTGGACCTCCATGAAAAGGATTATTACCTAAGATTGATGGTCACCTCAACCCATCAAATTTCCATAGCTCAAAAAATTACTATGTTCAATTTCACCTACGATTCCAAATTAAAAGGGGACCTTTAAATGTTAAATTGATCATAAAATGTAGGATCTAATGTGAATCATATAGTGGATGTTAATCAAAGGACATGGTTTGCATGTTAGACCATGTAAAAGACCACAAAAGGATAGATAAATGCCTTAATTAGGCATGATCATCATAGAGTAGGGTATGGATAACAAGGCATTTAGATGGATCTAAACTACTCTTAGCCACCCAAATTAAATTCAAGGATGATCAAATGTGGCCCCTACTATATAGATTGTGACTGATAAAAGTTCCTAATGAGTTTTAGGTAGATTTCAACCACCCAAAATTAAATTTTGGATCAGTTGGCATGCCCCTTATTCTGATTTTCTAAATATTGGTTAATATCTTCAAGAGTATGAATTTTAAATGTCTTAATCTGTTTAATCCTTTCCACCACTAGTTAAAGGGTGAATTAATGACCCAATGAGCTTGTCTTTCATGTAAGATACCAACTCTTTGATTGAATATGGGTAGGCTAATTGATCAATTAATAGGATAGAATAGTTAGTCAAGCTATCAATGATATTTGTCCCTTCCCTTTATGTAGTTTTCTACTTTTTAGGTAGTTTTATTCTTGGCATGATATGATATTGTATGATATTTAGTTATGTATTTGTATTAATTGTAAGATGGATCCTATTTGTTCTTCATGAACCACCTTTTTTTTAATATGAAAGCTATGTCCTCTAATATTTTTGTTCTACACATGTATATGGTGATCATGTTTTCTTCCTAGATGTAGCTAATGATTGTCCTCAAACTCTTACACAATCTATGTCTTGTAGTTGTGATTCATTGGCTAAGTAAAGATTAGTTTTGTCAAAATATTTATCAACTTAACAAAAGAAAAACTAATTTTTCGATAGAGCAAGATCATCTTTCCTCTCTCCCTATCCTCTTCTTTCATTTTATCTTTTTTATAAACACTTATAGATTAGTCTTAGAGATAGTTTGATTTTTAATCAGTTGTCAAGGTTTTATTTGGCTTGCATGATCTTTATTTTACTTGTCATTATTAATGCATTGTTGGATTTAGTTAAAGAATGATGAGTGATAATCAGTTATGGGTCTTATATAATCTAAATGAGTTGTCCCCTTTTAGTCTAAGTTTATTTCCTATATGTATTAACTATCAAAGGCCCCTTGATCAAGAACAGACCGCAATGGACAACTTAGTGAGATTAGTGTGTCGATACCTAGTAACAAAGACCTTGGGGAGGTTTCCTAAGAGCCTCATTTTAGGAGAGGTTGGGTGAGTCCTCACCCATCTTACATGTTAGAGTGTGCCAAAACACATGTTAACAAATATTTGTGTTAGAAGGAGGGCCTAACTAGAAATTTAGGATCCCTGTTTAGACTAGGAGAGTCTAGGTTTTAAAACTAGAAAATTGAAGAATAACCATGATGTTAAAGTATTTTGAGGGTGAATTGAATTATTTCACCTTAAAGAGCATAAGAGAGTAATAAATGATAAAGGAAAATCCAAGACTAGATAAATTTACTCAATTGGTATCTCCCTTACTATTGTTGCTAATTTCATTAACCCTTTTGCTTCACCTTAGAACCCACCAATGGTAGCTAATACTACTTGGCTTGGTAGAGGTGGATGCCATGTGAACATCTTAAAGATGGCCCATGACTTATTAAATAATCATGACAAATTTTACCTAACAACATACTTGATGGAATTTAATTTTTTGAAGAAGATATTTAGGCATTCAAATATGTCCTTATCTGGACTCAGGCTTAACATGAGAATTTGGATTATATCTTGTTCCCTTACTCCTTAGGTGAATTTTCCTATGCATGGTACCTCAAATTACCAATCAAATCTATTACCTATTAACTCATTGACCTGATTATCCTATATCATCACTTTTTTACTACCTATAGGTAATAAATGATCCAATGAATATTTTTAATGCATGCTTCCACAAGCCATATTTAAGGTTAAAATACCCCTACATGCAAATAGAAGTGGCTACCATATGGACCTATTTGAGGGCCTTAGACTCAATAACATCCATGTTTCTTAGAAGGACTCTGACAACACTTATATAATTATCCTTGGCTTACAATGAAGATATCAACATCAAGCAATATATGGTGCCACAAGTTTATAGATTTGGTCCTTTACCTTCTTGGGCTAGTTTATGTGCTTATAATCCAATTCCAATTATTAACAAGATCTTACATATAACACTCCTTTAATTAACCCAATACTAAGGGCTGTGTATTCAATCCCAAACCGCATATACAATCCATTGCCTTTGAATCATATGCATAATAATTAACCCTATGTGCCCCTAACCATGTTTTGTCACAACATATGATCCAACAACTTGTCCCTGTTGCATACAATAATACTACAATACCTATTTTGAGTAACTATGTTTCTCCTAACAATCATGATTAGTTTATCCATGTGTTTATAAATGCTAATGCACCAATATCTAACCTTCTAACCCAAGCATGAAGTAACCAAAATGCCATTTTGAACCTTGAGATGGATAATTTATAGAAAATGGTCTAAAGATTAACCAATGATATGTTTAACATGTGAAGGTAGGTGCCTCCAAACACCAACCAAACTAAAAAAAATCCACTTCATAATAGACACTATAATCTCCAAAGGACTAATATGTAAAGGAACACTAGGCTTAATAATGGAAATATACTTAGTTCCCTTGACAACACCAACCATAATAGTAACAACACCTTAAACTCAAGTAACATGGCAGACTTAGCCTTACCCACTTGGTGCAAACTCCACAACACAACTAAACCATGTTAAGATATATAGCACTCAATTCACATTGGCCTTAAACATCTTCCAAAATGAGATGGATAACCTTGAAATATTTCCCCTACCAAAAAATAGTAACCCAAACCCAAGTGGAGACAACCCAAGCACTGTCATGATTTTATAGATTTACAAGTTTATTTTTTAAAGTGATAATAAGCATGAAGCTAACCTATATGATCTCCATGCTTTTAAATATTTCTAAATGGGAAATAACTACCAGTTGAGGATTAAATTTCAAAGTTTGTTAACTAATTCAACTGCTCTAAACAATACTTAAGTCCCACCAAATGAGAACTCGAGAAATAATCTATTTATGTCTAAAGGGCCAAGTACCCCCCATCAACCTAGGAATAATGCTACACCTACCCAAGATAATAAACCCCAAAAAAAACCATGGTATAGCATTGTTGAGGACCCAAAAAAAATTAAGACCAACATAACAATGTTAGATTTTCTTCAGATGTCTAACCAAAAGGACTTCTTGTTAAAAGAGTTGTCTGCTCCTAGGAAGAAAGAGACTAATGACACAATTAATGCTCATGTTGCTATATATAAGGATAAAACTAAAATTCCTCCTTTTCTTATAATAATTAGAATTTTTGGAAAAAACTTACACAATTGTTTGGTGTATTTAGGTGCTTAAGGGTCTGTAATGCCTTATGCAATTTTCCAGTAGTTGGTACTTACATCTACCAAATCTAACATAAAGGTGGTTTAGCTAGATAAATCAAAGGTCAAAGTGGTTAGTGAGCTCAACTACATTCATATGCATCTAGATTCTAATACTAGGTTTCAATATTTCATTGGCATCTAAGTGGTGTATATACTTGAGGCAAATGGGATGATTCTCAGTCAAGATTGGTCCAGGACACTTAATGACTATATGGCCATTGATTTATCCCACATGTGGCTTCTATGGCAAGGCATGCCCAACTAGATTAAGATTGAGAGAGATACAAATATGGCTCACATGATCATGGAATAAAATAATACCAATGTGATTATGTATGAGGAGTATGAATTAGGGATCTATGCACTTAATAAAGAAGTAGAAGCTTATGATAAATTATCCATTAACATACTAAATTCATTGGAAGAACTTGAATTTGAAGAATTGGATCAAATAGATGAGGAATATATCCTATATGTACCAAAAGTAGTTTCACATTATTGCCTTAACACATGATAATGTTAAGAAACATTATCCATGTGAGACCAAAGATGCCAAGGCTATGAAGTTACATATGTTGTCATTCTAAATAGTTTAGTACCTATGTCTGATATTAAGGATTAAACCAAAAGATCATTAACATTTAAATGTGAAAGTGTGTCAACATCAAAATATGGAGAAGATAATAAATAAGTGAACATAGTTATAGCACCCACCTCTCAAACTCCATTATACACAGCTAAAGATCACATACAAACCCTAAAGTTTGATGGATCCAAATCAAAGAGTGGGTGTGGTGCTGGGATAAATCTCATCAACCCATGCAGAAAGTCATACTTAGTTTCCCTTTGCCTATAGTTTGTATTCACTAAAAAAAATTGTTGAGTATGCATCATTAGTATGTGGCCTCTAGTTTTCACTAATGAAGAAGGTGAAGAACCTAAAATTCCTTGGGGATTTAGAAGTTGTGATCAAGAAAATAAGGATCCACTATACTTGTAATGATGATCTGTATTTCTAAGTAATTCAAAAAAGTATGGAACCTAATATAATACTCAATGAATTTAGCATCCATACATTACCATGAAGGAATAACTATAGAGTGGATGCATTGGTAATCATTGTAAGTACCTCAGAACCCATTTTTAAATCCAATTAGAAGATATTTTTAGTAGAGTTAGTCTCTAATCCTATTCTAAATAACATTAGAAACTTCTAGGTATTCAATGATGATCATCATATCATCAAATTCATCACCAACACTAGTATATTTGAGTCTCAAATCATCGATGAGGATGACAAGGAGGAGTTCAAATTCAATGAAGGAGGGATCATCAACTTTTAAACCAACAACATACCAAAAGGTATAGTATCACTAAAGAGGATCTTTGATGTGGGCTATCATTGTGAGGAAAAAAATCCACCCCTACCAAAGGTATTCCCCATGAGCATTATAATGTAGGCAATGTAGGTGAACCCAAACATCTAATTTTGGGTATAACTTATACTAGAGAGGAGAAGAAAGAATTTGTGAAGGCCTTGAAATACTTTGGAGATATTATTGCATGGAGATATGAAGATTTAAAGGTGTTAAGTACCTCCACCCTCACTCAAACAATTCCTCTAAACTAGATGTAAAAATATTCCATCAAAGATAAAGGAAATTTAACCTATTGTTAGATCCTTTGATACTCAAGGAAGTATAGAAACTACTATTAGCAAGGATCATCTATCTAATTAGGCATTCCACCTAGGTGGCCAGTCTGGTGCCATTTTGAAATAAAAATGTAGAAATTTGACTCTATGTAGACTTCAAAAACCTCAACAAGGATTTAGAGAAGGATAACTACCCACTATATTCACTAGATGAATTCTTGTAGATGGTATATGGCTCCCAAATGATGTCATTCCTAGATGGCTATTCAAGGTATAATTATTTGATGGTAAATTATGAAGCCAAAATTAAGATAATGTTCACAACGAAATGGGGCACATTTTCATAGAAGAGGATGTCATTCAACCTAATCAATATGGGTGCCACCTTCTAATGGGCCATGGACATTGTATTCAAGGACCTCATTGGCAAATGCATTGACATCTACATGGATGAATTGATAGTAATTTTTAAGGACCAAGCTGACCATGTCAAGGACCTAAGGAAGAATTTAAAAAGGTGCATAGATCATGGTATTTCTCTAAACTTGAAGAAAGCCATATTTGGAGTAACTAAACGAAAGTTGTTGGGCCACATCATCTTTGAACTAGGTATTTCCATAGACCTTGAGTGATTTGAATTAATTTTGAAGATACCATTACTTGGTAACAAGAAGGCGTTGAAGTCATTATTTGGCAAGATCAACTTTGTGAGGAAGTTTATCTTAGGCTCCACATAAATAGTCCAACCATTGAACAACATGATAAATAAGGATGTTATGATAAATTGGACCCTTGAAGCATAATCATATTTTTTTGAGATCAAGAGATCCATTGTAAACACACTAGTATTAATAATTCTAGATTACATGTAATCATTTTACATTTACTCATTCTATTTAGAGAATTCAAGTTCCACAGTCCTAACACAAAGGAAAGAAATTAGGTATGAAGGACTAGTCTTGTTTATAAGCTCCCCACTCAAAAATATTAAACTTGGATATTTAGCCATTGACAAGTAAGCCCTTGCATTAATTAAAGCTATCAATAAGTTTAGACATTACATCTTGCACATCCAAGTATTTTATATTGTACTTGACCCAAATATTAATGTAATGTTATTACAAAATGAGCTTAGTGAGCAAAGCAGGAAGTGGATGACCCTTCTACAAGATTTTGATCTAGAGCTATAAATAATGAATATTATTATAGGTTAGGGACTTAGAAAAACCATGTCATAAGTAGATCCAAAAATCATTTGCCAACACTATTTAGTGTGGAACATCACTGATTGGTATGAGGACATTGTCTATTATTAAAAAAAAATTAATGTCCAAACCATCTAAACTCCACTCTGAGAAGAGTATTGTATATAAAGATCAGTCACTACATGATAAAATCAAGCATAATATATAGAGAAAATCATTAAAGTGTGTATTCAAGGTGCCTAAACAAAGAATAATTAGTGAAAAGTGCTTTAAAAATTCTATGGGAAGTATGCCATTGGCCACGGTTATATTAATGCTAGAGTTGATCAAATATTTGGAGATGTCTATTATCGGCCACATGTATTTAAAGATTCACATGATCACATAATAATTTGTGATACCTACCAGGGTGTTTCACATAAATAACACACCCCCACCATGCCATTTTAACTGGTCATAGAGGTTCATCCATTTTCAAAATGGGGACTAGACTTTGTGGGTGCCATCAAACCCAATTCATTAGTTGGACACAAGCTCATCCTTATAGCTACTGACTATTGCACACTTAGGGTATAGGAAAAAGCATTCAATAGTTTCATGAATAAAGAAGTGATCAATTTCCTTGAAGGCCACATTGACACCAAGTTTGGTATGTCATTCATTTTGGTATGTGACAATAGCCCTACCTTCTTCTCACTACAGTTTACTGAGTGGGACTATGACAATCAGGTAATCCTTAAATTTTCATCCAATTATTGTCTACAATATAATGGGATTATTGAATCAATGAATGAGAATCTTATTGATGTAATTAAAAAATATATATTGGAGAGGAATCCTAGGGACTGGCATAATGTTTTAAGGTTTGAATTATGGCCTAATAAGACTAGAATTAAGTCTTCTTTAGGCACTCCACCATATCATCTAGTGTAAGGCATAGATCCCATCTTTCCTGTCAATATTAGGACTTTTACCTTAAAATTCATGAAGGATTACCTAGAAATGGATTTAAAAAATAGAGGCTCACCTTTTTAACTTGATGTAATTGGAAGAGAAACATGACACAACTTTATTGTACTTTATTAAACATCAAGGAGTTGTCATATGTTGGTTTTACAAAAGAGACAAAATAAAAGCCTTTTGAATCTTCAATTTAGTCCTTCTTTAGGATAAGGCTCATAAAAAAGGGTCAACAGGGAAAATTTGATGACCTTTAGCTGGGACCCATCCAAATTTCTAAAATTTTGGGTAGGAATGCTTCTTGCCTAAGGTGTGTAACTGGTGAGGATGTTTTGTTACCTATCAATGGATAATTCCTCAAGCACTACTTCCAATATTAAATTGATTTGGAATAATCTTGTAAATAATTTCTTTATTGCTTCCCTACTTTTTCTTCCTTATGTGTTTGTTGTTATATTTTGTTGTTTTATTTTGGTCTACTTTCTTGTTTTGTTTTTTTCTTTTGGTGTTCAATCTATCCCAACTATTTAGTCTTATGGTTCAATGTTTTCAATGAAATGTAACAAACTAAAAGGCTTTTAAATAGGTATCATAAATGACATTTTTTTCAAGGGTTCTTCTTAGAGTTGTTTTGTTGCTTCTAATATGTTTCTAAGTCAATTTTGAAGGTATAGACTATTATATGTGTTCTAAATTTATTCTTGTTTGAATGAATTGGGTGAAACTAGTCGACCAGTGAAGGTATCCTCTTGAAACCAAGAACAAAAATAATATCTTAAGTAGTTTTTGAAGTTATTTTGTTGAACATATTGTGTTGAAGGCCTTGGGTGAAAAATATATAGTTCTACCTTTCATTGGCCATAGTGGTCTCCAACCCTAAATTGATAAAATAAAATAAAAAGAACAAGAAATAAAATTCAATTTTAGAAAAACTTTGTGATGGGTGATTCAAGAAATCTCCACTGGGGCTATGGATGCCTAGCTAACAATAGATAAAGGCATTGAGTGGGATCAGAGGCAATTTTTTTAGGGCTATAAACACCTGATTGGTAGTGGAGTAATGCCCAAACAAATGTTTCCAAGGTAATATTCACTAGCCTTACATTTGGAGTCACAATAGCTAATCTTGGTAGGTCTTATTAAATGATAAATCAAATCATTTACACACATCAAGTCAATGAATGTACTAGATTTGGTCACTTAGTTACTCCCATATTATCCCTTATTGAATGTTTTCATGTTCCATTCACTATTTTAACCAAAAATTTTGGGTTATTTAATTATTTATTTGTTCTAAAACACTCAGGACTATTTTCTAGTAGAGTCACCATTTTTTATTGCTTGTACATCATGCCCTAATTTCATCACTGAAATCATGGAAACTCTTTTTTGTTCAAGAGGCTAGTTTTTTGTTTTAATCAAGTTTGTGCCTTATGCCTATTTAATATGTTGATCTGATTTGAAAATAATCTTTGGGGTGTGTTTTAATCACCCTATTTAAGCTCACTTTGTTATTCCAACCAAGTTTAAACTTAAAATGCTCATTATATGTACTTAGTCTAAGTGGGACTACAGCCAAGGCTTCATTGATATAAATATATGAATTTAGATAAATATAATAATTCTTGATCTATCTCAATCAAATATTTTTAAATACACTAAAATTTCATTTTTGATACCATTTCACCTTTAGGTTTATACAAATGGTCTGATTGTCATAGATTTTTTGCTCTCTTTTCTTTAGCAATTTAGTCCATATATGCTCCTTTTCAAGGTAAAATGGCTTAATTTTCATATGGTTTATATTTTTAGACTTAGTCATTAATTTATATTGGGTTGGTTGCCTTTGATTTTGGCTAAATTTTCATTCTTATTTTGTTTTCTTATTGCATGTTGCCTTTCTCTTTAGTTTTACCTTTATTATTTACGTGAAATTTCATATTTTGAATTATAACAACTATGTTATTTTCTCACATACCAAAAACATTTTCTTTCCTTACAAACCCTAGGTGAGTAAGGAGTTTAAACTTGTCACTTACTCATTTTTTTGGGCCTCTTCAACACTTAGTTGCTTTTCTAAAACCTTATGAATTTCCACAATCAAGATGCATCACATGATCTCATTTACTCACTTCATTTTGGCCCTCTCAATTTCCAAGATAGCCATTCAACATTATAAATATGTGAGATCAAACCACATGGTGTAATCCTAATTCTAAACATTCCCAAGACTCTCCAATACTTCCAATGAATATTTGATCTCCTAAATGCCTAGTATTATGCCACATGAGATAATTATATTCCCCTACTCCCTACGAGAATTTATATGTTTCTAAACCTAGTTTGAGGCCCTAGGTAAATGAGATATTTATAGGTGTCAAGGAATTTCCTCACCATGGATTTAGAAGTAAAAAATATAGGTGGACACTTAATCAAGAAGTGAATGAGTGGATGGCTTCTACATAGTGCAAACTTGCCAACTAGAGGACATGTTGGCATTGCATGAGCTTAAATTTGATGGTCTTCTAACCCTTCAAGATCGTTAAATAATCTAAATGTTTTTACTTGGGATAAATTATGTAATTTTGCTTAAATTTTATTGAATTTGGGTCTATTTATTCCATTAAATAGCTTAAAATTGATTATGTCTATGTTATTTACTTTTTAGACTTAGTCATTTTATATTTGAAATGGCTTATGTTGGTTACATCCTTAGAAAAAATCTACCTTTTATTCATTCATTTTGATTCCTTTCACCTATTGTTTAGGTTTTTTTCCTTCATCATTTTTTGTTGAATTCATGTTCTAATGGCTAATTTATCTTCCTGAATTCTAACTAGATTTCTTTCCTACAAGCCCAAGATGAATGAGAAGTTTCCACCTATTGAGGCCTCACTTATCTATTTTTATAGATTACCAAGATAAAATAACCCACCTAAAGATTACCTAAACACTTGGGATACCACCACATGGCATGATCTTATTCCCTAATCTTTCAAGGTGGTCAGTATATCATATGTAGGTAGTTGAACCTCTAGGTGAACAAGATGATGTCATGTGGTAACACCATGATTCCCTACACTTCGAGATCAATTAGAATAGGTGGAAAGAGGGAAGATCAAGAGAGTTCATGTGATGATACCATGTGTCAACATCTCATGGCTCTAGGGTATTTAAGACACATCAAGCATTGAGTCAAGACCTAAAGGCTCTAGGTGAGTGGGATCTTACCACTATTCAAGATCTCATTGCACTTTGGCCAAATAAAAGTGAAAGGGACCTAAGGCCCTTAGTTTAGTATCAAAACAACAAAATAACACCACATTACATGGACCTAATATATAAAGGACATGTTGTCCCCCAAGTAGCGGAAGGTAACCACGTAAAGTGATTTTCTTGATGAAGATACGTGGACCTCCATGAAAAGGATTAGTACCTAAACTTGATGGTTATCTCATCCAATAAAATCATCATAGCTCAAAACCTAAGTGTGTGTCTAATCTAAAAAATTATAAGGGAAACTATTAATGTCAAAGTGATCAAAAACATATGATCCAATGCAAATCAAATAGTGGATTTTAATCAAAGTACATGGCATGCATGTTAGATCATGAAGAAGACCACAAAAGGATAGATAAATGCCTTAATTAGTCATGATAATCACATAGTAGGGTATATCTAACTAGACATTTAGATGGATCTTAACTACTCTTGGTCACCCAAATTTAATTTAAGGATGATCAAATGCGGCCCCTACTACACAAGTTGTGACCAACTCAAGTGCCTAATCAGTTTTAGGAAGTTTATAGCCACCTAGAATTGAATTCCAAATAATTTGATGTTCCCTTGATTATTATTTTCTCAATATTGGGCAAGATATTGAAGAATTCAAATTTTAAATGGCTCGATCTCTTTAATCCTTGTAACCACTAGTTAGGGGTTGCATTAATGACCCAATGGGCTTGCCTTGCCTATAAAATAGCAAATATTTAATTGAATATGGGTTGGGTAATTGATAAAATTATAGGATACAATAGTTAGGTAAGAGATCAGCAAGTTTTTCCCCTTCCCTTTATGTATAATTCTACTTTCTAGGTAGTTTTCTTCTTGGCATGGGCTGAGATTATTTGAGATTTAGTTTTGTATTCACATTAAGTGTAACGTGAATCCTATCTATGCTTCATGAACCACCTTTTTTTAATGTTAAATATATCATTTTATATTCTTGGTCTACACATGTATATGGTGATCATGTTTCCCTTCTTAGTGTAGTTAATGATTATCCTTAAAATCTTGCACCATCTATGCATTTTGGTTGTACTTAGTTCGCCAAGTAAAGATTGGTTTTGTCAAAAGATTCATCCACTTAAAAAAATAAAAACTAATTTTTATATGGATCAATCTCATCTTTCCTATCTCCATACCCTCTTCTTTCTTTTAATATTTTTTATAAACATTTATAGATTAGTCTTAGAGATAGTTTGTTTTGAAATCAGTTGGCAAGGTTTTAACTAGTTTGCATTATCTTTATTTTACCTGTCATTATAATACATTATTAGATTTAGTTGAAGAATGATGAATGATATTAAATTATGGGTTTATTATAGAATCTAAATGAGATAACCCACTTTTATTCTAAGTTTCCTTCCTCTGAGTATTAACCAGCAAAGGCTTCTTAATCAAGAATAGACCATAATGACCAACTAAGTGAGATCAATATGTTGAGACCTAGTAATAAAGACCTTGGGGAGGTTTCCTAATAACCTCCTTTCAAGATATTTTGGGTGATTCCTCACCTATCCTACATGTTGGAGTGTGCCAAAATTCACATCAATAATACCTTGCTTATTTTGGTCAATTTTTGCTTCCATCTGGTATTACCAAAGGGCTCCTAATATGAATACATAATGGGATTTTTTTGACGTAACTCAAACCCTTATTTGAATCACTTTAGAACCATAAGTAATTGGTATTTTTATTCTTCCTAAGGATTCTATCCATCTTCTTTTATGTTGTAAGTCTTTCAAATCAAATTCAAGTTATTACAACCATCTTACATTGTAAGTGGTTTTTGTTTGTGTAAGATCAGCTTGATTATGCCAAAGGTAATCACCCCTCATGAATAATGTGATCATTAGATTTTATTGGAATGAATGCATTTTATTTGTTTAATTTGAGGTATTTTTTATGGATGTGCATTATATGCCATTTTCAATTCTAGATTTTCTGAGAACAATCTTGTAATAGATATGTAAACATCTTTTGATTTTGATGGTCACTAGGTTGTGACCTTAAATATTTGGCAGGATCATCAAATGTAAATTATTGGTTATCAATAAGGTCTTGAATTTTATTCTTCAAGGTATAACATCAATTAATAGCATGCCTAGGGCCTTGGTGATAGTCATAATATGCAGTAATATCATATCCTTTGGGTGGAGGTTGACTCATATTGACCTCTATAAGGGAAAAGAGAGATATGAGTTGAAATTGCACAAGATTTAAAAGTATCAAAGCCAAAAATGGAAGTAAGAATGAGAATTATCTTCTTGGTGCATTGGATAAGACAAGTTGATGAGGTTTCTATAATAGTGTCTTGGTTGGTGTGTTAGTAATTGATATACATTTATTCTGCATTATTTCTAAATATTATAAATGTGGATCATAACAAGTGGTATCAGATCTTTGATTTGGGTAATTTGTGGGTGGTGAAACCCTAGTTTTGTAGAATCATAAATATATTTTGATTTGTTTCAAATGTATGCAAAAAAAATTTACTAGATATGGATAATATTTTAAGGAGGGCACAATAAAAAAAATCGAGGTTTTTTTATTAGTTTTGTGGGAGTTATTGCTATTTTATTTGTTTTACTAATCTGGCTATATATTCTAAAATATAAATATTTTTACTTTAAAAAATTTACTAAAGATATAATAAAATACAAGAGAAACACAGTAAAAATTTTAGAATGTTTTGAATTGTTTTGAGTGAGTTATGATGATTTTAGTATTTTTCGTATATTCACTCTATAGGTCTTAATTTGTGGAATTTTTTCACAAATTTTTTTATAAAGTTAGAATATAATAGGAGGAAGCTATAGTAAAAATTAGAGATATTTTTGGTATGATTTGAATGAGTTATTAACATTTTTAGGTTTCACAAACCCTAGTTTTTATTTGTGAATCATGAAGTTGCAAAATTTTCTAGGGGAAGATGATATTGATGCTAGAGAATGGTGGCTCCTTTTGGAGAATCATTTTAAAAAAACTTTTGGGAAAATATGATTAGTTCCTTTTTTTTCTGGGCCTACACTAGATTTTTTTGGTTAGTTGAGCTTTATAGAAAGGTTTTCTTCATGGGAATTGGAATAGATCTTCCTAGATAGTTAGGCTATGAAAGAAGTAGAAAAAGAAGAAGTAGTAGAAGAATAAATAATAGAAGAAGAAGAAGAAGAAGAAGAAGCAGCAGCAGAAGAAGAAGAAGAAGAAGAAGAAGAAGAAGAAAAAGAAGAAGAAAAAGAAAAATAATAATTGGATGATAAGGGTTCAAATAATTTGGCTCCAAAAAAATCTATTTAAATTTTTCAATTTCATGGATGCATCAAAAGAAGAGGGTTGTCGTGTCCATAAACCCTACCAGTAGTATAACTTCATTAAAATGAATTTGGTCATTCATCTAAATGTTCAAACAAATAATATCAAGGAGGTTCAAGTAGATGGTAAGAATATTTCAATGTTTGAAGATTTGAAGCTCATTATGGAAAAATATGTTTTGCATTCAAATTTTTATGCTTGGTATATGGATGATATGTATATAGTTATTGGATATCCATGGTTAGAGACTTTGGGAACTATCAATATTATTGTTCATAAAAAGCTCATGAAGTTTTGGTATAGGAAAAAAAAGTTCACTTTACAAGATATCATATTGGGAAAGGTACCAATAATAGGCAAGGAAGATCATGAGGATGAGATTGAAACAAGTGATGAAGAGCATGAGGAAGATTCAAATAAAGACGTACTATAATCAAAAATGAATACTTCTTCTACTCAAGAGACAAATATGGACAAAGTGGAAGTGGTAGAAGATAAGGTGGAAAAATTTGAATTATATAGACACCTGCATCATCGTGAAAGGAAATAATCATAGAACCAGATGAGGGAGTGTCATAATAATAATCATTTTGGCTATATCAAGAATTAAAATTGTAATCATTATGGCTATGCATGGAATCCAAAGAATAATTACTATGCTCAAGTATGGAATCAATAAAATGCAGTGATCTATGGAACATGGAATGAATGGGGAAATCACTCTGATTATGCATAGAAGAATACTTAATATGGTCATGGATGGAATAAAAGTAGCACAGTGAAATATGGTACATGGAATCAAAAGAGGAATAGTTATGCATGGACACCAAAGTAGTATAGTTATGATTATGAATAGAATCAAAGGAGCATACATGGAGAGATATCACCTGCTAAGATCACATATGGGTGGCTCAAAGATCAAGATTGGAGATAAGTGTGCAATAATTTGAAGCATACTCATTATTTAGTTTCTTCCTATGTTTCAAGGATGAAACATGTCAAAGAGAGAGGTAATGCTATGTACCTAGGGATATGATATATTATTATATATGGGTTGATGGAGATGTCAACATGTGGCACACATCCCCCTTAGTAGTTATATGGGTCCAATATATTAGTAATGGAGTAACTTGTGGAATTAGTGCATTTGGTAATGGTTAGCCTACATTAGGATTAGGAGGTTACCCATCCATTATATAAAGGAGAGGATTATCATTGTAAAGATATGAAGTAATCATTGATTCTTCTATTGTAAGAGGATATTGGAGGTTGTCCCCTTGTAGAGACTTCATGGAGTTATTCCTTCCTAAAGGACTATTGTTGGTGTTGCCCTACCTTAAGGGTATTCCGCATATATTGATTATTTAGACATCTTGGTCTACCAATATCTATTATGTTGAATTGATCTTTACATTATTTATGAATATTATAAGTGTGGATCATAAATAGGTTGACTCATATTGACCTCTATAGGGGGAAAGAGAGATATGAGTTGAAATTTCACAAGCTTTAAAAGTATCAAAGCCAGAGATGGAAGTAAGCATGAAAATTATCTTCTTGGTGCATTAGATAAGACAAGTTGATGAGGTTTATATAATAGTGTCTTGGTCGGTATTCTAGATTTCATTACAACCTTTGCATCTATTTTTGAATGAACAAGTATGTGAATATATGTATTAAAAATATTTTCATTATTATGTGGATATGGTAAACACTTATTTTTAGTATAAATATTATGCTTGGTCCATTTTATATAATTCAAAAAAAAATCCACATATGGTGGATCTACATTACTTGGCAAGGTTACTATATATAATATTCTCATAAAATACCTTTGTATAGTGGTGACTTGTGTAACAAGTCTAAGAGTGAAATGTGATCAATAGCATCATTATATGTTGTTGAGATTTATTACAAATGCTCATTTTAGTTTTCATGATTGGGAAGAGGAAATTTCATTGATAAAGGTGAGTCTTGATCAATGATATCCTTTGAGGGAAAATATTTACAACTAAAGGTAATAACATTTGCATTATAGATTAGATCTTTCATAATATCTATAAAGTAGCCAATGTTATATCACTTGGTACCTAGATATCATGCAATGTTTCATATAAGATATCCTTATAGATAGTGGATTACTTTATAAGTTTTAGGGTTGAGATCCTATCATCCTTGTTAGTAAATTTGTCAACAAGGTCATATCCCTTAGGTTTGATTAGCATTTTTGGCTTAGGAGGCACCTATTATATATTAACAAGTGGAAAATTAGTTTGCACGCCTTTACCTTTTTGAGTAGTGACAACATGAACCATGGAATGTAATATAAGTTGTGGGATGGTGGCTATCACTTGAATAAGATATAGGTGGAACAAATGGTTGAGATAATGCATGTTGGCATCTAGATACTAGTTTTATAGTATTACAAAAGGAATTATGAAGATAGAATAAGTGTTTCTTTTATTTTAAAACCCTCTCATTATATTGATAGATTTTTCTATTTCATTATGTGATAAGTCTGATTAAGCAATTATAATAACAAACCATAGCTATAATCATAAATTGGAGCCCAAGTTAGGCTACTGAGGCATCCATATTGCACATATTTGTAATAAATTGAAATCTAATTGTTAACTTGTGAATTTTGTTAAATCAAAAATAGAGATTTAGAAAGCCCAAGATCAATGTCTAGGGTTTGGGGACCAAAAATTAGGTCAACCAAATGTTTAACCCTAAATTGAGATGGGTCAATATAGTATAGGGTTAAGAATATATAAATGAATAAGCACAATAGTGATAAAAAAATCTATAGCAGGCTAATTAATTGCAAACTCAGATAAACAATATTCTAAATTTAATGTTGAGATATGCTAAAAATAGAAATTATAACTATTGAATGATATTGAAATATATTTAAAGAGTACCTATTTAGTTTATTATGCATATGTAGATATAATATGGAACACGCTAGAAGTATATTAGATCTGGATTCTGGATCAATCTTTAAATTCTATAAATTTGCATTTTTTTGCCTTTGATGCTTGCATTGGACCTAGACAATTACGTCAATGATGGTGTTTGGGTTAGAATCATTTATCCAGTATAGAATAGTGACTAGATAAGGATGTGATCACCTATATTCTTCTGGGGTTTTTTCACCTTTGCTCTAGTGTTTTTAAATTTCATGCATAGGTTGTCGCTCTTTGTCAAATCATCAAACCCTAGCTTCCTCACCCTTAGAGTGACTATGGGAAAAATGGGTTAGTGGGAACATTGTGTCAAGTTCCCTAAGGAACCCTTTATTAATGGGTGATACCTAAATATATAATACTTTAAAGAAGGTCTCATACTTATGTAGTTCTTCCCTACGTGTTGGATTATATGTGTATAAGGATGCAATGTGTGATAAGTACATAGAGGGACCTAGCTTACAACTTGAAAAATATGGCTTATGATATGTTCCATCAGTATTTTAGACCTGTATATGGGTTATCCCTATGATTGATATTGAAATATGAAATAATAGGTAAGTTTTACTCACTTGAATGCTTAATTTAATGCTTTGGTAAGTTACCTTGTGAGTTTTTAGGTCTATGTTAGGTCAAGAATGAATAAGGGTCGATCTCGTATATATACAAAATACTTTTTGGAAATATCTCACATTAAATCACTTAGGCCAACCATAAGGATACATTAAAATTAAAAATTTGATGACTTTAGGGAACTAGACACTTAGTTTGGCATAAGACACTAGCATTGACATAGTTGTCTAGCTAAGACATAAGTGTCTAAGAAGTTAAAAAATAGGTACGTCCAAAAATTATAAAGGATGATAATAAGTAGGTTTATATAATTTTACATAGTATATAAGGCCTAGTCATTAGAATAATATATATTCAGAATAAGGGATAAGCAATAGGAGCAAGAGATATTGTTTGTGACAGTACTAGGAAGGTCTAGGAATTGAAGGGTATAACCATGAGAAGTAATTGTCAAGTATACAAGATTGAAGAATTATATACTTCAGATTTATTATCTATAATTTGTTGAATTGTAATTTTTTTGTATTAGTATAAGATTGCACCCAATCTGTTATATGGCTATAGTTATTTGGTAAGTGGATATGTTGAATTAAGTAGTGGTAGTTTTTTATGAGGAACTACTTAAAATTATTTATTCATATTGAATCACTATGTTATGATTAAGAATGAGTTTTTATTACAGTATTGTTCAAAAACCTTTTATTGCATGATAGTTCCTTATGAAAGCTTGTTATGTTGGTGTTTAATCTAATGTATTAAACTATTTATCTGGAAGGAATAAATATGGTTTATAATCCATGTACCGACCTATCAGTTGACATATTTTTAGTGTAGGTAAAGTTCTAATGATGAATAAATCTCTTTTGTGCTGGTCTTTTTTATTCATGAAGTTGATTTCTTAATTGATTTCTTGTGTTGTCAACTCATGTTGAAGACCTCTAGCATGAAATTAAATTTTCAAGATGTCTTTGTTTTGAAAAAAATGAGGTAATATAGAGTCATTATTGTACAAGCATCATCATTTTAATGCATTTTTATACTGCTTATTAACTAATAACTTTGGTACTTGTTGAATTATTGAATGGGAATTAACCCTAATCCTTGATTAGGTGTTTATCCTAATTGGTTAAATTATTATTTTGAAACTTCAACTTGTGGAGTAATAAAATATATTCTTATTTAGGGCCATTGTAAATGCATATTATATATTTTATGTCCTATTGCTTTTATAGTTTATAATTGCTTCATGAAACAATGATTATAGTCAAAATAATAAGCTCTCAAGCTATTGGGATTATTACCTTTTAGTTCTTTAATAATAGAACAAAACTTAGCAATTTCAATGTTGAAAATTGATAAAATCCTAATTCCACCATAGTTTATTGACTATGTTTTATTTAGAACAAGATGGATGAATAAGTTTTACAAATCCTCATGTATTATTTCATCAAGGGATGTTGAATTTCTCTTTTAAGTTCAAAAAGGTATTTAGTTTATGCATAAGACATAACCTCTTAGTTATTTAAAGAGGCCTCACTTGGTTATAGATTTCTCTTGGCATAATTTTATAACTTCCCTTTGAGGTGGAAGTTATGATGCGTATTAAAAAATGATCCTTATTGTATTATTTTATATGGTGGCTATGAGTTTTAAAGTATATTTTCTTGAGGAAAACTTGACTTGTTAAGTCTACAGGTATCCTTGCAAATGTTTTTCACAAGGTAAGCTTTTAAGGTAGAGCCTACCTTTCAGGCTTGAATAGCTTATATGTTTTATAATACTATAGGATGGAATATGCATCCTATATGATTTGGTCTTAGGTGTAGGTGTAGTTCCCACCATTTTGAGGGATAGTTTAGTGAATTAGATATGTAAGTTTGATTATTGACTCAGCTATTTCATTAAGGAACTTTAGAAATTCTAGTTCTTAAAATCTTAAATTTGGTGATTGGGTAAAATTCCTCCTTATACTGCTTATTGGATTTTAAGTGGAATTTAATTATTTAGAGTTTGAGAAAATACCTCTTGGGCTATAAATGGATAAGTGTAGTTACACAACTAAAACTTGGACATTTGTATACCATAGCCTAAATGTAAAATGTTTTATTATAATTATGGTTGTGATTTAACTCCTCTCGATCTATGAGTGATTTTTTAAAATTATTATACTTTAATATTAAAGGAAGACCTTCTATTATAAGTATGAAGTACTTGTTAAGGTTATGTTGGGATACTATCTTTTTCCTATGTATGAGTCTAGGTCTTAGACTAATGCTTGAATATTTAGTTCTAAGAAATGTTATTTCATCTATAATTATGTAATTGAAATTTAAATTCTTGAATTAATTATGTTGGATTTATATTTAAGGAGTGACTAAGCATCATTTATATGGTAGGGTAAAAATTGTGAAAATATATTTGATAATATGAATTGTGTGGGGTTTCTTTTTTTGGTTATAATTCCATTTAATTACTTTCCTTCTTTAGATTCCATAAAACAACCCCTTAGAATTATATGTTAATTGAACTCTATAATGTAGTGAATGTTTTGAGGACCTTATTGAGTGTGAATTTATCATAGTTCTACTGTAGCCATGGAAGTATGCTTGATTTATATACCTAACTTACTATTATTCCACATTCATTACTAAGGAAAGTCTAAGATGGAAAAAGGACATTATTACTCTATGATGATGTAATAGGTCTATGATCTAACCTAATTTTGGGAGTATAAGTACAAATATTTTAAATGTATTGCTAGTTAAAAATATTCTAAATCAAGCTATGAAGTGAAACTTGCATTCAGTTCTAGAGGAATTAATAATGACTAAGGTGGTTATTCTTGATTGAGTTAGGAAAGTGGTAATATGGTCACTATGGTCTTAACTTTTACCCTTCTAGTATTGAACCTAGATGATTTCATTTAGACTAAGCCCTTGTGGCATTAAATAAAGGGTGATTCTAATATCATTTTGATATTAGGGAGAACATGAGTGGCCAAGGTGCTATGAGATAAGATGATTCCTAAATAAATTTTTTTGTTCTTAAGATTTTTAGTATAAGGTGTAGGGTATTTTTAACAAGGGACATATACATCCCTACTTGTGTGAAGAGCTATTATATGGACCAATCAATGATATCCATAGGCCTAAAATCTAATGGTTTCTTTTAAATGGCATAGAGCCTTCAGTAAGTAGGTATGCATGTAAAATAAATGTAAGAACATGATATAATTAATAGATCCTGCTATTCCTACTACTAGCCAAGTTTATGATTGGGATGAGATTCCATTAGAAGAAAAAAATATACCCTCTTAAGGATTAATATTGAATACTCTAACATGAGTTCAATAACCCAAAATATCTTGTGGTAATACACTCAAACTACTTATTATAGTGGGAATTTGTATCCTACCTCTGATTATAAAGGTGAAGTGTGAAAACCCTCATGTCCCTATTATCATATAGATTGTTGTATTCAAATTGTTAAGAACTAAACTTGATGTCATTTTGTTAGTATCTTTGATGATAAAAAATATAAATAAATAAATATTTGAGTGTGGGATGTTACACTAACAACATAGGTATGTACATAAATAGGTTTCAAAAGAAAAACTCATGTGAACAACATGAGGCTCTTGGTCCCTCGCACAAACCAAGTATGTCCTTGAATCTCTATAACCCTATATAGTCTATAAAATAAGTCTTAAAGCCTGAGGGACTAGGCCTATACTCTTCTTAGAATGACTTGAAAGGCAAGAGTCATCATCTAAGGAAAAAGGGGATGGCTTCACTAAAATCACCTTGATTAATTCAAATCTAAATAGTCAAGGAAGGCAAGATTCATCATCTAAGGAAAAAGGGTATGGCTTCACTAAAATCACATTGATTAACTTAAATCTAAATAGTCAAGGTGAGAGAACATCACGTAACCCTCTAGCACAATCCACTTGAGGTAATGTTTGCTTGTATGGGGGTATCTAAACTTAGAAAAGCCCATCTTGATTCTAGGTATACAAAATACTCTACTATCTATCTAATATTAAATCTTGTTGTTTTAAAAACCAAGATAAATCTATCCCAACAACTTATTAATGAATTCCTCCAAGATAAGATGCATATGTCTAAGGTTATGGTAAAGTCCGATCATCCTAGCACCAAATCGCTCACTCATGAGAATGGTCACTTGGCCTTCACAATCATATGACTTCATAACAGATGGTTGGAAACTTTTTTCTAAGATTTAATCAACCTCATCAACTTTACTAGATGGATGGATGACCAAAAATCCTAACATGAGTCTCTCAATCATGAAGACCAAAAAATATTCAAATGTCTTATACTTGGTCAAAGAGTCCATAGTCCAAGTAATTATTCCTATGTATTATTCTTACCTCTTCAATGAAGCATATCACCAACAAGTACATGCATTGGTTTGTTATAAAATAAGTAGACCAAATAATGATCCCCAGATCTCTTGGTGTTTTAATTATGCTTTGATATCAAAATGTTAATCCCAACATTTGCATGACTAAAAACATACAAAAATAGGCTAATTTTGTTTTGAGAATGTAAAATACACTTTTTTCATGACTGCATTTCCCACTAGCTTTCTAATAATGTGTTACAAGATTCATAATGCATCCAAACAAAATCAAGTGCCTAAATAACATAGATGGAAATGTGTAAGTGGTCACATAGTGGCTATGCAACCCTATTGGCCCCACTTTCTCTAATTGGCCTATAGGCTATCAAATAAGCCTAAAAATCTATATGATCACTTAGTGAGGCACATGGAATTAAGGCCCAAAAAGGATGATTAACTAATAAGAGGTGGATTTGAGTAACCACAAGCTCGAATAAAACATCCAAACTCTCAATGGGGTTCAAGGAGGACCCTGAGTAATTATGGCCAATCACAAAGCTTGGTTTACACTTAAGTCAAAATTATAATATATTTTCCACCTAATTAAAATTTATATAAAGTGCTCAACCAAATATCATATAGTTTTCATATGAATTCCAAAGGGGTCTAAAGTATTAAAAAATAAGCCCCTTGAGGATGGAGCACTCTATCTCAGTCATTGGATTAATTTGACCTTGACTATTAGATTCAGTCAAAGGTTAGTGATCCCTTTAAATCCTTATAGAAGTAGATAAATGTTTAAAAATAATCATTAAGACACAAATTCATATTTTAGAAAGGAGGGAGGATGTGTTAGAGGTGGACTTGCCCATAGTCCTTCCTCCTCTCCTTCCTTAGCATTGGATAACTACCATTAATGGAGTTTCTATGTTTTTGATAATTTTTTAGATTAATTTATTTTTCAAATATATTTTGATACATGCATACTTGAATTTTTTTATAGGTACCCATATTTTTAGAAATATTCTAGGAGGTCTCAGTCTCCCATAATTTATAAAAAGGCCTTAGGGAGCTTCAAGCTCCATGACAACCATTAACAGTCATCAAACTGATTTTAAGGTAAATTGATTTTTAAAACATAGTTGTAGGTTTTTAAAATTATTTCATATGGTATAGGGTAAAAAATAATGGGCATCCCTTTTGGGGTCAACCTGTTCTGGGCTTCCAAAAGCTTGTAATCATAAAACTAGTCAAAAAAACCTCCATATGACAAAAACATCAAATATTGTGAATTGTGTAATTTCAAGTCTTAAATCCTATTCTTATGAAAGACATGAAAAATTAAGGGGGGATATGTTTGGGTCACCCCACCTCTAGGTATTTAGGTCTCTAAAAATGGCTTTGAAAATTTAGGTAACCTTAAGGGTACAAGTTTTGGTTTGGAGGAGGCACTCACCCTCCCTTCTTTTGAAAAACCCCTAGTTTTAGGGTTTTTCTTCAAGAATGCAATTATAGGGGTATTGAGAGTTAGGGAAGAAGGGTTAGGGAGTTAGTTATTCTTTATATAATCACATGGTGTTTTATATTCTATTTTTGTGTGCAGGCCACATTTTTCTTATGTTTGTGGCATGTTCTAGTTTATGTGCAGGAATATCATGGCCTATTATGTGGCTCTATTATCTTTTTTCTTAGTTTCTACCATTGTAATGATGTTTTCTACTTGTAAGTGGTCTTGACTAGTTTTTTTATGGCTACTGGTCATTTTAGATGAGGTCATCATTAGTGTTGAGTCTGTCATAATTTTCATAGTCTTTAGACCCTACTTCTCTATTGATGTCACCATTCTCTTGAATTTGCCTATTAATGGTGGTATATTTGGTTTTATGTCTACCTCCCCTTGGCTTGCCACTTATATAGGGTTTTTTATTTTTTAGGGTTTGTTTCTCCCACTTGCTTGGTTATGCTTGACTAGAAAGGGTATCTTAAGTCTTTGTTTTTTTTCCTTTACTTAGTTTTGCCTAGCCAACAAAGGTGTTCTATGGGTAGTTATTTATGTTGTCATGTTAACATATTTTGACTGATGTTTATGTTGATGTGGGTTTTATGCACACCAAATCCTTAATGAGGTAGCCTCTAACATTTTAGGATCTCAATAGAGGTAAACTCCACTCCAAGGCATGAGTTACAGGTATGTAGTCTATTATAACCTATTGATGGAATAGTGGGTAGGGTATATAGGTTTTTGAAAACATTTTTTGGATAGAGGTGTGGTTTCTAATTAGGGTAGTTAATCTCTATGTGAGTTGGATGGGTAGATGGTTTCTAATATAGAGTGGATATATCTAAAAATAAACTCAAAAAGGAGGGAAGGGTAAGGTAGAAAAGAAAGCTTATGTGGTTTTTAGGAACTACTCCCCTAACTAATTTTTAAAAGGACAAGTATTCTCATAACATATGCCTATTTCTATGATCCAAAACTCAAAATCTTGGGTTGAAAGATAATTCAAGAAACAAGAACAGCACAATTGTAATAATGTTATCTCTGAGAAGAGATGTTTTATTGCTCAAAATTGTAGATAAAACATATGCCTATCTCTAGGAAGAGATGTTTAATTTCCATTTTGGATTAAATATTCATTTATACACATTTATAAGGTAGGAGGAGGATTTGGAAGGTCGCCAATATTGAGGGAGATTAAGTGGTTCAACTTCCATGATTTACAACAATATAGAATTTGAGAAATTACTATTTTTAGAAACTTATTATTTTTAGATTGTACTACTAAAATTAAAATTCGGGGCACTTCCATTTAGTTTTTAGGGGTAAATACCCACTAATCAGATCTTGTTCCATCTCATTATTTTCCTTCATTCTTATCTTTCCAATGGTTCAAATGGGGAGTCAAATGGAGATATGGTGCAAAAGTTATGGCTCTCCAAAGTTCTGCCACCAATTGGGGTAGAACCATCACCTGAATTATCACCTAAAATATTTCTCGAATCATTCATCCCTCCTTGAGAATAAATGGTACCCATTGCATCAAGATTTTTCATCAAGTGTGGAAGTTATATTTTTATTTGACTCTTGATGCATACTTTTAATGGACTATGCTTTGTGGAGCTATGTAGGGCTTGATTGTTCACCATTTCTATCTAACCATCAGTCTGTAGATGGAAGGATATAAAATTATTCAACTTGGTATCTATTTGCTTTTTTTGTTGTTTTGTTTGTGTAGTTACGGTTGTAACATTATCCCTTTTTGATTCTTATGGCTTGACCACCATGAGAACAAATTTCATAGCACTAATCAAGGAGATAGATGTAGAAGGTGCTACCTCTAGTACTCTATAGCACTGTGTTCCAAGAGTGAGGGTGATCCTTTGAGTTCTTGATTCATAGATGCCATGTTGATCATACATGAATGGCTGACCAAAGAGTACATCACAAACATCCAGATTGACCACATCACATAAGACCTCATTTTGGAAAGGTTTTATTGCATATGAGAGAAGACATTGGTGGGTGACATGGAGGTTTCTCCTTAGACTCAACCATCCAATACTATATGACTTTGGGTGAGGTTTTATGGACAAATTTAGGCTTTTCACAACATTAGTAGAGATTACATTCTTCTGACTCCCACTATCAAGAATGAAATGTAGAGGCTTACCTTTCACCCCTAACTTAGAGTGAAACAACCTTTCCTTATCATCTAGCCTCTCCTCATGGGTCTATGATGAAGCAAAGATGGCATCAAGCTCAGCATCTACAATATTTTCTTCATCCTCTTCAACTGCAGGGTGTGTATGAGGTAGAGTAGTAAATGTTGAGTATTATGACTCATAAAGTAGGGATTTAATGGCTCAACATTCTTCTTTAGAGTGTGTTTCAAATTTGTGGTAATCACACCATTTCCCAGTCTTCCCTTCCTTTTGCTTCTAATTTTGGCCTCATGTTTGACCTTCTTTGTCACTTTTCCATTTTGAAGGTTAACTCTTCATATTCAATCTTCTAAATTTTTGTTTAATCTTCATAATGAAATTGTACACCTCACCGAGGGTTTACAAATTCAAGAGTTCCATCTCCCCTTGTATATACCATTATAGTCCACCATGATATTTGAGAACCTTATGTTTCTCACTTTCTTGGATGCCCAATTTTGAAAATAGAGAATGAAAAATGTCAGTGTAATCTTGAACAGATTGTTCATTACCTTTGTGAAGTTGTCACTCTATATAAAGATCATCATATGCTCCAATGGGGTAGTATTCTTCTTTTACAGCTTCTATGAAATCATCCCAGGTAGGTTCCACCTCAAAACAAATATCATTCATACTAAATCTCTTCTTATACACTTCCCACCAATTTTTGACAAGCAATGATGCTTTCAAAATAGCAAAAGTGATCTTCTCTTTATCGGTGAATTTATTTACCAAAAAATATAAAGATAATTGATCCAACCAATTTTCTACTACATCAGCATTGATTTTTCCTTCAAATTTAGAGATATCAAAATTCACCTGAACCTTGAAGGGTGTTGGGGCACTAAAATGATGTGGGGGTGCAGATGAGGATCCAGAGTTCCCCATCAATATTTGTTAGAGAATTTGGGTCAATTATTTTAGCATCTATGCTTATTGCTATTAGAGGGCTTCATTCACTATTTACTTGAAAGGATCAGATGTTTTGATGTTGTCTGCCATTTGAGGTAGTTTGGAGTGAATAGGTGGATAGTTTGGAAGCTCTGTTATTTTCCACCCAAGCTTCTTGTAGCCTGACCTCATCCTTAGGATCATACACTCTCAAGACAAATTGCTCTAATACCATTGATCTAAAACTCAAAATATTTGGTTGAAATATAATTCAAGAAACAAGAACAACATAATTGTAATAATGATATCTCTAAGAAGAGATGTTTTATTGTTCAAAATTATAGATACAACATATGCCTATCTCTAGTAAGAGATATCTAATTTCCATTTCAGATTACATATTCATTTATACACATTTTTAAGTTATGAAGAGGATTTGGAAGGTCACCAATCTTGAGGGAGATTAAGTGGTTTGACTTCCATGATTTACAATAATACAAAATTTGAGGAATTACTATTTTTAAAAACTTACTATTTTTAGACTACACTACTAAAATTGAAATTTGGGGAACTTCCATTTGGTTTTTGGGGGTAAAAACCAATAAATTGGAGCTTGTACCATCTCATGATGTTTCCCTCATTCTTATCTTTCCAATAGTTCAAATGGGGAGTCAAACAGAGCTATGGTGCAAAAGTTATGGCACCTAGAAGTTCTACCACCAATTGGGGTAGAACTATCACCTGAATTGTCACCTAAAATATTGCTCGGATCATACTAGCAACAATTATATACACACAATTAGACATGGATAAAAAGTCTAAGGAAATAATGATGCAAAAAATTCACAAGCCTCAAACAAGGGTTGTTCTTTTTAGGGAAGCTATTGCATGCCCTTAATCAGAAGATTATGGCTCGAGCTAGTGAAGTATCTGAGGTAGTTGTTTCACACACAAAAAACTAAATCCAAGAAAGCACTCATGCACAATCAAAATTATGAACCAGTTTGAACTTAACTATCTTAATCAATATATTTACCAATCCTTTAATAATTATTGCACATATACAGATTAGTATATTAATCAAAATAATCAAGAATCCATTCATAGATTTTACACACTAAAAATTATTGAAACATATAACCAAAGAAATTTACAACTAATTAAATATAAATTAGAAACAAAATACATAAACACATTCACTGATGATCAAAATTGATGTTTCTCTTGTATTCAAAAATTCTCTAACAAAAATCCAAGTTGGATTACAATTGTTTATATAGACTTGGGGAAGGGTTTACGTCAACCTCTAAGTTAATGTAAGGTCATTACATGTGATAGTCAAAACATGAGTTCTAACTATGGTCTAAAGTCATATAAGAGTCTACTTACACTTATCTATTTAAAATATATTTTGTCAAATTTATGTGGCATGTGCATATGTGTATAAAGACAATGGTAATTTTTTACAATTATAACTTCAACTATATGCAAACTTTAGAATATGCATCATTTACTAAAATTACACATGCCTCCTTGTATAGGTTGTGAGAACACCCTATTGATATTTCAAATTATCCACCTTCAAATATAACTCTAACATATGCATGAAGGACTAGAATCACTTACACTACTGTTAGCCATGACTAATCTGAATTATGCATTGCATGCTCACCCATACCTTTTATAAAATCTATATCTTCACTTTTATATTCATTATTCAAATTAATACATGTGTTTTCATAATCTATCTCTACATATTCTATCCATAATTCACTATTAGCTTTCAAATGTGGCATGTGTCAACACCTGATTGAGTCCAAGATATTTGAAAAGTCTACCTAGGACTCACACCATCAATCCTTTGCATGATAGAATGTGGGCATGCCACTGAGCAAATCTACAAGGCCTCTATGTGCTTTGAATGTTTTTATGCCACTTGGCAGTTCTTCATTGGTTCTGGTACCTTTGAAAAATCCATGTTGTTCTTGCACCATTGATCCCTATGTACTAGGTTCCCTCCTTCTTCCCATGGGTCATTGGATCTATGTATTGGGCTCCTCTGATGGTGACATTTGTCACTCTCATGGATCTTTGACATTTAAACTCGCTCTCATGTTGTTCATTCAGATCGGGCAAAGTGGATGTGCATCATGGGATCTTGATTTGAATCTAAATGAGTAATTTACTAGGTTAAATTTGACATTCGCATGATCATCAAATGACATCCTCTCAACTGTCAATGATGTCCACGTGACAATCAAATTTAATTAAGTAGATTAACCATTACTAAGGTTAAATTTGATGTTTATATGACCATAAAATGACGTCCTCATAACTAGTAGATGATGTCTGTGTGATTGTCAAATTTAATCTCATAATTTTGACATGTGTTAATTCCCTGAGACTCCCTACTCCTGAAAGTATAAATGAAAAGAAGACTTAGCACAATAATTTTGGAAAATATGTATTAAGGACCTTGCATGAATATTATAACCTAAGGTTTTAGTAATAATAAAATATGATTTGGGCCTAGGCTAAAATATTGAATTAAGCTCAAAACATAATGAAAATGTTCTCTAAGCAAGGGTGCCACTTGGCAATCTGATATTTGTTTCAAGGTAATTGTTACATGAGAATTGTCATAGGATTTATATTGCTAGGACCTTAATTTCATCAAAAAAAATGTCTAAGACACAAAGTTTGAAGGAATTTTGTTGAAGGAATTGTTTCAAAAAAATGTCTACAATAATTCTCATAAAGACCCAATTCTCTTAGACAAAAAGTCTGAAGGAATTCTTGTAGGTATGGTCATAAAAGGGCCGAAGGGCTTGATGTTTCAAACAAAATGTCTGAAGGAATTCTAAAGGACAAAAATCTTGGGATAAAAGTCTTGAAGGAATTGGTCAAAGGTAAAAAAGGGTCTAAGACAAAAATTTTAAAGGGTAAGTGGTCACTTCAAAAAGGGCCAAAGGGTCATTTTCAAAATATCCAAAGAGTCAATTCAGAGAGTTTGAAGGGCATGCACCCTTGGGGGAATTATTTTGGGATTTTTTCATTAGACAAAATGTCCATGACATAAAGCCCAAAGGAAATGGCCTAGGGAAAAATATCCCAAAGGATAGGTTTGTAGGGCAAAAAATGCTCAAGATAAAAGTCCTGAAGGGCATGTTAAAAATGCCAAAGGGTCTACTACATGGTTAAAATCTGTGAAGGGTCTACTTTGTACAGTACATTTTTATGGGAAAGAGCCCTTACAAAAGTCCTGAAGGGTAACCATAAAAGTCTTGAAGGGCACTTTTAAAAGGCTGAAGGGTATGTTCAGAAAGTCTAAAGAAATATGTGTCCTTGAAAAAACTTCTAAAGGGTAAGTCAGAGGAAAAGGGTCATTTTAAAAGTACTAAAGGAATTTCATTAAGGGGTTATTTTGGACAAACTATCCACAATAATTCTCCCAAAGACTCAATTCTCTCAAATAAAATGTCTAAAGGAATATTTCAAAAAGCTAAAGGCACTGGATAAAAGTCTCAAAGGGTAGGTACAAAGGGGCTGAAGAGTAATTGCAAAAGTCTAAAAGGAATTATATCAAATAAAAGGATCATAACAAAAATTCCAAAGGACATATTGCATAAATCCTAAAGGGTAGGTTGGTAAGGAAAAAGGGCATTTCAAAAGTCTCAAAGGGAAATTTCAACATGTTGAAGGGTACTTTTATCTAGAAATAATCCAAAGGATCTACTTCATAGGGCATTCATCCATGAAAAAAGTCCTAAAGGATCTACTTCATAAAGGTCAAAGAGAAATCTCAAAAATCTCAAAGGTAAAGTTTCACAAAGACCAAATGGAATGTTTAAAGGGTCCAAAAAATAATTCTATCGGTGAAAGTGTATAGGCAAGATTGTCTACAAGAATAAGTCTAATTCGAGGAAATTGTTGCAACAGAATTATAGCAGGGAAAATGCTATGAAGAGCAAATTCCATTAGATAAAATGTTTGACACACTAAACTCAAAGACCAATTCATGTGAAACAAATGTTTTGAAGAGAAAATCTCGAAAACATAAATTTGAAAACACTTCTCGAAGAAGGTTAGTCCCTGAAAACATAATACCAATACTACTATGCCAAAGTATAAAGAACTATAATTAGTCTTTTCCTAGAATTTTACATGAATATATAGAAGAGGGGGCTTAGAATAAAGAAAATATTATGAAAAATTGGGTCCCCATTTCCCTATGAAAAAAGTGGGGTGTTGGGTACAACAAATGGTGACTCACAAGGGGAATACTCCTGAGTATTCAAGAACACAAAACTCTGGTTTACAATCTTAAATCAATCATGAAGTGTGCCATAGAAGAAAACTTAAATCATAAACATGAAAGATACTCCTAAGTTAATTTACATAACATACTTGCCTTCTAATTTCTTGGATTTATGTGTGTTAAACATGTAGTTTATTTAACCCTTACTATGATGATTTTTTCAAAGGCTTTGATGGGGTTGTAGGTTTCATTAAAGTATCTACTAAATCTCAAAAATAAGGAAAGATTAAACATTATTTTATTGCTAGTCAGGCATACATATCCCTAAAAAAGATACCTTGGGATCCTTCTCATTCCATTATTTTCTTTTGATCATGATGCATGGTACATTGACCTTATTTCATCATGTGAGTCTTTTGATTTTTCTTTAGATTTTATTTTGCTCTTTTGAATCCATTGGTTCTTTCTTATTTTGTTTTTGAATGGAAAGATAAGAGATAAAACCCTAGTGAGCTAGTATAATTATAAAACAAATCATTACTAGAACATCCCTACCAGCCACATCTATTCTTAGAATTATCATTTCCAACAGGTATTTAATGTGATAAGTGCATTTGATCTACTAAAAAAAGAAAACTTTCTAAATTTGTATGAAGTAATCTGAGAGCAACTTCCACATGCCTAGTAAAAGTATTCAATTGTGACACATTCAGAATAATCCATGATTACCTACCTTCATCCTAAAGACTCAAAAACACAAAAATACACCTAATCTATAAACTATTCCCAAAATGTCAAGATTTTAATTTTTCCCTTTTCCACAAGTCATAAGCTCAGTTGGTTTGGATTTTAACTTGGTTATAGTCAAAGAAAACACAATTTTGATCATCAGAGAAAGAAAAGAATAACTATTTTAAGAAATCAAGAAACTAAACTAAGAAAGCATGTCTAATCAATGAAAGCAAACTATTGAAAGTAGGAAAGATTAATCTAGAAAGTAGGAAACTTACCTATGAATGCAATAAATCTAATCTATGAAAGCAGTGAACTATTCTAAGAAAGTGATAAATCTAATCTAATCCTACAGCTACATTCATCTATCCATCATTACTCAGTAACATCAACAAATGGTACAACCTTAAAGTAGTGCTTTAGGAGTTATCCATTGACTGGATATGTAAGCTCATTACCTTTGAGGTCCTTCAAACAAAACACATTATTTCCCATGATCTCTAAAATTTGGTATGGTCCAATCCATAATGGGGTAAACTTGTCATGTTGTACTTTCTTCTCATGGGCTTTATCTCAAAGTAGCACTAGATCTAAAATCCTAAATGCTTTAACTTTCTCTCTCTTATCAAACCACCTCTTGAACACATCTTGGTGTTTGTTGAATGTCTATAATGTCTTAGTCCTTGAATCTTCCATTTATATTATGTCCAGTAACCTTGATTTTTATTTATAGATTGGTTTCATGTAAGCCCACATAAAGTAATAAGTGGGTAAATTTAGAATAATTGGGAACATAGGCTTGCATCCATACATTAGAAAGTAGGGTGAAGCTTTAAGGGGTTGCTTGTGTCTAGTCTGATCTACCCAAAGAGCATACTTCAATAAATTATGCCATTCCTTAGGCTTGTCTCTAGTTGATTTCTTAATTGCATCAATTAGATTTTTGTTCACTAATTTTGATAACTTGTTTTCCTAAGCATAATGGTTAAAAGTTGACATGATAATGATCTAGTTGTCATGTGCCCATTCAATAAATTCTATTGATATAAAATCCATTTCGATATCACAAACTAGTGAAATAGGCATGCCAAATCTGGTTATTATGTGTTCCTCTAAGAAGTAAACCACATCTTGTGCTCTATAATTATTTGTGGCTATGGCTTTGATCTATCTAGTGAAATAATCTGTAGCAGTAATAAAAAATTTATGGCCTACTAAGGAATTTTGGTTGATGACACCAATGAATTATAAACTCCACTAGGCAAATGGTCATCCTTCAACAACTAGTTGTAAAGGCATTACTACATGCACTTCTCTTTGGATAAATCTTGACATTCATGGCATGTTCTCACATGAGTGTGAGCATATTTGAAAATTTTTAGCTAGTTGTAGTGTATTTTTATGTTCTTATGGGTTGTGGTACTCCTAGAGGGATGACCACTACCTATCTTCTGATGTAAGTTCTCTACGATTTCTTTAGCTTCCTTTGTAGATACACACCTGAGATAAATACCTTCATAATTTATTCTATAGAGGAATCCCTTCTTGGTCATGTAATGAGTAACTTTGAGGCTTAAAGCTCTTCTTCTCTCTCTATTAAGCTTCAAGAAACAAGTTTTTATGAGTAAATATTATATTATATTAGTATACCATTCTCCTTTAGATATTTGAGCTTCACATAACTCTTCAATTATGATGCAAAGATCTAGTTCAATCATTAGCTAAACAATGCCTTACCCTTGAATGATCTTTGTGGGCTTGATCTCTATGTCGAATTTTTGTAGCTTGGCCATCCATTTGCCTCATCATTCTTCTATCTCATTTTGTGATTGGGTAAGCTTGATAGCAAGATCAAGTATGATGGCAGTGAATTTATTCCTCGAGATGTAATGTTAAAACTTCTTCACTAATTTGATAAGGGCTAAAATTTGTTTATCAATCATAGAGTACCTGAGATCTACATCTTTCAGATTCATACTCATAAATGTGATTGGATGATCAGTCTCATCCTTCTTTTGCATGATGATAGCAAAAATTGTATGCTCTAAAGCAAATGAGTATATGTAAAAATATTTATTAAAATCTAGAGTGATTAGCATTAAACCCTGTGATATTACATCTTTAATGTTGTGGAAGGACTTTTAGGCTTCATCTATCCATTCTATTATGGCATCCTACTTGAACATGGCATTCAAAAGTTTAATGATCTCTACAAATCCTAAGATAAACTTCCTTATGAAGTTAATCTTTCTAAAGAATGATTTAAGATCTTTCTTGCTATTTGGTGGCTAAATTTTTTAAATCTCTTGAATTCTATCTAAATCGATGGTGATCCTATCCTTGGTGATGATGTGCCCCAAAATCTTACCTTCAGTCACTTTGAATATTCTCTTCTTTGGGTTTAATGAAATACTTAACCTTTTGCATAATTTGAATATTGACTGTAAGTGACTTATGTGTTCCTTCTAATTCTTTAAAAATACTGTAAGATCATCCATATATATGATTATACATTTTCTTATCAGTCCTTTGAATGTGTGATCCATGGCACATTGAAAGGTAGTTCTTACATTTATTAGGATAAATGACATCCTCTTGTATGCATAAATTCCCCACTTTGTGGTGAACACCATCTTCATTATGTACTTAAATTGCACTAGTACCTGATTGTAGCCTAAAAATCCATCTAAGAAGGACATCATTTCAGAACCACTTACTATTTATATTACCTAATTTAGAGAAGGTAGGGGATAATTGTATTTTTTAAAAGCCTTGTTTAGATTTATAAAGTCCACACATAATCTAATCTCACTATTTTTCTTTCTCATTAGGACTAAATTGGCCACCTAGGTAGAATGTCAGACTGTGAAGATGATTTTTGCATTCAAAATTTTCTTCACTTCTCTCTAAATGAGAGGCTCCAGGATAGGATTGACTGGTCTTTACCTCTATCTGAGTGGTTTATGATCTAGCTTCAATGGAATCGTGTGAGTGATGACTAAGGATCATAAAATTTTAGATATTTATATGTCTAGGCAATGACATCCCTATATCGATTAATTAAATCCTTTACTTGTCTCTCTTCTAGGGTGCAGCTAAGATTGATATTCACATAATGTGGGTTGTGCTCATCTCTTAGATTTTCCTTTCTAAAGTCTGATTCATTGACCTTTGGTTGTCTTAGCCTCTATCTCTGAGTATCTATTTCGAATGGTCTTTCCAAGGAGACCAACCTGGCTAGAATTAGATTCTCTTTAATCTAAAGAATGCCCTCTTTATCTCATTCCTCTTGACAGAGGTGATTAATTTCCTTATCATTGATGATTTGAGATTCAAATTCCCCTGAATTAGTTATAAACTAAATAAATGATTGTTCGTCATCAAAGGCCTAAAAAATTTCTACATTATCTACAATACAAGGGAAAGATACCAATTTAATTGCAAAATTTTTTACCTTAGATTCTTGTAGCAGCTCCAGATTAGTAGCAACAACATCTAATAAAATAGTGGTCTAATTTTTCTCTCTAGAAAGTGATACTATGTTAAAATCTTCAAATCTTTAAATTACATCCCATGCTTTGTGTTTATATCTCTTCAAATATGATAACTTGCATTAATACTTATGTATGGCTTGATTGACCACCAGCTCTAAGTTACCAAATACTAATATTTGCTTCACATTATTCTTGAGTGAAAACTATAGTCCAAGAACTAAAGCCTCATACTCTACTCTATTATTAGTACATGGAAATTACAACATGTATGTTTTGAAGAATTTTTTACCTTATAAATCAATTAGCTCAATTCCCATGCCTAATCCTTGCTTGGATCACGTGCCATCAAAGTGTAGAGTCCATAGTTGATTAAAACCTTTAGGTTCTAGATTTTATAATTGATTCTAAGTAGTAAAAGAATAAATACCAAGGATGGGAGATTTATACTTTACCTCTTCATTATTGACATTGTCCTTTGTAATGGGATACTTCATTCTCAGCTCTTTGCCAAATCTGATTTGATTTATAACCCCTCTTCATGGTAGCCATATATAATAAAAGTTTTTAAATAGATATCCATTAAGTGTTTTGGACCAATCCCTACTTAGTAGTAGACTATAACCCTCAGGTATGTATACTAATAGAATATCAATGGTCATTTAGACTCTTGGCTCGTATGCTACTTAAATGTGCACATTGTTTAATTCTCCAACTACTATGACCACTATCTTGTCCAATTTTGAAACTATCCGCTTTGAAGGGCTTGGAACCAAACTAATATTTTGACATATGGATGTAGGAATGACAATTACAGATGCTCCAAAATCAGCTAAACATTTATGAATATTCTTACTGAATGCCCGAATAGTTAGTAGGAAGGGTGAAACTTATAAATTGATCTTATAGATGATGTTGGTGTTAGATGCTTTCAATTTTTTTGTAGATGCTTTTGTTTTATCTATAATTGTCTTCCCATTAATAGACTTATATAGTATTTCCTTTTATTTGGTAATCAGAGGTAACTCATGAAGAGTTATATTCATCTTGATCTTCTTCATATCCTCAATGATGTTGTATCCCCCTTTACTTAGTTCTTCCTTACTATGTTGTTGATTGTTCCCCTTTGGAGGGGTGGATTATTGTCTACTTTAGGATTAGAAGGGATCATCATGGTATTTAGAGGAGTCAATGTTGTGAGTGGTTATTTATTCCTTAGATTGTATGTGCCTCTATATAATTGCTAGAAAGAATGAACTTCATTCATGTTATCCTCCAGTTCATTGTCATCTTCACTTAGAAAAGGGAACTCATGAGTTTCAAAGAACATGGTAGTGCTAGAAGATTTGGGATCCAAATGATGCTCAAGTGGATTATGCATATGATCTTGTCTAACCACCTCTCTTTGAAATATTTCAAATGCTATGTAAAATTCAACATAGTTGAGCTCATCATGCTTGAAAGTATTGTGAATTCTACACCAATTGGGAATAGTCATCTTTATTATGTTGATCTCTAGAATCTTATTAGGCTATTTAGGCTTATTGAATAGTCTCTTGTATCTCTATAATCTATTATTCTTATTACTAGTTGGGCCATTTACATTACCCATCTTCCTTTGCATATTCAAGAAATCATTGCTCAACTTTTGAACCATATTTTCAATAGAATCTAGTTCTGCCTTTGTGTAATATGTGCCTTGTAAAATGGTAGTGGGAAGTGCAACCACTTGCTAGTTCTGCTAATAACCATTTCCCATTGCATGATTATTCAATTAGATGAAATTTGGCTATGTTGAATGTGTTAGTGGAGGTAGAGTGTAAAATTGGTTTTAATAGAATACCAAAACATTCTACCTTACATGTGGAATTGGATTTAGTACTAGAAAACCATTATTGGCATTAGGCACTTTGGGAGTCTGAGGATTGAGCTACCTATATATGGTGATATTTTCTTCAAATGCTAATTCTAAAGTGTTAGCCATAATTTCTCTTCTCAATAGTATGGTAGTCATAGGGTCTAAGGCATTATTGTACATTTCAAACACTAATGTCACCTATGATTTATATCTTATAGTTAACTAGTTGTACATCTTCTACCATCTTGAATTGAAAGCATGGATGGGCTCATTAGGTTCCCTCTTCATGATGGTAAAGTATTGGTATACTAAACCAAGATTGGTGACCTATCCAAATTGTACAATAAAAGCTTCTTGACATTCATCCCAAAAAGTGAATGAATTTTCCATTAGAATTAAATAACAATCATAAGCATCATCTATCAAAGTAAAAGGGAATAATCTGCATGCAACATCCTCATCTATGACATTCATTAATCTTAAATCAACTTTAACTAGTTTGATATGTTCCTCTACTATCCTTGCTTCTAAAGGAGAAAAAGATGGCAAATACTTTTTATGATTATGAGGTAAATCATGCACATCTCTTGGGATGGTAATAGTAGATCCAACTAACTAGGGGTGTTACTGAGCCATTGGTTGATTAACAGGTAAAGGGTTTCTTATGGGTAAGGGGTTCCCTACTAGAGGGGGATTATTTTGGATTGGGGCTATTGACATAGTTATAGGTCTCTTATGATTTTTCAAGGGTGAGAATAATAAACCAACCTAAGAATTAGATCTGATCACTCTCTTGGGTGACTCTAGTGCAACTCTATTAAAGGATAAATACTACTATCAAAGGTACTGGCCCTCCTTCTAGTGCCAATTTAGAACTATTGATGTAGGTTTTATGCACACCAAAGCCTTAACAAGGTAGCCTCTAACATTTTAGGATCTCAATGGAGGTAAACTCCACTCTAGGGAATTAGTTATAGTTATGTGGTATGTTACAACCTATTAATGAAATAATGGATAGGACATGTAGGTTGTTGATAAAGTTTTTTGGATGGAGGTGTGGTTCCTAATAAGGGTAGTGAATCTTTATGTGAGTTGTATGGGTAGCTTGTTTCTAATCTAGAGTGGGCATATCTCAAAACAAACTCAAAAAAGGAAGGAAGGGTAAGGCAAAAATTAAATCTTCTATGGTTTTCAAGAACCACTCTCCTGGCTAGTTTATAAAAGGCTAAGTGCTCTCAGAACCTATACATGTTGCTAGTAGTAATTACACACACATAGTTAGACATGACTAATAAGTCTAACGAAATAATGATGCAAGAAATTCATAAGCCTTAGATAAAGGTTTCTCTTTTTAGGGTAGTTATTACATGCCCTTAATCAAAGGATTATGGCTCAAGCTAGTGAAGTATCTGAGGCAGTTGTTACACACACATAAAAAACTACATCCAATAAATCACTCATGCACAATCAAAATTATGAATCAATTTTAACTTGACTAACTTAACTAATATATTTACCAATACTTTAATAGTTATTGCATATCTATAGATTAGTATATTAATCAAAATAATCAAGAATCTATTCACAGCTTTTGCACACTAAAGATTATTGAAACATACAAGCAAGGAAAGTAACAACTAATTACACAACTTGGAAATTAAATACATAACAACATTCATTGATGATCAAAATTGATGTTGCTCTTATATTCAAAAATTCTCCAACAAAAATCTAATTTAGATTATAATTGTTTATATAGACTTGGGGAAGGGGTCACTTCATCCTCCAAGTTCATGCAAGGTCATTACATGTGATATTCAAAACATGAGTTCTAACTATGGTCTAAAACCATATAGTATTCCACTTATAGTTATCTATTTAAAATAGCCTTTGTAAAATCTATGTAGCATGTACATATGTATAAATATAGTGGTAATTTTTTACAATTATAGCTCCAACTATATGTAGAATTTAGAATATGTGTCATTTACTAAAACTGCACATGCCTCTTTTTATAGGTTTTGAGAACAACTTGTTGATCTTTCAGATTATACGCCTTCAAATAGAAATCTAATAGATGCATGAAGGACCAAAATCACTTTACCAATGTTATAAAATTAGTGACACTACTCTAAGTCATGACTAATCTGAACTGTGCATTGCATGCTCACACATGCCTTTTATAGAATCTAGATATTCACTTTTCTATTTATTGTTCAGATTAAGACATATGTGTTCATACTTTAGCTCAGCTATGAGACATGATGTGTATTCATAAATATAGCTCAAGTTTCCAAAGATCTACATATTCTATCCATAATACCCTATTATCTTTCAAAATATGACACATGTCGACACCTGATTGATTCTAGGATGTTTAAAAAGTCTACCTAGAACTCACACCATCAATCCTTTATGTGATGGAACATGGGTGTGCCACTTGGTATCTCCACAAGGCCTTTGTGTGCTTTTAATGCTTGTATACCACTTGGTAGCTCTTTACTAGTTCTAGGACATTTAAAAAGTCCATGTTGATCTTGCATTATTGATCCTTATGTACTGGGATCCCTGATTCTTCTCACAGGTCATTAAATATATGTACTGGGATCTCATGATGGTGACACTTGTCATTCTTACAAAGCTTTGACATTTCAACTCACTCTTGCACCATTTGATCAAATGGGCCCATGTGGATG
This sequence comes from Torreya grandis, assembly GCA_037957365.1. Lineage (NCBI taxonomy): Eukaryota > Viridiplantae > Streptophyta > Pinopsida > Cupressales > Taxaceae > Torreya > Torreya grandis. The sequence continues at coordinate 1,800,756 of JARHVA010003049.1, read as the reverse complement.
TGCATTATAGGATCTTGATTTGAATCTAAATGGGTAATGACATTCATATGATTATCAAATGATGTCCTCACGATTGTCAATAACATTTATGTGACTATCAAATTCAATTTTGTATATTATCCATTATCAAGATTCAATTTGATGTTCTTATGACCATCAAATTATGTCCTCATGATCATCAGATGATGTTCATATGACTATCAAATTTAATCTCATAAGTTTGACATGTGTCATTTCCTTGGGACTCCCTACTCCTACAAGTATAAATGAAAAGAAGACTTAGTACAATACTTTTGAAAAATATGTATAAAAGACTCTGCATGAATATTCTAGCCTAAGGTTTTATTATTAATAAAATATGATTTGGGCTTGGGTAAAATATTGAATTAAGCTTAAAACATAATGAAAATGTTCTCTAAGCAAGGGTCTCACTTGGCAGTCTGTTATTTGTTTTTGAGGCACTTATTACAAGAGAATTATCATTGGTTTTATATTGTTGGGACCCTAATTTCATCAGGAAAAATGTATGAGACACAAAGTCTGAAGGATTTCTATTAGGGGAATTGTTTCAAACAAAATGTCTATAATAATTCTCTCAAAGACTCAATTCTCTTAGACAAAAAGTTAAAAGGATGCTTAAAAGGATGGTCACAAAAGGGCCAAAGGGCATGATGTTTCAAAAAAAAGTCTTAAGGAATGTTGAAGGATAAAAAGACTAGGATAAAAGTCTCAAAATAAATGGTTGAAGGGAAAATAGGTCCCAGGATAAAAGCCCTGAAGGATAAGTGGTCACTTCAAAAAGGGTAGAAGTGTCAATTTCAATATATCCAAAGGGTTAGTTCAGAGAGTCCAAAGGGAGTGTGCCCTTGGGGGAATTTTTTCAAGATTTTTGCATCAAAAAAAATGTCTGAGACACAAAGTCTAAAGGAAATGGGCAAAAAAATTTGAAGGATGGGCTCGTAGGGAAAAAAATGCTCAGGACAAAAGTCCCAAAGGGCATGTTAAAAAGGGTTGAAGGATATACTTCATGGAAAAAATTCTCGAAGGGTCTACTTCATAGGGTACATTTCTATGGAAAATGGCCCTTACAAAATTCTTGAAGGGTAACCACAAAAGTCTCGAAGAGCACTTTTAAAAGGTTGAAGGGTATGTTTAGAAATTTCAAAGGAATATGTGTCCTTGACAAAACTTTTGAAGGGTAATTCGAACGCAAAGGGTTATTTTAAAAGTCCTAAAGGAATTCTATTGAGGTAATTATTTTGGACAAAATGTTCAATATAATTCTTCAAAAGACCTAATTCTCTCAGACAAAATGTCCAAAGGAATGGTTCAAAAAGGCAAAAGCGTAGGACAAAAGTCTCGAAGGGTAGGTGTAGAGGGGCCAAAGGGAAATTTCAAAAGTCCCAAAGGATTTTTTTCAAGTAAAATGGTTGCAAAAAAAAGGCTAAAGGACATATTTCATAAAGCCCAAAGGATAGGTTGGCAGGAAAAAAAGCATTTCAAAAGTCCCGAAGGGTAATTTCAAAATAGCGAAGGATACTTTCTATCTAGAAACCATTAGAAAGGTCTACTTTGTAGTGCATTTATCCATGACAAAAATCCCAAAGGATATACTTCATAAAGTCCAAAGTGAAATCTTAAAAAGGCTAAAGGGAAAGTTACACAAATCTTGAAGGGTAGGTTCAAAGGGGATAAAAGGCAATTCTATTAGTAAAAATATATAGGAAAGATTGTCTGCAAGAATAAGTCTTATTTGAGGAAAAAAAATTGGAAAAATTATTACAGGGAAAATGTTGTGAAGAGAAATTTTTGCTGAATAAAATGTCTAACACACTAAACCCAAAGACCAATTCATGTGAAACAAACATTCCAAAGAGAAAATCTCAAAAACATAAATCTAAAAACACTTCCTGAGGAATGTTAGTCCATGAAAACACAATACCAATGATATTGTACCAAATTGTAAAGGCCAATAATTAGTTTTTTCCCAGAATTTTGCATAAACGTATAGAAGAGGGGGCTCAAAATCAAGACAATATTCTAAAAAAGTGGGTCCCCATTTCCCTATGAAAAAAGGGGCATATTGGGTATGATAGTTTACTTATTTTGAGTCAATGTTTTTCTCTGGAAGAGAGTATGAGTTGTGCATATCAATTCGTTACTTTGTCATGTAACCTTATATACCTTTTTATTTTTAATAATAATAATCATGTTGAAGTGTTCCAATAGTAAATGTAGTAGCTAAATTCTGCCAATTTAGTTCCATAATTGATTTTGTTTAAAATTGACACACTAACTCAATCACCATCCCAAATTTGATTTTCACACTAACATCATTTTCCTCCATTCTTTTGAATGATTGATTAATATATATTAATTAATTAATCATGCACACATAATTCTTAAAAACTAATTTAAATCTATAACTTCCACCTCATCCAAACATCTTCCACACTTCTCTCAACCAAGTTTTGATTCATCCAACTGCTTCATTAACTTCCTCAAACAATTTTTTAGTCACCTTTGAAAATTTTAGCTACCACAGTGAGTCACTCAACTACCTTGACCCATTCATATTTAAATACCAAAAAATTCTCCCTCGTTCTCTCACACACACATTGGAATTAGTCATCATCCATTGAGATGAAAACTCATCTCTAACAGTTGATAATTATCATTATCAAATAAATCTAGATTATTCTCAACCATTCATCTTCTCAACTACAAGTCTATAAATTGGTGTTATCTTTCATTTTCAACATCTAACTTAAAGCTATCAAATTGCTATCAAATTTATCCTACGTCCATATGCTTCCCAAGTTACCCTTATTTGGAGAATGAATTAAGCACCCATATTTAAATAAGAAAGAGAAAATCACAAGTCACAATCTAGAAGGTAAAGATGTATTTTGCATACATGGTTTTGTAATTATTTATCTTTATTTTATTATATTAGCTCTATAATAGGCTTAATTTATATTTAGAATAGGAAGTTTTCATTAGTTTCATTTCTTAGTTTTAATTAGATTTTTAATTTTTAGTGATCACATTCTGGCATGCCCAAAATCAACAAAAAAAATTATAGAAAAATAATTCATCCCAAAGTGAAAACCATTCTTATGGCACTTTGGACAAGTATCATGGTGAAAACTAGTTTTTGGCATCATGTGTAGACTATTGTCTATATACATCCTAGTTACTCAAGGGCTTTCCCTAACATTATCTATTCATACATTATCCATTTGTATCAATCCATTATCCATTTGTATATATCCCATATTTTCAATTTTATATGACATTTTAGTTTATGGTTTGATCTTTATGATCACGTAGATACACCTTTTGCTCATGTTTCAATAGATTTTAGTACATAATACATAGATAAATCACTCATCCATCCAACACAACAACACTTCACCATAATCAAACCCCATAAGCCATTATAATTTTTTGGGAGGGTACCTTTCATCTAATCATCATCATCATCTTACCTAATATTGTTGAGCCCCAGATCCATCTAAGTATAGGATTTGTGCCAACACAATAGACATTTAGGTGTGAGGAAATCACTCATCATGATTGATTTTTGCCATCTAGTGGTGTCAATTGACAGTAGCTAACCAACTCCATTTTGGCTCAATCATCATTGGGAAACATGTACATGGGATAGTGACTACTCATTAAAGATAGCATAGTGATTTCAATAGAATGAGTACCTTAAGTGCCAGCTAAGAAATCAGTGTGCTTCATTCCCCATGGTACTAAGACACCTTGAAGCACTATAAAAACACATGGATTCTAGTTAGTGAAAAAGAGAAGATTAGTGAAGCCCTAGTAGATAGGTTCTAGACACTATGTTTGCGATTAGACCTCGAGTTAGTTTGGGACACCATTATTATTCCCCATAATAATGCCCAAGCTCACTTGTGAGCCTCTAGGCCTTTAATAGCTCAAGATGAGAATTTACTTAAATCATAGTAATATAGATATATTATTTTTGAACTTTGTTAATGATGAAAACTTTGTGCAATATTTAATGGATTGAATGCTTAAGCCAATAATATGTAGGTTAAGCTCTTATGAGCTTCTAAATTGACTCATTTATGACATGCCTGTAGCTTTTGAGGACTCTCACACTTGATATAGGAAATACTCTAAGTATGGGTAAGACCCTATGCCTCACAATGATATACATGCCTAAGTACAAACCCTACACCTAAGTCCTTCAACTAGATACCCAATTTCCCCTTAAGTGCCTAAATGTTATTAAGCCAAGGTTACCAAAAGATTTTTCCCTTGAAGCTATTGACCTAAATCACTTCCACTTACACCTGATAGATAGTCAATTTTCCCCATCCCAAGATGGCTTGTGCCCATAACTGCATAACCATTATTACACTAACCAAAGTCCTATAAGGATAGATTTGTGTCATGGCACAACTATCCCAACACAGACCCCAGTCCCTTATCCATTGTGTTTCAAGTGAGAACATAAAGCTTGTGCCTCATGTGAAGTGATGCCAACGTATTTGAGTGTAAAATTTTGAGCACTATGGGATTAGTCAAGGCCTACACCCCATTATAATATCTCTAATCTAACATAGATAGCTAACTAAGTGCCTGATGAGGCCCATGACTAAAACACCTAATTTTCTATGACATTTTGATTTCATTGCCAGGATTGTTAATTTTTTTTGCTACAATGGTGCACTAAGACAATGCTCTAACTCTCCCTCAATAACATTGAGCACTATCTAGAATGAGTAGAAGATAGCTTTACACTAAGGCATCTAACTTGTAGAGGATAGAACCCAAAGAAGTGAATCTAGAACAACTTGTATGATGCCTATATGAGTTTTTATTTTATGAACTATCAGATCAAGTGTATTGATGGTTGGCTACTTATGTGATACATGAAATCCAAATCTATGGATAGTACCTTGAGTGGATGAAAGAGTACCTAGAGAGGCTTGAGAATATAGGCACCATTTAGACTAGAGTTGTACATAAATGGTGACAAGGGGCACTAAATAGTTACATGCTTGAGTTCCAAGTCTCGATGTACTATTTCCTTAAAAAATTAGAATATTAGTTCTTAAATGAAGATAGATGCATGTTTGTAAAATAACTTGGCATCAAACTCAAGAAACTGATGGTGGATTATGGCTTTGAGACCATGAGGATGGAAGGCTAAAGTTCTCTTACATATAAGTAGTGTAATAGGGAAGAAGGGGATGTGTAGTTGGGGCTAAATGGAAGGGGATGAGAAGATTAAGAACTAAAAATGCAAGAGATAGGCTTATAACAAGAAGAGGTATAGGTGGATGGAAGATCTAGAATGTAGAAGTGTTGAGAGGACCTTTAGTGAGTAGGTAGGGCATGGGGAAGGATCTCTTGAATCGAAGCAGTGCCTAAAAGAAGGAACCCTTGAAGCCATGGAATAAGCTCCATAGTTGACTGGTGAATGCTCAGGGTTCCCAAAAAAATTAACCATTAGAGATGCATCAGATGCACCTACCCCCTTTGAATCGATGATGCAAGCTCATGTATTAGATTCTCCTCAGGAAGATAGAATATTGATAACTGACCCCATTATCAACTTAGACTTTGATCATTTTATATATTTAGACTATAATTTTGTGATTGAATAAGTTATTCCTTATGAAGAGGTAAGTGAGGATACCTCTAAACCACGAGGCACAAGCCTGACTAGACATAACATGAGCACAAGCACCCTAGTCTATCCAATATTAGCTATGCAACCTGGGTAATATCTTGGAGGAATTATCCCTACACCACTTTTTAGTAGTATAATGCCATCATCTTCTACCATGCTAGTAGTAACCATGAGACTAGTGCCTAGAGGCCTTGGAAGACCAACACCAGGTAAAGTACTAGGAGGATAAGCACCTCATATATTGACTGCTTGCCATCCCTATATTTATTATGATATGACCATGTGTCTACCCAAGTATTCAGGCATGGATAATTCCATAAAGCATGTGCTCAAGTGTGAATTATAATGGCATGCTCATAGAATAACCTAGTTTAAGTACAAGAGAACCTAGTTTATGACAACCTTGCTTGATTGCATCTATAATTGGTATATGAATTTTTATCCTAACTAGGTTATGGTTGATTATGACACCTTGAAGGAAGCCTTCTTGAAAGAATTCAATATACTTGAGTTTGAGCAGTAGAGCATCACTGTACTCAAGGAGATCAACCAAAGATTATTAGAGATCATGCACTTATATGATGTTAGATTCAAGACTCTCCTTTCTTAGCTCCCTTATAATATTCACCCCTTTTATCATGTGCAATGGTTTGTTGGAGGATTACTAGTACCTTTAAAAAGTGTGTTATCCATGAAAACATTCATAGACCCTTGGGAATTGTTTGAAGCCACACTCAAGGTTGAGGTGGTTGAGAGTGTCAATACAAGAATTATCCCTTTAATAGAGGCATAGTTTAAATATATGGCCTTCCAACTAAAAAATTTGATCGCTAGTTCTTTTTAATATTCTCAAAATGAGTTATGGTATATAAATTTTGAGATGGAAGGCCATAATATAAATAATTTCCCTCAAAGGAATGTATGCACACTTCTCAATTATGAAATTTATCATGAGGTGCATGATGTTCACAACTACCCCTTATTACAATGTGATAGTTAGGTTAGCACAACAATCTAATAGTGATTATGTGATGCCTATACCCATAACATGGTTGATTACCACATAATCAATGAGATACATGAGAATATGGAGAGATTCATATGATAAGAAATGATAGTAGTAGGTGGGCAAGGAACCTAAAGAAATAAGTGTTATGGACAATAGAATGTAAGCTATGGGATATAGAGAGGTTATAGAGGGTAATTTGGTAGACATGGTAGAGGAAGGTTCCCACCATGATCATGTTATAAGTATGGTTTGACTGAGCACTATCAGTGTGACTACCCTACACATCCAACATGTGGGTATTATCGAGGGACACATAAGGTTGAGGAATGCCCTGACTTATACAAAAATCTGACCCAAAGTAGGTTAGGCACTAATAAGGGCATAGGGATGATCAAGCACAAGTCTAAAGAGGAAAAATGGTCTCTAAAGGTATAGCTAATAGGCATAGAGTCAATCAAAGTGTAGGCAACTACTTAGAGTGGACTCACCACTATACTGCTAATTATGCCAATACTAGATTTGTGCTTGCAATATGGGATGTTGAACCGCACTAAGTGCTTTATGAATCTAAAACTTAAATACATGCCTTATCTATACCCTATGTGTAAAAAATATATATTATAGCAATATATAAATGTGATCCAAAACTTACAAGGAGAGCTTCAACTAGTGAGAGACCTAGAGGCGTAGGTTGTTGCCTCTCACAAAAATAAAGATGGCCAAGAGGATAAAGTGCAAGAGCATATGGATATCTTTTATCTCATACAAATAGAAGCAATTCTACCCTTATTATATAACTTTCTTCTAGAACATACAGGACAGTAGTCAATTATAATTTTTATGCCATACATAGAAAGGGTGTGAGAGGTATGGAATACATAGAACATGGAGTATGATAAAAAAAACTCCTAGTGAATACCACCATATATGGATGATCTATCTATGAGGTCCTTATTGACATAAGCCCTAAGGTTAATATCTTGACCAAGAACATTTAGTAAAATATGGGTAGGCTAGCATTGAGGCCTTCTCCCCATATACTCTTCATGGCTAACAAGACATGAGCATAGTCTATCATAATTTTTTAGGGCACCATTATAGATATTATGGGTACCAAATTCCACATTGACATCAAGGTAATCAAGTTGGTTGAATAGTATAACTATTTATTACTCCTTAGAAGGCCATGGTGTTCTATAAATAATGTCGATATGTGCTTAAAGAAGTGATATATGAACTTTGAAAATGGAAAGGAAATGGTAGTGATTCCCATTTTAAGTGACCAAGGACCCCCCATGTGGAAATCATTAATTTGGAGGATGAGATCAACCATATATATAACATCATAGTGCAAGGCACCAATAATCTCAACCCTTCTGATCAAGGATTGCTCTCTTGGGAGGATGGGTAGTCATCCTCAGACACCACTAATTTTGCTTACAATAAATGGGTTGAAGAGGCTTACGAATCCATTAGTCATAGATTCCACTTGGTATATACAAAGGCACAAAATCTTATGAATATTGGATGGGTCCAGATTGATCATGTTATAAACTAATGGGTCCCACACTATGAGGAGGAAGAAAAGAGGGTACTCTACTTGAGCAAAGGCAAGCTTGTAGCACTCCCAAAATTTCAAGGGAGCAACCTAGTGTAAAATTATGTCAATGAGCTTGAATCATGCATCCCTAAAGAGATAGACAAAATGGGCACACAAGTGTATACCTTGAGAAGCATTGTCATGCATTGGTGGATAGTATAAAAGTCTAACTTGCTGACCTAGCTAGAGGTAAAATTAGCCATTTTCACTAGATTCTTGAGGAGAAATGAAAATTTGGATATATTGGCATACTCTTGTGACTTTGATCCCATGGTGCATGTGCACCTATACAAAGAGACAAAGACTGACTATAGCATGACTACCCTAAAGAACTTATGGGTGCATACCTTTTACATGACTTTGAAGACATGGGTGTGAGTATGGTATGTGGTCAATGAGACACACTGAGAGATAACCAATTCTAATGCCCTCAAGGAGAAGTTTGTGCACACCTTATATTTTTCCTCATAAAAATTGGAGTTAGTTGAGCCATTGTAAGTAATTCAGAGGGTAGTATTCAAGGACACCACCATCCTCCAAGAGTTATTGAAAGCCATGTTTAGGAAAAAAGGGTTGGTGCTCCTAACTTTTTTTGAGGAATAAACACTCAATAGCGACTCGAGTGAAGAAGATGATGAAACTTAGGAGTGATATTGGAACATGTTGATGACCAAAATAAATATTGTATGCCAAGTAGATGATAGCACTCCTGATGAATAAGACCCATCATCTTCATGTAGAGATAACTGAGGGAACTCAGCAAGTTGAGGACTCACACCAGGAGAAGAATGAACCATACTATGCACCACTAAATACAATCAAAGTGGAAATTAGTATAGAAGGAGAGCTAAATATGGCTACTCTATGTACCTATTGGTTTAGCATAGAGCTGACATGCATCATAGACCTCCTAAAGGAGTTCCAAGACTTGTTCCCTAAAACTTATCAAGATATGAAGGGCACCCACCCATGCCTTGGGAAGATGAACATAAATCTAATTGATGGTGAAAAATCATTCAAAAAGTGCCCCTAGTAAATGAATCCCAACCTCCATGCCAAGGTCAAAATAGAGATTGATGTAATGCTAGTTGTAGGGGTTATTTACCCTATGCAGGAGTCTGAGTGGGTAAGCTTGATGGTAATAAGCATTAAGAAGGATAGGTGTATTCACATTTGCATTTATTATATAATGTTGAACACCACCTATTTCAATGACCCCTTCTTGACTCCATTCACCGATGAAGTCTTGGAAGGCATCATAGGTTGTGAAATGTACACCTTAATTGATGGGATCTATGAATACCACCAAATCCAAATTGAGGAAGAGGACAAGTCCAAAACAACCTTTATAACTAAATGGGATTATTTTTCTTATAATGTGATGCCCATTGGACTCAATAATGCACTAGCCATCTTCTCTAGAGTGGTGATCATTACATTTAAATACTTCATCCATAGGTTCCTCTAGGTTTACCTAGATGACTAGATGGTGTATGGCCTCATCAAAGACCATAATGACAATTTGTACCTAATGTTTGAGAAGTGTAGGCAGATTTAGATATCCTTGAACCTAAAGAAGTGCATCTTCACAACACCATTTAGAACCATACTTAGGCACATTATCTGTAAGGATGGTTTGTTCATTGATCTAGTGAAGATTTCCATCATCATTCAACTCTAGACTCCTTCCACACAAAAATATGTTCATGCCTTTCTTGGCCAATGTGGGTATTACATAAAATTTATAAGGAGCTATAAAAATATTATGATGCTTCTAGAAGATCTCTTGAATAAGGGTGGCCCATTCTACTAGGGAAAAATACAAGAAGATGCCTTTGAGACCCTAAAGCTCAGATTAGCTAGCATGCTTAACTTGCAATTTCCCAACTAGATATCCCTTCTCCACATCCATGTCTATGCTTCTAGTTATACAATTGGCACAATCCTATCACAACATGGTCATGGTAAAATGAATCACACCATTTCCTTCACTAGTAGAAAATTAACAAAGGTATATCAAAACTATACCATAATAGAGTGTGAGGTGCTTGCCATGGTCTACACCCTGTAAAAGTTTAGATAATATTTATTGTCAACCCCATTAATTTTTTTCATAGATCATGAGGTGATAAAATACCTCATGAATAATCCCATTCTCCATGGGTGAATTTGAAGATGAATCATTCTATTTCAAGAATTCTATTTCTCCATTATCATCAAAGTAGGAAAATAGAACATGGGGCCAGGCTATTTGGCTCGTATAGACTCTAGCAATGTAGCAGCACCAATTGAGGATGATATGTCAGACATACAAATGTACATAATCTAGTGTGTCATTAAGGACTTGGTAGAGATATTCACCTTTATAACATCTAGATCTATGCCCCAAACAATGAAAATAAAAAAAAAGAAACAACTCACAGTTTGTGCCACCCCTTTTTAGCTCATTAGAGAAGAACTATACAAACTAGGCTAAGATGAATTTATATGATGATGTGTTTTAGAGCATGAAATGGACTCCATCCTACAGGAGATGCATGAGAGGATAGCAAGATGCCATTACACAAGTGATGCAATGATGTGTAAGGTGTTACAATCAGGTTTGTGGTGGCCAACTCTATTTCAAGATATGAAAGATTGTGTTAAGGAATATGACATATGTCAGTGAATAAGGAATCCAAACCATTGGGATGAGATGCCTCTCATCCCCATTATTTCTTAATCACCATTAGATAAATGGGCCATTAAATTTGTTGGGCCAATTACTCCCATAGCACGGTGCACAGGTGTGAGGTACATTCTAATGGCCATTGACTATTTCACCAAGTGGGCTTGAAGCCATGCCAACCAAAAACTACACATCCACCATAGATGTAAGGTTCATATGGTAGAAAATCATAAGATTTTATGGCTTCCCACTCAACTTGATTATCAATAGGGGTACATACTTCATTAGTGAAACTATGTGGATCTTACTAACAAAATACATGGTGGTGCATCATAAACAATGCCTTACCACCCCCAAGTGAATGGAACAACTAAGGCATTCAATAATATCCTAGGGATGTGCCTCATAAATATATGTAATACTAGTCATAAAGATCAAGATGATCGAGTGTTAGCAATGTTATGGGCATATCACACAACCTACAATCACCTAAATAAGGCTACATCATTTTAATTAGTGTTTGGCATTAAGGCAATTTTGCTAATGGAGTTCCTGATGACATCATTATGTATAATGCATATTAGTTGGTTAGATGACCAAGAGTCAATAAATATAAGGCTGGAGGACTTAGATCACTTAGATGAGGTGTGTGCCCAAGTAAAGTGGAACTAGTAGCTAGAAAAGGTGCACTAAAATCCTTGACATAATAAGCAATAAATCACAAGGTGCTAATAGAAGGGGCATTCATCTTTCTCTATGACTCCAAGTGTATCAGGCACATAGTCAAGTTATAGATAAGGTATATGGGCCCATATATCATTCATAAAATATTAGAGACAGACACATACAAGCTACACATGTTGGGTGAAATTCTCCCTGGCATTTCAATGATAATCGATTGAAGTTGTATCGATAATAGGGTGGCACTTGTGCCATCAGACACCAACTTCTTAGTCATGAGCCGATTGTATTGAGTGACCAAAATAAATTTTGGTGCAAGCCAAACAAGTTCCTTTTTGTGTGTTGTTTGAAATTTTGATATGGTAAGTGAATAAATGGTGCTTTGAGGCTAAAATTAAAGTGTTTTTGGCATTTTCATACATAATTCTAGCTAGGTGAGTTGAGCATGGATACTCTCCAAGTGCTTGAGGCTAGACCAATAAGTTATGGGTATGTGAAGTTGCCAAAGTTAGACATAAGATGTACTAGATCTTCATGTACAAGATTCAAGAAGTGAGGCATCTTTAGGCTCATAGAATGGCTAGTTCAACACTTACAAGCATAATACTAGTCAAGTGAGTCCAGTAAGGTTGTTTCCTAAGTACCTATAACAGACACCTAAGTCTTTGGGTGCATAGAACTCACTAGATTTGGATCAAATGTGAACTGAGAGAGTCACACAAGATATAAGTGAGAAAAATATAGAGTGAAGACACACAACATGATCATGAACAAGAGATCAGATAAGAATGTCATGTTGGAGGGCTAGTACAAGGGATTTGTATGGGGTAGGAAAAATTAAGGCAAGAAGATGAAAGCATTATTAAATTGACCAAGATAGACAATCATGATTGAAATAGAAGTGTAGTATAAAAAAGAAATGGGACCGAGAAGGTTGAATCATGCATATGTGAGGTGTCGCACCCAAATTACCATATTAAAGGTGAAGGTCACACCAAGTTAACAAAGCACAGGATAAGATCATCAGGACAAGTTGAATCTACCCAAAGTGAGGTAAGAAGTGACCATTTGAACTACACATCACTTCACAAAAAATTTATTAGAAAAAGCTAATGTGGTGGTGAGGAGGCACAAATATCCACATTGAATGAGAAAATAATAGAATATTTTTGTGGATTTCATAGGGCGTAGTAAATCCCAAGATGTTTAGGCATAATCATGCCATTAATAAACCATAATTAAGGTGGTATATGAGAGTAGAGGTATAAATTAGGTAAAAACTAACTACATTTGGTTACAAACCTTGTGTTAATTTGAATTTTGAACAAAAAACTAGAGGAAAACCAAAAAACTAGAGAGTAAAACCAAAGAGACCCTAAACACCCCTGGACACCAAAAGTGAATGAATATGTAGAGAAATAAATTATGTTCCTTGTGATATTGGTAGAGGAAAGAAAGGGGCACGAATTAGGCCAGACCAGGCAACTAAAAACTAAAGTGATGTCTAGGCTACCATTTATGACACATGAATCTTGAGAGCTAAACATATAATCACAGACATCATGACTTGTGAAGCACCAACAAAGATTTAAGGCTTTAGAAATATAAATAGACCATGGTTTAACACTAATAGATTTAGAATGGGGAAAAAGTAGATGAGCTCAGGCCTATAACAAGTGTAAAAATATGCCAAAAGAGTGTGACTAGCAACAAAAGTTGCCATTGCAAAAATAGTAGCTCCGCTAGTAGGAGTGAGCATCACCCAAATCAATTAGGAAGAATTTAAGAAGATGTTCTACTGGGACATGTAGTTCCCTAAAGAGGTGTTGATGAGAGAAAATTGGGCATCAGTCATGCATAACTATCACCTAAAATAGTAAAACCACCAAACCTCTATTAATGTGAATGACCTAGTGCAATACTAGATTGTAGACATAGGGGCAAAGACTCCATAAGGCATAGAATTATTTGATGTCTTTATTTAGGACAAATTAACGACCTCCAGCATGATGCAACTCTATTAGTTATCAAGTTTTGAAAAGCCAAAGGAACTTGTGTAGTTATTCCTCTCATGCATCCACAAGGATAGGTTTTACTTTGTAGGAAAACACATGAGGTTGTCTGTAAACCTCATCGACCAAATCACCAGACTCCCAAGCTCTAGAACAAACATTCACCAAATGATGGTAGATGATGTTGAAGTTGAAAGGGTTGGGAAGCTCCTAGGTTACTACAAAGGAGGTCTCACATTCTTGATAAAGGACATCAACAATCTTAGGACAAGATAAGTTACGCTTCTAGTGAGTTCCAAACTATGCCTAGGTGACCATTAGGTGGATATAACAAAAACCTACCTATGCATTACTTACCACAAGATGCAAGGGATGAAATTCAACATCACCAAGTTCATAATAGAATATATGATAAATAACATGCTCAAATGTCACATGGTGAAAGAGACCTTTCGATGGGGTTACATGTTGATCTTGATTGTGATAGTTGAGATCAGCATGCTTGATGGTGATGAGGATGACCTATGGGTGTTCCCAGTTTATAATGACTCTCTGATTCTAAAATACTAGAACTACACTTACCCCCTACCTTCACCCTAAAGTATAAATCTTGAGTAATGGGATGGTGCACCTAGTATATTGAAGCATTTAGAGAAGAATGGCACATCTCAAAGAAACTCCCTTAGAGGTTGTTTGGAATGGAAACATTTTCCATTATGAATCACTTCTATGTTTTTTAATTGGTACTCATAGATGGGAATCACTCTGGTTGGTTAAAACTACCTTATGCATTTTTATCTAATTACTTCAAAGAGGTGTTACAAAGAATTCCCAACATGCAGTAGGTGGATATCCCAGTAAATATTATAGATGTAAAAATACATAGGTTGAGGCATCAATACATGCACCTAGGTGAAAATGCAACCAAAGATGAGGAGGACAACTCAGAGGCCACCAACATTTATCACCTAAAAAGAGAAGTCATCTTTAGGCACATCTATAAGATGAAGCTAAGGAAGAAGGGCATGCTCATGGATAAAGATGATGACCTCTGCCTTCAAGTCAGTGAAGAAGGATATTTGGAATTAGTGACATCAATTAAATCCCCTCAAAAGAAGTAGGAAAAAACATTGGAGGAAATATAAGAGTGCCTTCATTTGAAGATCACCTCTAAAGATGAAGCTACCACCTCTATGCTAAGGAAGAAGTGTATGGTCTTTATGCCAAGAATTACCTTGCCCAAACTAAGGGAGAAGAAAAAGATGAAGTCCAAAGGGCTAGTGGAAATTCCCATAATAACCTTGCTAAGGATGGAGGTGCAAAAGGTGCAAGAGAAGTAGAATCATAGTGGGCGTAAGAAGAATAAAAAGAAGAAGAAGAAGAAGAAGAAGAAGAGGGGATGATATTATATATCATCCAATGAGAAGAAAAAATGAAAGATCCCAGCACTAAATAAATTCATGAGGCTCTCCAAGGTGGCACTATTATCATGCTTGTAGAAGCAGAACCATTAAGTGCCCCAACCATAGAACCCATGACATAGCCTCTATAATTTGAAGGGGAAAAGAGGTGTTGATGGATAGGTATGGGCCTCAATAAGGACCATATAGAAGTGGCATTTGAGTTATACCAAAAAAGGGAGTCCATTAAGGCCAAGGGCATGATCTAAGTAGATATTGATGAAGTTGAGGCTAAGGAGATAAGGGTCAAGGAGTAAAAGATAATCATGATCATAAAAAAGAGGAAGGTGAAGATAAATAAGGTTGAAAAGGAGAAATTCAGGAGAGAAATGAAAGAAAAAATGGTTACCATAAATGCAAAACCCATAAAAGACAAAGTAGCAAAGGCACTTAGCACCCTCACTAGCATAATAGAGGAAGCTACACCTAAGTAGTGAAAGGGCACCTGGAGACAAGGAATATTGGTGCATTATAGAAGCAAACAAAGAGTGCAGTTAAAATCTAGTGGACTTAGAAGGGTGAAGTTGGTGCCAAAGAGAAGAAAGAAGCATATTAAAGGGATAAGTCTATGAAATAACCCCTACTAGAGAAATAAGATACACCAGAGGAAAGCACCAAAGAAGGCACTAGTTTTGATGAAGAAAAACTAGAGAAGATGGAGCTGGTTGTCCAAGAAGAGGAAGTTGAGTTGAGCCTAAAAGATAAGGCATAGAATGGGTTCATAGATGAAGACTATTACATAATGGAGTACATGCCCCTTAGATCTACCATGACACTAATATGATAAGTATCATTTGACTTCAACATTTATATGGATAAGCCTCAATTTGAGGTGTCATAAAAGGTGATCCTTGATGCATACCAACTAGAGGAAGGGTAGGACTTACTTATTATCAACCCCTATGCAAGGAATCTAATAAGGTCAGCTAATGCCCTCTTCTAAATGGATTTTGAGGTAGCATGCAAGAACATCATCAATGATATTAGATCCTCAAGATAGAAGAAGATCATGTTGGAGAAGAAGAAAAGAACAAGGCCATAAGATTCAAGTTATAATAACTAGTTGAGCCATCCCTCCTAGATAGCATTGACACTTCAAATTTTTTGGAGGTCAATAGGTCTGTGTGCTAGTTGAATAGATGTTCCCAAGGTTAAAGGTGGAATCAAATCCATAAGAAGAAGAGGACCCTTGCATTAGCATAAAATAAGAGATTGTCATGAAACTTGAAGAGGTGGAAGACCTCTTCACAAATCTTGAAGAGGGTGCAAAAGTAGTCAATGCATTATTTTGCAACTTCTCCACCTAGGCATCAGTCATCGATACATGGCTCAAAAAGGAACAAGGGGAGAAGGATGTATTGATGGTATAGGCATACACTATGAGTAGGGTTGAGCAAACTTAGATAATGGTATAGGTCAATAGTTTGAGTTCCCAAATCAAGACGTAAGAGCAAGACCTGGAATAACTCTTATGCATGCTACAAATAAAGGCCTAAAAGTAAGGGGAGATCCTTGACAAAGGAGTAACAAAGGTGAAGGAAAGGTTACAATCCTTTCAAAAGGAGTTGGATAAAACTAACATGCTCACCCTCGGTGTCACCTCCATAGAAATAGATAGCACTACAAAAGAAATCAAGATCACAATCTAGGGTTTTGAAGACTTCAGAGCTAAACTTTAGGAGTGTACACTTGATTTTTGCACACCTAAGGCACTAGAAGATTAGTCTAAGGATGGACTAATATTTTTTTATGGGGTAATGTTAGGCCCTAAATTCATCTAATTCTAGGATCCATGCCAACACAATAGACACTTGGGTGTGAGGAAGTCACTTGTCATGATTATTGTTTTGTCATCTAGTGGTGTTATTTGGTAGGTAGCTAACTATCTCCTTTTTTCCCCAATCATCATTTGGAAGTGGGCACATAGGACAATTATTTCTCATTCAAGATAGTGTAGTGGTTTTTATGGAATGATTACCTCTAGTGCTAGATAATCAATCAGCATGCTCCATTCTCCATGGCACTAAGATGCCTTGAAGCACTATAAAAGCAAGCAAAGTCTAGTTAGTGAAAATGAGAATATTGGATTAGCAAAGCCTTGGTAGATTGGTTCTAGACACTATGTTCACTATTAGAATTAGAGTTAGTTTACGATGTCATTATTGTTCCCCATTATAATGCCTAAGCTTGCCTATGAGCCTTTGGGCCTTTAATATCTCAAGATGAGCATTTACTAAATTCCTAGTAATATAGATGTATTATTGTTGAACTTTGTTAATGATGAAAGCTTTGTGCAACATTTAATGGATTGAATGCTTAATCCTATAGTATGTACGTTGAGATCTTGTGAGCTTCTAACCTAACTCATCTATGGTGTGCATGTAACTCATGAGGACTCCCATGCCCAATATACAAAATGCTCAAAGTATGGGTAAGAACCTATGCCTCATAATGATAACCATGCATAAGCACAAACCCTACACCTAAGTCCCTCAACTAGATACCTAGTTGTCCCTCAAGTGCCTGAATGCCATTAAGCCAAGGTTACCAAAGGCTTGTGCCCATAAAGCTATTAACCTAAATCACTTTCACTTGCACCTAATAGACAATCAGTTTTCCTCCATCCCAAGATGGTTTGCACCTATGACTACACAATTATCATTAAACTAACCAAAGTCCTCAAAGGATAGAGTTATGTAATGGCATAACTAGCACAACACATACCCTAGTCCCTTCTCAATTGTGCTTTGGGTGAGAACATAAGGCTTGCACCTTATGTGAAGTGATGCCAGCACAGTCAAGTGTTAATTGTTAAGTGTCATAGGACTATTCAAGGCCTATGTCCCATTATAACAAGTCTAATCTAACTTGGATAGCTAGCTAAGTACCTAATTAGGACCATGACCAAAACACCTACTTTTTTACAATAAAAATCATCACTCTTCATTTCTTCCCTCATTGGGAGAACTACATTAGCCTACGGTTCACATGGACTATGTAGACAGTGTTCATTTAAATGGGGTATTTGAGGTCAACTCGAACACCACCGTAACACAAAAATCCAAAAATATCCAAAAAAAATTAGAAAACCTCCACATATATAAAAAAATAACAAAACTAATTAAAAATCAAAGTATCATCAGTCAACATACCTTAGTTATCCTTTACATATATTACCCATCAAATGATTAACATTTTCAAAGAAATCATTCTTAAAAGGGTTTTACTCTAGCCAAGGACATACAAAAAGACATTTGTTTACTTATTTGTCTCGTTTACTTGCTCTATTTTTGGTACAAATTGTGTGTTTTGCTTACTTGCTTGTAAGGATGTTTTTTTAATTTCTTGTTTATTTTTATTGCTTGGTTTTAATGTTGTAAACACTTTTTATATTCATTTATTATTTCTTTTTGTTGATTCTAGGTCATTATGAGAATTACAAATGGTGTTATTATAATCTTCCATATCATGATGCACTAAATCTTGCACTTGTGACTCTATCAGTCCCTACATGTATAACATAATAGACATCATGGTTTTTACATATCATTGGTGCATATTATTTTTCATAATATAAAAATAAAGGTTTCTCAATTCATGTCAGAATATAATGTTAGAAATATTGTTGAAACTCCAAGTAAAGCCTATAAAAATCAACTATACAAACCATCTCATTTTCATAAACACATTTTTATATATCCATTTTGATTATTAATATAGTAAATTCTAAAAATACTAACATGTGTCAAGTATTAAATGTAGAAGAGACAATATCATATTTAGATCTATCTATATACTACATCTATCAAAGTAAAACATCCATAGCATAAGTGAATCCATAGCACAACTCACATGCCACAATAAAAAAATAATAATGTGTGTGAGTGCCCATAAATACATAAAACACATCCCATGTACATCTAAAAAATGTATATACAACAATACATCTCAAGTATATCTCAAAAAAGTGTCTTTGTCATCCATCCTCTAATGCTCACTCTATCCCTCTATAGGAAGTAATCTCAGTTATTATGGTGTACTCCATGGATGTTGCATGGCATGGTGAGATGACTAGCCAATAGAATTCTCTAATGTTATAGTCTATGTTATCCTCACCCCTGATCTAGATCTCTAACTACTAGAGTAATCTCTAAGCGAAGGTGTTCACTACTTTATTGGAACTATTCCCTCATAGAGACTCTTATAGTAGGTCATCTCCTCCATCACCCTCACTACATTTGCTAGGCCCTTTAAATGTATTGGTGTAGTTAGTAGCTCCCTATCTCTTTGTATCTCACTCAGAGATACATACCTCTCTCTTATATATCTCTACACTAGTAATTTATCATCCTCTATCTATGTCCCCACATAAAAATTCATCAAACCCTCCTCTCTACTCATATCCTTTGTCATTTGCATAACCACCTCTACCTATAATCTAGCTATCTATGTATATCTCTGACTCACTCTCTCTACTCCATCTCCCTACAACCCTGCAATCTTTGCATCCCTTAATCTAATATCCTCATGAAGCCTCACAATCAAGGCCTCATCCTCCATTTATTTTGTTATTCTTAAAGTCTCAGCCTCATCATCTCACCATGTATGGATATCCAATACAATATGCATCACCTATCCTCCCCATCTCTATCTTTATCATTATCAATAATAATCATATGTGTATCTCCTCCTACCACTTCCTCTAAATTTATAGCTCATGTCTCCTTAATATGTACATCCTACCCACCACCCTATCCTACATCACTGGGGATAGTTACATGTATAGGTACATATTTTTGCCCTATCCTTCAGCATCACACCCTAAATGTTACATGTAGTCTTTATCTCCATGTTCTAGGTCTCATATAATGGGTTGTTAATCTAATAGGTTGCATCTTCTCCCACCAATTTATATAAACCTTTGTCACCCCTACATCTTCTATATCTCTCATAGGCTTGTATGGTACAGTCTACATCTATGTCTAATTGTGCTCTGCTACTATGGGGTTTGTTCCTAGTCCCCACTATGGTCTATATCTCATTGCACATGCAAACACATTTTCACTACTAATACATATTTTCATATCTAAAACTATCACAAAACCCTATATATAATATATTGCTCAATCATATACTCATGTCTACCAATAATGTAATAGGGTGTTAACATATAATCCATGTACCACACATCCTATGGCCACTATGGATCTACCTCCCTATAAGGTCTCCATGTAATATGTGTGGGAACCAACTCATCTAAATCTCTCCTATAAAATTTCAAATCACCCATGTGCATCCTCTATACTCCTATAACAATGTACCATCCATAAGCAAATGGCTCTCTAGTTTCCCTCTATCTCAGATATCTAATAGGTCTCTCCACTGTAATGTGCTCCTATGCCCACACCTATAGTAGTGTGGATATCCCTATTGTTACATCTCCCATATACATAATTATGTGCAAGTCTCTATATAAGTATGTTAGTGTGTAGGTCACCCATGAAAACTATGTATCACTCTACAGCATATCTATAATGACATATAATAAACATGTATGAGATAGTCTCCCACTCTTGTCTAGTTGTAATATGCCACCAAAAATATCCATCAATACCAATGTTAATTTATTTGTCTCCTTTAATTCTATATAGGCATCCAAATCTATCCCATAATTGATCATTAGGATAATTTCCTCACCAAACACTCTATATAGTGATACTAGCTATGAAGTATCCTTCTTATAAACCTTTGCACCCTATATTGGAATGTGAATTATCATCCATACATCCTTTAACATCATATTCATCTCCCCTACTAATAATTAGAACATATTGGTCTCTTAATTTCAACACTCTGCCAAAGTTATCAACAGTGCCCTATCTACATAGATATTAGGGATATCTGCCACATATGCTAGTCCCACTACCTCTAAGACACCTATCTCATAATCCCCAAACCTATACATCAACTGTAACACACTTGACTACCCTTTTTTCATGGTATAATAGGTCACCTCTCCTAAAATATCTAAAATGTAAAATGTTAATCTCTTTTAGAATCATACATTCATCTATAACAATCACTAATTACCCAATCAGGCATATTTGATGGTGCTTCTATCTCAACTTTCATATTCCAAGCTACCACCAATGAAATCACCAAAATATTAATGAATTTGCCATAACTTTTAATGAATTTACCATTATGATGAATTCACCATATGCTCCAATGAATTCACCACATGTTTTAATGAATTTTCCACTATTTTTCATGAAACGACCATTCTAGTGAAATTGCTAAAACATTTTACAAACTCATCATTTTGGCCAATAAAACTACTAAAATTGACTTTAAAACCATCATTTTTAGAATAGTGGATTTGTTTGACCTAACCTTGCCTAGAATTAATGAGCTTAAAAACATGACTAAAATTCCAAAATAGTACTTACCATATCCTTGCTCCCCTCTGGCCTTTGGCACACTTAAACTTGCTCAGTGTAATGCCTATCAGTAGGTATCCACTCCATTCTTATCTTATAATCCAAACCACAAATCAACACCAAGTGGCTAATCACATAATAAACCAAATGAATTTTCAAACAATGAAATTTTAATTGACCTCAACCCCTATATATTCACCCACCCCAGTAGTAACTTTTACCCCCACCCTATGCTTATTTTATCATATTTTCCACTCTATCACTTCCTTTCCTTTTCCAGTCATACTACCAATTTATCAGATTATTCAATATCTCTATCCCAGCTTGCAAATCAATCTCATAAAACTTTACCAATAATTCTTGGTAAAAAGATATTTCTCTTTTTTCTAGCCTATAGCTTACCAATGAGATATATTATTCCCACATCCACCCTTTGGCATATATTTTTGCTTGGGGTACAATATAAGTGTGCAACTTTAAAATGGGAAATCTTGTTTTTCAAATAGGCTTCCTAGCACCAATCTACTTGGGGAAATTCATTTTTACATATTCCTAAAATAATGAAAGCATTTTATTGAGACTTGTAACTCTATTAAATAGTGGTATTACCTACATAATGTATCCATTATTTTATATAACCTTCATTTTGAGTGTTCATTCTTATCCATTCTCTCATACGAACACTTGAGGGGGAATCATTTAGTCATTTAAATCCACTTGGGGCATAATCTTTCTACGTCTATTTTCACTCTACTTTTTATTTAATCTTTGAAAATACATTACTTCTTCTAGTCACAACACAATTTCAAAGAGGAGAAAATTTAGACACCTAAATTCTACTAATTTAGCGTTGTAATTAATTTTGTTTAAAATTGACACACCAACTCCATCACCATCCCAAATTTGAATTTCACACTAACATCATTCCCCTCTATTTTTTTAAATAATTGATTAATGTATATTAATTAATTAATCATGCATGCATAATTATTCAAAATTATTTAAAAATCCATAATTTCCACCTCATCCAGACATCTTACACACTTCTCTCAACCAAGTGTTGGGTCATCCAACTACTACTTTAACTTCCTTAACCAATTATTGAGTCACCTTTGAACATTTCAACTACCATGGTGAGTAACTCAACTACCTTGACCTATTCATGATGAGTTATTCAACTACCAACTAACTCTCCCCCTCTATCACACACACATGGGAATTAATCATCATCCATTTAGATGGGGACTCAAATCGAACGATTGATAATTATCATTATCAAATAAATCTAGATTATTTTCAATTATTTAAATTTTAACCTACAAGTTTATAAATTGGTGTGTTATCCTTAATTTTCAACATCCACCTTTAATATATCAAATGTATCCTATGAATACATTGATAGATCAATTTCATACTTCCATATAGTACCCAATTTACCCTTGTTTGGGGAATGAATTGAGCACCCACATTTCAAGAATGATGAGCAAACCAAAAGTCACAATGGAGAAGGTGAAGATGTATTTTGCATACATAGTTTTGTAAGTATTTATCTTTAATTTATTGTATTATCTCTATCAGAGGTTCATTTTAGATTTAGAATAGGAAGTTTGCATTAGTTTCATTTCCTAGTTTTAATTAGATTCTTAATTTTTATATATCATAGTAAAGTTTTGGTTGAATAAAATTACAATTGCAGGTTTAAAATTTTATTAAAAATTAAGGTTTACTTTTAATTAAATTTAAATTGAATAAATTGCTCATTATAACTAGTAATGATAAAACTTATGTTAATTGTGTAGCAATAAGCATATAAAAAAATGATAAAATAGGGTTTAGTCAAATGGGGATGTGATCAACCTTGGTTGACTACTTGCCCCACCATGTGACTTTAGGGATAGGTGGTTAAACTAAAGTTTCGTATATACAACTGTAGCTATCAGGTTACCTATGCTTATCCCCTTTATGAATGTTTACCCTTGCCACACTATCACATGGGTGATTGTTAGCATTTTTCCAAGCCTTCACTACATGAAGTGGCTTGTGCCTTTCTACAGAGCCTGTACCCAATAAAGTTACCCTATATATTAAAAATTTACAAATTTATAACTATAGAATTGTAAATCAAAAAATTATGAACCAAGCAAAAAAGGATTAGAAAATCATGAATTTATTATTATTTGGAGATGTTTTCTAATTTGAAAATAATGCAGAATAATTAAGCAAATCTCATGCTTTTTACAAAGGAAAATTAATCCTCTTAAGTGGTTTTGACTTTAAAATCAATATTTTCTATACAGGGTACATAAAAATATTATTTAAGCTATTACAAGATCTTGAGGAAGCTTACTACCTAAAAAAATTATTTTAGGGAATTTTCAATAAGTTTAAATTTGCATAAAAATCATTTGCATGGAGTGGTCCTTTAATGGACTCAACAATATAACTAAAAATGATGCATATTAGTTCATTTTTTCCATCCATATTTTGTGACGTAGAGTAAAATAAAACAATGTATCATTTTAATAGAATTTCCAACTTCAATATTCCAATTGATAATAATTTCCATTTATTGCATGCACTCTCTCCTCTTCAATGAGGATTAAAATTGGAAATTAAGTAGCTAGATCACATAATGTACATCATACTTGTATATTATATTTTCTTACTAAGTTAAAACTAAATATTATATTTTCAAGGCTTTCAAAATAGCTAATATAATCTAAACAAATACGTAAAAAATCTAAGCAACAATATATCTTCAAGTAAACTTTGTAAGTCACTTTTAAGGCTAATTGAAGGAGGGTCTCACCTTCCTTATTTATTACATCATTAGGTGATTTCCCTAGGCACCCTTGAGTAGGACTCCCAACTCCAAGTATCTTCACATCATTGGTGTAAGTTGGAATAAGATTGTAAGATAGGGTTTGGATGATAGCTAAAATATGAAAAGGATCACTCACTAGGCAACACATCTAGGAGGTTTACAAGTTTGTTTAAATATAAGAGGATTCCATACCCAAAAAACGAATGTAAGGAAAAAAAATCAAAATTTCAAATACCATAATGATAAAAAATCATCCATAAACATATTTCCAACACAAAAGGCCCACCAAAGGAGAGTAAGAATGTGGGGATGCCTCCATCTTGTTCTACCATCTCTTGGTGATGCAGGAGCATAGGCTTAGAAGACTCATTTTTTTTTATTTCCTTTCAGTTTTGGTTTATATTAGGTTTATGAAGTCATGTTGAGTCATTTATAATGTTTTAATATCTCTAGCATTCCAAAATTTAGTCATTTAAACCTAATAATAATTTTCCCACAAAAACTATCTTTGTAAAAATTTGAATTTGTAAAGGACATTTGAAGAGTCTTTCTCATCTCCTAATGCAACAAAAGGTCATTATAAGTTAATTGAGTGGTCAAGTAATGTATTAGACATTTTTTGGAATAATTCAAATATTTTAATTCAAAATTGGTTATGTCAAACTCAACCAAGGTTGCTAGCTTGAATAAAGACATAGGTTAAGTTTATGAGTTATTTAGATAGTTGAGGAGTTTTTGGAA
The DNA here is from genome assembly GCA_037957365.1 of Torreya grandis. Lineage (NCBI taxonomy): Eukaryota > Viridiplantae > Streptophyta > Pinopsida > Cupressales > Taxaceae > Torreya > Torreya grandis. The sequence goes on along the minus strand of JARHVA010003049.1, from coordinate 1,775,644 downwards.
CAAAGGAGAAGATCAATAAAGACAAGTGTATGTGTGGAGAAGGATAATACAAGAATAGAGACAAATAAAATGCCAGGATTTGAAATAAATTGAAGAAAAAAATGAGGAAATTCTTAAAAATAGTGTTTTTGATATGGTTGTGCAATACATTTGCACTAAAACAATGAAAGATTGTTTCATTTGAGTTTTATCTTAAAATTTTGATATGAGAATTAATTTAAATGATTTTTATTGTTGTTCTTAGAATCATATTATTTATTTGTAAATATTTTTCATTCATTTTTCAAGTCTTAAGGCACAAGATAGGTCTTTTACAATCAAAGTGTAATTACCTAAAAGTGGTATTTGAGTGCTAAGAGTGCTAGGTGAGACTTCCTAGCTTAGCCCTAAACCTATCCAAGAGTATTTTATAATAATTTTATAGCCTTTATGTGGACCATAAGCATCCTTAATCATCTAAAACATGGCCTTAAACCTTCATTCCTAGATCTTAGCCCTTCGTGCCCAACAGCCTACTAGCTGGACATTGGTGCCACATTAAGGATACTAAAGCCACATGACACTAGTTTCCTCAACATGGAACTAATGTCCCTTGTCCTAACTCTCCTGAATGGATATATTTTCAAAATTTAAGCCCTCCTAATGTAATCCTAAGCATATTTTATTATCCTTAAAAGCTAAATACATGACTTTTAGACCTATATCCACTAGATCAAAAATAGATGCGAAAGACCTATTCAAACACAAAACCAATTAAGTAAAATCAAGGTTATTAATCTCTATTTTTTCCTACTTCTACATACTACCATCTATAGTTTCCCTTAGCCCAAATTTTCTAGATTTTCAATCTCAAGCACACTCAAGGAATTCAAGATCACTATCATTCTAGCATCACTTGCACTTATACCAACATTTAGGTGGGGAGAACTACATTGAGATTTATCCCTCCTTGGATTATTAGTATGTAGGAAACTCTCTTCATAATGGGGTGTTGAGGATGTCCAGCCTATCCTACTAATGAACACACATTTTCATTCCATGCCCTAAATGTGAGGATTAGGGTTAACATCATAAATTAGTTGTTAGATGCATAATACAGAGTTTCAAACTTCACATGCACAATAATAAAACTAGAAACACAGGCACAAGTACACCTAAAATTTGGGAACAATCCTACATAGATGACATTAGTGCCATTTTTAGGACACTAGATCCACACAATGCTACTTTCCAAGTGTGTCATTGCTATTCAGGATAAGATCTAACATAGGTATTTGTTTCATAACACACAAACCTATTTATATCTTAGTTTTTAGCACTCAAATCCTCCATGTCAGGTGTTTTATAGATAAATCTTTATTTGCACATATTTATTACTATTTTTATAAAATCAAACCAATTCAAAATTTATAACAAATCAACGATTATTTATTGCATATTATTTCACTAATTTAGAATAATTATCCCTTTAATCCAACATAAGATTTACATATCTAAACCATAAAAGGTTAAAACATTTGGTGAACCTGACTTAAAACATTACATAAATATCTATCCATATATTACCCTAGGGTTCACATTTCTAGCATTTATTCAATCTTAATTTATAGTTTATTATAATGATTATCATGATAGAGGCCATCTTTCACTTCATGGTACAAAGCCCTGTACTTTACTTAGCATGTTTATTACCAACTATTTGTAGAAAAGTACACATGTATGTTACTCCTATCATGGATTTGGTTAGAGCTAAGCTAAATTTACACATTGGTCCTCCATCATGTTAGCCCCATTTTTTTGTAGATGTTTTCTATATGGCTCACTTTGAGTTACCTCTAGTTACTACTAGATAATGGAGGGCTCAGAGGAATCCTTTTGTTCTACCTACACCTAGACCATTTGATTATCTATGCTCCCATCCTACCTCTACTACTCACCCATGGAAAATAATAGATCTTATGGTCTAAGTTGTCACTAGGTGGAATAGGGTGCCTCCTTAGCCTATACAAGAGAAGTGTAACACTACCATCCCTCCTCATCCCTAACACACTAAAATAGGACCCAAATATTAGTAAAGAGAATTTGATATAGTATATCAGTTGAGAAATACACTGGCCAAAATATCTATATTGGAATTGCTTCAAAAAGCAATAATTTTCAAAGATATTCTTTTTCAAACACTTAATCACACATCCATACCTCATGATATTGAGCCATATTATTTTGTATCTATCATTAACACTATAAAGGATGTGGAGGATTGATGTATTTTTCCAATGAGGACATGCCTTCATAGTCAGTAATTGATAAAAAATTATCATTTTTAATTCAAGTTCAAATCAATAACATATCTATTAAATGAGTTCTCATCGATAGTGGCTCATGACTCAATATATGTAGCATCACATTTCTAAAAATCATGGGGGTTGATATAACATCTATTTAAAAGACATATAATAATATATGAGGGTTTGAAGACATTCCTAGATAGACATTAGGTTAAATTACATTGGACGTCACATTAGGACTAAAAACATTACCTACACACTTTCAGGTGATGTCAAAGAATTTACATTATAACTTGCTACTTAGGAGACCTTAGATACATGTTATAAAGGTTTTACCTTCCACTCTACATAGATGCATCAAAATTTTGCATGATGAGTAAATATACACGTGTCTAATAGATAATTAGCCATTTAGAAATTGCACACTCACTAAGCCTCCTACCTTGACTACATCATCAAATGGTATACCTCATGTTCCAAATGAATCCCTACCTCAAAAGATTTCCATTAAGCAGATGCATACATATGAGGTGGGGGAGTCTAACAAGACTTTTCATAACCATTTATAGAACTTTTTACAATAAATTTACCCAAACTAATGATAGAAAAATAGACTCTCATAGTACAAACATCCTCACCCATGGTATATGATGAGATTATTACAACATAGTTAACACTACTTGTTAGATCAGAAGAGGTTTACATTCATAATTCTAACATAGATTCATAGGGAACTATAGAGGAGGATCAACCACCTATAGATATGGATGATTATTTATGTGGATTAATTTTTACACTATTAGGCACAAAAGAGTACAAAGATAATTCAAAGGTACTCATACCTCACCCTACACCAGTAGCACCATTTGTTTAGGATCCTATAGCTACAGGATCCCATACTTGGCTACAATCAGTAGTAGATCCCTTGATCCATTGAGTATATATGGTTACATCTATGGATATCAATTCAATCATATAGATTTAGGTAGGGAGTCCATAGGACAGACTGCTCCAGATATTACATCTAATTCTTGATAGAGCATTGATGATATTACCCACAATCCAACACAAATCATTTAGCAGATTGTCACCATAGGAAGTTTAACCATTTTTCCACTTTAATAGACTCATATAACATGAAATAGACACATGTTTAGAATTACAACATAAACTAAATAAATTTAAGGCTAAGGGTATTATCTAGATCATATAGCCTCCACCTCCATAGGCACTAACACCATCTTCGATACAAGCTACTTCATAGATACGAGCACCGTGATAGATTCATTACTGACATAGATATTCATGAAATGATCCATTGACTATATATATTTTTGTAGCAAATATATACATTCCCTATGTGGATATAGATGAGGATTTTGATCTTAACACTTGTACTTTGGCATTTTTACACCACTTTGGTTATCAGGAGAGCTAGCTATAGGATGTTATACACTATCAGCATTCCATTAGACATATTACACTACCATGTGCATGTGTCCCAAAGGTGGCCAATACATTATTCTAAATTTTGAGTAGGGACACTCATTTATAGGTTACACTTGGTAGTACATGGCTATAGGTGATGGATGCCATAGTTGATTGATCAGATAGATGCTTGGCATTCACTCATAACAGACACATGGTTCACATCTTATATGATGACATAGATGAAAGCCACATGTTTCACATAGATACTCTACATTCTAATGTAGTTTATCCTAGGACCACATGAGAGGAATCTTACACAATTAAGCAACATGCCATTCAGATGCACAGACTCTACACTCATGTCAAGGATAAATATCCACTAATACATATAAATTGGCATGACAACTATGACAATGATGACTTATTTGAGTTTTGACAGATTCAATATCTGAGACTAGATAATCTTCTACTAGATCCACCTTTTAATTAGCCACATCCCATGGATGTGTTCTTAGGTCTATAGTTAGATTACACTTTGCTTGTATATTGTTTCATTTACAATTCCAATATTTACTTGTACATACTTTATTTTCTCTTACTCCTTGTACATAGTTTATTTTCATTTGCTTGTATATAGCTCATATCTAGAAAATACAAAAATAATATAACATACCAAAACACAAAAACATTCAAATATTATTCAAAAAACATAAAATTTACAAATTGTATGCATTACTATGCTTACATTTTTATATTTGCCAAACACTACATATGTTTGTCATCTTAGTATAGTTGATTTTATCATACATACATGCTTCACTTATTCTTTTTGAGTGCTTACATATTGCTTACAGGACTCAAGTGTACTACATTAATCTAGACTTGTTATCATCTAACCTACTGGGGGCATATACATTGATTTATGATTATTCATTTGATACATCCACCCACTTGGGGACATCTTATACACAATTTTTATTACCAGGTTCTATACTTACATTATATACATTCTAGTTTTAGCATTGTTATATCTTCATATTGATCATTGCTACTCATACTCATATTTTTTATTACTATCACTATATGCACCTAAAATCACTTGCCTCATTACCATCAATAATATTCTTATTAATTGACACTAAATTTGCTTAACCTATTTTATTCTTCTAATTAATTCCCCTTCCTATCTATTTATCTAATATCTCCCTCTATTAATCTACATTCACTAACCTTACCCATCCCCACTCTTTCATTAATTCATCTTAAATCTGTATTATCCTAATCTAATCTTAGTTATCTATTATATGGGAATTTTTAATTCCCATAACCCCACCTAGCCACCTACGAGCCTACCCCTTAGGTGTTTCTACATCCTTAGGAATCCTAATCCTCATTTAAACCCCTAATAGACCCTATTATCTATTAACCCACTCCTTAAGCCCACTAGCCAATTTTAAATTCCAAAATAATCTACCTACCCACCCACTACCCTACATTAGCCTTCCCTAAACCCCTAAAACCTATGGGGAGATTTCTAGAATTGGAGGATTCTAGAAATCTCTCCAATTTAACCCCCTTCCTCTAGAATTTTCCTATTCTAGAGACTTTCATGGAATTAAAAATTTCATGAAAATTTCCTAACCATAGATCTAAATGGCCCAAAATTGAATGTGGACCATAGATCTTCCCCCCATTTGCCTATAAAACTAAGCTCTCCCCCCATTCTCAATCCATCTATTGAGCTCATAACAAAACCATGCCAAAATTATTCTAGAAGTCTCATAGTAAGTCCTTGAATCAGACATCCAATCCATCATCCAAAATCTAAAATCCAACATCAAGCATCACTTTGTCAGTCTGAGTCTAATCACATGCATTCAAATCCTAGAATGGAGGTAAGAGAAGGTAAGGACCATGGAAAGATTGTTTTACTAGTTCTAATTTACCTTCTCTATCCTTTCCTATTGATGCCATCAAGTTTTGAGTTTTATTGTCATTTTGATAATATTTACTTGAGCTTGAAATTTGGTTCACATTTTGGTGACCACAATGGGATGAACAAGAGAATGTATCATTGGACCCTTCCTCATGTAATATAATGTGTGCCAAAAATCCAAAGGTCCAAGATAATATTCCAAAAGTCATAAATCATAATCAAATAATCTTTGATCCTATCAGTTAAAGTCAATAAAAATAAAATCATTTGCCTAATTCAAAAACATCTCTCCCTAGAGAAGCCCATAAACTAGCACTAGGGACCCATCAAAGTCAAAATAATCGATCAATATCCCTTTGTGAAGCCCAAAATCAGGCACCAAGGGCTAGTCAAAATCAAATCCCATCAAATGATAAAAATAATATTGTTAAAAATCTATCAAATAATCAGATCAAAGATGAGCTACAAAGTCAAAATATCTTGGATATCTTGTAGTTCTTTATCACTTAGCACTAATCAAATGAAGAATGTCTAATACCTCCAATGGTGTATGCCATTGCTAGTCCTAATCCTCCATCATCCATCATACCATCATATCTTGATCCTAACATCCATTTAAGTCCCATACTTCGTCATCAAGATATAATCCACTCTATACTTCATATCACTAACCCGAGTAGCATTGTCTCTCTTAGGGGCAACAAAGACACCTGGTCTAGATACCTAGAGGGGTCTCCATCAAACATCACACTAGGTCACATGGATCCTAATCTATCTAGTAGTAATGTTAACATGATCCTACCATCACACATCCCCATAATAGGTGTTTGATAACATCTCCATCTAGCATTAGCATCCTCACATCTCACCCATCATCTAATAAATTAAGATTCCCAATAAAGAGTCCAAAAAGTCAAAAAGTCAAAAAAATCATTTATCCAATGGTGAAAACTAGTCTTCTGGAGCCTTGGGAAAGTACCATGATGATAAATAATTTTTGGCATCATGGTAGAATAATCAATTGTCTGCATTGCACCTCACCACTTGGGGGCACACTCCATCCCACTTGCCATATCCCTTGTCCTGTTGTTCATATCACCTATCCATCTTTATCTTCTCCCTTGGTCCAACCCATTGTCTATCATCGTATCATGCATCCTATCTCTTTTTCCTTTTCATTTTGACCTTTGTAAGGATTCAGAAGGTATCTTGATAATTATCCCTACACCATACTGGCATATCCTTCAATGGACACTTAGGAAAATAACCATCTGGTTCCTTCATGATATGGTCATTGGTTGTCCCTAGTCCATTCATCCTTGTTCCTAATTGCCTTTTTTCACATCACCCTCATCCTTTTTTTATCCCATACATCATTCCATCCATCCTCATCTTGGTTTCTAGGATTGGTATTCCCTTTTCTAGTAACCCCATTTGTACATTGTATATACATATTCCAAAAATCCTTAAAATTTGAAAAATGTCAAAAACCCTAAAAATCATAAAATTTGAAAAAAACAAAAATAATTCCATCATGTCTTGTCTTATGCCTAATCCCCTAGTTACATCAATCTTCATGTCTTTTCTTATCCCCCATCTTTAGATACAATGTTTAGTCTTGGCACCAAATCAGAGTGGTCACCCATCTCTCCATATCTTCATCATCCTCTTGGCCTAGGTATTATTGGCACATATCACTTTTTCAAAGATTTTAATCTAGCACCCATCACTTCTTATTAAGGTATTTTCATACTTGGCACCCATCACATCACTCTTTTCTAGTAATGAATGTGCTTGATCCCATCAATGTCCTATCATTGCCTCTTCATACTTAGAACCCATCCAATCCCTCTTTGCTAATATGAAAGGTCTTTGATCCCATCACCTCCTAGTTTTTTGCTAGATTAGACTCTTACAAGGCCTTTTTTATTGGTAATCCTTTGTCATCACTTATCTAATCACCTTCTTTCACCACTTTTTCATTTGATTCAAAGAACTAAATCAATAATTAAAGACCTTCTCCATCCACCATCATTTATACTTCCATCCTAAACTAGGGACAAAATATTAGCCTAATCCTAACCATGATCACCTTATCCAAATACAAGTCCATCCTAAGTCCATAATCACATCATGATCATCCAACCCATCACCCAATCCCTCATCCCATCATTAGGCAAGACATTATGACACTGCATGTAGATATTTATGTGTGTGTCACTTGTTTGTTATGTTTGTCTTGTTTGAATGTCATGTATATATATATTTTGTCTTATGTTTTGTTTACATTGTGTCTTTTTTGGTCTACTGGGAAATGAATGAGGATGCTATGAGGACACCCAAAGTGCCCTTGAGAATGTAGACTTCACTATTTTCCCATTCACTTTGGCAAAATGTCCTCTGGGTCATCCTTATATCATGGGGCATACTTCCAAGTGCTATATTTAATGGATTAATTAGAATATGATGAGCCTTATGACATTTGTGATGGCTTGATCATCTCATCATCCTTCTTCCCATCACTAATCCACTCCTCTTGACTCATCCAACTAATAACCCATCTTTTATCCTTATCATCATCCTCTCATCATCCAAATCATATCCTTCAATCACTAATAAACTCTAATCATCCTCATCTTCGTCGCTTTCTAATCACTAATCATCATCATCATCATCATCATCCCCTAGTCAGAACTACATTTACCTAAGGTCTTTTTACACTATGTAAGCAGCACCTCACCACTTTTTAGTGTCCAAGGATAGCTCGGCCACTATCTCCTCTCATTCCCTTGCATGTGTCTTTACTAAGGATATCATCCCAAACCATTTGGTCACTTAATCATATCATTTCTTATTTATCATCACTTACATCATCTTGATTGATTTAGCTTTGAGCTACACCCATCACTAATATTATCAAATCATCATTTTATCCTAGCCTATAGCTCTCCCTTGCATGCATCTTTGCTTGGGATATGTCTAAATCTAACAACTTTTAATCTTATCATCATTTTATTATAGTTGATTCCCCCTTGGGATGTGTCTATAACCATGATACCCATCATATTTCTCCCCTGTGCATGTGTCCTTACCAAGGGTATCATCAATTTATATCTCATTTTTTAAGTCAAATCTTACTTCATCATCGATACCACATTTGACATCCCATCCCCATTGTCTATCCATCACATCCCACCCATCATTTTTTCTATCAAGTGGCCATCCATTTCATTATTCCTCGCATGTCCCTTTTAGGGGGCATCATATCCCCTAACATAATCATCTACTAATAGTAATCCATGAAATGGTTTTTCTTTGAAATACCATTACTCTTTCCACTTCATCCACTCATAATTCCCTTTTAAAGAGGGGCAAAATATATGCACCTAAAATCACTCACCTCATTACCGTCGATAATATTCTTATTAATCAAAATTAATTTTGCTTAACCTATTTTATTTTGCTAATTAATTCCCCTACCTAGCCATTTATCTAATATTGCTTTATATTAATCTACATTTACTAACCTTACCCATCCCTACTCTTTAATTAATTCTTTTTAAATCCCTATTATCATAATCTAATCATGTTTATCTATTATATGGGAATTTTTAATTCCCATAACCCCACCTAACCACCTATTATCCTACCCCCTAGGTATTCCTACAACCCTAAGAATACTATTCCTCATTTAAGCCCCTAATAGACCATGTTATAGCTTGGAATTGCACCCTTGTGAGAGATTTCTTCAGGCTCTCTCAATTCCAACTATAAGCATGGGAATAACCTTAGGATGTGGGTGTCCTATGGCAAGGTTGAACCTCTAGACTTTTTTATAAGGCTAGTTCCATAAGTGCTTCAGTTCAGCTCTTTGGGTTTCTATGCTAAACTCTAGTAATGGCCAAAGAAAAGGGGGAGAGAGAATACATGAAAAAAAAACTAAGCTAAGGGAGGTGATGCATCGAAAGTAAGTGATCCACCTGGCTTGGGAAGGACACTAATTCAGCATAAGACAAGTTCACTTACACAACCTCCTAACCAGCTAACTTGTATAAGTATTTCTTAAACTATGCTTAATGAACCACACATGAGGCAAAAAGGAATTTTAAAATTCATGCAAAGCATCCGTTAATGGCCAAAAAGCATGATTTTAGACCTGTAATTAACTAGAAAGCACCTAAAAACAAGCAAGAAATAAGGATAACAAGGTTGGAAGAATGCTTCTTCACAATGCTATTAGTGCACAAGCTAACTCAACATAATCATTAGACAAAGAGATAGGTAAAAATAATCTTTATTGCTTCAAAGGTCCATTACACAATTTTCATAGAGTGATTTATCACCAGTCTGGGGATATATTTCTAAGCTCCAAGGCCTCTATTTATAAAGAAAAAGGAGAGAGCGAGAAAGGAAGGAAAGAAGAAGTCACAGATGGCTAGCACCTCTTATTGTCCTTCCTTAATGTTCATAAATGTGCTATTTCATATCACCACCCAATACTCTTGATCCCCTCCCATCTTTAAGAATTTATTTGGCATGTCTAAAAAGTCATGTTGTGAGAAGATGGAATGTTTCTTCTTGGCATGATGCATTTAAGCATCAAATAATGATTGTGGGAAATGAACAATGCCAAATAAGAGCATTTATAACTTATAGCTACCAGCTATTTAGACTCTCTCATGTTTATTGAACATCTTTATGCCACTTGTTCTTTACTGATTAGCCCTTTTTGCTCTAGTTATGCCACATAATAGCCTTCCATGTTAGGTTGTGGAGCTAAAAGCTTCACTGATGTAGACATGGAGGAGGTTGTTGAGAGGTTGTTGAGTTGTAGGGAAACCGATGTCAGTCTGATCAACTGACATCGGTCATATATAGTGAAGACAATAACTGACATCAGTCAGGTATCGACCGATGTTGGTCATCTCCAGCCAGACAGGGACTGACGTCAGTCCCCTGTGCGGTTCCAGAACTATCAGTTCACGGATAGTTAGTTAATGAATTGGGTGTTTGCATGTTAAGAGGCCAATTATAGAATTGAGTTGTAGATCTAATTATTGTAATTGGATGTCTAATTATTGTTTGTATGATATCTATATAATAGACTCATGGGTTGTATTGTAATTTTTGCTAGAGAGTAAGAGAGCAAATATTAGCTCCTTCAGAGTGAAGAGAGCAAGGTGTGTTCCTCCTAGTGCCACAGTGCCAAGAGTGGGTGCTGGTTTAGAGAATCAAAAGGATTCTTCATGTATGTAGGATCTTCGTCAGCAAGTGTGCAAGGCCATGTTTAGAGATATGCATGGTAAGTAAGATCATTGATCTACAGGTGTATGTGTGTGCGAGGTCTAAGGTTTGCAAGTGTACAGAACCAGGTTGATCTACGGGTGGCAGTAGGATCAAGGTGACAGCAACACAACAGGGAGCAAGATCAGGTGGGATCTACTTGGAGTACGGTGTGTACTCAGTTGGAGAGTAAAGAGGAAGGCAAGGTAGATCCTTCCAAAGTAAGATCATTTGAGTTGAAAGTTGTTGCAAGTTCATGGGAGATATACTTGGAGTGCATTGCATACTCGGTTGAGTATGTGTGTATACTCAGTGTACTGACAGTAGTGGATACTGACTAGTTGGAGGTGAACACCAACTCTGTGTTTGAGTTGTGTGTTGGGACCGTAATTGAGAGAGTGAGCTCTTGAAGGTGAATTACTGAACACTTGGTGTGGGAAGCCTGTAAGGTGGGAAGAGTGTGGCATCTCTTCATTTGTAATTCTTTTTTGGAAGAGTATTAATACAATTGGGTATTGTCTCTCATATTTTGTGTTATTTTTGAATTCTAGTTACTTCTGGTTATTTCTGCATGTTTAGTTGCATGGTAATCAATGGTGCTTTTGGGTCCTGACAGTTGGTATCAGAGCTAAGGTTGTAGGGAGTAGGTTTGTGTTTGATTACAGGTCACTCTTAGGGGTTTCTGATTGAATGGGAGTATAGAAATGGCAAAAGAAAGTAAGCTAAGAATGGAGGAACTAAAAATCATGAATGGTCAATTATAGTGTTATGGAAAGAAAGAGCAGGTAAAGAGAAATTGTTGGTTGGTAGCAGATCAGCATGAAGGAACTGAAGATGTAGATGTTGCAGGTGTTGTTGCACAGGGTGCTCTGAGATGTTTCTTGGATAAATTAGAATCTTGTTCTATAGATTCTGTTGCCTCTTTCCATGCAGCCCCAATTAGAGGGGTTGGTGAGCCTTGTCAAAGTATTGACAAAGGGGAAGTGCGGCTAAAATTGCAGATGGCCAACACATGGGTGTTGAAGGAGGTCATGCAGGTCCCAGTCTTGGAGATGCAGCTAATTTCTTTAGGAAATTTGGGTGATGTGAGATGCACAGAAACTCTCACAGTGGATTCTTGGAATGTTACCAAGGATGCACTTGAATTAGCATGTGGTAAGAAAGCAAGTACTCTTTATCTACTTGCTTGTATCACTAATTCCACTTCTATTGCACAGGTGTGGCTTTGTAGGCTTGGTCACATAAGTGAGAAGGGAATGGATGTTCTTAAGACAAATGGTAAGGGTTCAGCTTCAAAGAGCATAGATAGAGATTTTTGTGAGCAGGGGGATGCTACAAGAAAGGATTGTGTTTATTGTAGGAAAAGGAAGACTAATGTATTTAATAAACTTAAGAATTGAAAAGCCTTGGTGTTCTTGGAGGAGATGACAGACAGAGATCAGTGGAGGGGGCTAGATACTTCTGAGCATGGTAGTTTGGACATGGGTATGATTCAAAGAAAGCTCATTGGTAAAAAGTCATCACTCACAGGTGAACATAGGTACCGGCATCGGTCAGGGATCTATCGACATCGAATAGATAGGTACTAATGTTGGTCATGTGTAGACCAGAGAAGTCAGTGGTGTCAGGTAGGTGGAGACCGATGTCGGTAGGGTAACCATTGTCAGTGACCTAGACAGTCGCATGGAACTGACGTCGATCGGATGCAGACTGTGTGGTGACTGAGGTCGATCACTGGAACAGATTTTGGGCAGACAGCAAGCTATCAAGGAGTCTCAAATGCCCATATGGAGGACTAAAAGGGTAAGTAAGCCTCAAATCTATTGTTCCTCTTCTTTATACTCATTACTCACTACAGAGCGGGAAAGATCCAGGAAACAGTGCGAGCATGGCATGGATGAGGATGCAGAACCAAATGGGAGATTTGGTAGAGTTGCCAGCTGGTAGGAAAGCACTGAGAGATGAATGGATTCCTTGGTTAAAGAATAGAGAGAATGGACACATGAGATGGAAGGCCAGAGTACATGGTCTTGAGCAAGCTGCAGGATAGTGGTACAGGTTTGACAGGTGGATGACAAAGCAGGGCTTTAGTCAATGTCAGTGTAAACATTGTGTTTGTCTTACCAGGTTGAATGATGGTCACAACATTATCCTGTTACTATATGTGGATGGTATGCTAGCTGAAGGTTCTGACATATAGGGTTTTGCTGAGCTAAGGGTAAGGTTAGTTTAGTGGTTTGCCATGAAGGATTTAGGAGCAGCAAAATTCTTTAGCATGAGTATCCTAGAGACAAGGAGATCACAAGCTGATGTTGTCACAAGATGATTGTGTGAAGGTAGTACAGGATGCAAAATTAGGTAGCACACCTATGGATGGATAGGTCATAGAACAAGGTCCCTAATCACATGAGGTTGAGTACATGTGTACTCCCTGAGTTTGCCCAAGCAGTGGGTGCTATTAGAAAGTTTGGAGCCAATCTGGGAAAGAAGCACTGGAGGGAAGTTCAGTGGATTCTCAGGTATATGAGATGGACCAGCAGCAGGTGCACGTGTTATGCAAGGTCAAGTTTTTTTTCTACATGGGTTTGTAGATGCGGATGTGGCAGGTTACTTGGATGACAGGGGTTGCACCATAAGATGTGTGGTGGTTGGTCTTCAAGGTTGAGCTTGAAGAGGGATACAAGCCAAGAAACAAATTAGATAGGGTACAGGTATAGGTACAGTGTAGTTGTTTATCTCCAAGTGGGAAATTATTAGGTTGTGGAGCTAAAAGCTTCACTAATGCAGACATGGAGGAGGTTTTTGAGAGGTTGTTGAGTTACAAGATAACTGACATTGGTGTGATCAATCGACGTCAGTCATATATAGTGAAGATAGCAATCGACATCGATCAGGTATCAGCCGACGTCAGTCATCTCTAGCCAGACAGGGACCGATGTTGGTCACCTGTGTAGTTCCAGAACTACTAGTTCATGGGCAGTTAGTTAACGAACTAGGTGTTTGCATGTTAAGAGGCCAATTATAGACTTGAGCTATGGATCTAATTATTGTAATTGGATGTCCAATTATTGTTTACATGAGATCTATATAATAGACTCATGGGTTGTATTGTAATTTGTGTTAGAGAGTAAGAGAGCAAATATTAGCTCTTTCAGAGTGAAGAGAGCAAGGTGTGTTCCTCCTAGTGCCACAGTGCCAAGAGTGGGTGTTGGTTTGGAGAATTAGAAGGATTCTTCATGTATGTAGGATCATGGTAAGTAAGATCATTGATTTGCAGGTGTATAAGGCCACATTTGGAGATCTGCATGGTAAGTAAGATCATTGATCTGCAGGTGTATGTGTGTGTGAGGTCTAAGGTTTGTAGGTGTGCAGAACCAGGTTGATCTGCAGGTGGCAGTAGGATCAAGGTGACAGAAACACAACAGGGAGAAAGATCAGGTGGGATCTACTTGGAATATGGTGTGTACTCAGTTGGAGAGCAAAGAGGAAGGCAAGGTAGATCCTTCCAAAGTAAGATCATTTGAGTTGTAGGTTGTTGCAAGTTCATGGGAGATCTACTTGGAGTGCATTGTGTACTCAGTTGAGTATGTGTGTATACTCAGTGTACTAGCAGTAGTGGATACTGACTGGTTAGAGGTGAACACCAACTCTATGTTTGAGTTGTGTGTTGAGACCGTAATTGAGAGAGTGAGCTCTTGAAGGTGAATTACTGAACACTTGGTGTGGGAAGCCTGTAAGGTGGGAAGAGTGTGGCATCTCTTCATTTGTAATTCTTTTCTGGAAGAGTATTAATACAATTGGGTATTGTCTCTCATATTCTGTGTTATTTTTGAATTTTAGTTACTTGTTACTTCTGGTTATTTTTGCATGTTTAGTTGCATGGTAATCAATGGTGCTTCTAGGTCCTGACAGTTGGTATCAGAGCTAAGATTGCATGGAGTAGGTTTGTGTTTGATTACAGGTCACTCTCAGGGGTTTCTAATTGAGTGGGAGTATAGCAATAGCAGAAGAAATTAAGCTAAGAATGGAGGAACTGAAAAGCATGAATGGTGAATTACGGTGTTATGGAAAGAAAGAGCAGGTAAAGAGAAATTGTTGGTTGGTAGCAAATCAACATGAAGGAACTAAAGATGCAGATGTTACAGGTGTTGTTACACAAGATGCTCTAGGATGTTTCTTGGATAAATTAGAATCTTGTTCTATAGATTATGTTGCCTCTTTCCATGCAGCCCCAATTAGAGGGGTTGGTGAGCCTTGTCAAAGTATTGGCAAAGGGGAAGTGCGGCTGAAATTGTAGATGGCCAACACATGGGTGTTGAAGGAGGTCATGCAAGTCCCAGTCTTGGAGATGCGGCTAATTTTTTTAGGAAATTTGGGTGATGAGAGATGCATAGGAACTCTCATAGTGAATTCTTGGAATGTTACCAAGGATGCACTTGAATTAGCATGTGGTAAGAAAGTAGGTACTCTTTATCTACTTCCGCATATTACTGATTCCACTTCTATTGCATAGGTGTGGCTTTGTAGGCTTGGTCACATAAGTGAGAAGGGAATGGATGTTCTTAAGACAAATGGTAAGGGTTTAGCTTCAGAGAGCATAGACCAAGATTTCTGTGAGCAGGGGGATGCTACAAGAAAGGATTGTGTTTATTGTAAGAAAAAGAAGACTGATGTATTTAATAAACTTAAGAACTAGAAAGCCTTGGTGTTCTTAGAGGAGATGACAGACAAAGATCAATGGAGGGGGTTGGATACTTTTGAGCAAGGCAGTTTGGACATGGGTATGATTCAAAGAAAGCTCACGAGTAAAAAGTCATCATTCACAGGCAAACACAGGTAACAGTGTTGGTCAGGGATCAACTGACGTCAAACAGATAGGTACCAACGTTGGTCATGTGTAGACCAGAGAAGTCGGTGGTGTTAGGTAGGTGGAGACCGACATCAGTAGGGTAACTGGCATCGGTGACCTGGACAGTCGCATGGAACTGACGTCAGTCGGATGTAGACTGTGTGGTGATCGAGGTCGGTCACTGGAATGGATTTTGGGTGGACAGCAAGCTATCAAGGAGTCTCAAATGCCCATATGGAGGATTGAAAGGGTAAGTAAGCCTCAAATCTATTATTCTTCTTCTTTATACTCGTTGCTCACTGCAGAGCAAGAAGGATCTAGGAAATAGTGGGAGCGTGGCATGGATGAGGATGCAGAACCAAACGGGAGATTTGGTAGGGTTGCCAGCCGGTATGAAAGCACTAAGAGACGAATGGATTCCCTGGTTAAAGAATAAAGAGAATGGACATGTGAGATGGAAGGCTAGAGTACATGGTCTTGAGCAAGCTACAGGATAGTGGTACAGGTTTGACAGGTGGATGACAAAGCAAGGCTTTAGTCAATGTCAGTGTAACCATTGTGTTTGTCTTACCAGGTTGGATGATGGTTGCAACATTATCCTGTTACTATATGTTGATGGTATGCTAGCTAAAGGTTCTGACATGCAGGTTTTGTTGAGCTAAGGGTAAGGTTAGTTTAGTGGTTTGCCATGAAGGATTTGGGAGCAACTAAATTCTTTGGCATGAGTATCCTAGAGACAGGGAGATCACAAGCTGATGTTGTCACAGGATGATTGTGTGAAGGTAGTGCAGGATGCAGAATCGAGTAGCACACCTATGGATGGACAGGTCACAGAATAGGGTCCCCAATCACATGATGAGGTTGAGTACATGTGTACTCCTTGAGTTTGCCCAAGCAGTGAGAGTTGTCAGAAAGTTTGGAGCCGATCCAGGAAAGAAGCACTGGAGGGCAGTTCAGTGGATTCTTAGGTATCTGAAAGGGACCAGCAGCAGGTGTACGTGCTATGCAGGGTCAAGTTCTTTTTCTACATGGGTTTATAGATGTAGATGTGGCAAGTTATTTGGATGATAGAGGTTGCACCACAGGATGTTTGGTGGTTGGTCTTCAAGGTTGAGCTTGAAGAGGGATACAAGCCAGGAAACAAATTAGATGGGGTACAGGTACAGGTACAGTGTAGCTATTTATCTCTAAGTGGGAGATTGTTAGGTTGTGGAGCTAAAAGCTTCACTGATGCAGACATGGAGGAGGTTATTGAGAGGTTGCTGAGTTGCAGGGCAATTGACGTTAGTCTGATCAATCGATGTCGATCATATACAGTGAAGACAGCAACCAACATCGGTCAGGTATCAGCCAACATCGATCATCTCCAGCCAGACAGGGACCGACATCAGTCGCCTGTGTGGTTCCAAAATTGCCAATTCATGGATAGTTAGTTAATGAATCAGGTGTTTGCATGTTAAGAGGTCAATTATAGACTTGAGCTATGAATCTAATTATTATAATTGGATGTCTAATTATTGTTTGCATGAGATCTATATAATAGACTCATGGGTTGTATTGTAATTTGTGATAGAGAGTAAGAGAAAAAATATTAGCTCCTTCAGAGTGAAGAGAGCAAGGTGTGTTCCTCCTAGTGCCATAGTGCTAAGAGTGAGTGTTGGTTTGGAGAATCAGAAGGATTTTTCATGTATGTAGAATCTTGGTCAGCAGGTGTGCAAGGCCATGTTTGGAGATCTGCATGGTAAATAAGATCATTGATCTGTAGGTGTATCTGTGTGCGAGGTCTAAGGTTTGTAGGTGTGTAGAACCAGGTTGATCTGTAGGTGGTAGCAAGATCAAGGTGATAGCAACACAACAGGGAGCAAGATCAGGTGGGATCTACTTGGAGTACGATGTGTACTCAGTTGGAGAGCAAAGAGGAAGGCAAGGTAGATCCTTCCAAAGAAAGATCATTTGAGTTGTAGGTTGTTGCGAGTTCATGGGAGATCTACTTGGAGTGTGTTGTGTACTCGGTTGAGTATGTGTGTATACTCAGTGTAATGGCAGGAGTGGATACTGACTGGTTGGAGGTGAACACCAACTCTGTGTTTGAGTTGTGTGTTGGGACCGTAATTGAGAGAGTGAGCTCTTGAAGGTGAATTACTGAACACTTGGTGTGGGAAGCCTATAAGGTGGGAAGAGTGTGGCATCTCTTCATTTGTAATTCTTTTCTGGAAGAGTATTAATACAATTGGGTATTGTCTCTCATATTCTGTGTTATTTTTGAATTCTAGTTACTTGTTACTTCTGGTTATTTCTACATGTTTAGTTGCATGGTAATCAATGGTGCTTCTGGGTCCTGACATTCCATTCATTACATCATGATTCTTGCATTGTTGGATCAAGCTTAAGTTGAGCCCTTGGAGAATCTTGATTTACTCTTTGCAAATTAATTTAGGTTCTTTAGCCTCTCCAACTTTAGACTTTCCCAAATCCTTCACTTATAAAGCCTTTGAAGTAGAGTGCTTAGAGAAACCTAATTTACTCTATGCAGAGTAATTTGGGTTTTTCAACCCTACTTACTTCAAGATTATCCATCTTGAAGTCTTCTCACTTTTTTATTTCTCAAGCCTTAATATTTTAGTCTTTTCAAACCCAATTACTTCTAACGGTTAGTCGCTTATCTTGATTTTGACATCCATTTTCCAATCATTTCTTTTGGACACTTGGTCTTGGGTTTCTTTTTTGGATTATTTCTTTTGAGCAAATCTCCCAAAGGAATTTCTTCAGATAATTTGTCCAAAGGAATTCCTTTGAACTTTTGTCTGTGTATATCTTTGAAATTACCCTTTGGGATTTTCACAATGGACTTTCCTAGAGGGTAAGAGACCCTTTAAGTTTTTTATGTGTCCCTTTAGATGCCCATGAATGACCCTCCCAAAGGGAAAGATACCCCTCAATAATTTTGAAATGGTCCCTTTGAAGGGTAAGATATTCTCCACAAAAATTGCAATTGTCCACTTAGAGAAGAAAAATCCCTTCAAAAAAATTGAAGTGTTCCTTCAAAAAAGTTAACTAGTACCTTTTTCCCTAAAAATCCCCTTTGGATTTTTGAAAAAGACTCATCCCCTGAATAAATTGAGAAGCACCATTTTCAAGACTAAATCAGGTTTGTCAAGCCCCTTTACTTAGTTTAGGCTTTTAACTACACACAACATATGAAGTAATCAAGTAGTGCCCCTTGGAGAACCTGAAATACACTATCTATGAGTAATTCAAGTTTATAAACCCAAATTACTTCTACTTATAAAACATTTAAAAGCTAAGAACTTTTGGAAACCTGATTTGCACTATGCCTTCAAAAAATCCCAAAGTTGTCACTATTGGAAAACTTGAAGTCCTCCCAAAGACTTAACATTTTCTTTCCTAAAATCTCCCTTTTTTATACTTAGGCAAACTTTGATATGTGGGCCAAAAAATGGCCAACATTTCTAGCATTCATAGGGAAGCATGTCTGTTATGCTTGAGAACACAACTCATTTGCTTTATTTGATCCATTGGGCATGGAGTCACTCCTTTTGCATGAAGTTAGATCTTTTTGGAAATGTCCCTTGAAGCAACAAGGACAACCAAAATGAAATAAATTGTGCCCATGGCACTTAGGGAAGGGAAAACACACAACTAAAATAGATGTGCATAAAGCACTTAGAGAAAAACATGAAAAGCTATACAAAATATACAACATACAATGGCTACAAACTCTTCTAATAACATGGCTTTAGATGAATCCCATTGACTGGGATAGGTAATACCTCCCCATCCAGTTGGGTGAGATGAAAATCATTATGTTGTTTGCATTTGTAGATCAAATAAGGGCCACTCCAAAAGCTGTCAAACTTGGTATGGTTGTCTAGTTTTGCCTTTTTTGAGTCCCATTTAAGAACCAAGTTTTTTTCCTAAAAAGTCTTTATTGTAGCTTTCATGTTAAAAGCCTTTTTGACTTGAGCTTGATGCACCTCCAGCACCTTCATTATGAGGTCACTTTTTTCCTCAAGTTATGTGAGTTTTGCCAATCTCACATTCATGGGTTCATCTTCTAGTAGCTCCAGTTGATGGGCTAGTTCTAATGCAGGTAGCTCAAGGGAAATGGGTAACTTGGCCTCCCTTCTATATACTATAACATATGGATAATTTCCAATAATAGCTTTAGGAGTTACTTGATCAGCCCACAAGGCTATCTTCAACTTAGTGTGCCATGTCCTCTGATTCTCTTTCATGGTTCTCTTGATAATCCTCAACAAATTTTTATTTCTGGACTCAGCCAGTCCATTTCTTTGAAGATAATAATTTGAGTAAGTGTTGAGGTAGATGCCCATTTTGAGAGCCCATTCACTTCTTTTCAAACCAAGGAAAACTAATGCATTATCAAATATGATAGTAGATGGAACACCAAACCTAGTCACAATGCTATCATAGAATTCTAAGACTACACTTTCATTGGCTTCCTTTAATGAAATGGCTTCCACCCACTTGGTGAAGTAATCAGTTGCAGTAAGCACCCACTTATGCCTTGTACTTTATGAGGGGTTAATCATACCAATGAAATCCAAATGCCACTACATGAATGGTTACTCCACTTGAATTAGGTTGAGAGGAAAAACTACTAACCTTTGCTTATCTATGAAAAGAGCACATTGTTGACACCTCATCACCCATGCATAAGTGTCCTTGAAGAGGCTGGGCCAATAGTAACAAGACCTCATGATCTTTGTTGTAGTAGTCCTTGGATCAAAATGACCTCCTAAAGGCTCATCATGGAAATGCTCCAAAATCTTGGCTACTTGATCATCATCTACACACCTCAATATCACTCTATTGAGGTCTCTTCTAAACAAAACCCAATTAACTAAAACATAAGGTATGGATTGAAGTCTCAAATACCTTATTTTTACTTTGTCCATACCTTGAGAGATCACTTTATTGAGGTCTCTTCTAAACAAAACCCAATCAACTAAAAGATAAGGTATGGACTGAAGTCTCAAATACCTTATTTTTACTTTGTCCATACCTTGAGGGCACTCACCTATTAGTAGAAAGTGTGCCATATCATAGAGCCAACTAGTGTGAGGTGGAGGTGCATCTATTTGTAGGTTATCTTTTGTTACCAAGATGACCTCTTCTCCTCATGAAGGTTATCAACCATATGCTCACATAAGCATTTACCTCTTACTAGCTTAGTGGCCTTGATCTCCATGTCATACTCCATGACTTTAGTAATCCACCTCACTCTTTTTTTGCTCAAATCCTTCTTAAGAAAGAAGACACTTACCCTAGGATGAGACACCATAAGGTGGATTTTGTTGTTAGATAGCATTGTCCTAAGCTTCTTGAGGCTCCTTACTATTGTAAGGACTTGCTTTTCTACAAAGATATACTTCACCTCATACTCTTCAATTCCTTGGCTAAAAAATGCTATTGGCTGCTCAAGTCCTTCACCATTTCTTTGCATCAACATAGCTAATATATTATCATTATTAGCAAAAGCATATAATATGAAATCCCTTGAGAAATTAGGATTCATAAGTATAGGTGCTTGAGCAATGGCTTGCTTGATAGGCTCAAATGTTGACTTGCCTTCATTTAACCAAGTGAACACTTGGTTCTTCTTCAGCATAGTAGTGATGGGCTTGACTAAACTTGCAAAACTAGGGACAAATATTCTCATGAAGTTTACCTTTCCAAGGAAACTCTGGAGTCCCTTCTTATGCTTGGGCAAGGATAAGGCCAATATGGCACTTATTCTAACAGGATCAATAGAAACCCTTCTCTTGAGATGATGTGGCCCAGTAGCTTACTTTCATGCATAGAAAACATGCACTTCTTAGGATTCAATGAAATCCCATATTCTTTGCACCTTTTAAAAATTAACCTCAGGTGGTTCATATGCTCGTTGGCATTTTTGGAGAAAACCATGATGCCATCCAAGTAAACCAATACCATCTGGTTTAGCAGCCCCTAGAAAGCCATGTCCATGGCTCTTTAAAAAGTTACACCAGCATTTGATAGACCAAAGGGCATCTTTTGGTATGCATATGTGCCCCATTTGGTGGTGAAGGTAGTCTTGTATTGATCTTCATCTTCCACCTAGACTTGGTTATATCTAGAAAACCCATCTAATAGAGAAAAATGTTCTAATCCTATAACTACTTGGAGAAGTTATGCCATGGATGGTAGGGGGTAGTGATCCTTCAAAGATACTTTGTTTAAATCTATGAAATCCATGCAAATCCTAATCTTCCCACTCTTTTTTATTATAGGCTGAATTTGGCTACCCATGATGAGTGCTTGATGGGAAAGATGATCTTGGACTTGATCAACTTGGTTAGTTCCTTCCTCATAAACTCCTCAATCTTGGGGTTAATCAACCTTTGTTTTTGTCTTACATGATTAGCATTGGCCTCCAACTCTATGGTGTATTGGGCTAGTTTAAGATCAAAACTTTTTAGGTCGATATACTCCCAAGAAAAAATATTTGTATACTCTTGGCAAAGTGATATGAAATCATGCCTCTCAATCGTATTGCTTAACCTCCCTAGCTTGAGAAGTTTGTCCTTGAAGATGAGGACTCTCTCATAGTTTTCCTCATTAATAGACATTACTACCTTCTCTTTCCTTATATGGTCTCCTTCATGAAAAAGGCCCTCAAGTGTAACCAACCCCTTAGGAAGTTTGTTCAACTTTAGCTGAACAATCTAATCCTCATACTAATGCTAAAATTTAGCTTGGTTAGAAGAGGAGAATTTAGGTTCCTAATACAAGAAATAAATAATTTGCTTGTCACTCTCAAAAACTTGCCAATGGGCTTCATTATCTAGCACTGATAGTCTCACCACCACCTTGACATGTGGTTGAACCTTGGTTTCCTTTAGCTCACTTAGAATGTCAAACTGAGCTCCTATGACTACTAACCTAATAGCATGTTGGTTTTGATCTCTTAAGATAGCTTAAATGTTAAAGGCTTCAAAATCTTTAATCAGGTCCCACACTCTATTTTTATAGGACCTCATCAAATCATTCTTTGTGATGTTAAAGCCTCTAACTTGGTTAACTATGAGCTCACTATCTCCATAAGCTTGTAGTAGTTTGATTCCTCTCTTGGTGGCCCATTGAAGGCCATGGATCAAGCCTTCATATTCTATTGCATTTGAAGAGTAGCTAAAATAGAACCTATAAGAAGAGAAAAGCTTGTTACCTGAGGGTGAAACCAACATTACCCCAGCACCTACATCATTCTTGCTCCTTGAGCCATCAAAGAACAACATCCATAAACCATTGGGGTCTTCTTTAGGTCTAATGAGTGAAGGCATGGGTTGATTCTCTTCATGTAGTAGGTAGACACCCATGTCTCTTCCCTCAACACCTTCCAAAGGGTTTAAAAATTGGTTATCTCCCCATAACCCATCTAAAAACAAGTTTGGAACTTCTTCAAGATGAGTGTTCAGCTCTTGGCCAATTATAAACTCATCTGCATCAAGGATGGTATAATTGAGGCTTATATTATCTGGTTGATGGGGTTTAATATGGAATTGAGCCATGGGTTTATCCTTGATTGAGATCATAGTCCTATACCTTGTTTTGAATTCCATGTAAGACTAATCTACTGCAAGGTATCCCCTAATCTTAGTTGTGAACTCTCTAGAAAGACACAAGGCAAAGTGAGGAGTGCTATGTAAAATCAGCACATCTTGCACCATGGACACACTAAGACAAGTATACAAGGTTGGGCTCAAATTCTTGATGATGATTGATGGATTTGTGGAAAAACCATCAAGTTGTAGGACTCCTTTATTTTAAGGCTCATACTTGAGGTTCAGCTAGTCATCAATAGACTTTAACATGACTAAGGTGTTGACCCCACTATCTACCAAGCAGTTGTACACCAAAGAATCACCAATGATCAAAGAGATGTAGAAAGGGGGGGGGGGGGCTTGGTCACATTACTTGACCCTTCTCCCACATGACTCTTGACTGCATTAGTGAGGACTTCAGTTGCCTTGCTTGGTTGCTTACTTGTAGTTATAGTAACACCCATCTTGGACAATCCTTCCTACAGGATGTCTACTTGGCCAAGTAGGGAAAGCATGTCCCACATTGGCACATGCATGCTAGATTTATTCATTTACTCCATAATGTTTATTAGTGTACCATCAACTTTTACCTAAAATTTGGAAGCTACTACTATTGGCTTTATCAATGAAGGAGAGATGACAATAGGTTCTTTTAAAGCTTCCTGATTATCACCCATATTCCTTCTCTTGAACCTTGTATTTACTGAGACAAGGATGTGAGCTAGACTAGGAGTGGCCTATTGATTGGATGCATAGCACTCCTCTTGCTCATGAATGACCATGGAGGCTGCTCTTATCTCATCATTGTGGGTACCTCCATGTTTTGGGCCATAAGAGCCTAGTTGTATATATAAGCAACATCCTGCTACCATTGATCATTAAACACCTAATTAGAGCCATTAGTTGAGATAATGAATTGCCTAAAATAATGAGTCTATGGCATTTTCCATTCAACTTTCTAAGCCACATTAACTTGAACTAGGACCAAGGAGTTAGAAGGGCCTATAGCATTCAGATTGTAATTATGTTGCTAGCATAGTTAGGTTACCCCTATCCTTGGAAACCTCCTTTATAGGGTGTCCTATTTGCTTGATAATTTTATTGATGAGGCTAATATGGATCTTGATAAGGCTTTTTGTAAGCTTGCCTCTTGACATTGACCACATCATTTCACAAGGATTGGAGCATGCTCTTCAACTCTAAGTAATTCTTTTACTCTTGGGAGTCATTGGATCCACTAGTAGAGGCCTTCTCTTGCTTAGGTGAAGGTACATCAATAATTTTTGGCATTATAAGTATAACATTGAGTGGAGGAATGACTGTAGAAAGTGGTATGATCTATAGAAAAAGAGGCATTAGAGGTATGGGATTAAGCTTGCCAGCCTGAACTAGGTAATTTTTTGCCTTTATAGCCACTTTGTATGCATTCGGTAGTATGTCTCCTCCCATATACTGAATCATGATAGCTTTATCATTGTTGAAAGCCTTTAAGTAATACAATAAATCAAAGTTTGGATATGGTCTAACAGTTGCTAGAATTCTATCCCATGCCTTCTAAAATTTTGTATTAAAGTCTCGCATGACCTCATGAGGAGCTCTCTTTATTGTGTTTAGCTACTCTACAAGTGATAAATGATCACTCTTATCTACAAACCTTTTACACAAGGTTGTTCCTCGCTCATCCCATGAATGGATAGAATTAGGAGCTAGAACCCTGTACTAGTCTAATGCCTATACTTTAAAAGATATAGCCAAAATCCTAGCAGCTACATTCTCTACTGTGATATTGTGAATGTTACAGAAGTTGGCTATGTTTGTTATGTTTTTAGTAGGAGTTACAACATGGTCTCCTATATAATAAGGGACACTTTTGAGGGTTTCTTTTGGCATAGGATCATACTATGGTAAGTCAAAGGGCTTTGGCCACTAAATCCCGCAAAATCTCTTTGAGGAATCATGGCAACAAGAGGGGCTGATAAAGATCTTCTTGCATAGGTATACTTTTTTACTAGTTTAGGAGGATAGCTTCTTATGTAAGGGTGAGTATGGGAGAACCTTAAACTTCTTGTTTAGTTTAAATTCAATTCAAAAAATTCAGAAGGAATACCTACATAAGTTGATCTTGTAGTCACTTTGGCATGAAAGATAGTTACTGCTCTGCCACCTGATAGTTGGATGTTCTTTGGAGTCACTAGATGCTAAAGAATGAAAGCTACCACTACTATAAAATGATCAAAATAGCATCAAATTTGACCAAATTTTCCATAAAAATGGAAGTGAAATGGTAGTGGTCCCACTGGGCGTGCCAGAACTATTATAGCTTGGAATTGCACCCTTGTGAAAGATTTCTTCAGGCTCTCTCACTTCCAACTATAAGCATGGGAACAACCTCAAGATGTGGGTGTCCTATGGTGAAGATGAACCTCTATACATTTTTATGAGTCTAGTTTATTAGGTGCTTGACTTTATCTCTTTGGGTTTCTACGCTAAACTCTACTAATGGCTAAGGAAAAGGGGGAGAGAGATTACTTGAAAAGAAAACTAAGCTAAGGGAAGTAATGTACCAAAAGTAAGTGATCCACCTGGCCAACACTAATTTATCACAAGACAAGTTGGCTTACACAACCTCCTAATCAGCTAACTTGCATAAGTATTTCTTAAACTAGGCTTATTAAATCACACATGAGGTAAAGAGGAATTTCAAAATTCACACCAAGCATCCATTAATGGCCAAAAAGCATGAGTTCAAACCTATAATTAACTATAAATCACCTAAAAATAAGTAAGAAAGAAGGGAAATAAAGTTGGAAGGATGCTTCTTCACAATGTTATTAGTACACAAGCTAACTCAACTTCATTTTTAGACAAAGAGATAGGTAAAAATAATCTTTATTGGTTCAAAGGTCTATTATACAATGATTTTTGTAGAATGATTTTATCACCAATCTAGGGATAAATTTCAAGGCTCCAAGGCCTCTATTTATAAATAAAAAGGGGAGAGAGAGAGAAAGGGAGGATAGAATAAGTCATAGATGGATGGCACCTCCTATTGTCCTTCCTTGATGTTCATAAATGCACCATTTCAAATCATCACCCAATACTCTCAAGCCCCTCCCATCTTTAAAACTTTATTTGGTGCATCTAAAAAGTCATGTTGTGAGCAACTAGAATGTTTCTTCTTGGTATGATGTATTTAAGCATCGAATGGTGATTATGGGCAATGAATCATGGCAGATGAGAGCCTTCATAACTTTAGCTACCAACTACTCAGACTCTTCCATGTTTATTAAACATCCTCATGCCACTTATCCTTTATTGATTAGCTCTTTTTTATCTAATTATGCCACATGGTAGCCTTTCATTCATTTCATCATGAATCTTGCATTGTCAGACCAAGCTTAAGTCGAGCCCTTGGAGAATCTTGATTTATTCTATGTAGAGTAATTTGGGTTATTTGGCCTCTCCAACTTCGAACTTTCCCAGATCCTTTGCTTATAAAGCCTTTTAAGTAGAGTGCTTGGAGAAACTTGATTTACTCTATACAGATTAATTTGAGTTATTCAAGCCTACTTACTTTAGGCTTGTCCATCTTAAAGTCTTCTCACTTTGTTTTTTCTAAAGCCTTAATACTTTGGGATTTTCAAACCCAATTACTTCTAACGGCTAGTCGCTTATCCTAATTTTGACATCCATTGGCCCGTCATTTCCTTTGGACACTTGGTCTCATGTTTTTTTCAGCATATTTCTTTTGGGCAAATCTCCTAAAGGAATTTCTTCAGACAAGTTGTCTGAAAAAAATCCTTTGGACTTTTATCTATGTCTATCTTTGAAATTACCCTTCAAGCTTTTCGAAATGTACTTTCCTAAAGGGTAAGGACCCTTCAGGATTTCTATGTGTCCCTTCAGATTCCCATGAATGAACCTCTCGAAGGGAAAGATACCATTTGGGAATTTTTAAATGGTCCCTCCAAAGGGTAACATACCCTTCACAAAAATTACAATTGTCCACTTAGAGAAGAAAAATCCCTTCAGAAAAATTGAAGTGTTCCTTTGGAAAAGTTGATTGGTCCCTTTTTCCATAAAAATCCCCTTCAAATTTTTGAAAAAGACTCATCCCTTTAAGAACCCAAGAAGCACCATTTTCAAGACTAAATCAAGTTTGTAAATCCCCTTTACTTATTTTAGGTTTCTAACTACTCACAACTTATGAAGTAATTAAGTAGTGCCCCTTGGAGAACTGAAATACACTATCTCTGAGTAATTCAGATTTGTAAACCTAAATTACTTCTACTTATAAATCATTTAGAAGCTAAGCACTGTTGGAAACCTAATTTGCACTATGCCTTCAAAAAACTTGAAGTTATCACTACTAGAAAATCCAAAGTCCTCCCAAAGACTTAACATTTTCTTGCCTGAAATCTCCCTTTTTCATACTTAGGAAAACTTTTATATGTGGGCCAAAAAATGGCCAATAGACCCTATTACCTATTAACCCACTCCTTAAGCCCACTAGCCAGTTTTAAATTTCAAAATAATCTACCTACCCATGCACCACCCAACACTAGCCTTCCCTAAACCCCTAAAACCTATGGGAAGATTTCTATAATTGGAGGATTCTAGAAATCTCTCCAATTTAACCCCCTTCCTCTAGAATTTTTCTATGCTAGAGACTTCCATGGAATTAAAAATTCCATGGAAATTTCCTAACCATGGATCTAAATAGCCCAAAATTAAATTTGGACCATAGATCTTCCCCCTATTTGCCTATAGAACTAAGCTCTCCCCTCACTCTCAATCCATGTATTGAGCTCATACCAGAAATGCCAAAATTATTCTAGAAGTCTCATATCAAGTCCTTGAATCAAGCATCCAATCCATCATCCAAAATCTAACATCAAGCATCACTTTATCAATCTAAGTCAAATCACATGCATTCGAATCCTGGAATGGAGGCATGAGAAGGTAAGGAGCATGGTAAGAATGTTTTACTAGTTTTGATTTATCTTCTCTATCCTTTCTTATTGGTGCCATCAAGTTTTGAGTTTTATTGCCATTTTGAAAATATTTTCTTGAGCTTGAAATTTGGTGCACAATCACTACTTTAGACTCAACATATGTACATCCTAGCTCTTACATATATTTTTACTACATTCATCCATTATTTAATTTTTAGTTTTCCTAATTTAGACTTGATTTTATTCTATATGCTCCTTCTATTCTAGGGCATTTGAATATGCCATTATTCTTTGCATATATGCCACTTCTATTCATGTATGCCTTGGACATGTTCCCATGTCCCTTGTGTGTGGTTTCCTAATTATCTATGTAGACATTAAAACATGTCCTTCTATGTGACTCTAAGCCAACTTGATACTTGCTTATGTCGGCATTTGAACATATCCTTGTATGTCTTCTATTCTCAGATTTAGTGACATGTGCCCATGTCCCTTATATTATGTCCCCTTCTCCTATCTTTATTCACCTCATGAGTTTTGTATGTATGCTTTCTTTTATGCATCATAGGCATGACACTTGTCTTTACTTATTACACACACCAATTTTTAATGACATGAGGGACCTCATGCATCTACCCTTCTTACTTGGGTGCCATGATGGGCATCATGCCCCATCCCCCTAGGTAGCTACTTAAATTTATTTTTATACACATTGATTAGATCTATCTTGACACCCTTGTGCAATGTTAGACACAACATACATCTTACATTATATACTTATGCTAAGATTCTCTTACATTATGATGTTATGCTCAAACATTATATTAGGTTATAACACAGTTATCATATATGCTCTAGCTAACACATTTTACAGAGCTATTTATTTTGAGGATAGCTCTTACACAGTTGATAAATATTTTTCAGGGGGAATTCATAGGGGTTTGTCACAAAGATCAGACTCCTATGTTATATTCATGGAATATTTTTCAGCACACAGGCTCAATTTCAAAAAATCAAACACAGGGAAAATATAGGAAAAAATAGGGAATCAAAAATCAGTATAGTGACTAAGATTTTAGACCAAATAGACATTAGTGCCTGGATAGAGACATTAGTACCTAAATAGGGATACTAGAACCATATGTATCTACTATATAATACATGACACTGCTATCTAGTAGCCCTAGTTTTAGGGTAGTTTAGATTAGCCAAAATAGTTCACCAGATTTAGTATAGGTTTACATAGATATAGTTATAGGTTTGATAATTTTGCTCAAATTTTACTCATATTCACACTAGTTTAGCTCATATTCATATCAATTATTTAGATTGGTGACATCATGTATGGCATGATCATTTCTATAATTAGTTTAGATACTCATATATAACTATTACAACTTAGTCTAGAATCAGTATACTCAGATATCAGATTGGGGGCATGTGTACAGCACATTATTTTTATATGCTTAGTTACACATAGGTTGATCAAATAAAATGGAAAACTCCATGTCAATATCTACACTATATACACTATACATCATATTCCATATTATCACCAACTTCATGCCTTACTCCATCTATAGTAGTTGGCATTCTTAAGTGGCCCAGAGCTGCCTAATGTACCCTACTCGTCATAGAGCTAACATAAATAGTTAGATATGCACAGTTAAATATTTATATCACTTTGCACAATTTAGTTTCAGATGCATCTATTACACATAGGTGGGAAATCATGGATTCATATCCTACTTGAGTTGTTGAGCCACCCACATGAGAGAGTTAGGCACACTTTCAGTCTAATCCAAATTATCCACAGGTCATGATCAACCAAGCAAGGGTGGGCAATGATGGATTCAAATTTTAAGTTCTTGAGAAATCCACATATGTGGATTAAGAAAGTTATCATCTCATTCTAAGCTATTCAATGATTTGATCATTATATACATGCACACACATAAGTTATCACCAGGTTCATGCATTGGTTTACATATCTAACAAGGTGTATTTGTTCATTTCTTCTTTCCCATCTCTTTACTCAATAACTTATTTATTCAGCATAATATTTTACTTTTGATATCTCTTAAGTAAGGACTGATTTATGCATGTTTCATTATAGGTCATGCTTTGGATCATGATTCACATATGCAAACCTAGTTTCACATATTTAGACTCAACTACATGGGCTTCACTTCCTAGGTAAGTCCAGGTATGCTTATTTTTATTTTATACTAGTCATTTCACTTTGTTGCATTTCTATCATAAAAGAGGGCAAATGTAATCACCTAAAATAGGTATTTAAGTGCAAAGAGTGCTACTTGAGATTACTTATTCCTAGCTTAGCCCTAGACTTATACTAGAGTCTTTTATCACACTTTTTCAACTTTTGTGTGGACCATAAGCATCCTTAGTCAGCTAAAACTCAGTCTTAGACCTTCATTCTTAGATCATAGCCATTCATGCCCAGTAACTTGTTGGTCATACATTAGTGCCACATGAATGACACTAGAGCTAAATGGCACTAGTTTTCCTAACATGGCACTAATGTCCCTTATCTTAACTCTCCCAAACATATATATTTTTAAAAATTAAACCCTCTTAAGGTCAACCTAAGCATATTTTATTATATGCAAAAAATATATAACACTATAAATACATTAATTTTAGAACTCTATGCACTATATGTAAAATAGATTCAAAATACCTATTCAAACACAAAACTAGTTGAGAAAAATCAAGGTTATTAATCCCTATTCTTCCCTACTTCCACATACTACCATCTACAACAACCCTAAGCCCAGATTTTCCATATTTATATTATTAAGCACACTCAAGGAATTTGATACCACTATCATTTTTCATCACTTGCACTTTCACTAGCACTTAGGTGGGGAGAACTACATTGAGCTTGATCCCTCCTCAGATTACTGGTATGTAGGCAACTCTTTTTATGGTGGGGTGTTGAGGATGTCGAACTTATCCTACTAACAAACACATAATTTTAGAGCATGCCCTAATTTGAAGTAATATTATGTTTATCATCATAAATCATCTATTACAAGCACAATATATATATATATATATATATATATATATATATATATATATATTTAGAATTTGTGTGTGTAGGAACATAACCCAGAAATACATGCATAAGTGTACCCATGATCTAAGAATAGTCCTCCATAGAGGACACTAGCACCATTTTTAGGACATTAAATCCACATGGTGATACTATCCAAGAATGGAACTACCATCCAAGAGATTATTTGACATATATATCTAGTTGATGGCACTCAGACCTATTTGTATCTCAGTTTTTATCACTCAGATCCTCCATGTCAGGTGTTTTTTAGATAAGTCTTTATTTGCACATATTTATAACTATTTTAAAAAATTCAAAGCAAGTCAAAATATATAATAAATTAGTGGTTATTTATTTCATATTATTTCACTTATTTAGACTACTCATCCCTTTAAGCAAACATAGGATTTACATAGCTAAACACTAAAAGGTTAAAACACAAAGAAAGGTACATTCATAGTTAAAAAAAAAGTTTGTTTATAACATGTTATGAGATTTTTTAAGGTGCCAAATTGATTTTAAAAGTTATATGTATATTTCTAATACCTTATCCAAGTGAAATATTTCAAAAATAATGTTTTAAATTGAAATTTCCCTTCATTTAGTACTCTCGACTTATACATAGTAAACTAGGGTTTTGGTGTACTAAAACCTCTATAACATGAAAAGGAACCCTTAAAATTGCATGAAATTTTATGAAGAGGTGTGTTAAATTGTTTTTTAATGTTTAAATTATTTTCAATCAGTTTTTAGGCATAAAACTCAAGATATTAAAAAAACTCAGATTGTAAGTCTAAAAGAAGACTTATTTAGAACATTAAAAACACTAAAATCATCATAACTTGAAAATGGCATAGCCAAATGCCATAAAAATATATAGAGAGGTTAATGAAGGTAAATTTGAGGTTTTAAAATTGTTTTAAATGTTTTATGACACCTATAGATAAATATATCAAATAAACTCATTATGTAGGCCTAATTTTAAAGTCTAGAAACCATGTTTTTGCCTTTTATTGTATTTTTAAGTTTGGATAAAGGTATAAATAAGTATGATGAGTTGATTTAACATTAAATGGATGTTTAATAGGTATTTTTATCAATAAAACTCAATTTTTTGTTGAAATTTGTAGTCAAGGAGGTATTAATCTTGATTATCTCTCTCTGAAGCAAGTTGTAAGTTTGATCTTCCTTAATTCCTCCATCATTTTTAGTATATAATCAAGGTTTGGATGTAATTATAAGGTGAAATAAGAATAAATGTTTCATTTAAAAGAGTGGAGATAATTTTGTGAAAAATAAACTTGTAATAAAGTGCAAGAATGACACTTAGAGGAGTAGTCAGATGTGGTGCTAGAAGAGGTCCAAGAAGATAACCAAGAGATGTATTGCTAGAAGAGATGAGAAGTATGCAAGAAAATTTTGAGGCAATATAAATTTTTTAAATAATATGTGTTATGATAGGTGATTTTATTGAATGGGAATAATAACCACAAGAATAGGTTGCAAAAGAAGAAGAGGAAGAGAGAATGGAAGAAAGACTCTTGAAAGCAGTCATAGGAATACGATCTAAGTATAAATTAGAGGTTATAGTATATGGAGGTTGTCTAAATGTTGAAGAACTTATGGATTGGATAGGTGTAATGGACAAATACTTTGATTCTAAAGGAATAACTAAAGATAATAAGGTCAAGTTTATTTATACAAGGTTGAAGGGACATGCATCTCTTTGGTGGGATAGACTTCAAGATGAAAGAAGGAAAATAAATAAAGAAAAAATTTAAAAATAGGATAGAATGATAGTAAAACTCAAATCCAAATTTATGCATATGGAATACCAAACAAACTTGTTCAAAAAACTTCAAAACTTGAAGCAAAAAGACATTAGTGCAAAAGACTACACTAAATAATTCTACAAGCTTACAATAAGAGCTAGTCATGTAGAAGAAGATGTTGAGAAAATAACAAGGTATATTGATGGTTTTAGGTTCAATATTTAAGATAAATCAGTTTGTTATCTCTAAAATTAGAGAAAGAAGCTTATCAATTTTCTCTCAATGTAGAAGAGAAGCTATCTAGAAAATAAACTTAGCACCCTAAATGAAGAAGCAAAAATTTCAAAGCTAGAGGACAGTAAAGTAGTATAAATCATTAATAGGTTCATAATGAAGAAACAAATAGCTCTTAAGGTCAATAAAATAGTACAATAGGAGGTTATTCATATATAGAAATAATGACATATACAAGAAGTAGAAGAGAAGGATTTTTGGGAAAATCTTTCAAATATAATAATTATATTGGCCATAGGCCATATGAATGTTCTGAGAATCCATAAATAAGTCATATAATAATTAAAGGCAAAAATTAAGTTGTTCAATCTGAAGAAGAAAGTGTAGGATCACCATCACATGTGGAAGAACCTCAAGTGGGAGAGTCTTTATTGATAAAGAGGTTACTAATAAATCCAAACAAAGAGGTGAAGGAACAAGCCCAAAAGAAGACCTTGTTTAGGACTACATACAAATCTAAATGTAAGTGTTATAAAGTTATTGGTAGTGGTAGTACAGATGACTTGGTTTCTTCAAAAAAAATTGAAAAACTCAGATTGAAAAGATTGACACATCCTACACCATACAAATTATCTTGGATACAAAAGGGACATCAAGTACTAGTTAATGATAAATATAATGTTGATTTTTATATTGATAACTATAAAGATGAAGTACATTTTGACATTATAGCTATGGATGTTTGCCATATGTTGTTAGATAGACCCTGGCAGTTTGATAGGAGGGTTATACATGATATAATGAGTAACACATATACATTAGAGAAAGATGCAAAGAAGTATACCTTGACACCATTGAAACATGGTAATGAAGCAACTAAAAACAATACTAAGGTGATTATAGTAGGTGGAAAAGAATTCTCATAGCTAATAAAAGAAGAATAAGTTGGTTGTGAATTGAATGTTAAGTCCAAGATAGTCATTATATCTATTAAGTTAAATGATTTTCCATTGAAAATTTCAAATTTAACGAATGAGTATGTGTATATAATGGTTGATGAGTTTCCTAATGAGTTTCTTTTAATAAGGATCATAATCCATTATATGTGTTTCATTCTAGGATCTAGTTTGTCAAACAAAGTAGCCCATGTGAATGAGGAGGAAAAAGTTTTCTTGAAGGACAACAAGACAATGAGGTTATCATGTGAAGATCCCAAAAGTAATTAAAAAAAAAACAAGGAGAAATAAAGTTGTGAGAAGACCATAGAGGAAGGATTTCTCATGAAGAATAATATATATGTTATATAGTTGGAAAAAGAAAATGGCAGCTATGTAGATTTGCAGGTAGAGGAAGAGAACAACCAAGTAGATTTGCATGTTTCCATGGTGAAAGCATTAGATGTAGATATTGTGAAAGTAAGTACACACAAGGAAATAATTGATAAGGTTCATCCTATGTAAAGGATCTAAAATTACAGGTGTGATTGAGGAGAAGATAACCTTGGAGGTGGTTGATATGGAGATTTTTATAACCCATGGTAAGAGTGAAAGATATGAGAAGCATGTGAACAACATACCTTTAGAGCATAATGAAGTGGTTGTTGAGGTGAATGAGGTAATTGTTATTTTCCCTAATATGTTTATGCATTATGTAGGTCCAACCATAGATATGATAATGAAGATAAGGACTACATTTGGTTCAATTCAACATGTTCATAAATATGAGAAGCAAAGTGAAGAGATAAAATAAGAAGATACTATTATTAATTGTTGTAATAATAGAGGTGTGTCTTCAAGAGTTGTAGAAATGGTTGGGATGGATATGGAATTAGTAGAGGAGTGTCTTCAAATTAACATGGAGATAAAAGTGATTGAGAAAATGATGGTATAATAATGTTCTCAAGAGGATATACAAGAGGGAGTTCATTTGCAGTAGCTAGAGGTGGGATAAAAGACTCTCACAAGGACAAGTAAAACATATTGGTAAGAAGATAAATTACTAATTTAAAAAATAAACATAGAAAAAATACATGTTTATATAAAAGAATAAGATAAAAAAAAACACTTTTAAATGTTGATGAATAGGTCATTGATTGGGATCAACATTGAAGACCTCATGAGTAGGAGCTAGTGAATACTTGTTGAACTCAGGAAGCCTAATATAAGAGCATAGGCTTAGAATACCTATTTTATTTTCTTTATTTTTGGTTTTAGTTTTGAGTAGGTTGAGTAATATTGTTTAGTCATTAATAAGGTTTTCAAATCTCTAGCATTCCAAAATTTGGTCATTTGAGTCTAATAATGATTTTCTTGTCAAAACTATCTTTTTTAAAATATAAATTATAAAGGACATTTAAAGAGTCTTTCTCATATCCTAATGCAACCAAAGTTCATGATCCCTTATTATAGGTGTAAAGTAATGTCTTATACATGTTTTGGATCAATTTAAATGTATTAATTCATAAGTGATTATGTCAAACTCAACCAAGGTTATTATCTTGAGTAAAGACATAGGTTAATTTTATGAGTTAGTTAGTTGAGGAGTTTTTGGAATATAGGAGAGGATTATGAAAGATAAGAGTACATATGTATAAAGATAACACAAGAAGAGAGACCAATAAAACTCTAATATTTTAAATAAATTGAATAAAAGAATGAGGAAGTTTTGAAATACAGGGTTTTTGATATGGTTGTGTAATATATTTGCACCAAAACAATGAAAGATTGTTTCATTTAAGTTTTCTCTTGAAAATTAAATATGAGTATTAATTTAAGTCAGTATTTTTTTTCTTATTATAATCATATTATTTCTTTCTAAAGAGTGTTCATTCATTTTTTAGGTATCAAGACACAAAACATGTCTTTTATAGTCAAAATAAAGGTACATTTATAGTCAAGGAAAGTTTGTTTTCATCATGTTATGGGATTGTTCAAGTGCCAAATTAATTGACATGTGTGTGTGTGTGTGTGTGTGTGTGTGTGTGTGTGTGTGTGTGTGTGTGTGTGTGTGTGTGTGTGTGTGTGTGTGTGTGTGTGTGTGCGTGTGTATGTGTGTGTGTAATAATTTTCTAAGTGAAATATTTCAAAAATATGTCTTAAAATGAAAATTTTACTTGATTTAGTGCCCTCAACCTACACATAGTTAACTAGGATTTTGGTGTATTAAAACCTCTATAACTTGAAAAGGAATCTTAAAATTACATGAAATTTTGTGAAGAGGTGTGTTATGTTTTTTTTTAAGTTTTTAAATAATTTTGTATTTCTAAAACTTAATATATTCAAAAAAACTTGAACTACGGATCTAAAACAAGGCTTATTTAGAGCACTAGAAACACTAAAATCATCATAACTTGAAAATAAACTAGCCAAATACAATTAAACTTTATAGAGAGGTGAATGAAGGTAAATTTTATGTTTTAAATTTATTTTAAAGGTTTTAAGACACATATAAATAAATTTATTAAATAATCTCAGTCTACATGCATAATTTTAAGGTCTAAAACCCCTATTTTCACCTTTTTCTTCTATTTTCAAGTTTGAATAAAGGTATAAATCAATATGATAAGTTGAGTTAACATGAAATTAATGTGTAATAGGTATATGTAGCATAAAAACCACCTTATTTTTTTTAAATTTTTATTCAAGAAGGTATTAAGCCTGATTATCTCTGTTAAGCAAGTTATAAGTTTGATTTTCCTTAATCCCTCCATCACTTGGCCATGGGAAAGTATTAGCATAATTGACCATGCCAAATTACCATGTATGATGGCTTAGGAATTATGGTTCAACCAACCGCTACCTATTCACCAAAGAAAAATATAACCATTTCAAATACCATAATGATAACAAGGAAACCATAAACTCATTTCCAACAAAAAAGGCATGTCAAAGGAGAAGAAGAATGTGGGGGTGCCCCTATCTTATTTTACCATCACTTAGCCATGGGAGAAAATTAGCACAATCAACCATGCCACAATACCATGTATGAGGGCATAGTAATTATGGTTCTATTATCCACTACCAATATGCAAAGGAAACCCATGTAGAAGGCCATAGGAACCTAGTTTCACCAACCACTATCATTACATAAAAGATCAAAACAAGGCAAGTAAATTCAAACCCATTCTAGTATCATAATGGCATAAAAATAAAATAAAAAATGGATTTTAAAAACAACCAAGTAAAATAGGAGGTATTTACATCTCTACTTCCTAAGTGGGTTGTAAAATCAACATGATGACCATAAGCACAATATGGAAAGCAATGGTAAAAAGAGGGTAGGCCAAGTGGACCTACACCTCTTTAAGATAAGAAAAAACATATGGGAGAAAGTTATCATTTCAAAATAAATAACATAAAATGAAATTACAAAGGTAGATGGAATCCTACCTTGGTTCTCCTTTAGGATCTACACAAAGACTCCTCCACAAGTGTAAGGATGAGTTTTCATTCTCACCAAGTTTCCTTCCTTTTTTGCTTGACTTCCTCTTTCTTCTCTAGCTCTCCTCTAATTTCTAATTTTAAAAATGACAAAAAGTTCCCTCAAGGAAGGCTTCCCTTCCTCAAATAGGATAAACACTCTCCTCTAAATTCTAATGGGAAGAAGATGTGTCACTTCCCACCCCTTTGCCCAAGGTCAATAAGTCTCCCCTAATAATAACTTCATTTGCAAGCCCATGTGGGCAAGAAATTAGGTTCATCCCTAATTAATGATCCAACTATCATATTCCATAAATGGCATATGGGTTGGTCCTTTAGCTTTATCTACAATCCAAACAAGGCCTCAATCTATCACATAGTCAACAATAGCCTTAAATGCATCTCTAATCACTTATAAAACACTCAAAATCCACTTACAAAGTTGGTTAGATGTGTCTATTCGAGTTTTGGGTCAATAGGGCCACTTATGTGGCTTATAATTACACATTATGAATGAAATACAAAGTCAAGGATACTCCTCAGGTTCAAAAGAAGACGTATGAATAGTATTCATGGGGTTTAATAATGCTAGGAGGGTTAAATAAGTCTGCAACTTTTGACTAGGTCTACATATGACACAAGAAATGGTTTGAATCATAGAAGGGTCAAGTACACATGCTACCACTTTACCAATGATGTGCTCATGCCTAATGTATTCTAAGTTCCCTCATCAACATCCCCTATCACCTGCACAATAATGCACACATAAAATGCCCTATCTTAGATAGTTAAAGTAGGTAAATGAAACAAATAATACAAGTAATTTCAATCATACAAAGTACATATAAGCATATACAATGCATGACATCTCAAAAATTAACTTGAGGAAATACATATGCATGTCATTGTCATCATAACGAAATGAAAATTTACTAATCTAAGCATGTATTTATTCTTGTATAAGTAAATGAATAACATTACATAATATATAGAATTTATGTTTCAAACATGAGGGACCAATAACATCTTGTGTCTCAATAATACATAAAGCATGTCTCAACAAGACATGTGTACAACACAAAATGTCTAAAATTAAGCATTGTGAAAATAGGGGTCTCACCTAAAATCATCTCAAAGTAAGTTAAGATCAATCATTGTTGATTATCAAAGCCATGTTGCTAGTTACATACACATAGTTAAGGAGGATAATTGCACAATCAATCTTGGTGGGAGAACTACATGGGCTTGATTTCCCTCCTTAAAGTATTAGATATGTAAGTAGTTATAAATCATCAAGGGGGTTATTGAGGTCATTTTATCCCATTACATTACTCTCATTTTCTTACAATATTCAAGATTCTAAGGTGCCCTTAGGATTTCAAAAGATAAACTAAGGAAAATAGTGAATTATACAAACTATATCATAATATCTCAACCTACTCAGTAGGCATAGGTGTATAAGGTATAGCAATCAAAATTTCATCATAATCAATGAATAAAAGTTTTTAGTAAATACACATGAGTAACCTACACTATTATCCACCTATAGCGGTCTTGTCTAGAAATTTCTCATATTTTGCTTCTTATCTATCACTATCAAATTTCTATTTTCTGTATCTTTCTCTGTCAGTCATCAATCACAATCAACTAAGATAAGTCTATAGTCAATGGACTAGAGCAACTTGTATTACTATCTAGATAGTATGAACCTATATAAAAATAGTTTTATATTTTATTCCTAATCATAATCATGCATAGTCACATATTTTTTTGATTTCACTTTTAGATATCTAGAATATTCAACAAAAATCTCAATTTTAGCTAAGTACATATCTTCTTAGCATTTTTTAAAAATAACAATTTTATATATTTATCAATTTCTACAATCAGATTTGTTAATAATTACACATCTTTAGTATTTTGATATCTATCAAGTTTTACATATATTAGTACACAAATATTTATTATTAAATCAAAAATAAGGTAAAACATATTAGTGAACCCATACATTTGTTTTAGAGCATTATATTCTTTTTCAATTTATGTTCTAGAGTTTCAACTGAATTCTTGATTTTTAGACACCAAATAGACTTTCTCTTTAACCTCGGGGTTTCAAAAATCTTGATTTTTCTTGCATTAAAATATTTTATTTTCATTAGATTTCAATTACTTTTTATTTCTTGCTTTCTAGAAACTTTGTTTTCACACTTTTGAAATGCATGGGATTTGCCATCCTAGGTAAAACAATATTCAATTTTACTTGAGCCATAGTGTGACTGGTACTCCCCCAATACTCAAGCCATTATATAACACTATATATGGATTTTAGTTTCCATGTACCTCATGGTTTATCAAAAATACCTAGGTTTTTGTTTTTTTACCATAAGAAGCCTTCAATTATTTATTATTATAGTGCACGAGTATGAAGTTAGCCCAAGGAAGTTACTTTTAAGGTACCATAGAAACTAGATAGTGTGGCTATAGGACAATGGAATCCTAAATAGTTAGTGCCTTTTGGGTCATGTTCACTATTTGTGACTGGGATCAATATATCTGAGAGATTACAAAGCAAACACACCATGTTTATTTACACCCATTTTCATGTTTATTTTACAACTTTGCATGCCACTCAAGAAGGTTATCTCATCTATTCCTCAAAAGCATAGTACTAGTTAAGTTGAATTCCTATAGAGCATATTCAATTTTCTATGGTCTCTTCTAAAATGGATAACATAGACACTTTTGATCAATGTGATAATGCAACTCTTAAAAATTATTTACACATTAAATATGATGTTAGTGATGAAAATGATAATCAAGATAATGAAAGCATGATAATCAAGATAATCCTAAAATCTCCAATAGAATTGATCCCAATGAACTTAATGGAGTAGATCCTGAACAAGTTATAAAATTGTGTAATATTCATAAAGTAATCTATTAGTGTCCCAAATAGGTAGATGAATTTGTCCAATTACTCATATCATCTAAAACTACACATCAATCAAAGATTGCATCATCTTGATCACCACAATAAGAGGTGCCTTTCAGAGTTGTTAATCCTCTAGTTTCAAGTGTTCTAGTTCCTACTATTTCTTTTAATCCTATATCAACACCTTCAATTACATATGTATCATCATCCTTAGGTGTTAGGATATTTCTTTATAATAACATAAATAACATTCAAATATAATCCACTTCGAGGGGGAAACCTCCAATAATCAAAATAAATAAGGAATGAATTCAATAATGAAAATTTTGATGATTATGGAGAGTTGCTGCATAATATATATACCCATATTGGGAAGAGTTGCACCCATAATAGTGAAGGGTCACACCCATCATTCCAATTGTGTCAGCCTAACTATTAAGAATTAATAAATGAAAGATAAAGGTTATGATCTTCATTACATAACCTTAATACTCATAAGTTTAGGGTATAACATGTCCTTCCCCTTCAAAAAGGCATTTCCCTCGATACTTAACAACTCAAGATGTTGTTGCATGAATTTTTCATCCTCCCATGTTGTATCTTTAATGGGTAGATTCTTTCATTTGATGATAAATTTAGAAATGGCTCAGTTACATAATTTCTGCAGTCATGTCTCTATAACAGTCTCAAGTACTATAACAAACTTCCCTTATTCATCTAACTTAGGCAACTCGAACTAGACCAGAAGCTTGGAACCAATTAATTTATTCAAGCATGAAACATGAAAGATAGGATGAATTTTGGAAGAAGGTATAAATTCTAAATTATAAGTGACACTTCCAATATGGTGTAGAACCTTATAGGGTCCATAAAATTTTAGTGCAAGCTTGATGTTTTTATGTTGTTTAAATGACCATTATTTATAGGGTTGAAAGCAAAGGAACACCCAATCTCCTTCCTCAAAATTCCTCTCACTGCAGTGCTAATCATCTTGTTATTTCATTTTATTTTTAGCCACAACCAAATTCTCCTTAAGGACTTGAAGCACTTCCTGTTGGTATTGAAATGATCCTCAACTGCATGGGCTTTTGAATGACCCTATAAATAAGATGTATTAGAAGGTGGGGGGTATCCATAGAGATACTCAAATGGTGTCATCTTTTTTGTTGTGTGAAGTGATGTGTTATACCACCATTCTCCTTGTGAAAGCCACTTGGACCATTGTGCTTGTGTTTCTAAGGCAAAACAACGAAGGTATCCTTTGAGACATTTATTCACAATTTTAGTTTGACCATATAATCATGGATTATAAGATGAACTATGGGAAAGTTTTGTGCCCCATGTAGAAAATAGTTTAGTCCAAAGTATGTTATTGAAGATAGGATCAGATCACTCATAATGATTTTGGGAATGCCATGGATTTTTTTTAACTTTTTCATGAATACTTTAGCCATAGTACTAACTTGAAATGGATGATAAATCCTATAAAAATGTGTGTACTTGGTGATTCTATCCATAAACACTAATATCAATCCATGTTATTTGATTTAGGTAGGCCTATAAGGAATTTCATTGATATTTCTTTCCAACGTTATGCTGAAATGGCTAATGGTTGTAAGAGACTTAGGGTCTTAATCATTTCTCCTTTATTTTGTTGACATATCAAACATTTTGCCACAAATTTTTGTACATCCCCCTTAAGGTCTTCCACAAAAAAATCCTTATTCATATGGTGATAAGTCTTCAACAACACAAAATTTCCTCTAATGGGTGAATCATGCATTTGAGACAAGATACTAGCTTTCAATTCTAAATTTGTACACAAAAAGAGTGTCTTTGTACCATAATGAGTCTCCTTTCCAAACATACTTATACAGAGAAGATGGGTTCTCTTGAAAGTATTGTATGAGTTTCATGGTTGGAGTGTCTTGTTGTCACTCTACCTAGGCTACTTCTACCCATTTAGGTAATAATAAATAAATAGTATAAAGTTTCACTTCCTCTACTTCCTATCGAGAAAGTGCATCAACTACAATATTCTCCTTTCCCTTTTTGTAAATAATTTCAAAGTTATATCCTAGTATCTTTGTGACCCATTTATATTTCTCCTCTAAAGACAATCCTTACTCCAAAAAATAACTTAAACTCTCATGATCTATCTTAACTTTGAAATGCCTTCCCATGAAATATTGGTGTCATTGTTTAACTATGTGAATGATTTCTAACATTTCTTTCTCATATTTGGGCCTTACCAAGTCTTTTCCTTTTAATTTTCAACTCTCAAATGTTAAGGGATGCCCTTTTTGTATTAGTAATACCTCAATTCCATGGCCAAAAGCATCACATTCTACCATAAATGTCTTAGAAAAGTCTAGGGTATCTAGCATAGGCATGGAAGTAAGAGCTTCTTTCAATTTTTGGAATGTTTAGGTGGCTAATTTTGACAATGAAAATGAATCCTTCTTTAATAATGGTTAAGAGTGATGTTATGTAAGCATAGTTGTGAACAAATCTTCTGTAGAAGCCTGTTAGACCCAAGAATCCTCTTAAACCTTTGATATTTTAGGTTTTGGCCAATCTTTGACAATTAAAATATTCTTAGGGTCCACTTTAACACCTTCATGTGATACCACATGTCCTAAGTACTCCACTTCCTTCACTCCAAAGGCACATTTGGATTTCTTTGCATAAATTTGATGGTCTTCCAATTCCTTTAATATCTTTTATACATGTTGAAAATGTTCTTCCCATGTTTTACTATGGATTAAAATGTCATCAAAGAACACCAATACAAATTTATGCATAAAAGGGCAAAAAACTAAATTCATGAGGCTCTAAAAAGTAGCTGGAGCATTAGTGAGACCAAATGGCATAACTAAGAATTCATAGTGACACTCATGTGTCTTGAATGTAGTCTTATGTATATCCTCATCCTTTACCCAAATTTGATCATAGCCTGAATGTAAATCTAAATTAGTAAAGAAAACAACACCATTCAATTCATCCAATAATCCATCAATGACAAGAATATGAAACTTATCTTTCAAAGTGATCTTATTGAGTTCCTTGTAATTTGGGCACATTCTCCATGACACATCTTTTTTTTTAACCATAACCACTAGATATGAACAATCACTTTTACTGGCATGAACAATACATGAGCCT
Source organism: Torreya grandis (assembly GCA_037957365.1). Classification (NCBI taxonomy): domain Eukaryota; kingdom Viridiplantae; phylum Streptophyta; class Pinopsida; order Cupressales; family Taxaceae; genus Torreya; species Torreya grandis. The sequence continues at coordinate 1,731,692 of JARHVA010003049.1, read as the reverse complement.
AGCATTACATTCACCAATTTTTCAATTTCTCACTTTTGTTCATAGGGGTAGTGGTACAGTCTAATGTTAGGAGGGGTGCTTCTTGGACTCAATTTAATTTCATGATCATGATCTTTGTTTGGGGATAGGCCCTTTGGTTTGTGAAAGACTTTTTGATGTTGTTGAATAATAATTTGAAGATAAGGCAATTCCATATTTTTTACATCATACACATTCAAGAAATGTAGTTATGCCATTATGCCATAAGATCCTTTCTTAAGCAACTTCTCCATCCTATGAGAGCTAATAATTTGGCTTGGTGGGGATTTCATCCCATTAAATGTGTACTTTTCCCATTTATACCAAAAATATATGAATAAGTATCGAAAATTGAAAGACATTATTCCTAATTTTTAAGCCATTGCACTCCCAAAACTACATTTGCTACCCAATTGGTATGGCAAACATTTTTGAATCTAGCTGATAGTCCCCCATTAAGAGCTTGACATGATGAAATTTACCCCCACATTAGAGTTATTTCCCATCAATAATCATGACTTGAAAATTAGAGACTGGATACGCAAATCAATTGAGATCATTAGTTAATTTCCTTTCAATGAAGTTATGGGTACTCCCTATATCGACTAAAATTGTCACTTTCTTCTTCTTCATATAACCCACCACTTTGAGTGTTTATGGTGTGGTTATCCCATTTAATGCATGTAGAGAGATAGTAGGGTTCTCTTCCTCCTCAAAATTTGTATGCTCCTATTCTATTGTTGGTTCTTCTGTAGCTAATTCTCTTCCTCTAAAACTTCATTCTCAATAATTATTAGTCTTTCTCATCATTGGCACACTTATGTCCTCTAGACCATTTATTGTCACAATGACAACATAGGCCCTTTTCTCTTTTTTTGCTTCTTGTTGAGGAGAAATATTGGTAATTTTATTTGTCTTAAAAGAGTTGACCATATTTATATCAACAATATTAGTCACATTTCTATCTCACCATCCCAAAGTTTGACCTTGCATAAATTTATTGGTAGCAGAGTTTTGTTGCTCTATGTGTAGTGCTTGTCATGGTTCCAACAAATGAACATCATGATTAATTTTTTCATTATAGTCCACTGATGTAAAATTGTAGTCTTTGATAAGGTGTTGCTTCTAAAATTTAGATTTCTAATCTCATAAGCTCTGCATTATATTATGTTATGGTTCCTATTTGTTTCAAACTTTTAAGTTGGGTGAAATAATTTCCTTTCCATGGATGATCATACTGGTTTGCTAAGTCCTTAATAAATTCATCCTAGCTAAGCCCTCGCCCATTATTTTCACCCATCATCCACTTTTACCATTAATAAGGTTTAGATTCTAGATGTAGTGAGGCTATGTCAACCTTTACATTCTCTGGCATATTATGAAGCTTAAAATATTTTTCCATGAGACCTATCCAGGAGTTTACATCCATACCATCAAAACTTTTGTTGTCTATCTTTGGTAGGTGTAATTTTGGCCCTTGGAACTGTTATCCTATGTTTGCTTTATTGTGACCTCCAGGATGGTTTGGTTGTGTATAGGTGATTGTAGGATGTGTATTAATTAGGGACTTTAATTCATAAATTAGATCATGTTTAAACCTATCAAAGCCTCATTAAATAATGTTGCAAATGGGGCAAACAAAATATCCTTGATAAAATTGATCACTATTTCACATCCCTCAGGTATGTTTCCTTCAATTTGAGGTGGTGGACAATAAAGGGAATCATTAGGATCAGTGGTTGAATAAAATGAATCTATTACAAAAGGCATGGATATAGATTTGGTTTTGTTTATATCTCTATATTTTTTCTCAATTCTTGGAGGAAAGTATCTAGAGTGAGTGGTAACCATAAATAATTAAAACATGTGATGTATTGGGAGCATATGTTTCATTGTTGACAACTTTGACCAATGAATTTATGAATGTAAAATGACTCAAATATCAAAATACAAATAAAGGACCCTCATTGAAATTTTATGATATTTTTGAAAATATAAACAAATAAAATAAATTCCTAAAATTATAGACTATAGAGCAATTTTATGGAAAAAAGTAAAACTATATTAACTTCTTCAAAATAGATCTTCAAATCCCCAAACTTTTACTGTGAAATCCTTATATGATTATCCAAATTTGATTTTAAAAAATTGTAGAAAAATTCATAATGTCTTTTGAGATAGAGCAAAAACAAAATTCTATGCCAAAATCGATGCTCTGATACCACTTGTTAGGATAATTCTTTATAATAATAGAGATAACATTCAAATATAATCCACTTCAAGTGGTAAACCTCCAATAATCAAAATAAATGATTAATGAATTCAATAATGAAACTTTTTATGATTATGGAGAGCCATGTTCAACAATATATATACCCATAATTGGGAAGTGTCACACCCATAATAAGGAAGGGTCACATCCATTCATTCCAATTATGTCAGCCCAACTATTAAGAATTAATAAATGAAAGATAGAGGTTATGATATTCATTACATAGCCTTAATACTCATAGTTTTCAGTAGATTAATATGTCTATTTCTACATAGGCATCATACACACCTCCTCTGATTACTACACAAGATCCACCACCAACCTCACATAATGCTTATTCTCTTGATAAAATTGTTATAACTTCACATGATAAAAGTGTTTTAATTATATCAAGGTGTATCTAGAGTGTATATAACCCATATTTGGTAAAAGTATAGTTTCATAGTATGTTTTCATAGATTTTGCACGTGTAGGTCTCTTGACAGAAATTTAGATATCTAGTGGTGTGGTCAAATATGGACCTCTTCAATTCTATCTTATTTAATATAATTTATCTACCCCTTTCAGTCTATATGTTGTCAAATTTCCTTTTTATTAATGTATGTGAAGGATCCTTGTGTTTCTATTATCTCTATGTTTTTACTCTTTGGACACACACATCTAGGTTAGCACATGCATCAACGCAGGTGTCAAACCATGATGCATGTGTCTATACCTATCTTTTGAGTGTTTTTCATAGTTTTCCCATTGTGAACATTTTTTTTAGCCTCATATGTTTGTTCTAATGTTGTATTTTACATGTCATTAAGCCATAGTTTAAAATCAAGAGATCTCTCTATATACAAAGCTATGTTTTTATTCATATCATCAAGCATTACCAATCAAGTTTGTAAACTAGCAAATACTTTACATTATAAACTATCAAATTATATCACATTACTAGAACTAAAATTCTAAAGCATTCAAAAATTAAATATGCACTTGCATTTCTAGTACTAAGTATTATAATTAAAGAAAGAGCATATAGTTGCATAATCACCATTCCACACACATACCTAGGAGGGAGAACTACATGTGAGTATGAGGCCCTTTTTGGGGTATATGGATATGTAGGCATCACTTATAAATAATTAGTGTTTTTATGGTTAGCTTGACTCATGTGCTAACCCCTTCCACCAAAGTTACAAGAGGCAAAAGGAAAGAGAGCCATTAGGTCATAATTTAAAATCAAGAGATCCATATATATACAAAGCTATGTTTTTGTTCATATCATAAAGCATTACTAATCAAGTTTCTAAATTAGAAAATGATTTACATTCTAAGTTATCAAATTATATCACATTATTGGAACTAAAAGTCTAAAGCATTTAAAAGGTCAATTTACTCTTGCATTTCTTGTACTAAATGTCACAATTAGAGAAAGAGCATATAGTTGCATGATCACCATTCCACACATATACCTATGAGGGAGAACAACATGTGAGTCTGAGGCCCTCTTTGTGGTATATGGATATGTAGGCATCATTTATAAATAACTACAATTTCTAGAGTTAGCTTGCTTCAAGTGCTAACCCATTTTACGAAAGTCACAGAAGGTAAAAGGCAAGAGATCTAAGGTTTTAATTATTAATCAAACCTAGTACACATTTTGACTCATTCTAAAAGACCAAACAAATATACATGTGATAGTAAAACTCTATTAAATATTTTGCCTCATTATTGTATATATTCTGGATTGAACACTTCTATCTAATACATACATATGCATCGATGTTAGTGTTATGAACCCAATGTAAGTGTCTAGAAGGTAAAAATAATCAAAACTTAGAGAGAGAAGATCATTGAGCTTATTCACTATCATGAGATGATTTTAAGCCATTGTCATAGTATGAAATAGAACATGAAATAAGATACACTTCCTTTATCCCTTGATTTCCTAGTACTTTAATGTATTTATTGCACATGGCAGAACTCAGTGCACATTTTGACTCTATCTGAAGGACCAAACAAATATACATGTGATAGTGCAACTCTATTAAATATTTGGACTCATTAATGTACATATTCTGGATCAGACACTTGTGTCTAATACATACATATGTGTCAATGATAGTGTCATGAACTCGGCATAAGTGTCTAGGAGACAAAAATAGTCAAAACATAGAGCGAGTAGATCATAGATCTTGTTCACTATCATGAGATGATTCTAGGTCATTTTCATAGTCTGAAACAAAACATGAAATAGGATACACTTCCTTTATCCCTTAATTTTCTAGTGCTTTAATGTATTTATTGCACATGTGTAAATAGGTAAATTTCCATGATTTGGCACATATCACCAAATTTTGAATATTCTCATATTGCATTCAAATAATTTTATTTAATTAGTGTGTTTATGTATAAAACCCAAATAGCATAAAACATTTGGTAAACCCATCCCCTGTATTCAAACTAATCCCTAGATTCCACTAGGGTTTCACCTTCTAATTGTTTTTTTTTTCAAAATCCTATATTTGTATTTTTAGATTTGATTTCTTGCATGTGCATAGCTTTAGTAATGTGTATTCATATCTTTGATTTAGGCATTGTGTTTGTTTTATTTATGATTTTATCTAAAATTGGAGTCCTTATGGGTTCTCTCTTTCAAGGTCATAGAATGCTCCACCCTTTGGATAATTTGTTTAATGTTCCTAATGATCAATGTATTGCATATGAGGATCTCATGTCATATCAAAAACAAACTAAAACCCCTTCCTTTGTTTACAATTATGATAATGAATAAACTAATGATGAAAATACAAGTATAACAGAGCATGATGATAATCAAAGCATTCTTTCATATGGTTATGAGCATGATTTTGAATGTGACTATGAGGAGCTTAATTCTCTTATGTCTTTTGTTTCTAATGATGAAAAGCATAAAAGGTTTAAAATGATCAATTTTATTAGTGCCTCACATAAAGATGATATAAGGGATATGCAATAAGTTAGAATTCATGAGGTTAAAAGTCAAAAAAAATCATGCAGACATTCTTTAGATGTACCATAAATTGAATGTTCCTCTTCTATTTCCAATAATGAAAAAGTTGAAAAAATTGAATGTGTGCATTTTTTTTAAAAGATGTCAATATTTAGAAAATTGAACACTCTTTTCCCATTTTCAATGATTTCAATGTTGAAAAAAATGAATGTGTCTCTTCTTTCCACAATGATGCTAATGTTGAAATGTTTTTTTTCTCCTCTAAATCACTCCAATGACAATAACGAAAGTATTTCTCTTGATTTAATTGTAATGATCAAAATGAATGCACTACTTCCTTTCCTATCTTGCTTGAATGTAAGGATGAAAATACATGTAATAGTTTGAAGAAATAAATTAATTAATATGCATTATTTGTAGATATAATTAAATTGTCAAATATATTTGATTCATCTCTTTCCAAACCAAAGAAATGTAGCTCAAATAAAATCCAAAGTAAATTGAATACTAGGAAGGAAATGGTTGCATTAAATCTATCTTTCTCACATGATAATGACATACCAAAAGTAGAAAGTAGCATTACATTTTATCTCCCACCTTTGGAAAGTACAAATGAAAGTTAAAAATGCATCATTCCCCCTCTTAATTTTATAAATGAAGTAAAAAATGTTCCTTTTCCTCCCTCCTTCACATTTTCTGCTTAAAAAGAGAATCTCTTTACAAGTGAATTTATTTCTCCTACTCCTCTTGTATGTCATGAAATATCAAGTAATGTAGCAACTTACAATGATAATGATATCAACCTCTATGTTATTCACAATGATATACTTGCCTCTTTATACATGGGTTGTCCTTTACCTAATATTTCTAAACCATGTGATGAGCCTATTTTAGAGGGTGGTAAAGAATATATCATTCTTATGTTTCATACTCATGTTACTTTTCAACCTTTGAACAAACCTACAACCCATTTAACAAACTCTCCTTGTGATACGTTATCTATCATGACCATCATGGGAGATCTTCAACAACAAGTAAACACCCTTAAGTTGCCATTTTCTTCTCATAAGGGTACTTTTGAAGAAAATATATTAGAGGATCAACCTCTTACATGAGATATTTTGAATATCTTTATCCTTCCAACTCTATATCATACCTATGTTATCTTCCTTCAATGGTCACAAGGATCCTGCTACTCATTTGAAATAATAAATTCATTCCTTTGCACATCAGGCTAACAGTGGACACTTGTTATTAAAAAATTTCCATCGAAGTTTAGCTTAAGAGGATCTTAATTAGTTTTTAGCCTCCTACATGGATTCTTAGCAACATTCAACAAATTAGAAGATGTACTCTTATCCAATTTTTATATATATTCCTTATCTAAGTTACCATTAGAACATTTTCAAATATTAACACAAAATGAAGATGAATCCATCCAAGACTATGATATCATATTTAAGGATGTCTTATACTCCTTAAATTATACCCCGTCAAATTTGAAAGTGTTTATATTCAGTAGGGGCCTTTTTTCTCCACTTAGAGAAAGAGCATTACACAAGCCCTTTGCTTTATTTGAAACATTATATTTGGATGTGCATAAATATGCATGTGCCTTTACAAATACCAAAAGCAAACTATCTATTTCTCCACCTAAATGCAAACATACTACAGACAATGTTTTCCAAACAAGCACCCAAACCAAAGAGAGTCATGAACCACTTCAGAATTAATAGTATATACCAAATAATAAATAGTAAATTTATTAAACAAAGGAAAGGAATATGCTTATAGAATACCTCCTACAATTAAACAATATGCGACTACTAAAATGTAGCCACTTTAGTTTAATTGGTTCTGAGATATACCACATGCCATTTTGTGTACACTATTGGATGAGAGGACGATAAACCTTATTCCTAATTACAACCATCTACCACACATATTTTAAAAGGTAAAAGGACTACCCTTTTTCATTTACCATGGTATAAGCAGGCATCGAGATAATGATTGTTTTATTCTCAAACAAATGTTTACACAACCAATAAATTGGGGACTTTTGGCATTTCAGAATGACACATCTAGATCTATTTCCACTACTTCTAGAGTTTATTATAAGAGGTTCAAGACATCCCATGTTACTCCTTTTAAGTACCATGTGGTCTATTGACCTTTGTAGAAGACAACCACTAGTAGAAGTTGTTTTATTTATGTACCCTCTACCAAGATTGATCTTTCCCATACTGATACTACCATGGAAACATTAATTAATCAGGTTCTCAATATAGGGATATGTGAGGGAGGAATAACTAAATGATATATTTGGGAACCTAAACTTTCACATACAACTACATGGGATATTTCTACATATACATTAGTTATTGTGATAGAAATAAACACAAAAATTCCATTACCATATGTTTACTATAGTCGAGCTTTCTTATTTCCATATAGGTTTCATTGCATATGATGATTGATTCAATTTTAATTAGATTACAAATTTCATTGAATTAAAAATATATATATACCACTATGCAAACTTGTCATATCCAAATATTCATTAAACAAACAAATGCAAGTAAAGCACACATTTATGCGAAGCCAAATATACCATGCAAACATTATCACATATATATTAAAAGGTAAAAAATTTATACAATATAAAACATCAATCATATATTGAGGGAAATCGCCAAGTGTATAATCATCATAACTTTTTATGTCAACCGCTCCAACATATATCAATGTAGATACACCTAGATCTTATCAAGGCTCATGTGAATGAGATAAATCATGCACTCTATCCTCAAATAACCCTACCTAACATAGTGTCTCATCATGCCCATAATGTAGGGTGTCATACCCATCAATCAAGACCTACATAATCTCAGTAGCACCACATTACAACATGTCTCTCCTATCAAGATTTACATGTAGCTCCTTGTGTTAAGTAGCTACACTATGATATGAGGCCACTATTCTAGCCACAAAATCAAATACGGGTACATGGGCACCTACAATGTCTATAACCCTCTCTACAAAACCCTCTTTAGCAATATCCATGGACACACTACATGTAAGGGCCCACACTACATGGTCTGCCATAACAACCACTCCTAATTACATGTAGCTAATCAAAATATGATAATTACATATGGATCTAATGGCCACCTCATCTAGGGGTTATGGTCCCATAGGGACTCTACCACCTCCATATCCTCCTACACCTCCTTGTGTCACAAATATGACACCAAGTGGAGTGATTATAATTAGAGAAATTAATGGCTAATAGGCCCTTACCCACCATTACATATAGGCATTTTTGCATATTGCATATTTTCCTATAACCAGAGGAACCACAATATCTCTCTCATTACTTGGTCAAGGGGCTAGGTCTATAAGTGTTAGTATTGGTCTATCATTGGGCCTATGCTCACTCCTAACTGTCTGATGCCATAAGTATGGAACTGATGGCACCCCTGCTCTACATTAAACTGCTAAATTAGGTAATCATAGTGAAATAACTCATAAACACTAGGAAAGCTATCAACCAACCACATGGTAACTTAAATCCTCTGAAGCTCATGCCCATCCTCAAGCCACCCATAAAATGTCTTATATGGATGCCATGTAATCTGATCTAATGTCAATTGATTCAAAATGATACGATACTCCATTGTACTATGTAATATACCATGAGGGAGTACCCACCACTCTACAAATGTCTGCAAATAGACCCATCCTACTATGGGTCCTCCAACTGGTCATACTATTACAATATGTTCATAGGCCCAAATGTGTAATAAGGTACCAACTCCAATTATGCCACTGCAACTCACTAAATATAATCTATACAAATGGGTCAATATTATGTGACCCCATGAATACCTAGTACCCCATCCTCAATATGTCAAATGATTTGATACATGTGATATGAAATATCCACAGTGTTACCCTCTAACACTATAAATGAATCTAACTTGACATAAATAAATTTTCTTAGTCACAAAATGTCACCTCTAATAATACTAGATAGTCATATCATGTTAATCGACTCTACATCTATAACATGTTGCCTAGTTAAACATTGATGGGACCACTAAATATATCCATGACTACCATCCCCAACAACATGTGCCTTATCTCCATGATCAATAATCAAGAAAATGTGATAAACATCCTCCAATATAACTAGCATCTCCCTTATCCAGAGCTATTAAGTATAAATATTTGGATTCTACCTCTTAGAGAAAGCCATAATAAGGTTGATATCATATGAAATCTACCATAATTAGGCCACCTAGCCCAATACAGCCTGATCTATCATGTCCCATCAGCTACATCTAGACCTAACTCTACCATGGTATAAAAATGCCTCCTATTCTAGAACTCTTGTATATGTATGTCCTTCTGTAAACAAATATGATAAAAAATAAGAATTAGTTGTTACACTTAAATAAGAAAAAGCAAATTATTAAGGTGTTGATGGTACTATCCAACAACCCAATAGAAGTATCTGTCATCCCATAAAAAAAAATTAAAAAAACTAAAATTATAAAATTCAAAAACACTAAATAAATCTCAAACAAATATACTTACCAGTTCATCAAAATCCTGACTGACTAGGGTTGTTCAAAGTATATATAATCATAGTGGTCATGGAACTCTCTTGCGTGGCATTGTAAAATTCTCTCTAGAGTTCAAAATTCTAAAAAGATCAAAATACAAATGAAATGAAATTTATATTGGAAACTCCTAATATAGACTTTTATAAAAGCTTCAAAGGCCCATATCTTGAGCATTGATAGTCCAAATTAAAAACCACAAGTTGTGTTAGGATCCAAACAACAAGCTCTTATATATAATACTAATTTCATTGATTTTTATGATAAATAAAAATTACCAAAATTACTTTTATCTTGCCTAGGCATCATGCAAATTTATGAATATTATTAAATCAATAATACATTCCCTCTTACAAAATTACTAAAGCAAACTATCGAATCCAAACTTGAATCTTACACACTCAATCTATATACATCATAGCCACTTCATCCTTTTATGGTGTGGTGACTACTAGAATCTATCCCCCTCACTCAAAAAGAGGGGCACATCAGTGGGGGCATGTCATAAAGGTAGGACTTTCTCATTTTCATAGTTTCATATTATAGTTGGGGCATGTTATGTAAACATGTCCTCTACACTTACTCAATACTCATTATCTACAGATTACAGTGGGGCATGTTATGGAAACATGTTCTCCACACTTGCACCGATTCAAATTCTCTAGATTTCTTTCATAGTATATGGCTCAAATATTTGTTTGGGTCAACATTTGGTATAATGGTACAATCATTACATAAATTATATAATAGTAATGCTTATGCTAACCAATATACATCGATATACGTAGAACATTTCTATTCACACTAGATATGGCAAGGGGCATGAACAAGATTTCATTCTTTCTATGTACCCAGACATTGATTTATCTTTCAAATTCACTAGATTTCTATAAATTGTTACTATATCATGGACTTTTATTGCTTCATGAACTATTACCATACCCAAGATGGAATTTTAAAAACTATCATTGAGCCTTATTTGTCTATAGTAGTTGGTTCTATTTATAGATTGGAGTGATTAAATCATCCAATATCACTAGATGTATATGATGGGCTTGATTAAAATCACTCATCCTACACCAATCAAGTTATGTTGGTTGAGATGCAATACTCTCAATGATTGAAGCACCACTCTTCCTATACCAGATTGGGGGTATGATCACCTCCCAACTCTATTCACTCCAAATACAACACCGCCATGGTAAAACCTAGTTGACCACTTATGAACTCATTCATCTTCCTGGACATAATACAGATAAGGCCTCAATTCCCCTTCCACTTCTCTAGTCTCCACAATGGAGCCAACATTTGAAATCCATCACTACGTGACATATAAACATGTATTATATCTATGCTCTTTATTTATTTTACTTTCTATTATTACTCATCTATAGGTTATATATATTTATTACTTTATGGCATACTTTTGGTTGTAAGTAAAACATTCAAACAAAATGTTTGATGAGAGATCAAGCAAAGAAAAGGTGTTGTACAAACCAAGATATGCATTTTATTTTTCTTTAAACTAGTAATTTTAGTTTCATGCATTACTAGATTAAAGGGGGGGCAAATGTAGATATCCATATTTGGTATAAGTATAGTTTCATAGTTTTTGCATGTGTATCTCTCTTGATAGAAAGTTAGATATCAAGTGGCATGCTCTCATATGAACCTCTTCAGTTCTATTTTATTTCACTTTTTTATCTACCCCTTTAGATCTATATGTTATAAAATTTCCTTTTTATTAATGTATTCCATGGATCCCTACTTGTGTTTTTGTTATCTCTTTATTTTTACCCTCTGAACACATGTGTTGGGGTTAGACACCTACGTTGATGTAAGTGTCAAACCATGATGCATGTGTCTAGACTTATCTTTTGAGTGTTTTTCATACTTTTTGCATTGTGACCATTTTGTGTATCCCCATATGTTGGTTATATTATTTTTTTTTCATGTTATTAGGCCCTAATTCAAAATCAAGAGATCCCTATATATACAAATCTATGGTTTTATTCATATCATCAAGCATTACTAAACAAGTTTCTAAATTAGAAAATACTTTACATTCCAAGCCATATAATTACATCACATTACTAAAATTATAAGTTTTAAGCATTTAGAATCTTCACTTGCATTGTTTCTACTAAGGTTTATAATAGGAGAAAGAGCATATAGTTACATGATCACCATTCCACACACATACATAGGAGGGAGAGCTACATGTGAGTCTGAAGCCCTCTTTAGAGTATATGACTATGTAGGCATCACTTATAAATATTTCAGGTTGTTAGGGTTATCTCGACTCATATGCTAACCCCTTTTTACCAAAGTCACATAAGGCAAAAGGTAAGAGATCCAGGGTTTTGCTTATTGGCCAGACTCAATACACATTTTGATGCACTTTGAAGGACCTAACAGATATACCGGTAATAGCTTAACTCTAGTAGATATTTGGACTCATTATTGTGCATGTTCTAGATTGGAAACTTGCATCTAATACAGACATATGCATTGATGCTAGTTTCATGAACCTAACACAAGTGTCTAGGAGGTAAAAATAGTCAAAACACATAGCAAGTAGATCACATAGCCTATGCACTATCATGAGACACTTCCAGGTCACTGTCACAATCTAAAACAAAACATGAAATAAGATACACTTCATATATCCCTTGATTGCCCAGTGTTTTATTGTATTTATTGCACATGCGTAAATAGGTAAATTTTCATAATTTGGTACATATCACTGAATTCTAAATATTGTGACATTGCATTCAAAAAATTTAATTTACTTAGTGTGTTTGTATATAAAATCTAAATAGCATAAAATATAGAGTTAGTCATTAAATGGACTCCCATACTTTGCTTCACAATCTTTTGGCACCCAATATAGCCTCTTGCCCACTACAAGCATGCTTTGTAGCTCATAAACAACCACTATATGAAGGTAAAGGTGATCATGAACATCATCTTTGATCATTTCATGTAGCATGTTTGGAATATGCTTACAATGAAAAATAAATAACCAAAATCTTTCCAATATGTCTTAAAGACTAAGCCCTATGATGGTTCTATGATATTCTACTACAACTACTTAGAGCATTCAACCCTTTCCCAAATTAATTTCTAACACATTTTTATATCAAAATTGGTGAAAAGCTATCTTATGCATAAATTACAAAACTCAAGCAAGGGTCAAATGAACCAATTAGTTAATATTTTCTTCAATACAAAACTACACTAGCTAAGATGATAAATTATATGGCAGAAAATGAATTACAAGATATCTTCACGTAAAGTTTCCCATAACCACTCCATGAGTTTATAAAGTTTACAAAATTCAAATCTTTAATAAGTTATGCAATATAGTCAAAGAAATAGAAGCTAATCTGATAGATTTAAACAAGCTAAAATATGCACCAAATTCTCCATCTATGTCAAATATCAAGTTTCAAACCAAACCAAACTACAAGGTCAAATCTAATTGAAGCAAGAATAAAATAGTTAATGAAGTATCATAACCAAAAAATAAGCTTCAATTTACAACTCCACTAAGGAGGTAGTTTGCAAGGTTACCATGATCTCCTCATGTCCTATTATAAAAATTACTTGATTGCAATCTCATATATCTCCTTCCACCATTAGAGGTTGGTATGACTAAGCCTCAACACAAGGGTTTCAACAACAATGCATATTGTGATTACCACAAATGTATTGAGCATTGTCAACATAAGTGATTTAGATCAAGGTATAAGATACAAGATCTTATCGATGATAATACTATTAAGATAAGCACACCCACAGAGGAAGCTAGAACCAAAAAAATGATAATGCAAAGCTAAAAAATATGTAGTAATCAATTTTCAAACCATGTTACAACAGAAAATATAGATAATTCCAAGGTACATCATGTATATAATGTATAATGCATATCCTCCTCTGATACATATGGGCATCCAATAGAAAAATATTGGTACATTTAGAGGCACATTACCACCATGCCCTATGATCACATCGATAACAATGAAATCGATAATGATGATTAAAATAGACACACACACTTTATTCAAGCTTATATCAAAAAATAACCTATATACAATGTCATGATTGATAATGGGTCATATGAAATTGCGTATTCCATTACACTTCTTCACAATCTTGGATACATAAAGTATGATTTTCAAGATACATCAAGAATAGTCAAAGTATTCAATGGGCATACACATAATACTCTTGGTCATATAGTGTGGCCTCTTCAAGTTGGTTTACAAATAATGGCTATTCCATTTCTAGTCTTACCAAGCACATGGGTCTTTAATATGTTATTAGGACACCTTTAGATATAGAATCTTCTCACAGTACCATATGTAATACATAGATGTGTCAAATAAATAAATTGTAATAAAGTGATAAAATTCAAAGGCATTCAATATGAGTACCCTCTATAGTTAGTGGTAACTCCTCCTCCTCCCCCACCACCACCACAATCAGTTGAGAAGCCTATTCAAGAACATGGTAAAAAGACAGGTATGACACATATTCAAGAGCATAATATAAAATCATTTGTTGTACCTATATAAATTATTTATATACATACAATACATAGGAAAGTGGTACACCTTCCTAAGTAATAAGATTCACATCGAAGAGTTACTTAAGGTACAAATAAATATAAATCTTCTATATGCATCCTAAGGCAATACCTCAAAAAATTTAACATGTTTAACATACACAATGAGATCTTTTCCTACTATACAATAGACATCCACCAAGTCCTGTACCTTCTCAAGTTATGAATCATGTAAAATATATTATAAGCAGTAATCAAGATAGTTATGTTACATCACATGGTGCCTTTTTAGATTCATATTCATCTACATGTAGCACTTTTCACCCATGAAAATCCACCCTCCATGTCTATGATCCAAGCACACACCATGGCCTTCCCATCAATGGGATCATAGGCTAGACTCCTTTCAAAAAAATACAAAATACAAAAAAAAGAAAATATTTCAAAAATACACAAACATTCAAATATGTCAAAAAATCAAATATTATAAAAATATAAAATATTCACAAAATATAAAATAGGATTTGAACATGACATGATTTGCTAGTTTACTTATTTGCATATGTTATTTATCATATATTTGGTAGCTAACATATTATTTTCCTACACACACAAACATTTCATGAGGTAAATGAGTGTAATGCAAGCCACAGATTCTATACATGGATTCTAATATGTTAGATTCCCTTATGCCCATTGACATGAATATGTTGGGGGAATATAATTCTACATGTTACATCATAATAGATTATATCTTTCTATGGCCTCTCAACCAGGTGGAGATACATATCTTACATGTGCCTTATTAATTACTCATATCTTACATTATACTACATATGCTACTTTTCTATAATAGGGCATTGATACATATCAATGGAATAGACTAGTTTTCACTTATTTTATACTCCTTAGATGTTATTAATTTCTTACATGATAGGATAGAAATTGCTTGTTTATTGTGTGTGGATATTGGACCTTGTGTGAAATAATTGCTTGAACATCTCTAAGAGATTTTTGCTTGGTATGTGTAACATTTATACATGTCCTTTGCTTGTGGCCCTTGGCCCTTTGTTTTATGCCACATTTGAACATGTCTTTTGTTTGCAAAATTATTAATGCCATTTATTTGTGGCCCTTGGCCTCATTTATTGTGACATATTCAAGTCCATTATATACAACCCCTGGCCTTATGTGTGATATTATGTGTTGTGTTTGTTGTGCTTGTTGAGTTTAATAGTGGTGCCATGATCTATATCATACACTTTTACTATGTAGTGTACTTTAAATATAGTTACTTTATTATATCATCATTTTTATATCTATCTAGAAATGACATTTATATGCCTCACATTCAATATGTTACATACAATATTCAATGATAATTACTTTATTACAATCACATATTCTCCAAATGATGACATAATACTACATGATTATATCTTTATCACATGATACAATTAACTCTTCTTTTGAGATGAGTGACTTGTAGACTACATCCCTCATCTCGAAAGGGGGGCATCATAGTGGGCTTGTCCTAGAGATCCAAGCCTCCATGAATAGAAAAAACATATTTGGGAAAGAGTACAAGGTTCAAAGATTCAAAGTAATTTAAAAATTAGATTCTATAACAGAGTACATGTTTTCAAAGATTCAAATTAATTAAGAAATCAAATGCATAACATATTGATAGAGATTATGAGAACATATGACATGCATATGCACTCATTTTTCAAGGACTCAAAGTATAAAATCACACACACTTGAATTCATCATGGGCATATGCAAAACAATTACAAGATCAAAGTTACAAGTTAAAAATACAATTACAATTGTCGATTACATAGATTTGAGGGGAATTTTATATCATTGACACAAGTTTAGGGGTTAATCTATATCATTTACATGGATTCATGTACTTGATAATATTAATTATTGACATATCCTAAAACACATGACTTATGCCCAAATACATTACTCTTTTTTACCATTACTTAAGCCATATATCTATATACAGGTTTGACTCTTTATTTTCCATCATTGTTTCACAAAACTTCCCAAGTTAAATGCTCAAACTACTTCATACTATCCTCACACTATCTCCAATTAAGGATAGTTGTCCTTGATTATCTAGGATAGGTCAGTGCTAGGCGAAAAATGTCATACTCATGAGCTTGTTCACCTAAAGTGGTTATATCCCATACCAAATAACAACTAGTTTTTAAACTTTGAATTAGTATTTCAGATATTCTTGCATGTTTCATAAGACATCTAAAGGAAATTATCAAAAAGGTTTTTATATAAATACACATCAAAGGTCATTCATTATCACCACTTAGTTCCTAGCTTGGCACTATATTCAGAGCACTTTCACACTATTTCACATTGAGAAAAGATGCCATATTCCTCTCAAATTCAAGATCATTCATAAAGAACAACCATAAGCCAAGTCTAAAATCATCTCAAAGCAAGTCAAGAGCTATCATTTTCAAGTATAAAATTCATATTTCTAGTTACATATTATAATCATCTAAAAATGACACTTGCATGCTAAGAGCATGACTTGAGACCACCTATCCATAGCATAGCTTTAGACCTATCTTAGGGCCTATTTAGATATATATCCAGCCTTCGTGTGGGGTAAAAATGTTCGTAAACATCCCTAAAGTAGTCCCAAACCCTCATTTTAGTATCCTGGCCCCTAGTGCCTTAGGTTTTACCACCTGGACACTAGTGCCATAACTTAGACATTAGCGTCAATGATATTAGTGTCCCAATTTGGGTGTTATTATCCTTTTCCTACCTTTTCTTACCAATGGATATCTTTTCGAATCAAAAACCACATAGGGTCAGCCTAAATCTCTTTTAAGACCCACACAAGCACTAGAGCAATATATATACATAAATTTTAGCCCATTATTCACTAGACAAAAATTAGATGCAATAACCTAAATTAACTCAACAAATTGTGTAAAATCAAGGTCATCAATCCCTATTCTGCCCTACTTATACATATATCCATCTACAACATTCCTAAGCTTAGATTACTTAGATTTACAATCTAAAACACACTCAAATCACTCAAACTGGCATTCATACTAGCTTCACTTGCACTTGCACTAACACTTAGGTGGAGAATCTACATCAAGCTTGATCCCTCCTCAAAGTATTTGTATGTAGGCAACTCTTATCACAATAGCATGTTGAGGATGTCCAACCTACCCCACCAACATCACACTTTGCTACATGTGCCAATAAGATTTCCTAAAAGCATGAAGGTCTAGGGTTTACATGTAAAATCAATGAAAATAAGTCACCAATAGGGACTCATAACTTATGCACATAGGAATAGGCTTGGCAGACTCTAACACAGGTGCACCTAGAATCTCATAGCAGTTCTGCACAAAGTACATTCGTGCTAAAAGAAGGATACTAGTGTCATTGGTGATACTATCCAATTAGGGTGCTACTATCAACAAAGGGTTTTGACACTTAGAACCTATTTATATCACTCAAATCAGCTCTTGTCCTAGTTTGCAGCCTCTATATCTTCCATCTCAGTTAGTTTTTAGCTAAGTACTTGTTTACATCATTTATTTATATTTTTAGAAAGGTCAAACTAGATTAATTTTCTTAGAAATTAGTGGCTATATTTATTGTATATTTTATACCCTAATTTACTATACTCAACCCCTTTAACAACCTTGGGCTTAAATTACATAACCCTAAAAAGTTAAATTAGTTGGTGAACCTGACTTATTTTGAGCACATTGTTTTAAACCCTAGTGCACCATTAGGGTTTTCCTTCTTATTTTCAAAATATACTAAGTTTTTAGTTTGCAACTTATCATCATGATTATCATGATAGATGTCATTTTTTAACTTTTTGGTACAAAGTCTTATAGTTTGTCTTGCGTGCCTATTACCCACCATTTGTAGAAAGATGCACATATATGTCACTCCTCTCATGGGCCATATTAGAACTCAATTTAGTTTACACATTAGTTCACCCTCTCTTGAGTCCCCTTTTATGAGGATCTTTGTTACAAGGCTCACTTTGAGTTACCTTCTATTACTACTCAATGATAGAGAGATTAGAGGACTCCTTTTGTTTTGCCTCGACCTTGACCAGTTGACTACCTTCACTACCATCCTGCCTCTACTACCCACCCTCGATAAATAGTAGATCATGTGGTTTGAGTTGTTACTAGATGGAACAGGATTCCTCCTCAGCCTATACAAGAACATCATAACCCCATTATCCCTCCTCATCCCCAAAACACTACAACAAGACCTAGGGACCAACTCAAAGCATTCAATATTATGGATCGATTAAGAAACACATTAGCTAAGATCTTCATATTAGAATTACTTCAACATGAAACTATTTTCAAAGATATTCTTTTTCAAATTCTCAATAATACATCTTTGCCTCATGAAATAGAGCTAGCTTAAATAGTATCTATCATGAACACTATCAAGGACATTGAGGACATTATATCTTTTTCTAATGAGGATTTGCCCTCATAGTCAATTATTTATCGTAATCTACCAAT
This sequence comes from Torreya grandis, assembly GCA_037957365.1. Lineage (NCBI taxonomy): Eukaryota > Viridiplantae > Streptophyta > Pinopsida > Cupressales > Taxaceae > Torreya > Torreya grandis. The sequence continues at coordinate 1,712,674 of JARHVA010003049.1, read as the reverse complement.
ATTCATTCAAGCATAAATTAATACCAATGCTATTAAATGAGTTCTTATTGATAGTGGTTCAAAACTTAACATATGCAACCTCACATTGATATAGACTATGGGGGTTGATATATCATCCATTCAGAACACATAAAAGAACATCAAAAGTTTTGATGACATTCTTAGAAAAACATTGGGTTCTATTACTTTGGATATTATGGTTGGGCCAATAACCCTACCTACACAATTTTAGGTGATGCATAATCATTTGCACTATAAACTATTATTTGGAAGACCTTGGATACGTATTATGGAGGTTGTACCATCGACCTTCCATAGATGTATCAAGTTTTTACATGACGGATACTTATACAATTATCTAGAAGATAATAAAACATTTAGATATTATAGAGTCATCAAGCCTACCACCCTAAGTACATCCTTAGATGGGATATCTCATGTTCTTATAGAGTCCCCACCTCACAATATTTTGATCAAGAAGATCATACATATAAGGCTGGCGAATCTAGAACCACTATTCTTACACCCATTCCAGATCCTCCTACAACATACTTACCTTCACCCATGATGGAGGAGGACCCTTATATAGTACAATTATCCCCACCCATGGTGGATGATGGGATTCTCACTTCACAATTACCATTACTTGTTGATTTAGAGGAAGTATACATCTGAAATTCTAATACAGATTCCCAAGCTACCATAGAAGATGATCCAACACCCATTGACATTGATGATTACTTATGTGGATTGAGCTTCACACAAGTTGACCATAGAGAGTATAGAGATGATTATAAGGCATTCATGCCCTTTTCCACGCTATCAACATGGCTAGTTCATAAGCATACAAACTACACGCCCACCCACCCAATTACAGTTAGAGGTAGATCCCTCCATTCACTCAGTATATATGGTTACAACTATGGATACTGACCTAGTTATATAGATTTAGGTAGGCTTACAGGATATAATACATTATATTCTATAGATATTTATTGGTATAGGGTTGATGACATTACCCATAGTTTGTCACAAATCCATTAGTAGATTGTCACAATAGGATGGTAGACCATTTTGTCATTTTCATAGCCTTACAGGACATGATACAGATACATGCTTAGCATTATAATATAAATTGATTAAATTTAAGGTTTAGGGCACTATTTATATTACACAACATCCATTTTCACTAATATAAGCACCATAACAAACTTGTCATCGACATAGATACTCATAGAATGATCCATTAACCATCTTGATTTTTGTTGAGGATAAATACATCCCACCTATAATAATATTGCTACAACTACTTTAGGGGTAACTCAACTTGTACAATAACTCATTTTAACTCACCAACCTTTAACAATGACAACACCTCATGTGGCTAGTTTCTCCTCTCTAGATGTATAATCCCTTATTCATGAGATTTATTATCTACAGGTTAAGGTGTTACATCTTGAGCAAGGTGATACTAGGCCATCACATGCCTTGGATTCTCATGTTCTTTTACATACACTTTTGGCACAACACATAGAGGTAACTCCTTTTCCATCTAGATTTATGGTACCTAGGCTTACTTTGTATGATGGTAAGGGTGACCTAGAGCACAATCTACGAGCTTTCCACATAGCATGTTTAGGATATGTGTCCAATGATTGGTTTATTACTAATTTATTCCCACATAGTCTAAAGGACTATGTCTTATAATGGTTCTATGTTCTTCCAAATCAGTTCATCATTGCATTCAATCCATTGGCAAATATACTTTTGGCACACTTTTTAATCAACATTATTGATAAGATCTCATGTTCTCAAGTGGCACAACTTAAGCAAAAATCCAATGAGCTTATTGCAGAATATGTATTGTGATATAAAACTATATTAGCAAAGATGACTAGCACCATGATAGATAGAGAGCTCCAAGACATATTCAAATAGAGTTTACTACCAGCATTACATGAATTTATCTTATTCAAAAAGTTTCTAACATTCACAAATTTATGCCACACGATAAAAGAAAGGGAAGTTGAGATTCTCTCTATGGGAAAATTAAAATACACAAGTGGATTAAATTCAACTACTAAGAGTTATAATAAGCCTTCATAAAAGGTACGGGCCACTAATAATAATAATGATCAAAAGGCCACAGTTAATGCAACTTCAGAGCCACCTCCTCACTTGATTTTATCAGTGCCTCCACAAAGAGTTTTCACAAATATTTTAGAATCATCGGCACGTGTTTTAAAATATCTCTTAGAATGCAATGTCATATCTCTCCCTCTCATCGAAGAGGTTGATATGACAAAGCCTCTTTCAAAGAACTATGATTCTAATGTATTTTGTGGTTATCATAGTGTATCAGCCCATACTACAAACATATGCATCAACTTAAAACATAAGATATACGATTTGGTAGAGGCTAATATCATTAATATGGGCACACCTACAGAGGCACCTAAGGTCCAACCAATAGAAGCTAAGGCATTAAAAATATTTTAGGATCTATTTCTAAAAATTATAGCTAATGAGATAGGAGGCACTTTAGGTGTTCACTATACCTATCAGGCACATCCAACACCGACATCCTATCACATTAATACAGAGGATACACACCCCCTGCATAATATCATTGGTGTGTATCATACTACAGTGCTAGCTAGACCACTCATCACTTTCTTAGAGCAGGATATTATCAATGATGATTCAGATTTATATGCACTCTTTGTATGAGTCTACATTGATCATCATCCTATTTAGAGTGTTATGGTTGACAATGGGTAAAGTATTAACATGTGCACTATCAGACTTCTACAACATATGGGTTATTTAGAGTAGGACATTTATTTGATTGATATAGTTATTCATGGTTTTAGTGGCCATGTTTAGAGCTCCATTATGGTGATATAGTTTGGACCAACACATGTGACCACTAGATTCTTAAATGTACCTAGTGCAAGCACATTTGACATGTTATTGGGTAGGTTATAGATACAAATTTGAGCCATTCCATCCACCATACATAGATGCATCAAGTATATACTTGCTAATCAGGTCGTTACAGTTGAGGGTCTTTCATATGAGTATCTTTTACCTATCCCACATGCAATTACACTACAGTTACTAGTTATAGTTCTAAGCATAATATCCATTAGTACACCACAAATTTCAATTAAACCATCGGTGCAGGTGAGGTCTACTCGTATAGTGTTACCACATATGCATACCCTCCCATTGAGACCCTTATTAGAGAAACCCCTACGTTATATATATGTTATAGATTATAGAGAATCTCATTCTACCCCTTTCCTTCTGACACCAAAGTTATTAAGTTCCTAGGGTTCTCAACATAAGGCACCCATTCCAACTACAACATCTTCTACTAGATGGGTCCCTAAGACCCCTATAGTTCATAGGATACCCCAGTCAACTTCACAGATTCCTAGCACCACTCCACAAGTGGTGCTGGCAATAAGTCACTTAGTATAATAGGTTATGGGACCTCAATTACCTTTTCACATAACACACATGATTATTATTCTTTTATTTGACATAGGACACCCTGATAGTGAGTCTCTTGTGAGACTCATCAGTTAGTATGTTCTTCCCTACTTGTATATAGTTTCCTTATTTCTTACTCATTGTATATAGTTTCATTTTCATGTTGTTTGTACATAGCTTATTTATAGAAAATACAAAAATAATATAATTTGTCAAAACACAAAAACATTCAAATATTTAATCAAAAAATATACATTATAGACTGTATGCATTTCCATGTTTACACTTGTTATACTTATTAGGTACTAGATATTTTAGCTATCTTAGTATAGCTAGTTTTATCACACATACATGTTTCACTTGTTCCTTTCCAGTGTTTAAAAATACTTATAAGACCCAGGTCAACTACACAAATCCATATTTTCTACTATCTACCCACTGGGGGCATATACACAAATACATGGGTTCTTTATTTGATACATTTACCCATTTGGGGGCATCCTATACATAGTTATGATTGCTAGGTTACACATTTATAGACTTTACATCATATATTTAACACTGTTATATCTTGATATTGATCATTCTACACTACTTAGATTCATTACCGACTACTACTCAAGACTTAGCTTATGTACATCTTTGCTTTTATATAGATTTGTACCACACATTCATGTATACTTTCATTTCTAAATTTCTTAGTTTATACTTGATTATGTCTCTATGCTTTTACATATATTCAAGGGAATTTGAATATGGCGTTGCTCAACGAATCTACACTATTTTCTTTTATTGTATGTATGTTTGGACATGTGCCCATGTTTCTGTGTGTGCATTGTTAATTGTGTATGCGAACATTTGAACATGTCCTTCCATGTGGCTCTACACCAACCTAATTATTGTTTACATATGTGGGCATTTTAACATGTCTTTGTATGTCTTGCTTTCTCAAATTTAGTGGTGTGCCCATGTCCCTTGTATTGTGGCCCCTTGGCCTACTTTACATCCCTCACGTGTTTTGTATGTATGTTTTTATGTTTGTGTCATGGCCATAACACTTTTTTCTTGTTTGTTGCACACTCTAATTCTAGATGCCATGAGGTAACTCATGCATATTCCCTTTCCTCTTTGGGTGCCTTGATGGACATCATACCCCCTCTCCCCTAGGTAGTTAGTTTATTGCTCATATTTTTTGTTCATATACATTATTATATCTATATTGATAGCCTTATGAATGCTAGATTAAACATACATCATATATTACAAACTTATGCTCAAATGATCTTACATTTTGATGTCATGTATCGATATTATATTAGTTTATTATGCATATATTATATATGCTCAGGGTAACACATATCATGCATAACTTCTTAGTTTGAGGACAATTCATGTACAGGTTCAACAACTCCCCTCAAAAGAGGGGCATTCACATAGGTTTATCATAGATATCAAGCTCTCTAAATGTACTTAAAGTACAATTTTAAGCACATAGGCACATAATACCAAAATCCATTTCAAGAAAACATAGTGACAGAGACCAATTTCAATTGCATAGAAATTGATCTTATTGGACATTAAAGCCCAAAGTGGGACACTAATGCCACTAACACTATTGTCTAGATATGATGTTATTTGCTAGTAGCCTCAGTTTTAGTAAATTATAGATTATCTAGAAAAGTACAATAGGTACAACCTAATTTTACATAGGTTCAATTACAAATTACCAATTTTTGCTCAATTTAACATAGATTCATATGAGTTTGCTCAGATTGAGGGCATCATGCCCATCATGATCATTCCTATTTTAATTTTAAATACTTAGATTAAAACTATTATAACTCAAATCTAGAATCCATATGCTTAGATATTAGATTTGGGGGCATGTGTGTCGCACATTATTTTTGCATGCTCACTTATGCACCAATTGATCACATGGAATGAAAAACTCCATGTCATTCTCTATGTTGTACACATTAAACACTATGTTTCAAACTATACACTAGATTGATACCTTATTATGTCTACAACGGTTGGTATTCCTTAGTGGCCCAAAGTCATCTTACATTCCTAAGTAGCCTAGAGTCATTTTACATTTTAGAGTTTTCAAGTGGCCTAGATCTATCTTATATAATTTCAGTTACATCACACAATTTTAGTTTCAAATTCATCTATTACACATGGGTAGGCAATGATGGAGTCATAGTCTATTTGAGTTCTTAAACCACCTATATGAGAGGGTTGAGCACACCATCAATCCAATCCAAGCTATTCATAGGTCATGATCCACCAAGTAGGGGTGGGAAATGATGGAGTCAAAATCAGATTGAGTTATTGATCCACCCAAACATAGGGATTGAACAAGCCATCAACATAATCCAAGTTATTCATCAATTGATCACTATCTACACAAACACATACATGATGTCACTAGGTTTATGCAATGGTTTATGTACCCATTAAGGTGTATTCATTCCTTTCCTTTCTCTTATCTATTTACTCAGTTTTATATTTGCTTTTGATATCACTTAAGTAAGGACTGATTTATGCACGTTTCATTTACAAGACACATAATGAAGCATATTTCACATACTCATGTCTAAATTCATAGACATCACCTCATAGATAATTCCAGGTATAATTCTTTTTCCTTTATCTTACTCATTTTGCTTTATTGCATTTCTAGAATGGGGGGAGGGGGGGATGTAATCATTTAAAAATGAAACTTGAGTGCTAAGAGCATGACTTGAGACCACTTATCCATAACTTAGCCTTAGACCTATCTTAGGGCCTATTTAGACACTTATCCGACCTTTATGTAGACCACACATATCCCTAAACATCCTTAAAGTAGTCCCAAACCATCACTTTAGCATCCTAGCCCCTAGTGCCTCAGGTATCACTTTATCATCCTAGCCCCTAGTGCCTCAAGTTCTTCCACCTAGACACTAGCGCCATAACTTGGACAATAGCTCAAATGGTGTTAGTTCCCAGTTTGGCCATCATTGTCATTTTCCTACCTTTTATCACTGATGGATATCTTTTCAAATCAACATCCACCTAGGGTCAACCTAGACCTATTTTAAGACCCACACATGCACTAGAACAATATATATACCTGAATTTTAGCCCATTATTCACTAGATAGGAATTAGATGTAATAACATAAATTAAATCAAAATAAGTTATGCATAATCAAGGTTATCAATCCTTATTTTTCCCTATTTCTGCATATAGCCATCTATAATATTCTTAACCTCAGATTACTCATATTTCCAACCTCAATCGAACTTAAACTACTTAAACCAACATTCATATTAGCTTCACTAACACTTGCAACATCACTTAGGTGGAGAGAACTACATCGATCTTGATCCCTCCTTAGAGTATTGGTTTGTAGGTAACTCTCATCACAATGGGGTGTTAAGGATGTCAAACCTACCCCACTAACATCACACTTTGATACTTGTGCCAATTGGATGCCATAACAACATAGAGGTCTAGGGTTTACATGAAAAATCAATCAAAATAGGTCATTGATAAGGAATCAAAAATTGTGTGCACAAGAATAGGCTTGACAGACTCTAACACAGGTGCACCTAGAATCTCATAGCAGTTTTGCATAAAAGACACTAGCACTAAAAGGATGATAGTAGTGCCATTGGTGATATTATCTAGTTAGGGCGCTACTTTATAGAAAGGGATTTGACATATATATCTATTTCATAGCACAAAAATCAACTCTTGTCCAAGTTTGCAACCTCTAGATCTTCCATCTCAGTCAGTTTCCAACTAATTACTTGTTTACATCATTTATTGCTATTTTTAAAAAGGTCAAACTAGGTCAATTCTATTACAAATTAGTAGCTATATTTATTGCATATTTTATACTCTGATTTACTATACCCATCCCCTTTAACAACCTAGGGTTTAAACTAAATAACTCTATAAAGTTAAATCACATACACATAGTCAAGGAACATAATTACATAATCACTCTAGTTGGGAGAACTATGTGGGCTTGATTTCCATCTTTGGAGTAATGGATACATAGGTACCAGTCAATCATTAATGAGGTCAACTAAGACCATTACACTCTCCTCCATTTTTTATAGGTTTAAATATTCTAGGGTGCCCTTAGGGTTTCAAAAGACAAAATAATGAAAATAAAGAATTTTACATGGCACAAACTGGATCATAATATCTTAGCCTACTAAAAAAAGCATGCATACTAAGTGCAATAGTCAAATTTTCATCACAATTAATGTAGACATGTCCACACTAAATGGGCATAAGCAACCTACATTGATGTCTACCTAGGGTATTCCTATCCATAAATATTCTCATATTATACTTTTGATTTGTCAATATCAAACTTTTGTTTTCACTATCTTTCTCTATCAGTCAACTGAGACAAGTCCATAGTCAACAAACTTGAGTGGCCTACATTGTTGTCTATATAGTGTAGACCTATATAGAAACTATTTTATATTTTGCACCTAATTTTGAGGATGTACAATCACATCTTTTGTTGATTTCCAATCTCAGATATCTATAATAGTCAATGGAAATCCATATTTGAGATAACTACATTTCTTCTTGGTATTTTCAAAAAATAATAGTTTTTTATATTTATCAATTTCTAAAATTAGAATTGTTAATTATTATACATCTTTAGCATTCTATATATATATATCATTTTTTACACATATTAGTTCACAAACATTTATTAGTAAATAAAAAATAAGTTAAAATCAAATCTAACATGACCTTCAAAAACCTAGAATATGCATTATAAATCCTAGAGGTCCAAAACCACTTATAAAGATTTTAAAAGTATATATATATATATATATATATATATATATATATATATATATATATATATATATATATGTATGTATAACTTACATCATAAGAAACTAGATGTCCATATCTATATGCAATTTTTTACTTAAATGTTTATTTATATATACTAGATGTTTTACACTTATCTGACCCTTTCCTATATTTTTATCGACCTAGTTTCATTGGTGCCTTTTAGGGTTTGGATTTGTATATATAGGGATCATATTTCATTCATAAATAGATATATCACATTCATACACTCTACTTGTGCTCACATTTATTCTCCTAAGTAGTATTTGGGAGAATTAGAGGTAGAGTTTTATCTTAGAGGTATGGTCTTGCTTATGGTCTTTGAAACTTAATATAAGGAGTTGAACCAAGGAGGTCTCATGGTATTTAAAGTACCCAACTAGGGATATTTAGCTCTTATTCTTGAATTTTAAGTATTTAGCCTACAATATCTCTCACAAAATGCCACTTGAGCCAAAGGAGGAGATTGAGGCATCTATAGGTCCACAAAAAATGGTAAGTATTTCTATCTCTATACTCTTTCTTTTATTTACGTAGTAGATTATATATTATTTGGTTTATTGATTAATGGATGTATGTGTGTAATCTTGCTTATGATTTTCCTTGTACATAAAAAGTTGGTTTAGATATAGGGTTGCTTAGTCTTGTCATTTATCACCTTAAGTTGTATAAACCCTCATTTGGTTAACCATTGCATCTTACCTTATTTATAACAAATCATTTAATTTATTCTCACACTTCTAATCATTTACTTTTCTTTCACCTTTACAATCATCCTTACAGCCACTTACCCATCATTGAGCCCTAGTGAGAGTTATACCTCACGTCATAGTCTTAAGCTTTAGAACCCTTTTCTCTTAACATTTGAGCGTAGATTACCCTCTACTAAGTCTATAATTTTTCTAGGTCATTACCTAATCATCCAAGTATACAAAAACTCTATTGTTATGACCTTATTGAAGTCCTAGCCTATTGAGAGAAAGAGGATAGGCATAGTTCATCCTACCCATGTATAAAATGATTAGATCAGGTCAATATCAAGTGGTGGTATTAACTGACTTTGAGAGAATTGACATGTGTACAAGAAAATTGAACTAAAATTATATAGATGCATGTGTAAGATATTAAATAGATTTGAAACAAATAGTGAGTGCTATGTACCTAAGGATATGATATATTAATGTATATGGGTTGATGGAGATACTGACATGTGGCACACATCCCCTTAGTTATATGGGTCCAATATATTAGGATAATGGAGTAACTTGTGGAATTAGTGCATTGGGTAATGGTCAGCCTACATTGGGATTAGGAGGTTACCCATCCATTATTAGTTAGATAGAGGTATATATAAAGGAGATGTTTATCATTATAGGAAGGAAAGTAATTATTGAGTCTTCTATTATAAGAGAATATTGGAGGTTGTCCCCTCGAAGAGACATTGTGGAGTTATTCCTTCATAAAAGAGTATTGTATGGTATTGCCCTACCTTAAGGGTATTCTATTTATACATATATTACATATTTGGACATCTTGGTCCAACTATATATTTTGTGATGTGTTGATCTTCATTATATTCTGCATTATTTTTGAATATTATAAGTGTGATTTATAACAAGTGGTATCAGAGCTTCAATTTGGGTAATTTGTGTGGAATGAAACCCTAGTTTTTTGGAATCATCAATATATTATGAATTTTTGCAGAATATATTTTTACTAGATATGAATAATATTACAAGGAAGTCTTAGTTAAAAAATAGATTCTTTATGATCAGTTTTGAGGGAGTTATTCATATTTTAGGGTTTGTACTCATTTCATCATATATTTAGAAATATAAGTAATTTTTTGGTAAAATTTTTACCTATGATTTATCATAATATAATAAAGATACAAACAAAGTTTTAGATTTTTTTGATAGTTTTGGAGTGATTTATTGTGATTTTATGTTTTTTTATATATTCACTCTATACGCCAAAATTTGTGTAAATTTTTCACAAAATTTTAACTAAAGTTCCACTATCATAAGGCAAAGATACAGTAAAAATTTGGGACTATTTTAATTAGTTTTGAATAAGTTATTAATATTTTAGGGTATTTCATTAACCCTATTTTTTTTGTGGATCATGAAGTTGCAAGTATTTTCAGGGGAAGATGATATTGATGCTAGAGAATGGTGGATCCTTTTTAAGGAAAATAATACTCAAAATTTTTTATGGGAAACATGTTTATCTCATTCATTTTTTGGTCCTACACAACATCAATTTAATCAGTTGAGCTTTGTACAAAAGTATTCTTCATGGGAAGAAATGGAACAGGTCTTCCTAGATCGATGGGATATAAAAGAAAAAAAGGATGAAGAAGAGGAAGATAATAATGATGGTAATGAAGAAGTTGAAGAAGAGAAATTAGTGGAAAAAAATAATGACAATGAGGAAGAACATGCAAGTGAAGAAGAAGAAGAAGAAGGATTATGATAAGGGTTCAAATAATCTGGCTCTAAATAAATCCAAGTCAATTTTTTAATATCATGGATGTATTTAAAAGAATAAGGTTATTGTGTCCATAAACCCTACCAAGTATAACTTAATTAACATGAATGTGTCCAAGCATATACATGTTCAAGCAAATAATATTAAGGAGTTCAAGTAGATGGTAAGAATATTCCAATGTTTAAAGATTTGAAGCTCATTATGGAAAATTATGTTTTGCATTCAAATTTTTATGCTTTGGATATGAATGATGTGGATATGGTTCTTAGATATCCATGGTTAGAGACTTTGGGAATAACCAATATTAATGTTAAAAAAAAGTTCATGAATTTTTTGTATAGGAAAAAGAAGGTCATTTTACAGGATATCATAGTGGGAAAGGCACTAATAACAGTCTAGGTAGATCATGAGGATGAGATTGAAATAGGTAATGAAGAGCATGTGGAAGATTCAGATGACATAGATAAAGACACACTACATTTAGAAATTAACACTTCATTTACTCGAGAGACAAAAAATGAAAAGGTGGAAAAGGTAGAAGAAAAGGTGGATAATGTCAAAGTATTAGAAAAAGTTAAGGTCTATAGACACCCACATCATCATGAGAGGAAATAATCATAGAACTAGGTAAAGGAGTGTCATAATAACAATCATTTTGTCTATATAATAAATCATATTTCTAATCACTATGGCTATGCTTAGAAGTCAAAGAAGAAATACTATGCTAGGTATGGAATCAGAGCAATGCAGTGGCCTATGAAACATGGAATGAATGGGTAAATCACTATGATTATGCATGAAATAATACCTACTATGGTCATGGTTAGAATCAAAGTAGCTCAGTAGAATATGGTATATGGAATCAAAAGAGGAATAATTATGAATGGACACCAAAGCAATATAGTTATGATCATGAACAGAATCAAAGGAGCACAATAAAATTTAGAAATAATCTTGGAGATCTATCACTTGTCAAGATCACATATGGATGACTAGATGATTGAGATTAGAGACAAGTGTGTAATGATTTTAAGCACACTAATTATTTGGTTTCTTCCTATATTTTAGGGATAAAACATGTCAAAGTGGGAAGTAATGCTATGTACCTAAGGGTATGATATATTAATGTATATGGGTTGATGGAGATGCTGACATGTGGCACACATCCCTTTAGTTAGTTATATGGGTCCAATATATTAGGATAATGGAGTAACTTGTGGAATTAGTGCATTGGGTAATAGTCAGCCTACATTGGGATTAGGAGGTTACCCATCCATTATTAGTTAGTTAGAGGTCTATATAAAGGAGATGATTATCATTATAGGAAGGAAAGTAAGCATCAAGTCTTCCATTGTAAGAGAATATTGGAGGTTCTCCCCTCGAAGAGACATTGTGGAGTTATTCCTTCATAAAAGAGTATTGTATGGTGTTGCCATACCTTAAGGGTATTCTATTTCTATATATATTACATATTTGGACATCTTGGTCCACCTATATATTTTTTGATGTGTTGATTTACATTATATTCTGCATTTATTTTGAATATTATAAGTGTGAATCATAACAGTGACGTTCTTGTAGGTGTGTAACAATAGAACATAAGGTTAACTTATAAGACATCATGTAAGTGTGAGAGTAGGGTGGATTAATACCTTGTTTATACACTCAAGTCAAGTGTGGTAAATGTGTGTCAATCTTATCATTGTCAACTACCGAAGACTAAATTTTCATGTTGGGTTCACTAATATTTTTTACCCTAATTTGGATTAAGATGAATTGCTCATTCTAATTAAGATAGAACATTTAAATGAATTTAGATATTAATTTATAACATTTAAGCACACATCTAAATGTAAAATCTTGGAATTGATTGTAAGGATTTGACACATGTCATATTTTAAATATATTAAGTACAACACGAGGATGATTACTTAGCTTTTATGAGTGATTGTTTGACTATGATTTTATTTTGCAAGTGAAATTAGAATAAAACAAGCTTGTGGTTTGTTCAATCCTAGAACTAATTCTCTATTTTGCATGGTCGATTCTGCCAAATTAGGTCAATATTGTTGATTGATATTGACCTATATAAAAATGTAGGACTATGACTGTACAATCATATTTTCTTGTCTTTGTGTGCTCTAATTTATGATCTTAAACCTTGATGATGTGTGTAACTCCATAAATGAAACTATTTTGCCTTTAAGTGCCAGGTGTTCTTTCAAAGGCTATAAACCTACAAAAACTAGGAAAGTGTGATACACTGAACTAACCCCAATCACATGTGTTTGTTGATTAACCACTACCTATGTGTCCAATACTCTAAGGGGGGAAATCAAGCCACATGTATTTCTCCCACATAGTATGTTTGTGAAATTTTGATCCTTTGTTATATGTATGAAACTAATGATTCAACTTTGATACTTGATAATGTTTGCTTTAACTTGGCTTTAAGTGTGCTTTAGGCTTGGATTATGACTACTCCTAGAGATAGGTTTACAATTTGGGAGGAATAGGGTATTTTGTAGTCACGCAATAATGTATAAATATTTTCCAGTTAAGTGCCAAGCTTATTTTTAATAGGACCTTTAGTTGTTTATATACTAGTCCAATTGGGTAATTTCTCATGCCACCAACATGTTACGCAAATGGACTAGCCCTAAAGTGGGATTTGATTTTGAAAAATAGTCATTATTAGGAAAGGGTTGGTATCGACTGGTGATACTGACTGAATCTAACAAAACTAACTTGTGTACATGCATACTGAACTAAAAGTTTGTTGATGTCTATGCAAGATATTAAGTGGGTTTGAAATAGACAATGAAGTTTTTTTAGGTGTGTAATATAAAAATGGAAGGGTTAACTCATAAGATAACATGCAAGTTTGAGATAATGAAATATTAGGACCTTGAGCTTGTAATCTAATCATTATGGTTTGTGAAAGAACATAATCAACTAGATTAAGACCTTGTTTATGCATAAGTCATGCATCATAACTGTGTGTTAAGATTGTCATTGTCAAGTACTAAAGACTAGATTTTAGTATCTATAGTTTATCCTGATTTTGATTTTACATAAAAAAAGGAATAAACTATTCTGTAGATAGATATAATAATCTGTCTTAAAAATTATGAAATTTAGATTTACCCAATTGGCTAAGTAATAATAACAAGATAAAAGTGAATCAAATATGTTGTACAAAGTAAGTACAAAGGGATAATTAATGATCATACCTAGTTTTTGTTATGGTATTTTTGAAGTCTTGAACTAGAATTATGGTTATACATGTTGAATGTGCATCATTTTGAACTCTGATTTGACACTTGTACCCTCATGGATAATTTTTATGGGTTCAACCTTGATAGATCCATGTAGGATGGTTCTGCACAACTAGGTTTGTCTTTATGCTATTGAAATTGACATGTATAGGGTTAATAACCTAGCATTTTTTTCTCTACGTCATGTCTTAATTTATAATCTTGTTGTATCCATGGTTAAAATGTGTTGAATTTTTAATTCTTGCCTTTGACCTAGCTTCTAGATGTCAATTCAAAAATAAATAAGGGATAAGTAGTTGTTTGAACAACCACTAAAGTGGAGTTTCTAGCTACACATCTCACATGCTTGAATCAAACCCCTTGTAGTTCATGCAAGTTGAAGATGAAGATCTGAGGTAGTGCTTCAATCTCCTCTCTCTAGGTGAAGATGCAACTGTATATTGTTTGTGCAGATCATTATTTGACATAAAATGTATTGAAAATAATATAATCAATCCTTGTGAATAGTAATGGAATTTTATGAGTGTGCCTAAATCAATCCTTATGAATAGTAATGGAACTTTATGAGTGTACCTAAACTGATTTGGAGAGATGTATTGACTTTATAATCTTTAATATTATCCTTTTTCATGTGTAATTATTTTTAGTAACCTTATATAAATTATGTTTCATTGGATTTGATTTTGGAATTATTGGCATGCAAGCCAACATTTTAAAGGCAAAAGACATCAATAAACTAGGCCCAAATAAACATGAGAAAATAGGTAAGGGTCAAGAACTCATATGAAAACAAAAGAGGTTGACCCGTACTGGGTACAAATATGACTAGGACAAACCTGTGCCAAAAAAAAAAGCTTAGGGAGAGATAAAAGAAATTATGACAAATTAATAAGAGAGGAGGAAATCTCCAAAAGACCAACCAACAAGATAAATAAAGAATAAAATAAGAGTGATAAAACATGGCCACCTTGAGAGGAATAAAGAGAGCATACAATTGAAAACATGCCAATAAACCACTAATTAAGGTAATTAGCCATATATACAAAACAATGCAACAAGTATTACAATATATATCCTTGTACCAATTTTAGGTGTCTAAAAAAGTATTATCCATCCAGTCGTACATAAAATTAAAATTAAATTAGGTACTCGACAACACACCCTAAGTCATTCAACCTTTTTTTAAGACCACGTGTGCTTCAATTTTTTTTATGGAAATTAATGCAAGTATTTAAGGATTTAAATGAGTGTGCATATACATTAATCATATTCAATTTTCAAAAGGAAGGCCATGCATTTTTATTTTCTCACCAATTACAAGATTGCAACGTCGTATATTTGACACTTGTAAATGGGAAAATGTTATTTTAGGTTCAACACCATGCCTATGTCATCAATAGAGAGTTCCTACACCCACCTTCAGTTGTTCAATACCTTATAAAATGCCCTTGACTATTTGACACAATACTTTATAAACAATTGAAAGTTGAAACACAAACCAATTTAACAAATCTAACATTTATCCTCATCCCTCTCTAGCTCGTACCCAATTTAGAAAATGAATTATTATTATTATTATTATTATTATTATTATTATTATTATTATTATTATTATTATTATTATTATTATTATTATTATTATCATTGTCATCATTACATGATTCTAACATAAAATGAGGGATTTAATGCCCCCCCACCCATACACTTCAAAAAAATGCATGATTGTAATTCACCTTTGGTAGCAAATCATACCTCAACAACTAAAAACTATTTGACAAATGGATTTCACAAGGAAGGCATCCCTATTAGACCAATTGTCAATACCAAAAACTCCCCCACCTATGATGCTCTTGCTAAACATTTAGCTTTGAAACTTAAACCTCTTTTTGGTAACACATCATCTTACATAAAAAATTCAGAACACCTTGTGTGCAAAATAAAAAATTGTTTGATAAGCGAAGATGATATTATGGTGAGTTTTAATGTGGTGTCTTTATTCACTAATATCCCCCTTGATATAGCTATTGAGGTCATTCGTGGTATCATCGATTCACAAATAATAAATCTTGTAGAATTATGTTTACGTTCTACGATATTCACTTTTAAGGGTGATATCTATGAGCAAATGAATAAAGTAGCCATGGGATCACCTTTATCACCTATTGTGGCTAATTTATTTATGTAACACTTTGAAATATATGCCTTAGAGTCTTATCCTTTCAAAATAGGGTGGTTGGATAGATTTGTGGATGATATTAATGTTATATGGTTATATGGTGAAGAAGAGATTAATAAATTTCTAAAACATTTAAATGACAAGAATGTTGATATCCAATTCACCATGGAGAAAGAAATGAATAATAGACTCCCTTTCCTAGATGTCATGATCACTAAGAAACAAGATGGTTCCCTTTCCCATGAGGTGTATAGAAAAGCAACTCATACTGATTTATATCTTAAAGCTGATTCTCATCGTCACCCTCACTAAAAAGTTGTGGTTCTAGAATTGTTAGCAAATATGGTAATACAAATTTCACTAGTCTTCTTACTTCTAATGGTTATAATAAATGGGAAATCGAGAAATCTTTTTACAGGGTTGACAATAGAAGACAAAAAGGCATGGATGATAATCAGAATATTTAGAGAATTACTATTCCTTTTGTTAAAGGGATTTCAAAAAAAATTGCTAGAATTGTAAAAAAAATTGGGATTCAAATCACTTTTAAACCACTTATCACTCTTCATACATCCCTCGATCATGCTAAAGATCCAATTAACACAAATTATAAAAAGGGTGTTTATGTGGTTCCTTGTTCATGTGATAAGCCATATATTGGAGAAACTGGTCGATCCCTACAAACATGATTAAAAGAACATGTAAATGACATTAATAGATCACGTATTGTCTTAGCTGAACATTCCCTATATACTAAACACCAAGTCTACATTAATGAAGCAAAATTGATTGTAAATGAAGACAATTATTGGAAACAAAAAATTATAGAAACTATCAAAATTAAAAAAAGACCAGACAACCTCAATAGAGATAATGGAATTGGCATTGGTAGATCATGGAAATCTATTTTAAATCATATTAAAGAAAGGTGAAAAATATTTTGTCTTTAGTCCATTTATATTTTGGGGTGGCCGACCTTCTCCATGTTTCTTTTTTGAACATTATTTATTTGGGGTTAGTAGGGGTTGTTTGATCCATAGAGTAACACTCTATTCTATGCTTTCTCTCCCTGAGGATGAGTACACATTTGGTACTCAAAATTTCAGATAACATATTTACTCATATGATGAATCCAGAAAACCATTTTTCAAATATTTTACATCATGAAAACATGACTATTCTTAGCTAAGAACTAAACCAACAAAACATCAAAATAACCCACCTCATAAGACTTAAACAAACATAAAATCTCCATGATATCATGAAGACAATAACCAATAAGTCGCTAATAAAATTACTTTTCACAGGTAAAGAATTATCCCTAAAACAAACTTAAATCATCCATATTTTTACTTAGAGAGGCCAACATGCACCCAAATTTGACAAGAATGAGCACACATATAGTAAACACCTCTCTTTTATGGGTATGAAAATCAATTTGATCATCTTAAATCTTGAATACCTTGAGAAACTCAATCGGGAACCCAAAGGCCATGACCTCATAAAATGGTTGAAAAGTACCATTTTAAGAGGGGAAGTTAACTCAAAATTTGCAGTACGACCTTGCTTGTAGTATGTGGTCTTTAACTACTAGATTTTCTCTCTCCACATCCCCTAGCAGACCATCTAACTTTTGCATCGACTAAGACATAGTCTTATCCACAATCCAATTTGGCAAATAGGGAATGATTGGATTGCTCATGTAGAATTAGACAACTTGCTCCTAAATAAAATTATAGGGAAACCTACAAATGCCTATAACTAAATCAACTTTGTGAGAAATTTTTAAAATTTCCAAATCTCTTACAATGCAATTAAAATTATCCACAAAATCAAACTATGGTTGCAATATGTTTTCATCATGCCATTAAACTAGTGCCTCCTTAGAATTAGACGAATAAAACACATGAAGAGACATGAAACTACTCAATCAAAAGTAGAACCAAAATGAACATTCCACCTTAAGAAAAATGGGCAATTCATCCAAGGCATGATTTAAGCATAATGAAAATCCCAACTCATAAAAACATCTTGTGTTGATTGATATAATAGCCTCTAATGGGGGCACTTGATTAAATCACTAAATCCATGAAATGTCCAATGTAATAGGAGGGCTCACAAAAAATCAGACTCCAATCGAGTGGAGTCACAGATGATGAGCTCCTCTAAGCCCATTCAAGAACTTATGATGTTGTCCATCAATAATGGAATCCCTCATGTTGCCCCATAATGTCTCTTTACCTCTTTATAAGAGTGGCCAAAGGAAATGTCCTCAAACAGGGAATTGATTCTTAACACTTCCTAGACAAGAGAGTTTAGTTTCTAATTATGCACGTGTTCATTAATAATACCATTGATGATGACATGTGAATCCCCTTCAACTTTCAATTTTGAAATACCACATGTAATGGCAAGCTTGAGCCCATCAATAACCCCTGTGGCCTCTCCTTTATTATTTTAAGAAATTAGTTTTTTGACAAAAGTTGCTTTAATTAGGAACCCACAACACTCGCAAATCATGTATCCAACCCCAACTACTCCCAAGTTGCTTTTAGAAGCATCATCAAAATTTAATGGGGTTAGGATTTTAGTACACGAAACAAGATAAAATATGTTGGAAAAATCTGCATTAATTTGATTAATTCATGGACATTTTGGATCACAACATACAATCATCATTAAGTTGTAGTACATATGTAAGAATTACAAACCCAAACTCTTTATATATATAATTATGTTTGATGCATGACATATATTGGACCTACTTTAAGATAATTAATAAATGCATGATTGGCATTACACTTATTAAACTGTAACCATCATTATAAAAATACTAAATGCACACGTCTTAAATTATGATGTCATTTTTTTCTTAATTCGTCAATAATGGCCCTCTATGAATGACTCAAACCCATACTCTCATTAATTTTCGAATTTTAGAAATGTTTAACAATTTCGAAAGTCAAAAATCAAACTTAAATTTATAATTCTTATATAAATATATTACAACTTAACACATTATAAATTAATAACAATTTTTCTTAAAAACTTTTTTTTTAAAACAATCATAAAAATTATAATAGATTCTTAGATTTTAATATTTCAATACAATTAAAATTTAATTAGAAAATATGCCATTTTTTTTAATTTAGTTTTTGATATATGGACTTGGAATCTTGTACCAACCCAACTATTGGAATCGAATCTAAGTTTTGGAACTATGGCTCCATTTAATTGGAATCTAAACCATCTTGTGACAATCTAAATAATATATAATAATAATAAAAATTTTAACGTCCACGAGACTAAAAATAGTCTATGGGACAGCAAGACAACTCAAGCAGATTTAAGTAGCACTGTTCGCTTCTTGTGTAGGCTGATGATGAGCCCCCCTAATTGCTCAATGTGCTCTTCGTTGAATAGGTTATGCCAAGAACTGTCACATATAGTATCCGCAAATTTATCTCTGCTATCTTTGTAGGCCTCACATTCTAGAATAAAGTGCTGTTCAGTTTCCACTTTCCCAGAATTGCAAAATCTGCAAATTCTCTCTTCCCAAGCCTCCTTTGGCCTCTTCCAACGCCCGGTCTCACAACGAAGTTGGTGAGAGTTGGTTCTCAGCTGAGCAATAAGAATTTTAGCCCTCCAAGAAATGTTGGCTCCTATGTACGCTTTTTGGAGTTGATCACAAGTGGGGTTGAACTCATTTATATAATATAGTTTCTTCCTCCCGATCTCGCTTCCCCAATTTCTCTTGTAAAATTTCTCCATAACAAAGACTTTTATTTCTTTATTATTTGTGGGGCACATATTGAATTGAATATTCCATTTACTCATCCATGTGATATTTTGTTGCATCCATGTCCTTTTTCGCTTACATAGTGTATCACTAAAAACAACTTTAGGCCATCTATCCTCTTCCATTTTTTCGATTCTTTTTAAATAGCTTAAAAGGCGAACCATAGCAAGTGCCTCGATAGGAACAGCTCCCATTTCACTTAGCATGATGTCATATGGAACCGTGCTTTTGATTTTAATCTTGCTTGTAATCAAGCGCTTTTGGATTCCTTCAATTTGTTTCCATTGTGTTATAGTAGTGCTGCTGGCCCATAATTCACACCCGTAAAAAACAACTGGCAGCACAAGAAGACCGAACAAGGTTTGAATAGTTTTCCAATCCCACAGCTCCGCTTCACGGCACTTATTCTGAAGAGCATAGAAAGCCTTCCACCCACCTAGTGTCCTTTTATACTTGCAGCTAGACCAGCTTAGCTTTTTGTTGAAATCGATGCCAAGGTATTTATAATCCGCAATCTCTTCGAGAAGACTTCCATTGTAATAAAATTCATGTTGATGTTGTTTTTTATTATTAGAGAAAATCATAACCTTAGTCTTGCTGATATTGACCTGCATCCCCACCATTCTGCAAAAGCGCTCAAGAGAAGATAGATGGTCTTGCAAACCACAGGCAGATTTAGTAATTAAAATGAGATCGTCCGCATATAAGAGCAACTTTATAACAAATTCACCTCGCTGAATGCCTTCGCCCTTTTGTATGTTTAACCACTCTTCCATTTTATCAATATATAAACCAAATAAAGTAGGAGACAAATATCATCCATTAAATTTAATTTGTGAACTTATTTTGTTGAATGTTTAAAGAGTACACTGAACGACTATCGTACTACCATTGACATTGACAATGACATTGACTTGACTTTTAAGAATGTGAAAAGTTTGAAGCTACAAATATTGGGCACTGAGTGCCTACAATCTACAACTTTTCAGCCTTCAGCCTTCCCTACTATACACTGGTGTTTGTGGGGCGAATAATCTTGTTATACATTTATTCAATGTATAAATATGCGTTGCTCCTGCTCGGACTGTTTACATTCATTGGATATTCCTTCTACGCACCCAAAATGCTTGGAATGGATCCTGGAGGTACTTATAACTTCATTCTCCGCCCTCTGTCATTTCATAAAAACTGAAATTGCTTTGACTTAGTAGTAATTAGTTATTGAATCGCAGAGAGAGAATATTTTGAATCAAAGATAATTATGTGCAAAGACGGCTCAAAAACTTTTTCTCGGGACCGTCTTAACGATGACTTTTGTGATTGCGCTGATGGTACAGATGAACCAGGTAAATATTCTGTACAATACCCTAATCATTTCTTTTTTGTAATATTTATGGAAATAGAAGGTACTTCGAGTTTGGCTTAGCTGTAAAGAATCGTTAATGAAGAGAAGGGCAGGGTAGAAATATTAGTAATGACACTAAGGGTTTTGCTTTCATGTTGGTTCAACATTTTATCAAATTGAACTTCGAAACTATCATAGTATTATTTACTTTCTTAACTTTCAGCAGATCATAGCAATTACATTCTCTGTTCCTGCCATATCTTTACAAGGGTCCATTTACAAGTTTGAGTTTGTAGTTTGGACAATTTTTTTTTTTCTAAATAAAAATAAGGTTAAGGACCGTAGACCCACAGAAAAATTTGATTAAAAATATTAGTTGCAGAGAGAAAAGTATCTAATCTGGACCTCAAAGATTAGAAAGAGCCTATTATCAGGCTCCAATATCCAATACCCATGCCAAACCCATCTGATTCGGAAAGGGTCTCCTGCCATTGGGGAGGATCTCTTGAAAAGAATTCAACAGGATGTATGAAGGCTATCCAAGAGTTGATAGCGAACTTCTATCAACCCAACCAAGAGCTGAGCCAGCCTTTCTCACTATCACCATCACCAACTTGCTCGTAACACTTAACCATGGAACTCCTGCCCCTTGACAAGAGGCCTCAGTAATAGCATCACGGGATTCCTTCATTTTAGAAATCAGAGGAACAGGGAGGAATTCAATAACATTTGCTCTATTATCCATTACTTCTCAAGAAGACAGGAACAATATCCTCCCACTCTCTTTATATCGAGAATCAACATTACCCAGCATAAGTAGATATAGCCAATCAACCAAGTGAAAACTGAAGATTATTACTTCTACTGCTGCCCATTCTGCAGACAGAATTTACCAGTATACAATTGATCTACTCCGTATCACGTTTCACCCAGCTGGGCTTAGTGGCAAACAGTCGTACAGCACTAAAAAAATCAATGAACTCCTCACTCACATCTATGCTCATTGGACTTGCTCTTTGAAAACATCAATTCAAACAAAGAATTAAGCATAGGGAAAGGGTCACAAATTCTGATCTCTCTCTCTCTTATTCTCTTTCTGGTAAGTCTTAAAAAGATACAATGCTCTCAGAAAATTGGCATGCACGACATATTATACAGGTGCATTATCCTCAAATCTGAACGATTCCATCAAACTTTCTTAACAAATGCAGGTGCAAAACAGATGGTAAAGCATGCAATGAAATCTTCATACTTCCCTCTCTACCTTCTGTCATTTCTTCTACCCTTTCATCACTCACATTTACCTCTCATTTTGTCTCTTGATCATACTCTCATTTGTAGAGATTTGAATTCAAATTTTTCCTATCTTTTGCACAACTCAGAAGCAGAATGGGATAGAAAGATAATTCTAAAACTAAAAAGTTTAGCAGAGAAGCAATCTATGATATAAGACTTGAATTAATTTTCCCACAAACGTTCATCGGCATCATCCTTCACACAAAATAATATATTATACCGCTGGATTGCCAAAAGAAAACTCTGGGTATTGTCATTATTGTAAACTAGAAAATGAGTTTTAGCAGGTTTCTAACTATCCCAAAAAAAGGCTGCCACCAAGGTGGACAATCAGGCAGTTAAATGGGTATTTTGTATACACAACAACTTTCCATATCAGTCTTCTTACATGCAACGGTCATTAAGTCTGTCAGACCTAATCAAACACAAAATAGGTTACTGCCCTAATAATTTTCATCAATGTTTATAATCTCCACCGGACCAGCTTCTGTTTCATCACCAGAATCTCCTATGTCAAACACCAGTGGAGGGGGTAGAGGGATTCCCAAGGCTCCTGGAATTGTATTGATACACTTCTGAAGAAGGCAGAGCCCGTCATTGCTTTCTTTTGCGCAATTCCCATTCCGCACATGGTTGATTTTGAAATTCCTGTCATGCACCACAAGGTTTCTATTGGTCTGGAAGGAGGTGCTCGCCACAACAACTATTTTAGTAGCAGAGAGTTTATAGGTCATGTCATTCATATTCTTGCAGCCATAGGTGGTGCTAGGGTCCTGCATCATCTAACTTACAATTTCCAGAGTAGTGATGATGTCTTCACGATTGAATTCCATACCAACCAGCAGACAGTCCCTCAGCTAGACTCAAATGGAGTCATGATGGATGAGCCATTGTAGGTTTGATCAAAACTCAGCCATCAAATTTTCTGCATTGGGCCCCTTTTCACCATTTTCGAGCATTTATCCCCTGTTAACTTACCACTGCGATTGACAGGAGTTGAAGCCGAGCCAGGGCTCTGCATTCTACAAGATTTCCATGGGGGGGACTAGTTATCCCTTACCCCATGTCATGTTTCTTACGGCTGCCAGGGGGTCCTGAAAAACAGAGTAAGGCCAAGAGAGAGATCGAATTAAAAAAATTCTTCAACATATGGTCTGAGAAAGATTGCAATGTCTTCATCCAAGTCGAGGTTAATTCTAATTGTCCATGCAACACTCGAACTGTTCAGTCCCCCAAAAAACAACACCTTAGAAGAGGTAAAAAACAATCTTTGTAGTCTTGAGTTGTGCCCTCTCTTTCACAGGATATTAAGAATTTGTGACTGCCTAGGCTAGAGAGAAAAGGTTGGAGCCAATTCGATAGTCAACAAGAATCCAAGCTGAGGCAATGCAAGCCATCACTTCTTAAGATAGGGGTAGTAAGCAGAGGGGAAATGAACCATCTCTAACTAGAGAAAGGCTTTCAGGGAGGTAAGACTTGAAGAAAAGTGAAGAGTAGTAGGTCCTTAGAAAATCACAACCCATTCTCAAAGGCAAATAGCCAATCCATAACCCTACTACCAAATCCGATTGGGAAGCAAAGAAATTTCAGAAAATGAAATCCTTTTTGTACTTTCATCCATTAGCACAAGCTAAGAATGACACTCTTAGAAGAATGAATGATGATCAACTGTTTTTATTACATTTTACCACCTTTACCTGAAACACCCACATGACCATAGGAGCTTAAGGAAATAGAAATTATTGTAGGTAAAAAATCCATGCTAGTAGAGGTCGATGATGCTGACCACACTTACTGCCTTCAAGAATTACATACTTAGCATGATAAAAATAAAAGGAAAAACTTGGATTTAAAGACATTGTTCAACAACTCATGGAGGAGGAAACGTGTCACCCTTTCCTATTTTTACTTTAATGTGTTCCATCCCATCACCAATAATTTGTGTAATCTACTGGGAAGAAACGATTTGAAGAGGAAGGAAAACTCAAGTAATGCTTTTATCAAATCCTATACTTTAAATGATCAATAAACTCTTCACAATAATGGCTAATTATAGGATGGGGAAACATGCAAGGTGATGGGGAGCTAATACTTTAATTATGGGGTAGTGATGGCATAGTATGGGGAGGGGGAGCCATGGTAAGGGGACATGGTTCCAATTTGGGATCAAGGTTTAGGGATTAAGGGGGTTTGATTCAAAGATGCATCTTTTCCCAAGAGTCACTAAGAGGAAAATGGGAAGATACCTTCCCAAAATTTATATAGAGCACCCATAGAAGCCAAAATGCCAACAGCCCTTTTGACGGTCATATCCGGCACTGTATTTCCTTTTCACTTACTATGGGTAAAGATTGTGTGGTCTAACATACTTGCCAACCATTTTGTTTCATCAACAACCGCCTTTAATCTCCATGAGGAGATATGCCCTAAGTTCATTGTGTTATTCAAAATCTGGGAGTCACCTTCAATGACCAAAATTTTCCATCCCTTGATAACCGCAATTTGAATTCCTTTGAGCATTGCTAGAGCACATGCCTAGTTATTTTTGTCACACTATATCTGAATCAAGAAAATCAGGTTTGGTTGGCATTTATCATCTCTAAACACTCCACCACCTATTGGGCCAGGATTTCCCTTGGCTGCACCATCAAAGTCAAGCTTCATATATGGCAATGGAGGGGTCCATAAACTTTTAGGCTTACCTTACCTCTTCATCCTAATCCTGTTATCATGGGAGAAATTATCCTTATGCCAAGAGATGAGTTGTTGTTGAAGGCAAATGATCTAATCTTGTTCAATCCTTTTTGTCCTATCTTAGCCAAGTGTTCATTAGTTTTGATAGTGCAGCCTCTATTCTTGACCGGACGCTCTACTAGGAGAGAACTTTCCATTTGAAAATCTAGTTGTTCCTCTCTCACCAGATATTCCATATGATCATTGCTAGGGTAATCCACCATAGGGTTTGTAGGGGCAGACTTCTGATTTTTATAGACCAATCTTTCAACTTATGCCTGGCAGAGTTGGGGATTTCCCAGCTTAAGCCCCACTTGCTCAAGAAGCAACACCCCTCCTGCCATGAGAAGGATCAATGGAGGAAAATATGGTCATTAGATTCTTCATTCTCCCCACACAATCAGCAGATGGATGAGTCATGGATACCTTTATGAATCAACCTATCATAAGTGTGGGCTTTGCTGTTTAAGGAGAGCCATAAAAAAATATTTGCTTTTGTGACTCCTCCATTTTTCCAGAATTTCTTTCTTGGGAACTTATGCCAGTTCTTATTGGACTCCATGAGCACTTCCTTATATGCAGCTTTCACCGTTACATACCCAGATTGGACTGTCTCTGGAGAGGATAGGGTGGCAAGCTAAGAGGTGATTTAGGACCTTGGTGTTTTCTGCCAAATTTAGAGAAGGCCATTCCATCTTCCAACAAAATATGAATCTCTCCATTTCTAAAGTGTAATCACTCACCATAGGGCCCCATTGAGAACTTGCAGAATCTGCTAAATCCATTGACCATTTATCATGACACAGGGAAAGCTCCTTAAGCCAAGCATTCATTCCAGAAGTGAACGAAGGAGCCCCCTTGAATTGACCTTCTCATTTTTGGGAGGGTGAGAGATCTGCATCCTTCAATAAAATTCCAGATGGCTGACCCTCTCGGGAGGATATCTTCTGTAAATATTGTAGGTAGCGAGGAGAGTACAAATATTTAGCCTGTTGAATCTTTATCCAAATTCTGTCCTTTTCATCATAATACTCCATAAAAGCTCGGCACCTAAAACCATGGTCATACTTCCTCCTTATCTAATTCCCAACCAACCAAAGCATTTCAGACTGCATGCCTTATTTATGTTAGAATCATTATCCAAAGTTTATAGGTTTGATACTAAATAAGTAAAATGGAGCACGCCACCTTAAGGAAATCTTAGGTCACCTTGATTCACGTAAAATAGTTTGTGAGAAAAGCTTAGATAGACTTTATATTAATTAATCGGATATGAAGCTAATCTTAAAGTCTAAGTTAGGTGTGTTGGCTAGATCCTTAACTTAGAATATGCGTGTATTTAAAAGAGGTCCTTGAGACCAATTGTTTGTGTTGCAATGTAATAATAGTTTTATATTTCAGTTGCAATCTGACTCGATGTATTAATCTGGGCCTGAATCTGTCAGTGGTATCAGAGCTGCAGCAGTTCAATATCATATTATTTCTGTGGCAAGAGGCTAGCATGAGAAATATTACTGATTAAAATTTGTTCAAATCCGAGAAGAAAGGTGAGACAGAAGCATGTTCATGTGATGTGCATGCTGTCAGATGCATTTCAAAAAATTGGTTTGTTTGTTGCATGTGAGGTGCATGTTGGAAAAGTATGGTCACTAGAAAAGTGGTAGCAGCAAAAAGAAGTGCGTGAGGGCAGCAGAGGAGTATCATTGTTCAACCACCAGCAGAGGCATCCAATTATATGCGTCCCCATTATAAAGGCATTTCAGATCCATGCAAGGAGTTTCAGTTTGCAGCAGCCGTTTGGTGTGAGAAGCCCTTGAAGAAAGAACAAAAGGCATTTTAATCTGCAGTAAGACATTCTGATCCTGAAGGCAGACCTGGGTAAAGTAAGCTCATGTCTAAGGAATGGTGTAAGCAGATTGAAGGGTATCTAAATAAATAGACAGCAAGCAAATAGCATGAAATGTGCCTCTGAAGGGTGTTTGTGGGGAGTAGCATATGGTGGTGAAAATATAACATATAGGACGTGTTATTCTTTATTTTGTGCATAGTATACAGTGGTCATACGAAGCCTGATAAGTTTTGTTAGTATACACAACAATTTTGGCATATGAGCTTCCAACACTATGTCATAAATGTATTGAATTTGGAGGACATGTGTTCTATTGGAGTGGTCATTGATATTTGGAAGGGCATGCTTGGCATATTATGGGTAGGGCTATAATAAAAAGAAAAAATATTTGTTATGTGATATAGACCCAATGCTTTGGTATGGTCTCTTCGTCCATGTAGATATGGTATTAGAATAATGTGTTACACATTGATGGGAAATATATGTGTAACCATTGGTATTGTTTACAAATGTATAATATGAGTGTGAAAAGGCTGATGGTGGAAAGATAAATTTTGGTGCAGATTTCAAGGAAAAAGCTTCCAAAGTGGTGGTTGTGGTGATCGTAGTGGAAGATGAGATAAGAGGATAATAAAATGTTATATGTATGAAAATGTAATGTCCCCAAATTGGGACAATGATGAAAAAAAAGGGTTTTCCAACAAACCTTTAACGAACCCAAACAAAAACTGAATTTTGAAAATTTAAAACCAGCCAACCCTAGGGCTGAATATGCATCACCAAACTGAAAATCTTACACTTCCAAATGTTCAAAAATAAGTATAAAAACACCTTATGAGATTTAGCCCACAATGGCTCACATTGATTGAAGAAGGGAAGCTGAGTTGATGCGTTTTCCCCTCAAAACTGCCAATGCCCCAAGGCTGATTTTAATATCCTCTTCCTGTCACCAAATCCACTCCGAAAAACTCTCTACAACTGAAGATAACTTGTAGATAAATTCTAGAATGCATATTATGTCAAAATTGGCCAATGTTAGGGCCTAAAACATGATCAATTTTTCCTACAACCAAGTTGCCACAAATAGGAATAAATATCATGTAATAACTTCACAAATCAGAGTTGTATTCATGCCATAACCTGCTGGAAAAATATTATAAATTCACCGATATTAACAATAATTAATGGCCTATTGTTTAGGGCCAAACAAGGCACCCTAAACTCTTGCACACCCCTCAAAAGTGAATCACTCCACTTAGAAAATAAGGGCAGAATTTTCAGAAGTAAACCCTCGCCTTTCCCTTTCAAAATTCCTTCAAACACTTAAGATTAATTGCCACAAAAATCAGAAATAATATAACAATTTGTACTTTGTCAAGCAGAGTCTAAAAACCCTTCGAAGATGCTCAATTGCTTCTCCAACTGATTCGCCCTACCTCAGAAAAATATATGAAATAAATCAGATTATTTTACTCACAAAAAATCCTCAAAATGGCCTCCAAAAGGCTCCTAGGGCAATTTGTCCAAGTTGGAAAATTTGTATAAAATATTTGCAATATTTTATGCTCTGCGAACACTCCAAATCAACCTCAAAATTGTCAAGATCAGCCCTCCAGTCAAGTTTCCATAGCTGGAAAATTAAATAGAATGTTATGCAACCCTACTTGGCTTCAATGATCCCTCCAAATGGCTTGCCCAACTCCCTAGGCAAGTTGCCACACCCTGGAATGATCATTCGTACCACGAACAAGCTCTCAAGGTAATTTGCCACTCTCCAAGACCTGTAAAATTACCAAAACCAACTTTCGATAGGGTTTGCAATATTTTCTCAATAAATGTGGTGTCCAAAAACACCTTTGTAGATCCACTTGCATGTACACATGCAATTTTGAAACTCACAACCCTTGAATAGAGTTGTCCAAGTAAAAGGAATGAAGGTTTTCGTCCCGAAACTTTTGACACTTCTTGAAGGTTTTCGTCCTACAGATGTGGTAATCAAGTTTGACATACTTGATCAAAATTTTCAATTCAATATTCAGCATAAACTTTCACAAGATTCCTTCTTTGCTTTTATAACCAACCTCCAAGGGTGGCGCCCAAGTTGGAGGGTTGTATCTTTTCAAAACATAAGCTATTCATTTGTTTAAAACTCCCTTTTTTGAGGGTTTAGGCTCCCATGACCCCAACTTAAGTGAACATAAGATTAAAAGTACCTTTTTGCAAACTCAACTGAAAATTAGAACACGTAAGTACTTTTTACTTTTTTGTTCATAGATTAGCCCCCCTCCATGTTCACTTTTCTTCCTTCCCTTAGCTTTGTGGGAATAATCAAGCTAAGGACTCCAAAAGCAAATTATGCCAAAAAGGGGGACATTATAGAAAAATTTGGTCATTATGCTAATGAATGCCAGATAAATGACCGCTCAATTTGCTGGAGATGAGGATGATGTATATGATGACGTTTTGACAACCTTTGATGATGGATATGATGCAGGAGTTGGATGTTCAGAGAAACATGCCAACAACATTGGTTTTGAATTATGAGTTCATTTTTGTATAGAATTTGGTTTTCTTGGTGTGCTTATGCAAATTAAATCAGAATGATTTTTTGAGTGAGATTGATGGTCCAATGTCAGCATTTGGACTCATCAGTTGATTGGTGTTTGGTTGAGGGTAACCCTGTACAAAACCTTGTGTTTGAGTTATCAATGGTGCTCATGAGGATCGGGCCATGAGCAACCATTTGCATTTTTTGATGCTCTCTTGGTGCAACAGCTGGGTGTTCTGGTAACACACCAAAAGCATAATTTGTTTGTGTATTTGAGAGCATTGATTGGGAAAAAAATCGAGGTAGGGAAGGACATCATGTGTAGGAGTGAAGTTGAGATTTTCTTGAAGTGAAAACAAAACCAATGTCATGTTTGTTTTCCAAGGTGTGTTGTGATGCTTGAATTGAGCCAACAATATACATGGCTGCATTTGTAATGTTTGAAATGTACTTTTGGTTTATGATTCAATTTGCCATCAGATGTAAAGAGAGTTTTAGTTTGTTGTTTCAGTTTCGTTTCTCTAACAACAAGAAAGTAAAAACCTCAACAATTCTATTTTCTAGATAGTGGAGACTTTAAAGATGATTTTTTAGTAGTTTCTTGGATTCATCCAACATGATATGTGGTTGCATCTACGAAGACTGCATGGTTGTTTCTTTTATTTGTTGAATAATTTTGAATGTATTAACTTTGGATTAAAGAAGGGAATGCTAGAATCATAATCCAAAGTTTATAGGTTTGTGTAGACACTAAAATCTGGTATTAGACATTTGATAATGTAAGTCTTGATCTACTTTCACCTTACATGACTTGTGCATACACATATGACTCTTGCACACGCTTCACTCATATCTATCTGCTTTTCATGAGTCCGACCTTCTCAAATTTCTATCAGTCACCTACAAGAATTCCTTACTCTGTGTCTAACTTGCTTAAAATCATATTCATATTGTCTCCAAATCATCAGATAAGTATTCTTGCCTTCAGACGAATCCATCAGATTTAGATTCTTGTGGAATTCCTGAAGTGTCCAAGCTTAACGGAGTCGTCCCTGTGCCAAGCAACGACCATTTTCAAATTGAAATTGTCTTTATGGGTCACCCTGTACGTTTCGCATGTCAGCGGCGTGAGAAAGTACCCAAAGAGTCCCATATAAATACATAGCAGGTCTAAGCCTCTTTCATAATCTAGCGTCAGCTAGCATTGCCAAGCAAACATATTCTAACACTTGCACATTCAAAACGACTACCTTAAACTTTTCAATTCAGCAATCAGACACAAGAAGCAGGCCCTAGCCAAGTGTGAAGCACCTAAGCCAAGCCAAGTTTGCCATTTTTCAAATGTTGAAAGCTATAATACAGGTTGCATTCATCAAAGGAGCATCATTGCACACATACATCTAATGGGGAGAACTACGTGGGGTTTGACTTATCTCTTCGAAATATTGGATACGTAGGCAATGTTCAACCATTCAGTGGGGAGTGGTTGAGGTCAACTCAATCAACCTCTTTTCCCTTTTGTAGGCCTAATCCTAGTGTTGAAAATGAACCTAGGGTTTCAAAGAGGAGACAGGTTGGACATTCTGAACACATCGAGTCCTTGATATTGCACACAAACAAATTACAAGTAGGCGCAATGCCCTATGCCAAACTAGAGAGGCACAATCTACACAGACGAATCTGGTAGAGGGAATACATTATTGTTTGGCACACGCGTCCACATATTGATTGATTTGTCCTGGTAGTTCCAGACACCCGATTCCTAAGCTGAGTGACTTAGTCTGCTTCTAGCCCTTCATGTCGCCTGCACACTATCTCATTCCTGCACAAAACAAAAACATGCTAAGTATCTGAATATCTTAGGTCATTTTTATTTATAGTACATACAATTGTTCAATCAAACTTTGCTTCTACATTCATATTCATGTCTTATTGTAATACATTAAACAATTTGAATCAATCTTTAGTTTTATCATTTTAAGGTTGACTTAACAAATAATAAGGAAAAACATATCGCTGAACCCAAATTTTGTCTAGAACATAGCAAAACCCTAATTTTCCCTTAGGGTTTTATCTTTCTTTTCAGGGTTTCAGATTTCTGTTTTTAAATCTAATTTTCAGACCCATTTTTTTAATTTTCCCTCATTAACAAATGCAGATAGCTATAATGGATATCCACATTTTTTATTTTCTAACTCAATCTATGATTGTAATTATCATGTTGTTTTCCTTTACTATGCAAAATCTATAACAACTACGTAATTTTGTGGATCAAATCTTTGTGCAATAATAACGCTGAAATTAACAATAAACAATCTTTAACCTTCATTCATATTGTTGTAATATTCAATATGAGTTGCTTCCTGTTACCACTTGGTGCCAAAGTGCATGTGTGACTCCTTTTAGTCCTCCTCTCCAAAAACCTTAAATTAGTACTAGCTACCATCCCACCCCTATTATTTGCCCTAGGATTATATTGTATTTTGCTGTCCATATTGTTTCTACTAGAAGTAGTGTGCCGCACCATGCGCGGTAGAACAGAGGTAGTCAACATGTTCCTCCTCATCCCCCTCCACCTCCCACGAAGCCATCCACTCAAACCAAAAGGTATAATATCATTGATCAACAAAAAAAACACCCATGCATAGATTTATATCC
Source organism: Torreya grandis (assembly GCA_037957365.1). Lineage (NCBI taxonomy): Eukaryota > Viridiplantae > Streptophyta > Pinopsida > Cupressales > Taxaceae > Torreya > Torreya grandis. The sequence continues at coordinate 1,680,126 of JARHVA010003049.1, read as the reverse complement.
TTGAATTTTTAAAGAGATCAACTGTTTTCAAGGACATCTTATATGAGGCAGTGTGTGAGACAACTCTCTCAAATGATATAGAATATGCATACCTTGCCTTTGTTATGAATGCATTAAAGGATAGCAAAGAAGTGATTTCCTTTGAAAAGGGAGACTTGCCCACCAAACACACAATAGAGCAAAATCTCCCAATTTTTTATTTAGGCTTAAATTAAAAGTAAAGTAGTTAAACGTGTATTGATAGATAATAGATTAGGAATGAATATATGCAACGTAACTTTCTTATAACAATTGGGTGTCAATATGGATGCTATTAAAAAATCAGATAAAAGCATAAAAAGATTTGATAGCATTCCACATTAGGTACTTTGATCAATATCATTGGATGCAACACTAGATCCAAGACATTGTCTATTCTATTTCAGGTCATGCCTAATCATTTACATTACAATTTGCTTTTGGGTAAACCTTAGATACACGCTATGGAAATATTACCATCTACATTACACAAGTGTGTGAAGTTCATGCATGATGGCTATTTGTATACATGCTCCACAGACAATGATTCCTTCAAATATTATAAAATGATGCAACCTAATAATGAGGATAAATCACACTTAGATTATGTGCAGTAATCTATAGTACCTCCATCATAGTGTATCCCAATAGACAAAATTCATACATATGAGGTTGGAGAATCAAGTACAATAAATGACAAGGACCCAGTTATGACCATTGAGGAAGAAACAAAGAAAGAACCACAAGCTAATGTAGAGTAAAAAAGAGACAATTTTAGATCTTCCCTTGTTGGTCAATTCAAAAAATCCAACTTGCATAGTCACAAACTATTATGATAGTGACGACGGTGATAATGAAATGCAAGAGTATATAGATGATCATTTATGCAAGCTAAGTTTCAATCCTATTGATCCAGATGAGTACGTGTCACATAATATGTTTACTCCTATTGGTCCATGAGAGTATTGGGATAATTCCTATACATAGAGCATTGATAATTCGAAGGCTACTGCTCAAGCACAACCTAGAGGGGCAAAGGAAAGGCAATAATTCCAGACAATTAACATAATCTGAATACAAATAGTTGTTGCAATGTTATCTCACACGATATGCTAAATGCCCCATCAAGGCAAAACTTTGTAAAATCAAGCATAACTTGGGCATCAGAGCAATTGTGCATTTCAAACCATAATAAAGGTTTCGAGCACAATTTAGTGAACAATGTGGAGTTTCTGGATACAAAACCTTCCACAACATTGCAAGTAATGAGTATTTAGGATAAACTTAGCATCAGATTAAAACTGTTTCTTGATAAAAAAATCGATTCCATTACTAACTAATAGACATAGAGCTATGAGACGTCTATCACATTAGGAAGGCAAATCATACTGTGATTACCATCAAATAATTGGGCATGGAACATAGAGTTGTGTAGTGTTGAAATAGAAAATTCAAAAGTATAAGAATGAAAGGATCATCAAGGTCATCCAACTACAACAAGAATGATCATTAGTAAGTTCTAACCGAGCTAAGTACACAAATACAACGTGCAAAAGTCATAAGCATCCACGACAAGAAATCTTGACTATTACAACATACATTGAGGGCACCTATCGGCGACATATTCCGATTGATGAAGAAGAATGTGCAAGCATATGTAGCATTGCATTCTTATGACAGTTTGGATATGGTATTGATGATTTACAACATACTCTATTTTTTCAAGGATCAATTGGACATGTTACTCTATCAATTGCTTGTGGGCCAAAGGTCGTTGATACATGCATATGGATGATGCACCCTGCCAACTAGTTGAGGTTTACATTGGGACAACAATAGTTAGAACAAATGCAGGCTACGGTGGATAAACCAAATCGGTAAATCATTTTCTTATGTGAAAGAAAAATAGTCATAATTCAACATGATGGTGATAATGAACATCAAAGGGCGAATACTTGAAGGGTAACTGCAAAAATAATACATGAACAAGCATACACAGTGGAAGAAAATGCAATATGCATGCGCAATCTCCAAAACACATCAAAGAAGAGGAAGAACCAAGTGGCATCGACCCATATGATGATTGTGACGATTTATAAGCATTTATTCCAAATTTATTTCAAAAATACAAAAAAAATTAAAAAAATCCAAAATTAGGACCTAAGCATGACATGTTTGCTAGTTTACATTATTTCAATTTATGTTATTTATCATGTGTTTGGTATATTACATATATTTTTTCATACACGTGCATTTCACGGTACATATGAGTGAGATGCAGGACATACATGTTACACAAGATACATGGATGTGCAGATTTAGGACACTCCTATACGTAAGGGCCATGTTAATGTTGGGGGCATCTCATTCCATAAGTTACATTATTATAGGTTACATCTTTCTGTGACCTTTCCATTTATCATGTTGAGCTACATTGATTGCTTACATGTCTTGATGTTGCCTATATTCTTTATAGTGCTACATTTCAAGAATATGCTACTCTTCCATGCTATTACATTGACATAGATTGATAGTGTAAACTAGTTTGATTTTTACTATGCTTCATTGTTATTTCATTTCATACAGGTATGTAAAATCCCCTCTTGTATTGCACGATATTTTTACGAATTATTTTTCCAGTTTGACACGTGAACATTTTGTCAAACAATTACTATAATATTGCCAGTTGTTTGATTCATGAGTTTTTCTCAGATTTTCAGTTTTCATGCATATAAGGAGTTAAGTTTGATATTCAACGATACCATACATAAGGGAATGCACTATTTAAACACCAAATAGATATGGCTGTCCATTACGAAATATTACAATGTTGAAGCAAACAATATTCAAATCAATACATTTTCTCAGACTTGGAAATCGACAATACATTGGACGCCTCTCAAATTTGCATTCCATAGCAGAAACTATGACTATCTCCCATAAATGAAGCTGCTGCACCCTTAATACTGAAACAACTCCCTTTGAAATGCCACGACCTTGCAACAATAAATAGCAGGAGGTATGAATGGCGATGGAAATAGAATGCAGCCGTGCCCTACTTCAGCAATTACGACCCCTAGTAAGCACCCGCGACAAAGAGAAATGCTGGTGTACCACCTTGGGAATAAAATCCCAGACGGCTAGGAATATATACGACAAATAATCCCTTATAATCCAAATGCCCAGTCTGAAATATGACGTTTGCTATATTCGCCTAGCACTATGTTCAACCCTGCAAATTGTCCAACCTGAATATATCTCAGCCTCCAAATGCAAGTAATAATAATGTTAACCCTCAAATTTGTCTCCAAGGGAGACCTGTTGACAATTCTTCCACAGGCCTAAAATTGTCAACCTTACTATTCGGAAGACAGTCTTATGGGTACCATGTTGTCTTGTGAATCAGTTTCGGGTACTGAATAATGAAAAGGAAAAGGTTTTGCGAAGTTCAATCAAGCCTAAATCCATACCTACAACTACCCAAGGAGCCGTGTACAGCAACGCAGCCAACAAGGAAAGAAGCCAACAAAGCAAAGGAAATTACAAAGGATGGAAGATATCCTTTGGAAAAAAGTCTGTATTTTGTCCGAAGGAATACTTCGGAGAATAAACAAAGGAAGGTCCGCAACCTCCAAAGAAAAGTCCGTCAAAGAATAAAGCCCAAGGAGTAATTCCTTCGGACTTTCTGTCCAAAGGAATTCCTTTGGACAAAAGTCTAAAGAAATCTGAGAGAGAAGTCAAAAATTCATAAAGTTCAAAGGAATAAGGACACCTGCAAAAATCCCGGGTGCCCTACAAAAAACCTGGGTGCCCTACAAAAAGCCCAGGTGCCCTACAATTTTTTTGAAAAGGCCAGGGAGGAAGGACACAATCCCTTGCGGAGGGCACTTGGTCGGTGACAGGACCTTTTCAACTTTCTCGAAGGGCATAGAGGAAGGACACAATCCCTTGCGGAGGGCACTTGGTCGGTGGCAAAACCTTTGCAATTTCTCTGAAGGACATTCTGCCGGTGGCCAAAGAAGACAAAGAAGAAAATACCTTCGGACTTTTTGTTTGAAGGAATTTCTTCGTACAAAAAAGTCCGAAGAAATTCAAAAATTTACAAAGCAAAAACCCAACAGAAAAAAGTCCAAAGGCAAAAGAGAAAACAAAGGAAATATATCCTTTGGACAAAAGTCTGAAGGATTAATTCGGGAAAAGAGCAAATGGTTGACAAGCCCGCAGAACAAAATTCCGTAGAAAATCAAAGGGAAATAACGCTGAAGGAAAAGAAATGCCCAGGAAGGATAAAGTCTCGGACTTTTTGTCCGAAGAGCGAAGTCCGAAGGCAGAGAAGGACAAACTGTCCGCGGGAAAGTGGACTAACAAAAGATTTGAAGAAAAATCCAAGACCAAAGACAAGTCTGCGGGAATAAACCCAAGAGCAAAGCATGCACAGAAACATAAACAAAAAATAGATAGCTAGGAAATAAATTCAACCTGAATTTATCTCTCACTTAGTAAGATAGTTTTCCATGCAAGTACTTTTGCCCGTCTCAAGCTTGTAACGTTCCAATAGTTCAACCGGAGTTCCGAATTAAATTCAGACGTTGAGTTGACTGTTCTAGATTTAGAATTGACTAATTGTTAAACGCCACATCTACTAGGAGTTTTCCATGCAAAGGAGAATAATCTCTTCGTCCAATTCAACCTTTCAAACGTTCCAACTCAGCCTTTGAAATGTTCCAACTAGGCTTCCAACGGATCAAGTCAGAGTTCTAAAATTGACATTGGCGTTGGATTTCATGCATGATATTGTCATCTCATACTTTCAAACGTTCCAGCAGCTCATGAGGAAGCTAAAATTGACATTGACGTGGATTTCCATGCAAAGAGAGGTGGGCGTTTCAATATGCAAAGACAAGTCCACTTCCTCTAGCGCCAAGGAGCTTTATGCAAAGACAAAGGGAAAACATATTTTATTAAAAGGCAAAGTCAGTCTTGAGTTAATTTAAGTTTATCTTCTTCTTCTATTCTTGAACGCCAATCTTTTGGCTTTTGTAATTCTCTATATTAATGGTTTTTCAACCTTAGATTTTTATCCATCTCTCTTTTGGCAAGACCAGACTCTGCCATTGATGAGTTGTGTAATCTCTTCAATCAATAGAAGGATTGTACTTTCAGATTTCAAGTGCTGGCATAGTGTATATTCATTCAACAATTTGCATGTGGTAGATTTTTTTTTCTTCTCAAATTTTGATTCGTACATAGTTGCTAGCTTATCGTAATATGCAGGTCATGTTAAGTGTTCTTTATGTCTTTTGCTGAAGCTGTAAGTGGATGTTACGTGGCTGCAAAGTGTCTTGTATCAGACCTCTATCGTTTTTCTTCATGTTTTGGTCATTGGATCGAACCTTCTCATGAAATACTTATGCATAGTGGTCGATTAAAATCGAAGGTCTTCCTTTTCCCTTGTTTGTTCAGTGTTCAAGGTTCCAAGTAGGGTGGATCAATCTTTTGGTGTATCATCGTTGTTAGGTAGGATTTCCCCTTAAAGTTTCCTTCGTCTTTTTCTATGGTAGTCCGCAACACAGAGTAGAGATCCTCATTGATACATCTTATAGGAACCAACCTTCTCTGGAGGTTCTTTTCACCATTGAGGCACCCACCCTCGTGAGAAGATCCCATTGTTTCAACCGGATAGAGGATTGGCCATTTCATGCACGTCTTTGATTCAGGGCGCAGCTCTAGGTTGACAACAAGACTCACAAATTTGGCAATGTCGTACACCTGTGAAAGATCTGTATGATCTCTCCAACTTGATCAACTAGGGTGGATTAGTTTCACCACCGAACTTAGTCGCCTTAGGGTTTCTGTCCCAGGGCCAAGAACTTGGAAAAGCTCTTCAAATCATCAATAGAGAAAAATAATCAAGCATAAAACAAATGAGCTCTAATCTCCTCTTTATATATGACTTGTACTTTTCCCGCCAACTCTCCAGCAGCTTCTGTTAAAAATTCACTTTTAATTTAAACTCCCTTTTGTCTGAAAAAGACCTTTTTATTAAAATAATGAACCATTGAACATCATGAATCTAAAGATATTTTACATATAAAATCAACATTTTTTTTTTCATATTGCTTCTACATAGATTATATTGAGAAAATACAAAAACAATATAATATGTTAAAAACACAAAAACATTCAAATATTTACATGCAAGGTCTTCGTTTAATACATTCATGATTTAAAACATTTCATCTCGGTTTTGACGAGCTATAATACTAAGGTGCCTTTTAAATATTTTAGATAATATTTGAAAACTTTAGTAAATTAATTAAAATAAAGCCATTAATATACTCATTTTGTAAAAATTGTCGGAATGCATCAGAATCGAAAACTAACTGCACTGGAGTGATCCCAATGAAGAATAATGATAAACAGAGCGAACCAGACGATTTTTTATAAATAAATGCTCTCTCCAAGATTATTAGAGAGCACACTGAAAGCTAGAAATAACATCTGAAATCATCAAATAACTCTTCTAAACCATCTGAACTCACTGGTAACATCAAATTACCCCTCTGATCAGGCAGACATAAACCCAGAAAGCCATCTCCAACTGCAAAGCAAGAAAACCCGAAAATAGAGACATTACAAGGCGAATCATTGATTATGCTTGGTTAGCTCTTGCTTTAGCGTATAACATTGTTTGATTGAGTGTAACATTGTATGCCTCTTTTTTTGGGCTCTTGTCTTTTCTTATTGTTTTCGCTTGATTGAGTTTTCATTACATGACTCTTTCTTTGGGCCTTTGCCTTTTTATTTTTTGCTTGGTTGAGTTTTTCATTACATGACTCTTTCTTTATGCCCTTGCCGTGTGTGACATTTGATTGTTCCATGTGTGTGGCACTTGCCTTGTGTGACATTTGATTGTTCCATGTGTGTGGCACTTGCCTTGTGTGATATTGAGTGTTATTGTGTGTGCTTTATTTTGTGTGTCTCATGGCTATGACATTGTGTGCTTATGAGTGGATAAATCTAGAATTGTTTGCTCAGTTTGTGGTGTCATGATCTATATCATGCACCTCCCTATTTGTATGTGGTGCCTTGATCCATATCATGTACCTTTTTACATAGTTCATTATTCAGTGCTTATGTCAGTGACGGTTACTATTGCATGCCTAATTGCTATATCTATCTTGACATGACACTTGTATGCATTACGTTACATGTTACATACATACTTTCATGATATATTCATACTGTGATGACATATTCTTCACTTGTTAGTACATGCTTTTAAATGATTGCATTTTTTTACATAACTTGATGCGGTTGACTCTTTTCTTTTGAGATGAGTAATTTGCAAGTTACATTCTCTATCTCAAAAGGGGGGCATATTAGTGGGCTTGTCATAGAGATTTAAGCCTCCATTTACAAAAAAATCAGATTTTTGCACAAATTTCATGATTCAGAGAGTTCAGATTGGTTCAAATTATGGGATAGATATTTATAGATTGAAACAAATTTGAGGGGCATATGCAATGCATATGCACACATTTTATAAGAACATAAGTAACACATTTGCAGATTATTTAGATTTGGGACAAAATAAGATACAAATGTATAGCATTCTATATCATGTTGGCACTGGGTGAATCAAATTGGGGGCATGAACGTTATCATGCATCCATTATTACAGTTTTCTATGTTGGCACATATTGGATCAAATTATGGGACATGAACATTTTTCATGCACACATTATTACAGTTTTTTATTAAAGAGCATGGCATTGACGTGACATTAATGGTACCAAAGGTAACAAATTGATTCTATAAATCCATCTGTAGTAGTTGATCCACCCTATATGAACCTAGTATAGGCTCCCCTTTTCATCTTGAGATTTAAGATTAGTTAAATGAGTAGTACAGTTGAGGTTCAACATTGTTCAGTAACCTAGCGCTACTCCTGGGGGTTGAGGCATTTATTTTCCCAACCCATGGCCTTTGCCTTAGTTCATTTTTTCATTGGGGCATGATCACCTCCAATTCTCCAAATGCTTCAGTAGAAGCATAGTCTCCAATGCTTCAGTAGGAAACACTGTCGTCAACAACATCACAAGGCAACATGGTTCATCCACATACAGGGTTATTCCTTCTTTGCTCTTTAACTTTCAAAAGTTTAAATTTCATTTCAGATTTCATTTTCATATATGGACATTGATTACTACTGTTCATCACAGGTTTGCTTGGAGTGAACTGCAAACTTCGAGCCATCTCTTAAAGACGAAGTGTGTTGCACACACTCAGGTATATCTCTATATCCTTTTACTCTAGCACTGACTTTCATTTCAATACTAGAATAAAAGGGGGGCATTTGTAGACACTCAAATTTGGAATTAGACACTTGACAATGTCAGCGTTGACCTACTTTCACCTTACATGACTTGGGCATATAGATATGACTCTTGCACACTCCCGTCTCATATTTACGTGCCTTCCTATCATGTCCTCTTTTCGAAATATTTATTGAGGGAAATGATTTAATAATAATTCATTTAAGTTATCCAAGTTTATTTAATAATGCGAAAAATTACACTTAGGTGTTATTATTGTTAAAAGGGGCCAAAAAGCAATATTAATTACATGGCAAAGAAAGAATTTTTTTATTAAATGGCCACAAGAGTAATAATTGCCTAACATTGTTTTAAATGCTCTTAGAGTTAGGGTGAAATTGGAAAAGTGAAATTATAAAAAGACAAGTGGAGCTAAATTTTTTATTATTCATTATTCATCATTTACGATTGAAATCAGAATTGATTCAACTTTTGCTTTTAAGGACGAAAACCCTCAATTGCACCTCAGATTTGAGGATGAAAACCCTTAAATTTTCTGTAATATCTCCACTCAGGGGCTATATTTGAGCTTCATTTCAATTTGACAGAGTAACATGACAATTTTTGTAATTGTGGATCAATCACATCAGTTAGGGCATCACTTTTAGGAGGATTTCAAGGCTGTTTGAGGGCTAATGTCACCAATTTAGGGGCTGATGCCATCATTGGGAGGTGCTAGAGCTTGTTGTACAATAGGGGTTACCTTCTAGGGTTTGGAAACACTGATTTATGCTTGGGATGCCAACATCAGTCAATTGGATTTGTATTTTCCAACAATTTTTCTATTTGCATGGTCAGCTGTAATTTGTTAATTTGCAGCATCGAAATAAATAAATAAAATTGGTGTTTGAGTTGTATTTGATTTTTGCATTCAATAAAAACAAGATTGTCATTTTTAGAAGGTTTACCAATGATTTTCAGACTGTGTTTTCCTATAAGGGTTTATTGCAAAATTAATATTTATTTAATTCTGCTCTAAGGAAATATTTCAGTATAAGGGTTTTATGACAAAAATTAGAATTTTGTTAATTTTGTCTTAAAGGGACATTACAGTGGTATTAGAGTTGTGATCTTGTTACCCTGTGAATCATATGGAAAATTATGGAAGACAGAAAAAAGAAAATACTTGCAGAAGAAATGAATTCCTTGCATGAAGCCATCAATCGAAGTTAGATAGATTTGATAAGGCCCATCCAGAGGACAGTGAAAGAATCCATGACAGAGATGATACAAGCCTTGCATAATATAAATCAGAATAAAGCTAACCAAAGGAGTCCTTCAACAATTAATTGACCCATGTTTCTTCAAGCAAAGTTCTTACAAAGGGAACACAATATGGATCCTATTCAAGAGGTGTTGATTAAAATAAAAAAGAACAAGGAGAGATACAAACTTGAGGCCCCACCTGAATCCTTGACCAGTATCAAGGTATGCTCGATAGTTTTAAATCTTGAGTTTCCTTTGATAAGTACATATACTTACTCGAAGTAAGATATTTGAATAAAAGAGGTCTGTATGAATACATAAGAGAGTTGAGAAAGAGGAATCTGCGATGCAAGTTGAAAGTAAGGATCTTTTATTAGAAAAAAGATATTTCATTGACTTCTAAAATTGATTGTCAGCAAAAAATCTGTCTTAATGGAGTCAAGGAGGAACAAACATCACTTATTGAATGCAAAATTGTAAAAGATGTTTTAGTAATTTCTAAGGGTATCCACAAAACACCTCTCTAGATCAGTAAAACCCCATTATGCTCCGAAGCAAAGAGGCATGAACTATTTGACATAAATTCAAAGTTGATAACTAGTAACAAGTCACAAAGGGGTCAAATATCTCAGCTGCAAACCGTAGATCAACAGTTGCAACAACAAAGCATTCAGTATCAACACGATATGAAGGAAACAAGTGGTGATAGTATCCTATCATCAAATGTTAGAAAGAACACACTCAAGACAACTACCAGTCTGATTTTCAGCCTTGATGTTATTGCCATCACCATTATCAGCGATTGTATTACTTCATTGGCACTGATACAAGTGGATTTGCAGGGATTGCCAGTCATGGGAAGGAGTACTTCTCAGTTTGTGATTACTAATGGGGAGTTTTCAGCCACAATATGGCTCCCCACCACTTCTACATTGATCACACTGTGGAATTTTGCACGGGTTTTTCATCTTTGTAGCTGTTACACCATCTTTATATTGCTGGTTTTGGTGGTTTCAGTCATGAGCAGCTGCAAGTTTGCACATTTTAAGGGAGTATCAACACTAGATGAGGTTGGTAGGAGGTTTCAGCTTAAGGGAACCATCATTTCAGCCATCCTAGTTCTAATTTGGATGAGATTCTAGTTGGTCTCTGGCTGTTGTAACTTGTTTCCAGCGCATACATAGTCTGATTTGCACCATATTTTGGAAGGTACAGCTTGCAACAATATGAGAGTATCCATTGGAAATCAAGGTTTCAATTATGAAGCTCTAATAAGTGTTCCAGATTCTTCATCACTTAAGATAAGCTATGTAGGGCAACAAAAACACGGTGGTGAGTACATGTGGCAGCCGTTGGCCTTGTGGGAAGTCATAAAATGGAATTGCAAATTTCCAAGGATGATTTGGATCCGAGTAGTGCAAAGATGATAAGATTGGGTGAGTCAAAGCAGTTAAACTTGTAATTGCTTGAGGGCAAACAATATTGGAAAGGGCGGATTGTTATGTTCTTTTTTTGAAATATTTAATGAGGGAAATACTTTAATAATAATTCATTTAAGTTGTCCAAGTTACTTTATTTTATAATGCATAAAAATGACACTTAGGTGTTATTATTATTAAAAGGGGCAAAAAAAAATATTAATTACATGGCCAAAAAGGAAATATTTATTAAATGGCCAAAAAGGTAATAATTGCCTAAAAGTGTTTGTAATTACTAATCTTTTGAAATGAGTCCTCTCACTCCTCTTCCCGCCCATGGCAGAAGTTCTCATGGTTTTGAACTTTTTGGTGTGTAGAAAACTGTCGCTGATTACTTTCACGCTCTTGGCAAAAGCTCTCCTGTGTTTGGCAATGCTGGGCAGAAGGTCGTCGCTGCGTGGAAGATCGATGCTGCTTCCCCTCACACTCTGACGATTCTGGGCAGAAGGCCGTCATAGCGCAGAAGATTGACGTTGCTTCCCTTCATTTCCATGGTAGAAGCTCTACTATGTTTGGTGTCTTTGGGTAGAAGGTTGTTGCTGCGTAGAAGACTGACGCTGCTTCCCTTCCAGCTCATGGCAGAAGCTCCTTTGTGTCTGGCTACTCTGGGGAGGTCGTCACTGAGCAGAAGACCGACACTGCTTCTCCTCATGCCCATGGCAAAAAACCTCTTGTGTCTGGCGATTCTGGGCAGAAGGACCTCATTGCGCGGAAGACCGACGCTACTTACCTTCCCACTCATGGCAAAAGCTCCCTTGTGTCTGGCGACTCTGGGCAGAAGGCGTTGTGCGGAAGTCTAAAGCGTTGCGGAAAATGGACACTGTGATGATGGACCCTGTGTGGAAGACTGTGGCAGAAGCAACTCAGATCTACCTAGCCAATCGCAGAACCCCTGCTGCCAATAGAGCCCTGGATGTCATGGAACTGAAAGCTAAGATGAACCCTAGAAAGCATTTATCCTTCGCTAAAGCAGCATCCCGTAAGACAGATTTGAAAGCAAATCCCATACCTCTCAAACCTGCATTTTCTGACCCTGTTGTGACCTTTGATGAGGAGATCAGACAAGTGATCAGATCAGAATAATTCTTCTCTGCTAAAGGTCTCATCTACAAATTCGTGGATTATTGGCCAAAACTTCAAGAGCTGCACGCTTGGATCTTGAAGCACTGACAACCCCTCCTAACAGGTACTCTTGATATTTACCCTTGTGCAAAAAGTTTATTATTGTCTTTTGCAATATTGAAGACAAGGAAGAAATTCAAAATAATTTTCGGTGCTTGAACAACCACCCCCTAGTCATCAAACCATGGTCCCCTACCTTCAACCCCCTCACAGAACCACTCAATGTTAAACCTATTTGGGTTCGCTTGCCTCATCTTCCTCTTCAGTTTTGGACTGAATCTAGTTTAAAGGCTATTGGTAATTCATTGGGTGAGTACCTACAAATGCATCCAGATACTGATCATTTTTATCACACTACTTTTGCCAGAATTCTAGTGAATATTGACACCTCCAAGGATGTGCCTGAAAATATTACTTTACAAGTTGGGGATCGCTCTTGGTCCCAACCTCCGGATTATGAAGGTTTACTATTTCGTTGTCGTAGCTATTTTAATACAAGCCACTTAACCAAAAATTGCAGTTCCCCCAGAAAAAAAGAAGGAATCCTTTTGGTGGAAAGACTGCAACCTTGACCTTCTGCAGGTGGATGCTGAAGAAGTTTCAGATGGTTCTGACAACAAGTCACCTTTGAAAGATCTTGAACCTTCTGTTCCAAATGAGGACCTTAAAAGTCCTCAATTTGAAGATGTTCTACTGAAAGACCTAATCTCTCCAAGGAAAGCCATGAACATGGTAGTCCCCTCTTCACCAGTCTCCTTCGATAAAAACCAAAGTTTGGAATTAATCTAGGGTAGAAACATCCTAGGACCTAGCAGTGGAAGACAAATCCCAGCCCTTTGTTGTTGCAAAAGATAAGGAAGGCTGGACAAAGGTTCAAAAAAAGAAAAAATGTACTAAAGCAGTGTTACAGCGATCCTGTATGACCCTCTGCTCAGGGGGAATCTGGGCAAAAACTCCTGGCTTGGAGGGACTTATAACAAAACCACAGAAGATAGTTGCTGAAGGCATAAAGAAAACGAAAGATTGCTGAAAATACATAGAAAGTGGTTGGACAGAACCACTGTTTGTTGTATCTTGTTGTATTTGGCATGTTGTTATGCTTGCCTCATTGTTGCTGGTAGAGGCATCCTTTTTGTGCGTAAACGATTCATCTTTCTCTCCTTTGTATTAAGTTTCAGGATCTTTAAAATCCGTAACTTTTACCCTAATCAAATAAAAAATTGCCTAAAAGTGTTTTAAATGCTCTTAGGGTTAGGGTGAAATTGAAAAAGTAAAATTATAAAGGACAAGTGAGGCCAAAAAGATTGTTATTCATTATTCACCATTGAAATCAAAATTGGTTCAATTTTTGCTTTTGAAGATGGAAACCCTCCATTGCACTTCAGATTTGAGGACGAAAAACCTTTGTATCTTCTGTGATAGTTCCATCCAGGGGCTATATTTGAGCTTCATTTAAGTTTAACAGAGTAACAGGGCAACATTTGTAATTGTGTATCAATCACGTCAGCTAGGGCATCACTTTTAAGAAGGATTCCATAGTTGTTTGAGGGTTGACATCACTAGTTTAGGGGTTGACATCATCATTGGGAGGTGCTGCAACTTGCCGTACAATAGGGGTTACCTTCTAGGGTTTGGAAAGTTTGATCTCTGCTTGGGATGCCAACATCAGCGAATTGGCTTTGTATTTTCCAGCAATTTTTCCATTTGCATGGTCAGTTGTAATTTGTTAATTTGCAACATAGAAATAAATAAATAAAATTAGGTGCCTTCCAAGAATTCTTATCAGAAACTTGAAAAACTTCTCAAGGACTTTCTTTGGGCCAATTCTTCGCATGGCCATGGCTTTCATAGGGTTGCTTGGGAATATTGCTGCCTCATGTGGGACTGTTGTCAACCTGGAGCTGCGCCCTAATTCGAAGATGTGCGCGAAACGGCCAGTCTTCTATCCGGCTGAAACAATGGGATCTTCTCACGAGGGTGGGTGCCTCAATAGTGAGAAGAACCTCCAGAGAAGGCTGGTTTCTGTATGATGTATCAATGAAGATTCCTACTCTACGCTGCTGACTACCGTGGAAAAAGGAGAAAGAAAACTTAAAGGGGAAATCTTATCTAAAAGGGGGTGATACACCAGAATTATGATCCTACTCAGCTTGGAACCTTGAACACTGAACGAACAAGAGAGAAGGAAGACCTTAGACTTCAATTAATCACTTGTGCATAAGTATTTCATGCAGAGGTTCGGTCCAATGACTAAAACCTGAGGGAAATGGTGGAGAGAGGTCTGATAAAAGACACTTTGTAGCCGCCTAACATCCACTTCCAGTCTCAGCAAAAGACAATAAAGAACACTTTAACATGACCTGCACAAGGACAATATAGCAACTAGGTACGAAACAGAATTTGGGAAGGGAGAAAACTTTACCACTTATGCAAATTGCTGAAGAAATATACACTATGCCATGCTTGAAATTTGAAAGTACAATCCTTATTGATCGGAGAGGTTACACAACTCACCAATGACAGAGTTTGATCTAACCAAGAGAGATTGGATCTTTTTTTAAACAAGGCTGAAAGCCATTATATAACAAATTACAAGAGGCCAAAGATAGGCGTATAAACTTGAAGAGAAAGATTTACTTTTGTTAACTCCAAGCTTGACTTGGCCTTAAAATAAAATATATTTTTCCTTTGTCCTTGCATGAAGCTTATTCGTTTGATGAAGCGCACCCATCCTTGTCATGAATCGTCCACCTCTTTTTTGCATGAAAATCCACGCAGATGTCAATTTTTTAACTCCACATGAGCTGCTTGATTACCAAGTTGTAGTATTTGAAAACTGAGTTGGACGAAGAGATCATTATCTTTCGCATGAAATTTTCTAGTGGACGTGGCGTTTAAATCAATTAGTCAACTCTAAATCTGGAATAGTCAACTCCTCGTTATAACTCGGAACTCCTTTGGAAGCCGGATTTAGTCCTTCGGATGCATGCGCTGAATGAAGACGAATAGGTCTTTAATGATCAGTCAACTGAAACTTTGATCGTTTATTCGAAAATAGCTCTTATGTTCGAAAATAACTCCAACGTTTGCTTGTATTTCGTTCTAATTTTGATCGTGTCTATTTCTGGTAGGATTCCGTATTCAATTTTTCGTCGGATTATCTATTTTCTATACTTTTCTGCACAGTCGGCTTCCATTTATTTTGGATTTCCTGTTATCTCCTTAGTTTCAACGGTTACTTCTTGCAGGAAAAAATTGACGCCCTGTAGGACGTCACCGAAAACTGTCATATTTCCTCCGGCTATATTTCTTCGGGCTTTTTTCTGTCTTTTTTCTCTGTCGGCTCTTTTGTATTGGTCGCTGAGTCATATTCCCGCGGACTTCTTTTGATGACATGTCTTTGCCTCATTCCCGCGGGTTTATTTTCGCTTTATTTCTTGCGGCCTTTTTGATTTGTCTAAGCTTCTGAATTCCTTCGGACTTTTCGTTCGAAGGAATTCCTTCGAACAAAAAGTCCGAAGGATTCCAATTGTTTTTTGCCTTTGCTTTTTTGAAACGTCCTTGGTCTTGTTTATATATTGACTTATGCCATTTCCGAATTCATTCGGACTTTTTGTCCGAAGGAATTCCTTTGGACAAAAAGTCCGAAGGATTCTTTCTTTGCCTTTGCTCTAAAATGTGCCCTTCGGCAGCCAGTTCAAGTGTCCTCCGCCAGTCCAAGTGTCCTTCGCCAGTGCCCTTCGGAAAAATTGGAGGGCACTCGAGCTTTTTGCGACAGTTTGTGAATTTGGCCTTTCTCCTGCCCGAAGGGTAGGTGCCCTTCGGGATTGTTGTGTCCCTTCCGAAGGGTATTTTGCCCTTCGGAACTCTTGAAACTGTCTTTTCCTTGCCTTTTTCAACTTTTCCAAATTTCTTCTAAGTGTCGAGAGAGTCCGTAGAATTTTTTTGAGTGAGTCCGTAGAATTTTTCTGAGTGAGTTCGTAGAAAATCTTCTGAGTAAGTCCGTAGAATTTTTCTGAGTGAGTCTGTAGAAACTTCTGAGTGAGTCTGTAGAAACTCTCTTGAGTGAGTCCGTAGAATTTTTCTGAGTGAGTCCGCAGAAACAACAAAGGAAAACAATGAATTCTTCCTTCCTTGGCTAGAGATGAGAACTTCCCAAGTGGCAAGAAAAAATCTGACTTGTGGAAGATTTGTCAACAGGGACACCGGAGGTATGGGGCTCATTGACGTGGCTTGTCAAGGAGTTGCCTTATGTGCCAAATGGATTGTTCGGGCCATTGAAGGTAAGGAAGCTTGGAAGGTGTTGTTTCAACACTGCATATCTTTAGGCCTTCTCAAAGGCAAAAAAGCCTAGAAAAGGCTTGGCTTCTTAATCTGCTCATCATCAAAACCCTTGTTCAAATTACAGGGTCATTTGTGGCTAAAACTATCTGAAAAGCATGGGAAAAGATCAAACCATGGCTTCTCTAAAATGGCTCAGGGTTTCGAGATGGGTTGTCTATTAACTCACATTCACTATGGTGGTCACCTGTTATCAACTTCAACGAAGTCCCTCTGGCCAAGGTTCCTTGGATCAATGCTCTCAAGTTGTTTCGTAGAGGCATTCATACTGTCCAAGACATCTTTTGTAAGCAGTTTCGCTCTTGGCTATCTTGGGAGAAGGTGAAAACCAAATTCCGGTTAGCCAACGCTAATAGAGAATCTTACGAAGGAATCCTTAATGTTGTTCCACTTTTAATGCTTCACAAAATCTCTATTAATTTTGCTCGTTTGTGGAAGGACTGGAAGTGGTATGTTTGAAACTCTGTTTCGTAATTACACTCCCTGACTTGGCTAGTGGTGGCTTACTCCCCACATGCCTATGGTGGATGAGCTTAACTCTCGTTGGGGTCTTCATTCTTTAGAGTATACCTGGTGCCCATTTTCATATTGTTTGGGAGGCTTGCTTAGAGCCTAAGTTAGCTCACTTTGCTTGGTGTGTTCTGTATTAGGGCCTGCCTATAGGCAAACGATTTGTGCATTTAGGAATTTCCCTTCCCAAATGCCCTTTCTGTGGCCATCTGGAAATGCTCGCTCATCTTTTCTGGGATTGCTCAAAATCCCAAAGTGTTTGGACATGGATTCATGACCTTTTCAAGCCTTTCCAGCTCGAGTTTTTTCAGTGGCAGCATATCCTTCTTGAAGATAAACCCACCTTGGCTTTTAAATACACCCAAGTCTGACATACTTTCAAAGTGGAGATTCTATTTTGGTTATAGAAAGAAAGAAATAATGTAGTGTTTAGCAATGTTTTTTCAGATTGTAATTTTTTTGCTCTCAACAAATCCTCTATTATTTCCAATGTGCTTTTGCAAATTCAAGTGCAGGCAAATAAAGTTGCCATAGAGCTTGGCCATCTTCAGGACCTTCTCACTCATTGGGGAGATGCTCGTTGTGCTATGGCACGGATTCCTCCTCCGCCCAAGGATAACAGAATTTTTGGAAGAAATGCTAGTCCTCCTCCCTGAGGTGGACACCGATGCAGCCGGTCTCGGCGCCGCTCTCACAGTGGCAATCCATATCAACGCATGTCTCCTCTTGGAGAGCAGCGAGGGTGGCAAACCTTGCTTCCTTCCCCTGCTGGGAAGGATGGTTGGGGTGCTCCTCCTCTGCATCAAGATGCTTGGGGGGGCGCCACTTGGAGGTCAGACAGACATGATGGACAAGTTCCCTGGACTGTCTTTTGCCATTTCTCCTACTCAACCGCAAGAAGATGACAAGGACACTGCTCAGGTATTTGGTTGGGAGCCAATTCCAGATGGCAATGACTTGCCTAGCTCGGGTTGGGGTCTGGATGATATGGATTCTTCGCCTTCCAGCCTTGTTCTGGCAGCGTAATGTTTCCTTTTATGATGTTATGATGACTCATTCCTAGGTGAGGCCTAGCGTTGTTTTTTGTTTCTGTTGTTTCCTATTCCTAGGCTTGGCCTAGTTTGACTTGAGGCGTGCTTCCATACCGCCTATTTTTTTGTGAATTATTTGTATATTATATATTTTATTAATATATAGATATATTTCATTAAAAAAAAAAAAGATTGTCATTTTCAAAGGGTCTACTAGTGATTTACAGACTCCTTTTGTTTATTTTCTATAACGGTTTATTGTAAAAATTAATATTTATTTAATTCTACCCTAAGAGAATATTCCAGTATAAGTGTTCTATTGCAAAAATCAGAATTTTGTTAATTGTCCTAAAGGGACATTACATTTCTATGGGTTTGACCTTACCAATTTGCTATCAGTCATCTACAAAAATTCCCTAGTCTGTTTCTAACTTGCTTAAACCATACTTACGCTGTCTCTAGAACATTAGATCAGTATTCCTGTGTTTCAAATGAATCCGTCAAACTTAGACACCTACGGAATTTTGGAAGCGTCCAAGCCTAACGGAGCCACCTCAACATCCAGAAATGATCATTTTTCAAATTTAAATTATCTTTATGGGTTGCCCTGTACGTTTTGCATGTTAGTGGTGTGAGAAAGTATGCAAAGAGTCCCATATAGGTCTAAGCTTATTTCATAATCTAACATCATCTAGCATTGTCAAGCAAGCCTATTCGAAGACTTGCACATTCAAAGGGATGCTCTAAACTTCTTACTTCAACAATCAATCACAAGGAGCAGGCCTTAGCCAAGTCTGAAGCACTTAGGCCAAGCCAAGTTTGTTATTTGCCAAGTGTTGAAAGCTAGATTATAGGTTACATTCATTAAAAGAGCACCATTGCACACATACACCTAATGGGGAGAACTATGTACGGTTTGACTTCCCTCTTAGGAGTATTGGATATGTAGGCAATGCTCAACGATTCATTGGAGAGTGGTTGATGTCAACTCAACCCACCTCTTTCCCCTTTTGCAGGCCTAAACCTAGTGTTGAAAGTGGACCTAGGGTTTTAAAGAAAATAAGACAAGTTTTTGGATATTGTGAACATATTGGGCCCTTGATATTGCACATTGAAACAAATTACAAGCAGGTGCAACGGCCTGTGCCAAAACAAATGCACAATCTACCTAGATGAATCCGGCAGAGGACAAACGCAATTGTCTGACGCAAGTGTCCACAGACTGATGGATTTGTCCTGGGGGTTCTAGACACCAGTTCTTGATCTGAGCGACTCACAATCTACTTCCAACCCTTCCTGTCACTTGCGCACTGTCTTAGTCCTGCATAGAACAAAAACATGCTAAGTATCTAAATCCCGTAGGTCATTTCTATTTATAAAAAGCGCAATTGTTCAATCAAACTTTGCTTTTACATTCAGATTTTTGTTTTCTTATAATACATTAAACAATCTAAATCAATCCTTAGTTTTATCTAGTTTAGGTTCACTTAATCTAAAACAAGGTAAAATAGTTTGATGCCTAAATAAATAAAATGGAGCATGCCACCTAAGCAAATCTTGGGTCTCCTCCTTTTATGTAGAATAATTAGTAAGAAGTTTTACATAGAGTATCATGTTTATCCTTTTATCTTATCGGATTCTTTGCCATCTTAGGACTTACATTAATGTTACAGGGTATTACAACCTTAAAGTAGGTTTATGAGATTAACATTTGATAAAGGTTGTCTACAACCTTGGTTTTTGCTATTTGTGCTAATTGTCCATTAAATACGAAAGATAATAAATCTAATTCAAGTCATGCCTAGTGGACTTATTTCCATGCCAAGTATTATGTAACCTTCTTAAACTTGTTTATAAACTTGAACCTTCCTTTCACTTTTATACTTTACCCTTCAAGGGGTTTCACCTGTAGCATTTAAACTTGGACTTACATATTTTGCCAACGAAGGACATGCAAGAATTCTGTATATAGCTTAACAGGTTGCAGTCAACCATTATTAAATATTACTCATTTTACCCTTCTGAAGATCATAAACTTGATCGCCAACTTTACCTTGATGGTTTATACTTGATAATATAAATTTCCACCTTTAAGTCTGTTAGTTCCCAACTCATTGCCACTGTTCAATTCTTTACTGTTAGATTACATTTATGGAGTAAAACTATAGAACTTTTTCTTGATTCCAAAGAGAGAAATATACCTCTATTAAATATTTACTTATCACAACCATGGTTACGCTTAGACCTTTCATAGCTTGGTAAACAGGGTTTACTTTTTAATAACTTGCGAATTTATATTAAAAATAATAACTTGGTATGCCTTCACATCTCCTCACAATAGGTTATTTTATATACAAAAATTATCTCAGTATATACAGGTAACATACAAGTTCTAGATATCTTGTTAAGGTGTAGTAAGGAATTTATATTAGGCTTTGTAGAAATCTCTTTAGGTTTTAGATATGATATGAGCCACAACAGGCCTAAACATAACCCCGTACAGGTTTTTACTGCTCCATTAGCCTTTGTCTCACTCAAATAACCAAGGTCTTTATTCCCAAACAAAATTTCCTCAAATACTAATATTTTTTTACCATTTTATTATAAACAACCTTGTAAATCACATCACTAGTTATACCAAAGGTATTTATCCTCAACATATAGATCAGAAACCTAGGCAGGATTTCAAAAACACCTTCAATAGACAAGAATGAGCTATGACTCAATGAACTGAAATCCCTCACCATTACACACACACACATATCATGGTATAGAAAACTAAGGCAGACGTACCAACTGAACGTAAAACTTAATTGTACAAGTCTATTACCTTACAGAAGTAAAATCCATTTCCTTTTCAAGCGGTTTAGTTCAAATTTAAGAACTATACCTGGATATATATTGTCCATGGCAACTTAAATTGCCACCAAGATCTATCTATAACTCAATTGAGATAAAACACCCAGTGAATACCTCACAAACTACAAACTTATACAAAGCATTCAAACCTAGTGCCACCTGTAATTAAACAATAAAAAATGTAACTAATCAAATGCCATCTCGCTACAAATTTTAAACAAAAATAATTACTTACTTTTTGGTTTCTGCTGTGTAGGTTGTTCTGGCTTGGAGTTTCTTGCCAAGAAAACGCTTCTTCTTCCCTACTTCCTTTGTCTTTCTCTTTCCACTTTTTCCTTGTTTTCACTGTGTAAGCTTATCCACCAAACAGTGGCTCGAATAATGATTCCAAAAATCACCCATAAAAACTCTTAAAGTGGCCATGGACTACGATGCTTAAACAAAATCCATGAACATGGTTCTCTTAATAGGCCTGAACTTCCTCTTCCATGTTAATGGTTCTCTTAATCAAAGGACCATGATACTCAAACAAAATCCACGAAGGGATCCAACACAATATTCCTACTATAATTTCTTCTCTCCTCCATATTGTTGGCCACTCATTTCCATGATTAATAGACCAAACAACAAAAAAAAAAACCCTTGCATTGACTGTACCAAGGTTTGACTTTACCTGAGTGAGGTAAAAGAATAGGGTTATGGCTATAATCCCTGCCCTTTTATTTTTAATATAAAAATACTTTTATCATTTTTTTAAAAACTTTTCTCATTGCTTACAAAGCCCAACATTTAACTCAATAAAAATCTAAGTTGGTGACTTAAATTCACCTTTCCTTAAAAAAGAATTGCTTTAGACCATGCTACTAAGTAGCTCAAATGCCTTTTTAACATTTAGGCAAGACTGCCTGGTAGACTCGAGTTTTTAAATTATCATGTTCTTGCACTTGAACAAGATCTACGTTGTAACCAAATACTTTCCTTGTTCCAAAATTTGTCATTAACTTACCAAGACTTTTTTTCTTAATTACTATTTTTGCACAACCAAATTATTGTAACCTCTTACGCATAGCACAGTGAAAAGTGTTGAATTGTGACTGAAAACTTGTCAAAATACATAGGTTACGTGTGCAAAATATCGTGCATAAACCAAACAATGACACGACACAATATAAGCATGCGAATACTGACATCTAAGATCAATTTAAATTTTTTGGTTCTTTTTCATTCTTCATTTCTCTTTTCACCCTTTCTTCTGTGTTTTTCCCACAAACGTGCCTAGCTTCAAGTGGCCAATCCAGGCACCTACAAAACAACCAAATGAACTTCAGCGATAATTTTTTTTCTTAGGATATCAATAATCTTAAATAAATCAAATAATATTGAATAAGCGTATAACAAAATTAATTCAAGTACAATACTTTATCAAATGATTAAAAAAAATTCACAAGTACCGCTTCGGTAATAAAATGCTGAGTGAAATTGATTGACTACGAGTCAAAAGCGTTGGAGGGAGAGCGTGGGAAGTCTTTTGAATTGGTCGTATGGCGGGAAAGTGGATTTCTAATGTAGGAGAAGGATAGTGAAGAAGATTCTGATGCGGATGCAGAGTTCAAAAAATAGTTCGATGGGGGCCCATGGGAGGCATCTTCCAAGGTGGAGACTGGGAAAAGTAAGGCAGAAAGCTCGACCGCCTCCGAGAGCAAAATGTGGGCTGACAACATGGTTAGGAAAAGGATAGAGAAAACCCTTGGAGAGGGAGAAAGAAGCCGATTCATCCTGGTTCCTTTGAGGCAAAATAACTCCCTCAGTGTGTTATTGCTAGATAGGATTGTGGAGAGATACAATATGAGGATGGAATTTGCACTTATAGGTAGGTTATTTGGTCCCGGGCCCAATATTGATGTTTTAGGGGGTGGGCTAGTAGAAAGTGGAAGCCCAAAGGTCACCTTGAGTTTTCAGCTATGGGGAAGGGCTTTTTTCTTATTGCTTTCTCCGCTAAACAAGATTTGGTCAATACTCTGATGGGTGGCACTTGGTTCTTGGGCAAATCCAATATGTTCCTAAAAATTGGTGCACTAGGTTTGATCTTGAGTGCGAAAAGCTTAATGAGTTTCCCCTATGGGTAAGGCTTCCAAGGTTACCATTGGAATATTGGGAAGAAGTGTTTGCAGGGATTGCTAAGTCCATTGGTCAGCTGATAGAAATCGACCCAGTGACTAAGTCTAGGAAAAGATTGATTTTTGCTAGGTTTTGTGTTTCTACTTCCTTGGATAAGACCCTTCCACCTTCTATCAAGCTATTGTCTAAGTATGAGGACTGGAATTAGGGGATAGAATATGAGAACAAGATGGTGTTATGCCAAACTTGCCACAAGCTAGGGCATGAATCTAAAGGATGCCCAAAAGTGAATAAGGACAAAACGAACTGGAGGAAGAAGGAAGAAACCAATAAGGATCTTCCCCAATCCCCCTTCAATCTGGAAGACAAATTTCTTGGTGAAAATCTCACAAACCAAGCTAAGAGGGAAGAAAGAATCAACAACCAGGGAGTGGAAAGTGCCCCAAAACCAAAGTTGGGGGTAGAAAAGGTCAATAGAGTATAGAAACTAATAGTCCTAAACCAGAGAAGGATATTAAAACCATAGATTAAAGTTAGTCAAGGGCAAGAGAAGGAATCCTCAGGATTGAAGGAAAAGGGTCTAGTAGATGGAGCATAAACCAAGCCTCTTAGCCAAGGAAAGTCTCTTCCTAATGACGCTGATAAGTTAGCTTCTCCCTCAAAGCTTTTGGAAATGAGAAAGATGGTGGACAAAGATGGATTTGGCTCTAAGATAATTGACACCCTTGAGGAGGTGAAGTTGACTTCTCCCACTGAACTTAGCAAATCCCAAGCTGTGGAGGATAGCAAAAATTTTGGATCTAAGATGGCGCTTATTACATAGGAGAAGTTTGTTCCTTCACTATCTCAAGGTATGGGTTGCATCTCCTCGACTCCTAGCCAAAACTTTAGTAGTAGACAAATCCGTAGTGGGAATAAACTAGTGGAGTTGGAAGACGAGCCAAAAAAGGAAAGAGGAAGGCCTACAGGAATGGAAATAAGAACCAAGGAAACACCAATGGAGGTGGCCAACGGAATCCAAATAACTCTAAAGATGGGAGGATCTAAGGGTCCAACCAAACTAAGAAAATGAAGGTTATCTCTTGGAATACAAGGGGGCTCAACAACCTCAATAAGTAGAGGATAGTAAGGAATTTAAGGAAGAATCATAGACCAAACATTTTATTGATTCAAGAATAAAAAATTTCAGAAGAAACCCTTAATAAAATCAAGGATAATATTGGGAGTAAGGTAGAGGGAGTATGTATGAGTTCCAAAGGAGCCTCGGGAGGGATAGATACTCTTTGGGATCCTCCAGTGTTTGAAGGGGAAGTTCTAATAAAAAAAGATCACCACATAGCAATTTTGTTCACGAACGAGGACAACAAAAAGATTTGGGAGTTATCTAATATTTATTCCCCCGATACAGTTCAAGGAAGAAGAATATTTTTAAATGAGCTGAAAGCTTTCAGAACTACCTATAGGGAGATCAAATGGATGATTGTAGTAAATTTCAACACTCCGCTTTCTCCGCTGGAAAGGAAGGGAGGAGTCCAGGTTCTTACTGGGAGCATGGAGGACTTAAGCGGACTTATCATGAACTGTGGCCTTTTGGATGTTGACCTAAGTGGAACCAAATTAATCTTGTCAAACAGGGGAAGCACTTATTCAAGGTAGGTGAGATAGATTCCTTATTTCCCCAGAATGGATTGACAATAGGACTACGAGCCTCTCCTCTCTTTTGAAGACCAGGTTTGATCACAAACCATTGGTTTTAGTCATGCAAGAGGACAAAAAAGGGGTAATTATCCCTTTAGATTTAAAAACATGTGGCTGTAGCATCCGGACCTCAAAGCTAGAGTAAGAGACTAGTGGAGTGAGGAAGTAGATGGCTCAACGATGTTCAAGCTGGCCAGATAGCTGAGAAATATAAAAATCAACATCAAGAAATGGAATAAAAATATATTCCGTAACATCTTTGAGCAGAAGGCAAAAATTATAGTGGAGTTATCGATTTTGGAAGAGATGGAAGCTGCTGGGTTGAATCAGGGTATCTTGGACAGAGAGGAGCTACTTAGTGAGTTTCACTTGTTGGAAGCCAAGGAGGAAACCTTTTGGAGACAGAAATCAAGATATCTTTGGTTGAAAGAGGGAGATATGAATACTAAATTCTTCCATACCTCAACTCTAAGACGAAGGAAATCAAATAAGATCAAGGAGTTGGAGAGAGAAGACAAGGACACAAGTTTAGACCCATAAGTGATAAAACAGAAAACATTTTCATTCTACAAGAACCTTTTATCAGGGAAGAATAAGCTAGTTCCAATCAAGGAGGCCTTCTTAAGTCTCTTCCCCAACATAATTTCTAAAGATGACAATGAGCTTTTTACAACTCCTACAATGGAAGAAGTCAAAGGGATTGTGTTCTCAATTGAGGTGGATAAGGTGCTTGGGCTAGGGGGTTTCCTGCCTGGCTTCTTCTAACATTTCTGGGAAATATTAGATAAGGATGTGTGTCTCGCTATGGAAGAATTTATGCATTCAGCAATGGCTTGAAGAAGGTTAACAATGCTTTTCCAATGCTCATTCCCAAGAAGGTGGGGTCAAAGTACTAACAGATTTTAGGCCTATTAGCCTCTGCAACACCTTCTACAAAGTCTGTAAAAATCCTCTAACAATTAGACTATAGGGTATCCTTCCTCGAATCATATCACACAATCAAGGTACCGTTTTCCAACGAAGACAAATAACAAACAACATAGTGCTGGTTCATGAGGCGGTTCACTCAGTGGACAAATTAGGTAGGGCCGATATGGTTTTAAAGTTAGACATGAAAAAATCTTATGACATACATAGTGTCTTGGGAATTCCTTGCTAAAGTTTTGGGTTCAATCCCAAGTTCAGGAAATTGATCTCTTCGTGCATTTCTACACCTTAGTTTTCTGTTCTTATTAACGGGATTCTAGTAAGATTCTTCCCTGCAAAGAGAGGTCTTAGGCAGGGAGACCCTATTTTCCTGTACCTTTTTCTCATGATTGCTAAGGCGTTGGGGAGGAGTTTCAGGAGTCAATTTGGAGAGGGTCTGCTGAGTGAAATGAGTATAGCCCCAAACGTGGACCTAGTTACCCACCAACAATTTGTGGATGTCACGATCATCTTGGGGGAAGCCACGATCCAGGGGATCAAATCAATCAAAACCATCCTTTCCGAGGAGGTTCTTGGGCAATGCATCAATATGGAAAAGAGTTCTCTCTTCTTAATACTTTGAAGTTAGGCAAAGAAGCATCTCCAACATTCTTGGATGTCAAATCAAAAGTTTCCCCTCAATCTACTTGGGGATGCCTCTCTTGAGAGGTAGAATGGATCCAAGTTGCTGGAGTACTCTACTGGACAGGTTCAAAGTAAGCTATTTGGATGGAAAGACTGTCTACTAAGTCCAGTAGGGAAGTTGCAGCGCTTGAAAAGCTCTATGCAGAATTTGCCTATATACTTGATGTCCCTTTTCAAGATTCCAACCAAGGCAGTAGAAAAAATCGGAAGGATCCAAAAAATATTCTTTGGTCAGTTACAGAGAAGTGAAGATGTCACTTGGTGGAATGGGAGAAAGTTTGTCTTCCCAAAAATCAAGGAGGCCTTGGGCTGAGGAGCGTTAGGGTGATGAATAAAGCTCTCTTAGCCAAAATGTGATGAAGGTTGATGATGGAAGATAACATTTGGTCTAAAATAATTAAGGCCAAATATCTTGATAACTGTGAAGCAAATGATTTCCTGACATTGGAAAACCCTCCTCTAGGCTCGGTGTTTTGGAATCACATGGTGAAGGGCATGAAGTTTCTCGGGAAGGGGTGTAGATGGGATGTGGGCAGGGGTGATAAGGCAAGATTTTGGGATGATGCATGTTTACTCAATGGCCCCTTAAGCTCGGTGAAGTTGTGGGACAAAGTTAGTAGCAAAATTAAAGAAGAAATGGGGGATAAGGAGGAGGACTACATGGTAGAGTCAGCTCAAGGAAGAGAGTGGAAAGTCATCCACCTAGAAAACTCAGAACCCCTTAAATCTTGGAGAATGTGAATATGTTGAATGAGAAGTTAAGAAGCTTTCACATCATCTAGGTTCTTAGAGAGGATGAACTAGTCTGGTCCGCCACAAAGGAGGGGTCTACAATGTCAAGTTGGTTTATTTCATGGAGTTGGATCAAGCCGGTGATGGATTCCCATGGGAAATGCTTTGGGAGAAAGACTTGATCCTAAAGTCAACCTATTTTCATGGTTGGCTACCCAGAACATAATTCTAACAATGGACAACCTTAACAATAGGGGAATTATGCTCTGAAACAAGTGTGTTCTTTGTGAAGATGAGGGGGCCATTTCCTCATCCTATGCCCCTATGCAGCAAGCAAGGTCCTAGACATGTTATTAGAGGAGTTTGAAGTGGCATGGATGAGGCCGAACTCCATGCTAGATTTCTTCTATTAGTGTATTCCCCCTTTTTTGAGCCCCCCCCTAAAAAACTATGGAATTTGACCTTCCATCATCGTTTTTGGGGGCTGTGGAAAGAGCATAATAGGAGAATTTTACAAAATAAAAAGAGCGGGATTCAGAGAGTTGGTTCAAGGATAGTGGAGTCAATTAAGGAGAACTATCAAGTCATCAAAAACAGGGTCAAGGATTGTAAAAACACTGAACAAAATGTGGTCAAGTGGATTCCACCCCCACCCAACTTGGTCAAGCTGAACTTTGACGGGGCAATTAAGGGAAACTTGGGCCCAACTGGAGCAGGAGTAATCATAGATAGTAGAGGACCCTTCGTAGTTGTGTTCGCCAAACCTCTCGGGAGTCAAACTAATAACTTCGCGGAAGCATTTACACTGTTGGGAGGAATCTAATTGGCTAAGGAGTCGGGTTGTAGGAGATTGATTATTGAGGGGGATTCCCTCAATATAGTGAACTATTTTAGGAATTCCTCAAATCCCAGTTGGACGATTAAAAACATCATCAATGATGCCCGCGCCTTGCAAGTCCACTTTCAGGGAATTTCTTTCACCCATACTTATAAGGAGGGGAACAAAGTGGCTAAATGCTTTGCTAATTGGGGAGTTACTAAGACTGCTAGCTTACAATGGGTTAATTCCAACGACCTTCCACTACTCATTATAGATATTATAATTAATGAAGCTAGCAGACAGAATTCCCAAGGATATCAACTCATGTGACGTAATGATGAATGAGGCAATCACGGCTAATAAGACCAGTTATGGGTTAATTAAGCACTTTGAGAAGTGGATTAGAATATTGCATTCGGTAAATATGAACTGTCAAGTCATAGTTTTACCCATGCATGTGAAGGAGGGTTCAAGCAAATTAGCTATTATTAAAATGACGAGAGTTAAAGATTTGAGTGTCCTCACTTGTGCAAGGCCGTGGGAGTTAGGAATGAAAAGTATGTGGACAATCAGAAGATTTTTCAAGGATGAGAACTTCATTACAAGTTCTCATAACTTCAATTTGGAGAGCAAAACTATCCTCTGTCTTACTTTTGAGGGGACTAAGAGGCATTAGGGGAGGAAGAGCATTTGTGCCATAATGGGTGGAGGGAGAGCACATACTGAACCTTCATCTTGCAAAGCTGCCAAGAAAGTGCCAGACTCCTGGAAGATACTGCAGAAAGGCAAATTGTCTAATTTCATGGAGAAAGTAAGGGGCCATGACCTAGTTTTGTTGGTTGAGTTTGCCAAAGCATGGAAGGGAAGGGTTGTTTCTATGAGGGGAGTCAAAATAGATTTCACCGAGGAGTACATTGCCTCCATCATTGGTATATCAATGGATGGTCACAAAGTCTTCAAGGACGAGGTGCAAACGAATTAGAAATCAACAAATTCTTTATGAAAAATGAACTAGTGGAAGAGTCTAAAGATGGAGACAGAATCATAGGGACCTCTCTACCATGGCCGTGGGTGGAGGTCGGTCTGCAGGTAATGAAGTACATCACCTTGAAGGGAAAATATTCTAGGTTATACTCCTACCAGTTCTCTATCCTTCGGATTTATTCAAGCAGTTGAAAGAGCAAATTCTAAAGAGAACAGTTGTTTTGTGGTTTTACAAAGGGGCAAAGATCATTTTGAAGTTCTAAAGGGTTTGAATCCTTCGGACTTTTAGTCCGAAGGGTCACTAGTTGAAGATTCAATTGGTTTGGACATTTTGTCCGAAGGAAATGGCACTTGTTTAAAACCCGAAGGATCACTAGGAGAGGAGGACCTTAGTAAAAAATATCCAAAGGGTCGAAACTACCAAAGATGCTGAAGGGTTCATTCATTTGGCGAAGGGTCATTTTATCGACCAAGAGGCCATTTGCAAAAACTCCGAGGGGAAAATGACAAGAGGTAAGAGGCTGAAAGAAAGAGTCCATTACAAGAAACCCGAAGGGCAGGGTACCCTTCAGAAGGGTCATTTTAAACATTCCCGAAGGGCACTTACCCTTTGGGAAGGTACAGGAGCAAATTCAAAACCTTTGCAAAAAGCCCAGGTGCCCTGCATTTTTTTTGAAAGGGCACAGACGAGAGACACGAGCCCTTGCGGAGGGCACTTGGTCGGTGACATGACCACTGTGACTTTCCCGAAGGGCGCATTTCGAAGGTAAAGGAAGAACAAAGGAAACCTTCGGGCTTTTTGTCCGAAGGAATTCCTTCGGACAAAGAGTCCGAAGAAATTCGGAAAATCACAGAGACAACAAAGTCCGAAGGAATGGTTCAAGCAAAAGGCCAAATCAATTCTTTTGGGTATTTTGCCTGAAAGAAAGGAGAGAACAGAGTGGTCAAGCTTCGGACATTTTTGTCCGAAGACGAATGCCAGAAGAAATTAAGGGTCAAGACAGAGGTCCAAAAGAATTCTTTCGGGAGATTTATCCGAAGGAAATGGACAGAAACGACTCGGAAAGATAAGCTTAAAGTCTGAAGAAGAATTTCGAAGGCCAAAGGAAGAGACCAAGATAATTCTTGCGGACATTTTATCCACAGGAAAATGACTTAATAGAAGCAGATAACAAAGGCAAAGCAGAAGGATTAATTCCTTTGGGCTTTTTGTCCGAGGAATTCCTTCGGACAAAAAGTCCGAAGAAATTCGGAGTAAGCCGCCAAAGGATAGAACCCGCGGAATAAAAGCCCGAGCCAAAGGAAAAGAAAAGGAAGATATCCTTCGGAAAAAAGTCTGAAGGAATTCCTTCGGACTTTTTGTCTAAAGGAATACTTCGGAGGATAAAGCCGAAGGAAAGAAAGCCGCAAGAAATCCTTGGAGATGAAAAGCAGTCTGAAGGAAATTGCAGAGAAGAGAATTCCGAAGGAAATTGCAGAGAAGAGAATTCCGAAGGAAATAAGAAGACTAAGGGTGACGTCCTGCAAGACGTCAAATTTTGACCGCGGGAAGTAACCGTTGAAACAAAGGTAAAGCTGGAATTCCGAAAAAATTAAAATCACGGGAAGTTGACCTCAGATTAAGTGACGGAGAGTTAAGAAAAGGCCAAATGGAAGAAATATAGACAAATACCTCCGAATATAGAATCCCACCAGAAATAGACAAACAGGCAGACCAGAACAGGGTGAAATACATGCAAGCAGGGGCTATCTTCAAATGCCGGGCAAAGCTTTAGTTGACTGATTATTGAAGCCTTGTTCATCTCTGGATCAGCTCACGCATCTGAGGGTCCAACTCAGCTTCAACCGAAGTTCCAAATTCGAATGTCGAGTTGACTGTTCTAGATTTAGAGTTGACTAATTGTTAAATGCCACATCTACCAGGGGTTTCCCATGCAAAGGAGAATGATCTCTTCGTCCAACTCAGCTTACCAAATGGTTAACTCAGCTTTCAAACGTTCCAACTCGGCATCAAGCAGCTCATGTAGAGTTCTAAAATTAACATTGGCATGGATCTCCATGCAAATAGAGGTGGGCGGTTCAGAACAGAGACAAGTTCACTTCCTCACGCGCAAGAAGCTTCATACAAAGACAAAAAAGAAAATATATTTAATTGAAAGGCCAAGTCAGCCTTGAGTTAACCAAAGTAAATCCTTCTCTTCAATTTTTTCAACGCCAATCTTAGGTTCTTGTAATTCTCTATATAATGGCTTTCAGCCTTGTTTAAAAAAAAAAATCAATCCCTCTCTTGGTTAGACCAGACTCTGCCATTAGTGAGTTGTGTAACCATTTCAATCAATAAAAGGACTGTACTTTCAAATTTCAAGTGCTGGCATAGTGTATATTTCTTCAGCAATTTGCATAAGTGGTAGATTTCTCTCCCTTCCCAAATTCTGATTCATACCTAGTTGCTAGATTATTCTTATGCAGGTCATGTTCAGTGTTCTTTACATCTTTTGTTGAAGCTGTAAGTGGATGTTAGGTGGCTGCAAAGTGTCTTGTATCAGACCTCTCTCCATCGTTTTTCCCTCATGTTTTGGTCATTGGATTGAACTTCTTCATGAAATATTTATGCATAAGTGATTGATTGAAATCAAAGGTCTTCCTTTTCCCTTGTTTCTTCAGTGTTCAATGTTCCAAGTTGAATGGATCAATCTTTTGGTGTATCGCCCTTTTTAGGTAGGATTTCCCCTTAAAGTTTCCTTCCTTTTCCATGGTAGTCCGCAGCGTAGAGTAGAGATCCTCATTGATACATCATACAGGAACCAGCCTTCTCTGGAGGTTCTTCTCACCATTGAGGCACCCACCCTCGTGAGAAGATCCCATTGTTTCAGCAGGATAGAGGACTAGCCATTTCACGCACGTCTTCGATTCAGGGCGCAGGTCCAGGGTGACAATAGTGACTCCAAAGAAACGATCTAGATGGACTAGTATGTTCTTGGGAAGTTTTGATGAAGGTTGGCATCTTGTTGGCATTTTGCTTTGTCTTTCTATCTGATTTCGGTTTTGTTGTCCTTTGTGTGACCCTAGTGGTCGTTTTTCTCTTTTTCTCTAGCTTCTTGTTGTAAAAGGTTTGGGGCCCTTTCAAAAACCCTGCTTTTTACCCAATAGCAAAGACAAAAAATGGCCAAGTGAAATAAAACAGCCAACAAGATTAAACATCATAAAGTAATAACTGGTCAAGAAGCGCATATAATGTCTATGAACATGCCTTAACTAAAAGTCTCATAAACTCAAACCAATCTGCAGTCATCTACACAAATTAATTTGTACAATTTAGTGCTATATGCACTTATTTAGATGCAACTTGTGCCTAAAAAACGACGATATAACATCCTTCCCCCCTTAAATTGGCAACATCTTAGTTTCAAAATTCAGAACAGGAAGAATTGCCATGAAAAAGATTTTCGTCTTCACATGTAACACTCCTTTCGTTTAATTAGTCCCATTGGACCAAAACTTGCAGTAATTCTTTACCTCGTAGTCTGATGTTGCGATGACCTAGGATCCAAATTGGTTCCAACTGAATATTGCCCTGATCCTCCACTTGCAAATTTTGCTAATTTAAGATGTGAAGGATCAGGTATATATTTTCTTAACATAGATATATGAAACACATTATGAATCTTTGAGAGAGAAGGTGGAAGTGCAATTTTATATGCCACAATTCTGATCTTTTGTAGAATATCAGTAGGCCCAACAAACCTTGGATCCAACTTGGAAGATATTCCAAATTTAATAGAACTTTTCTGAGGGCGTACCCTTAGAAATACTTTATTCCCAACTTGAAATTGTCTTGGAGATCTCATTAAGTTTGCATAGCTCTTCTGTGGATCTGAGGCAACTTTAAGCTTTGCTTTATGATTGTCATTTGCATGTCATATTCTTGCAACAAATCACATCATGCATTAACTATGTTATTTAAATCATCCCATCCACAAAATTTTTGCGTGTCATATTCTTGCAACAAATCACATCATGCATTAACTATGTTATTTAAATCATCCCATCCACAAAATTTTGTACTTTCTTTTAGAAAGTGCTTCAAAAGGTGCCATTTTTAATGAAGTATGATGGGTATTATTGTACGCAAACTCGACCAAACAAAGACAATCTTCCCATTTATATTGCTGGTCGCTACATACATACGAAGCATACCTTCCAGCCCCTGATTTACCAACTCTGTTTGCCCATCTGTCTCTAGATGATATGTAGAGCTGAAATTTAATCTTGTGCCAAAAGCTGAAGTTAAAGTTTTTCGAAACTAAGAAGTAAACATCTTATATCTAACAAAAATCATTACCTCAAGGACACCATGAAGGCAAAAAAATCCTCTAACAAACCATTCAACAAGAATGAAAGCATCATTAGTGAGATTCCCCAGGATAAGGTGGGCAACTTTTGTTTGTTTGTCCACCACTATTAGAATAGTGCCACGCTTCTTTCTTGACTTAGGTAAACCTGAAACAAAATCCATAGAAATGACAACCCACTTTTCTTTTGGATTGTCATTCAAAAATAGCTCTCCTCTAGGGTAGCAATGCTTTTTACCCCTCGAGGTTCTTTCTTTCATACTCTTCTCCCAAATTTGGTTCCCTGTTAGGAACCCATGTCCTAACCATCTATCAATCTTTTTGCATTGTAATAGTCTTAGTTAATTAACTTCGATGCCTATTTTGTATGTAAGATTGATCCTTGAGTATTAAGATTAGGGTTGCAAGGATATTAGGGTTAGG
Source organism: Torreya grandis (assembly GCA_037957365.1). Classification (NCBI taxonomy): domain Eukaryota; kingdom Viridiplantae; phylum Streptophyta; class Pinopsida; order Cupressales; family Taxaceae; genus Torreya; species Torreya grandis. The sequence goes on along the minus strand of JARHVA010003049.1, from coordinate 1,646,445 downwards.
GTTGCAATCGTTATATATTGATTTTGTAATGAAGGAAAAACATCATCTATAATTTATAAGCTAAGCTTTTCTCTCAAGGAGGTTGACCCCTAAAAGAGGTCTGCAATATTTGAATATAATGTCATGTCCCCTTTTTTGGCCTAAGCATAAACATGACCTTTAGCCTAGTTCTTTTGATGCTTTCCCTAGGCTAAGGGAAGAAAGGGAAAAATGAAAACATTGGTTCTAATTTTAAGTTATAAAAGGATACCTTTTTTATACATCTTTTTATATTATAACTTATAAGGTAGCTTGTGTGAAAGGGTTAACTTAACCCTTAATGAATGAAAAGGGGAAAGATCTTTTAAAACCACCTTAACCCTCCCTCCAAGTGGAGCGGCCCTTTTTAGGGGAGGATGTGGAGAATATATTATAAATGGTGGTATGATAATCATTTGAAGCATTACCACAAATTTATGATATTTGATTTTAAGGCTAAAAGCACGAAACGCTTGGCTAGGTGACTTGAAGATGAAAACCTTCAAGGACACAAGGGTTTGGGGATGATAACCTCCACTCCTATTCAGGGCAGCACTACTTTTAGGTGCTGTAATTGCATTTCAGATTTAGTGATTCGGTGATTTGACTCTCTCTTAGGGTGGCGACTTGCTTTGGCAAGTGTGGTTGTGTGGCTTGTTATTGGAAGTCATTTATAGGGTTTTGGAGAGCTTTAGAGGGTGGCGATTTGGTCACTTGTGTTGAAGACCCCATTAAGGGCTGCGCTACAAGGGAATAACCCTCTCCTAGGGTTTGTGAATTTATTGCCAAATTATTCCATCTAGGGTGAATTGGTTGGGTTTGTACGAATATTTTGTGCCCAAATAATATTCCGAATTTTCTATATTATTTCTAAAATTATTTCTTATTTTTGTGAGGGTTTTGGAGGACATGTGGACCTCAAATATTTTAGAAAATTCATAATAAATTATGCATATTTATTAGTCATTTTGGTTCAATTTATGAAGGTTCCATGAAGTGTTGTTGCATGATAAATCAATGATAAAATAAATTAAATATTTTAGATTGGGATGCCTAAGGTTTGAAAGTAATTTCGTATTTTTGAAGGGAAAAACTTGTTTTTTGAAAACCCCAATTGGTGCATTGGGTTTATCCTAATTTTGTGCTATTTTTGAAGGGTTCAATTCAGCTAGGGTTTGCTGTTGGAAAAATCAGAAAACTGATTTCTATCTAGCATTTGCAATAAATTTCAGAATTTAAAAAATATCCCAAAAATGGGACATTTTAGTGGTATCAGAGCCATTTCTTGGCCAGCTGTGTGACAAGGGTTTCATGTCAAACAGTGACATGGATAGAGCTAGGTTCGAGAGGTTCTCTCGAGCACAAGAGTAGATGGAGGAAGTAAGGAATGAATTTTTGCAAATAGTGAAGGACATGAAAGGGGACCAACCCCTTAAAATGGAGGAACAACCCTTTATTCATTGGGATTTGATGGAGTATTATGATGAATACATGGTACATAAACCCCAACTCGGGAGGTTAATGAGCTTCAATGAGTTTGTAACATGGAAGCAAGGTAAAGGGGGAACCAAGGAAGGAAGGAACAGCCCGGAAGATATGTAAGAGGACTTGGGAAGATTGTTCTTCCTACTTTTGATGGGGATCCAAACACACCGGTGAGGGCATGGGTAGACAATGTAAACACATACCTTGATTTGTGCCCTAGGGGAGAAAAAGAAGCCTTAACCTTTTTTCTAAAGCATTTGGAAGGAGCTACCCATGCTTGGTGGCATGTGGAAATGAAGAAACAAAGACATGACTTCATTAAAACATATGAGAAATTAGGTGAAAGACTCATTAGATGGTTTGATGAGAAGAAGATGGAACCTCCAAAATCAGAAATTTTGAAGACACCTAAGGGGGACTTTCAATTGTGTAAAGGGCAGCCAAGGAAACATTCAACTAAGCAACAAATTTCTGAGAGTTTGGGGCAGCCAGGGCCTAGTTTTCAGTTGTCCAAGGGGCAGCCAACACATGAATTTGTTGAGCCTCAAAAATCAGAAGTTTCAGGGCAGCCAGAAGCAAATTTTCTGTTATATAAGGGGCAGCCAACACATGAAAATTCTGAGTATTGAAAATCAGTGAATTTGGAGCCACGTTTGACAAGCTTCCAACTGATTTTGAGCCCAACCAACTCAAAAAATTTCTGACTTGAATGTAGAAAATCTTGAGTTGTATAAGGCTGAGTTTGATGGGCAGCCGAGTATTGAATCTTCTGAAATACATAAATGAGAAAATTTGGGGCAGCGAATGACTGATTTTTCTGAGCCACAAGAACCAGAAAGTCAAGGGCAGCCAAGTGAAGGTTTCTAGCAAGTTATGAAGCAACCAATGGGGATGCAAATGGTAGGCACTAAGGTGGAAGTAGCCGAAAAATTAGAACTTCCAAATGTGAAGCAAGGAGAAGTTGTTCAACAACTTCATTAGCAACCAAAAGATCCAAAAGAAAATTAAGTTTGGATATGGATAAGGAAGCCATAATGGAAAGGTATGTCATGAAAGATAATTTTTGTATTGTTTCTTATCATAGATCATTTTCTTTGCCTAGTTTCAGATTTCAAGAGGAAGCTTGAAAGAAACAATGGGTGTTAACTCTTGGAAATGAGGCCCAAGTCATAACAACGTTGGACAAGGCAAAGGGATCCCTTGAAGGGGTGATGCCAAATAAAAAGAGGGAACACTTGAAGGCAATGGTTGCTAAGGTTGATTTGCCTACAATCAAGTATGCAATGGAAGCAACAAAATCGGAAGTGGCAAATGTTGATATTGATATTGCCAACAATGAGAAAGAAATGAAGAGCTCTAATTGAAGAAGGGATTTTTCCCATGTAAATTTAAGGATTGGGCATGACAATTTTCTAACATGGTTGTGGGATCCAGGTGAGCCTTACAAACATGATTTTGTTATTATGTTATATTGTGAAACAAAGAACAAAGCTTGGACCATCATGGAAAGGCGTATAAGCAAGAAGTATCATGATCCAAGGATCAAAGGAAGGATTGTAAGTAGCACATTAATTGCTGTTTTCCCCATTTCAGTTTGCTTTCCATCAACTTTTTTGTTGCTATGGTGAATATTGGCCCTCAGAAGGTGTGTCTTTTACACCTCAACACCATGGGAGTGGCTCACACATGTCTGAGTGGATTTCCAGCCACTATCAGGGGAAGATTGAAGAGGGAAACAACTTGCTACAGCCATGTCAACAATGACATGAACATATCTTTTGAAATCCGGGTGAAAGAGAGTTGCAATGAAGAATCAAGGCATCAAGGAGGGATGCACATCCTGTTTATAGAGCTTGATAAGATGATAAAAAATGTGTTATTAAACACCCTTGTTTTTACTAATGTGTTTGTTCCATGTGTAGGTTCAATAGGGGAACCGGTTACAATGACCGTAAAGAGTGCAAGGAATGTTATACATGAGCAACCAATTGGACATGGTAGAAACCACCCGACTTCATGGTTGGAAAGCTTGATGAATTCCAGAAATGAGGAAGGTGAAAGGGTTAAAAGAGGTAGGCAACCTCAACTAAGAGAACACTCGGAAAATTATGAGAATCTTGGCATATTACAGCCCTACACAAATTCTGGAAATACATGTGCCAAGTCTGATTTTTTGTGCTCAGAATTTTCTGAGTTAGTAAATAAAATACGGCCGCCTATTGAGGACATAAACTTGGATTCTGTGAGCATATTACAGCCCAAGAAAGGTATTGAAAACGCTCTCACAAGGTCCAATTTTCTTCACTTGGAAAATTCTGAGTTGATTATGCAAACGCAACGGTATCATGAGGACACAAATTCTGATTTTTTTGACTGGTTACAGCCCTTAACAAGTTTTGGAAATGCTCATGATTTGGGGCACTTCTTGCATAGCAAAGGTTGGGAAAACACGCGTAAGGTACAACACTCTTTCATGGATAACTTTGAGTGTTTGTTGGACTTATTTTATGATGCATACATGCTTGAAGATGTTGACAAAGGGCAGCAAGTGGAAGAATACATGACACGCATAAGGAGATCCATGCATAATTCCTTACATACCCATGACATTGCCTTACAAGGTATGCTCTCAAATTGGTTTGAGTTTGTTTTCTCTTTGCAAGTGGGGAGGCTACAATTTTGGTTTGAGGAAAGTTTGGCATGGCATATAAAAGACCCTAACAAGTTTTGGAGTGCATACCATAGGAGCACACCCACCCTAGCACACTTTCAAAACGGAATTTTCATAAGGGGCAGCTCTATTATACATTTCAGTTTGACTCATTTCTGCATCCCTAGCTCTTTTGCATAATGTTTGAACTCACAATGGCTTCCTTGAAGAGCATGGAGATGAAGGGCTCATTGGACGTCAACTTGGTAATGAATAAGTTGACATTTTGGAGCAATCACTTGGCTCTACATCAAAATCACAGCCCACATATCCGCATATTCATTCATGTTGATGAGGTAATTTCTTCTTGGATAAAGGAACAAGTGTCCATGGCTTCACCATGGAAAATTTTAGCTCGTGAGAGGACCAAGTTGAAGAGTTTGGGGCATGAGATGAGGCATATTAACAACTATTTTGAGTTGCGTTGGGCAACATATGTTTGGGGCAGCAAGTTGTTTGAAAAAAGATGCAGTTGGAAGGCTATTTGGGAAGGTGCTAAGGGCTTGTGGCTTCTTAGCAACAACAAGTACATGCATGGTAGTTGCATATGGGGGCATGAGAGGCCTATAGAAGATTGTTATGGCGCTTACAACATTTGGGGGCGGCCCTCAAATCACAGGTACAAGGGGAGATTTTGAATTGAGGTTTTCCTTCCTCGAAAAACATTTATAGGTAGACATTGCATAAGGTATGTTGGGACACCTCTTTGGATATTGCAATTGCTTGAGGACAAGCAATTTTGGGCAGGGAGGATTGTCATGTCCCCTTTTTGGCCTAAGCACTGACATGACCTTTAGCCGAGTTCTTTTGGTGCTTTCCCTAGGCTAAGGGGAAAAAAAGAAAAAAAGAAACATTGGTTCTAATTTTAAGTTATAAAAAGATACCTTTTTTATATATCTTATTATATTATAACTTAAAAGGTAATTTGTGTGAAAGGGTTAGCTTAACTGTTAATGAACGAAAAGGGGAAAGATCTTTTAAAACCACCTTAACCCTCCCTCCAATTGGAGCGCCCCTTTTTAAGGGAGGATGTGGAGAATATAGTATAAAGGGTGGTATGATAATCATTTGAAGCGTACCATGAATTTATGATATTTGATTTTAAGGCTAAAAGCACGAAATGCTTGGCTAGGTGACTTGAAGATGAAAACCTTCAAGGACACAAGGGTTCGGGGATGAAAACTTCCACTCCTATTCAAGGCAACACTATTTTCAGGTGCTGTAATTGCATTTCAGATTCAGTGATTTGGTGATTTGACCCTCTCCTAGGGTGGCGACTTTATTTGGCAAGTGTGGTTGTGTGGCTTGCTATTGGAAGTCATTTACAGGGTTTTGGAGAGCTCTAGAGGGTGGCGACTTGACCACTTGTGTTAAAGACCCCGTTAAGGGCTGCGCTACAAGGGAATAACCCTCTCCTTGGGTTTGTGAATTTATTGCCAAATTATTCATAATATGCACCACAAAAAGAACTTTTTGTTGCAAGGCTCCTTGTTTTGCATTACTGACAAAACAACATTGCTCCCTTCACTCCTAATGGGGCGAAACCACGAGAGAACTTGAGGACCATAATTTGACTTTAAAAATTTGAATCTATTTAGTTCAACTGTTGGATGCTGAAGAGTCACACACGGAAGTGCTAGTGTTCCTACTTTTGTAATGGTTCTTTAGCCTTAATGGCTTTGTATTATATTTAAACATATTTACATTAGAAACATCAAATTGTAGAAGATAAACAATTATACATCGCGCTCAAGAGTATGCCATGTACCTGTTGACAATTCTTCCACAGGATTTCCTTCGGGCAAAGAAGGCAGAATGTCACATAGCTTCGAAACTTACAAGGAAAGAGTCTCCAGCAAAGGAAGTAATTCCTTCGGACTTTTTGTCCGAAGGAATAATTCAGAGAATTCAAAAGAGAAAAGTCTTTGAAAAGCAAAATGACCAAGGAAGGATTCCTTCGGACTTTTCGAAAAAAAGTCCGAAGGAATCCTTCCTTGGTCATTTTGCTTTTCAAAGACTTTTCTCTTTTGAATTCTCTGAATTATTCCTTCGGACAAAAAGTCCGAAGGAATTACTTCCTTTGCTGGAGACTCTTTCCTTGTAAGTTTCGAAGCTATGTGACATTCTGCCTTCTTTGCCCGAAGGAAATCCTGTGGAAGAATTGTCAACAGGTACATGGCATACTCTTGAGCGCGATTTATAATTGTTTATCTTCTACAATTTGATGCTTTCTAATCATTCGAACAAAAGTCCAAAGAAATCTGAAGGAATGATCCTTGTTATAGGTCCGTGGAATTGCAAGGGGTGTGTTTGGAAGGCAGAAAAGGGCAAAACAAGAAACGTGAAGGGCAAGGTACCCTTCAGAAGGGTCATTTTCAACAATCCCAAAGGGCACCTACCCTTCGGGAAGGTACATGTCAAATTCAGGATCCCTGCAAAAAACCCGGGTGCCCTACAATTTTTTCGACAAGGGCGCAAATGTAGGACAAAAGCCCTTGCAGAGGGCACTTGGTCGGTGCCTGGACCATGGCAATTTTTTCGAAGGGCATTTTGAAGACGCAGTCAATGCAAAGACAAAGGATTAATTTCTTCGGGCTTGTTGTCCGAAGGAATTCCTTCGGACAAAATGTCCGAAGAAATTCGGAGTAACAAGGAAGACAAGCCCGTGGAGAAAAGCTGACGAGGTAGATGAGAAAAAAACAAAGGAAACCTTCGGACAAAAGTCCGAAGGAATTCCTTCAGACTTTTTGTCTGAAGGATTAATGTGGCAAAGAATCTCGAAGGAAATAAGGCAAAAGATGAAGCTAAGAAAAATTCTAAAGACAGGAAATCCAAAGAAATGAAAGCAGATAACAAGAATTCCGAGAAAATCCGAGTCATGGGAGAAAACATAGAAGTCCGAAGGAAATTGCAAACAGAAAATTCCGAAGGAAATATGAAGCCATAGGGCAAAACAAAAGTCCGCGGGAACAAATTCGGGAAAATTGGCAAACATAAAGTCCCAAGGAGATCCAAAGGCTAAGGGCAAGATATAATATAGCCAAGAGAGCCGAAGGAAATCAAAGGTAAAGTCAACAAGAATTCCGAAGGAAATAAGAAGACTAAGGGGATGAACATAAAGTCAACAAAAAATCCAAAGGACATAAAATCCGCAGGAAAGAAAAAACAAAGGTAAAGCCAGAATTCCGAAAGAATTAAACCGCGGGAAGTTGACCTCAGATTAAGCGTCGAAAAGTTGAAAAAAGTCAAATGGAGGAAATATAGACCAAATATAAGACAAAATACATCCAAATATAGAATCCCGCCAAAAATAGACATGAACAGGCAGACCAAAATAGGATAAAATACATGCAAGCAAGGGCTATTTTCGATTGATTGGTCAAAGCTTTAGTTGACTAGTTGTTGATGTTTAGTTCATCTCCGGATCAACTCATGCATTCGAAGTTCCAACTCAGCTTCAACCGGAGTTCCAAATTCGAATGTCGAGTTGACTGTTCTAGATTTAGAGTTGACTAATTGTTAAACGCCACATCTACCAGGAGTTTCCCATGCAAAGGAGAATGATCTCTTCATCCAGCTCAACTTATCAAACAGTCAACTCAGTGTTTTAAACGTTCCAACTTGGCTTCCAGCAGCTCACGTAGAGTTCTAAAATTAGTATTGGTGTTGGATGTCATGCATGATGTTATCATTTCAAGCTTTCAAACGTTCCAGCAGCTCACGTAGAGTTCTAAAATTGACATTGGTGTGGATCTCCATGCAAAGAGAGATGGGCAGTTCAATAAACAGAAGACAAGTTCACTTCTTCAAGCGCAAAAAGCTTCATGCATTGACAAAGGGAAAACATATTTTATTGAAAGGCCAAGTCAACCTTGAGTTAATCTAAGTTAATCCTTCTCTTCAATTTTTCAACGCCAATCTTTGGCTTTTGTAATTCTCTATAAAATGGCTTTTTAGCCTTAAAAAAAATCATCCCTCTCTTGGCAAGACCAGACTCTGTCATTGGTGGGTTGTGTAACCTCTTCGATCAATAGGACTGTACTTTCAAATTTCAAGTGTTGGCATAGTGTATATTCATTCAACAATTTGCATATGTGGTAGATTTCTCTCCCTTCCTAAATTTTGATTCATACCTAGTTGTTAGCTTATCATTATGCAGGTCATGTTAAGTGTTCTTTATGTCTTTTGCTGAAGCTGTAAGTGGATGTTAGGTGGCTGCAAAGTGTCTTGTATCAGATCTCTCTCCATCGTTTTTCCCCCATGTTTTGGTCATTGAATCGAACCTTCTCACGAAATACTTATGCATAGTGGTCGATTGAAATCAAAGGTCTTTCTTTTCCCTTGTTTGTTTAGTGTTCAAGGTTCCAAGTTGAGTGGATCAATATTTTGGTGTATCACTTTTATAAGGTAGGATTTCCCCTTAAAGTTTCTTTCTCCCTTTTCCATGGTAGTTCGCAGCATAGAGTAGAGATCTTCATTGAGACATCTTACAGGAACCAGCTTTCTCTGGAGGTTCTTCTCACCATTGAGGCACCCATCATCGTGAGAAGATTTCATTGTTTCAACCGGATAGAGGATTGGCCATTTCATGCACATTTTCGATTCAGGGCGCAGCTCTAGGTTGACAATAGTTTTTGGCACGCCCGGTGGAACCTATTTTAGTTGGTCTTGATGAAATTGAAGTTGTAGCAGTGTTCTTCAAGAAGTATTTGGTGATTCCAAGCTCAAGCAATTGCTCCTAATAGTTCAGAGACAATTTCCATGTAAGTCTATTTTTATTGCATTATTGTGAATGAATTTTGATGGCTGTGTATGGAGAGAATTCGTATGCTATATTTCCTTATCAGCGCAATGATGGATCATACCAGCTTGGTCATGATACCTATGAGCCTCTTTATGAGCCTAATCAGCCTTATCAAGAGTACTCTCAAAGCTATGTTGAGCCTTGTCAAGTTTTTCATAATCAACCTTATCAAGAGCATGAATCTTACCTTCCTTGTAAGCCATATCAGTCTTAGGACCGGTTTTCATCTTTCCCATCTTGCTATGATATTGCATATGAGCAATCTTGCCTTCAAGAAAGAATGAATGAAATAGAGCTCAGAATACTAGCATATGCAAGAAAGGTTTGTTCTAACTCTCAATATGAGGAAGTGAATGGTCTATTTCAAAATGTGCTCAATGATCCAGAAGAGATAAATGGACTATGTATTCTTGTAGTGGAAAAGATGGAGGCTTGGGAAAGACAGAAAATTGAGTTAAACCAATTGTCTTCAAAGGGCTATTGTGCTTCTTATTCTCATGAAGTTCTTAACCATGCCCAGTGTGTGCCAAGGAAGCTTCCTAGTTGGAGTCAAGAGCCTCTTCAAGAACCTATTCAAGACTCTATTCAAGTGACTATTCATGAGACTAAACCTTCCTATAGTCCCCTTTCCTCACCAATCATCCCTCAAGCTCAGGTTGTCCAGGAAGACAAGCAGGGTCCAGACTTTGATGAGGTAATGGCCAAGTAGAAGGAACAAAATACAAACGTCTTTAAGAGTTTCTCTGTCCCTCTCCAAAACTCCCTAGATAATTCTTTTTCCCTCAAGATTCCAAAATCTGATCATGATTGACCTCCCATGCTTCATTTTCCCTCTCAAACAAATGAATTTTATCACCCTCCTGCCATCCCCCTTCCTCAGGAGGATCTTGTTCTTTGGAGTATTGAGAAAGAGGTTGCAGCTACAGGACAAGTTCTTGTAGAGTGTGTAGAGGATGCTTCAGGATTGTTTGAGGAAGAATTTCCTATTGATACTTCATTTGAGGTTGTAATTGAGCATCCAATTATAGTTGAGAGTGGGAAGACTGATCTTGATGTAGAGGAACTTCAAGAGGAGCTGATACAGATTGAAGTTATAAATGAGTTACAGGTATCTCCTATTGAGAAGGATCTAGATAGCATTACAGCTGATTCAATTCAAATAGATCAAAATGAGGAACAAAAAGATGATTGGCAGCTGTACCTTGAATCTCTACAAGAGATTGAAGAGCTTTGTATGGATATGATGGCTATTGAAGAGCATGTTTATGAGAAATTTGATCAAGAATCACCTATTCAAGGTCACAGTACAAATTGGGTTGCCTACTCAAAGCTCCTTGAAGAGCTGGATGAACTTGCAGCAGTCAATAAGAAGAATGTGGTCACTTAAAAACCATGCATAGATGAGGTATCACTTGACAAGGTGGTAGTGTTGACCATTTTGGTCCAGCAGGTCAAAATTGGTCTCATTCCCCTGCTGTTCTGAGCCAGTTCAAAATTTGATTTTGCATAAGTCTTGTTTTCACGGAGTTTGTAGGCTCGTTTCTACGGACTCTGCAGGCTTGTTTCTACAGACTCTGCATGTTTTTTTACGGACTCTGCAAGCTGATTTCTATGGATTTTACAGGAAAGAAACAAGTTCCCAACACTTAGGCGACAAAAGGACCTTTGCAACTTTTTCGAAAGGCAATTTTAGAGGCCAAACAACCCTTGCGGAGGGCAGGGAACACTTGCAAAGAGATCAAAGAGAAGGCCGAAAGGGTAAGATTTTCTTCGGAAAAGTGAACAAGGGAATTCCTTAAGATATGTTAAAGGCAAAGGACAAGAGAATTTCTTCGGACAAAATGCCCGAAGGAATTCCTTCGGACATTTTGTTCGAAGAAATTCATAAGGCAAAGATAATGTCTTTCGGGATAAAATCCCGCGGCAAAATGTTAAGGTAATTCCTTCGGAAAAAAAGTCTGAAGGAATTCCTTCGGACTTTTGTCGAAGGAATTTGCCTGAAGAAGAAACCCTGACCGAAAAGAAAGCCCGAGGAAATAAGCGGGAAAGACAGGGAGAAATCCTTCGGACAAAATGTCCGAAGGAATTCCTGATTTCAGGACCAAGGAGCCTGAAGGACCTCGAAGGGTAGGTGCCCTTGCGGGGGACTCTCGGCTGCCGAAAGGACCTTCCCCAAGCCCCGAAGGGACACCTTCCATTCAGAAGGATTCAAAGACTAATCTCGGTCAAAGGAAATCCAAAGGAAAAAAAGCCGAAGGAATTGCCAAGGAGGGTGACGGGCCCGCAGACGTCAAGATTAAGCACCATAAACTAGCCATTGATCTTTAAAGGCTGGAGCACGGACCCGAATGCATTCAAAGGCCTTAAGGCCAAAAGGAAGAACCGCTGAGAGAAGAGCCCAAGGAGCCAACAAGGCTGGGAAGATAGCCCTGGAGTGCTAAAGGAGCCAGAAAAGACAAAGCCGGGAAGAGACAAAGTGCAGAAATGGACAAAACAGTCCAAGTGGCAAAGGAAGATGTCGACTCAAGAAGTTACTTTAGAGGTGACACAGTATCTGCGAAGTGGTCATCAAGGGGCACAAACAGTGAACGACGCAACTCGTTTTCTTCACTTTACATTAATGAGCAGACAAATCGCGTGAATATTTTGAAGGAGCAGTCTTGTTTTAAGAAAAAGAGGCGCGGCCCATGCTTTCACATTAATGTTTGAATGCCAAAGTCAAGACTGACAGCCAACACAGCATTCTCTTTCAACGTTCTCTCTTTCTGATGCTCTCAATGCACATGGGCAACTTGTAAAAAAGGGTGCCAAAGTATTTTCCAGGAAGTGCCAGTCTTTTCCTCTTTCTCTATATATATTGTAATCTCTCATTTGAGAGGGGATCTCTTAGCCTGTAAGGCAAAGCTCTGTCCAAAGATCTCTTGGCTTGTAAAACGGAGCTCTGCGGGATTTTACCTTGAATGAAGACAGCATTTTTACCTCTATTTGAGCTTGCACTTTCGTATATGTCTATGTTTTTTGTTTTGTGTTAAGTCATTTTCCTTATGCTTTCACAGAACGATTCCAGCATGTCTAGTGTATTGTGAAGTTTCTTCTTTTGCAGGTCTGCCAGAAGTGTCTGTAGCAGAGTATAGGTGTATGTGAATAGGCTGCCATAGTGTGTCTTATAACATATTTGATAATTCTTCCTCCCTGTATCTCCAAAGGACCCCTAGCTCACTGATGTAGAAGAGTTTCTCATATGAAATGAAGTGTATATCAGCTTGTTCTTGGTGAAAAATGTATGCTCAAGCTAAGTAGATCAACTTTTTTGGTGTATCACCGTTTAGTTTAGGTTCTGTTTTTAGCATCCTTCTCTCTTTTCACCCCCCTCATTGTTAGCAGTAGGAAATCCAGGTTCTCAGAGATACATCAAAAGGAGCTAGCCCTTATCTAGAGACTCTCCCCCCAATTTTGCCAGGCCCACAGACAAGAGGGGAGTTTCCATTGTGATGCGTGGAAGGCAGGAACTCAGCCTCCTGTCAAGGGTGCAATCCACCGCATCAACAGTTTGCACTTTCATATATGTCTATGTTTTTGTTTTGTGTTAAGTCATTTTCCTTATGCTTTCACAGAACGATTCCAGCATGTCTAGTGTATTGTGAAGTTTCTTCTTTTGCAGGTCTGCCAAAAGTGTTTGCAGCAGAGTATAGGTGTATGTGAACAGGCTGTCATAGTGTCTCAAAACACCTCTGATAGTTCTTCCTCCCTGTATCTCCAGAGGACCCTTAGCTCACTGATGTAGAAGAGTTTCTCATATCAAATAAAGTGTATATCAGCTTGTTCTTGGTGAAAAGTGTATGCTTCAGCTAAGTAGATCAACTTTTTTGGTGTATCACCGTTTAGTTTAGGTTCTGTTTTCACCATCCTTCTCTCTTTTCACCCCCCCGCATTGTTAGCAGTAGGAAATCTAAGACCACAGAGATACATCAAAGGGAGCTAGACCTTATCTAGAGACTCCCCCCTGTTTTGCCAGACCCACAGGCAAGAGGGGAGTTTCCATTGTGATGCGTGGAAGGCAGGCACTCAGCCTGCTGTCAAGGGTGCAATCCACCACATCAACAGTTTTTGGCATGCCCGGTGGGACAAAGTTTTACACTCAGTAAAGTTCCAGGATTGATGTTGGTCCTGTTACAACAAAATCAACCATTTACAGCATCTGGCGACTCCACTGGCAAGAACATCAGTTTCTGATCAAAGACCAGTCTGACCTCCTATGCCTAAAATCACCACACGATCTGCTGCTAGGGGTGTCCTTTTTGAATTCATTGAATTGCTTTTGAACTCATCAAAGCGACTGAAGTTTGAGAGGACTCATCCTTATTCAACAAATCACTTTCCCAGACCTGCCATAAAATACACCTACGTAAGAAGGCCTCGGTTGAATCCTGTCATAGCTATGGCATTACCTTTTGTGGCCTTTCATGGTCAAAGTCTTTTGAATCTCCGGCATTATGACCCAATTCCAGGAGCAGTCCTTAAAAGTGTGCCTTCCTTTAATGGAGAAGGGCCCATTACTGTTATCGAACACATCAGAAATATTGCTAACCTCTGCAATATTCACAATGTCACTAAGGAAAACATTGCGATCAGATTGCTGGCATTGTCTTTCAAGTGTAAAGTTCTGGACTGGTATGGGACTTTGCCCATGAATTCAGTTGATCCCTGGAACGAATTGGCACCTTCTTGACGAACCGATTTGGGGAGAAAAGCGACTACCTCTCACTTGCCGAGCAGCTGACTACTATGAAAAGAGCTCCACATGAATACATGCAGGATTTCAACACTCGATTTCAGAAGACATGGGATAGAATTCCCATTTTGGTAAGGCCAACTCCGAGCTATGCTTTCCTCTATTACTTGAAAGCGTTGAACAACATCGCTGTTATGATGCAGTCCATGGGAGGACATGTGCTGCCTGCCGCCTATGATGTAGCTATAGCAGCCGAGAATTGCCTGGTGCAGGCTGGAAAGATAGCCCCTAGTCCGCATATGCCGCTCTTCCTTGAATTGCTGCCTCCAATCCAAATTGCTGCACCCACCTTGGTTCTTTTGTCTGGCATAGAAAAGCCAGCTGCTACTTCATCCAATGACCTCCATGAAATCAAAACCCTGTTACAAAGTGTAACGAATGAACTAGTGGCTATTAAAAGGCAACAAGCTGAAAACAATCGACCAAGTCAAGGATATCAACAGAATGGTCAAGCAAATACCCCCTTTCCAGAATTACAATCAAGGGCAGGGTCAGTTTGCACAGGTCAGACCTTTTCAAGGCTACAATCCAGGGGCCCCTTCATCATCCAAGGCCATGGTGCCCGCTCAAAACAATCTGGTACAAGAACAACCCAATTGCTCAACCATGGGATATGGTCAAGATCAGGGTGTTTATACAAATGAAATGCCGAGTCACTACACAAATGTACAGGACAATCAAGCAGTCGCCCAATTCCCAAGCTTTGAGGCTTTAGTGCAACCCAGCATGAGCGGCAGTCAGACTCAGCCCGATCTACTCTCATGAATCACCTGGAGGGTGAGTTTTATGCAGTCAATTATGTGGGCAGTGCAGATATATGTCGCAACCAACACAAGGTCCAAAAGGAGAGCAATGGAAGAAGCTCAAGCAACTGCTCAAACGTCAGTACCACCTTCTTTATCACATGTAAACCAAAAGGTTCCAAATTTCAGACTGCCGGTTGCACCTTCAGCGCCTCGGCCTGCGCCTCAAGCTGTAAGTAATCCCAAAGAAAATTTGAAAGAAAGCAACCCTCGAGTCAACGTGGTAGACCAGATGAAGAAGCTGCACATGAATATCTCCTTGTGGGATTCACTGTCAATACCAAGACAAAAGGACATGCTGCAAAAGGAATTGCACGAGCTGAATGAACAAGCTGTCCCAGATAAAGCCGATTACGTTCTGATGATGAATGGGCAGCGTTCCACATCAGGGCAAGTTAAGAAAGAGGAAAAGGTTCTCCACTTTTATTTATCCTTGGTCATAGGAGATTTCTTGGTGCACAATTGCATCATTGACAGTGGAGCAAGCACCTCAGTAATGCCCAAATGCATAGCTGATAAGCTGGGGCTAAAATATGAGGAAATGACTAAGGGAGTCTTGCAGTTGGATGGAACACTAGCAAAGACACTTGGGGTGGTGAAAGGTTTGAGCTTGACGCTACACGCATGCCCAACCTTCTCGATTCCTCACAATGTGGTAGTGGCGGATGTCCCTCCTTTGCTATTTGCTTGTCCAGGGATTTCACATCCAAGATAGGTGGCTACCTAGCAGCAAATTGGTCCTATCTAGTTTTTAGAACCAAGTGTGGGACTAAGGTCAAGATTGAATCGGAGCCACTCCACAGAGATCATCTGGAACCATACTCGCTCAAGGCGGCAAATGTCAGCTATGCCATTATTGACCAAAAAGAGTTCCAAGTGGATCAATCTCCATATTCTGCCCTTGAAGGAGTTGTTGACCTGCTCTTAGACGAATGGGGAAGTGACAACTTTGAGCATGATCTTTACAAGTTCATAGAAGAGGCAGGCCTTGGGATTTATTGCATGCACGAAGAGGGTACTTTTGTACCAAATTTGATGAAAGCAAGCCAATAAAGCTCAGGTTTATGGCAGCTGTTCTTGATGGCTCAAGAAGTAAATTGGGAGCTAGTGGTGGAGTGGTGCTAGTTTATCCTTCAAAGGAGAAATACTTTTCAGCTTTCAGGTTTCAATTTTCTTGCACAAGCAATGTTGCAGAGTACGAATCCCTCATTCACGATTTGGAGTGGGCGAGGAAAAGAGGAATCAAAGAGCTGCGGGTTTTTTGTGACAGTGAGCTGATTGTCAATCAGGGAATAGGCCAAAATTTGACAATTTTTTTTAATTGAAGTCCTATAAACATAGGGTATGGGACTTAGTGGAGAATTTCTTTGCTTTCAATGTTACCTCCATTCCTAGAGAGCATAACAAGCAAGCAGATAGGCTAGTAGCGGTTGGTGTCCAGTTTGATATCCTTAGGGAAATAGGCCGCGACCGCAGTTCACGCCACTTGAAGGTAGTAATCCGGCCATCTGTACCTGACAACATCACTAACTAACAGGTGTTTGACAGTGACCAACAAATAACACTCTTCTTGCAGGAAGAAGTTGAGTTCGCTGCTAAAAACCAGGCTAAGCTACAACAACAGTATGGCAGCCAAATTGTTCAGCTAAAAGAACAATAAACTTTGCAAAGGCTTGGTCACGTTCGAGAGTATATTCAATGAAGATGACTAGTTGAAAAGTGATAAGGCAAGCATCACAACGAAGGAGAACTATGAGAAGGTTGAAATATTCAAAGATAAGCTGCTTGCACTTGGGAAAGTGTGCACGGATCGTGAAAGGTAGGCCTTCATCTTGTTGTGCCAAGAGTTTGCTGATGTCTTCGCTTGGGAATATAGCGATTTGAAGGGTTTCGACCCAAGTTTGGCCCAACATACCATTGAACTGGAGGAAGGCGCCAAGCCGATCAAGCAGAAGCAAAGGCCTGTCAACTCAAAGATGCTGTTCAGAAGGGACCTATCAGGAGTACTTTTAAGGTGCATAGACCCAAGTCAGGCCGACAGGGTGCTGTTCGAGTTCCATGATGGGCCAGCGGGTGGTCACTTTGCTCCTAGGCCTACAGTTGCAAGAATAATGAGAGCTGGTTATTTCTGGCCCACTCTATTCAGGGACACCCAGAGCTGGGTATGAAAGTGCCAGAAATGTGCACTTTTTGATGGGAAGCAACGACTAGTTGCCATGCCTTTACAGCCTATTCAGGTGGAGCAGCCATTCATGCAATGGGGCCTTGACTTTATAGGGATGATTAACCCTCCCTCCAGTGCTGGACACAAGTGGGTCCCGACCGCCACAGATTACTTCACAAGATGGGTAGACGCTGTTGCTTTGAAGGAAGCCAACAAAAGTGCAGTGCCGGATTTTTATGAAGACCTGGTGGCAAGGTTTGGGGTTCCAGCTACCATCATCTCAGATAACGCTTTAGCTTTCTTGGGAACTAAAACAAGTGAATGGGCGCTGAGATATGGTATCTATCTTAGCACTTCATCCAATTACTACCTACAGGGGAATGGGCTGGCTGAATCCACCAATAAGAATCTGATCAGGATTATCAAGAGAACAATAGAGGAGAATCAGAGGACTTGGCATGCCAAGTTGAAAACAACCCTGTGGGCAGATAGGGTCACTCCAAAGAGGGCAATTGGCAACTCGCCGTACACGCTCGTATATGGAAGAGAAGCTAGGCTTCCCCTTTCACTTGAATTGCCAGCGTTGGACCTCTCTCACCAACTGCAGTTAGAAGAAGGCAATAGCATGGAGGTTAGGCTATGTGAGCTGATGGAGCTCCAAGAGACAAGGGACCAGGCTATGGCTTCTATGACCAGTCGCCAACAACAAACGAAGAAACACTTTGACAAGAAATCTTCATCGAAAAGTTTCTTTGAAGGAGACATCGTCTTGAAATGGGATGCGGACCGAGCTAAGCCTGGAAAGCACGCGAAGTTTGACGCCCTATGGAGTGGTCCATACATCATCACTCAGTGCAAACAACACAATGCATTCCAACTCTCCAGGTTGGATGGCGAAGAATTGTCTATCTCAGTAAATGGGATACATCTTAAGCATTTTCACTGAGCCCTTCTCCCACCATGTATATATTTTCCTTGTTTTTTCCTGTTTTCTCTAAGTGCTTTTGCACATGTTAGTAGTTTTCTTAGTCTTGTGTGTGTTTTCGTTTCCTTTTGGGGGTAAAACCTTCGTGATTGATTCTTGGACATCTCAAGGCAGTTGCTAACTCTTTCAAAGCTGCATCTCGACTCCGTGCCCAATGGACTTTGAGGCTACCGGTTTCTAAGCATAGCAGGCATGCTTCCCCTGCGAATCGCCAAATTGTTGACCATTTTGGTCCAGCAGGCCAAAATCAGTCTCCTTCTTCCCCTGCCGTTCTGAGCCAGTTCAAAATTTGATTTTGCATAAGTCTTGTTTCTACGGACTCTGCAGGCTCATTTCTATGGACTCTGCAGGCTGATTTCTATGGACTCTACAGGCTTGTTTCTACGGACTCTGCAGGAAAAAAACAAGTTCCCAACACTTAGGCGACAAAAGGACCTTTGCAACTTTTTCGAAAGGCAATTTTAGAGGCCAAATGGCCCTTGCGGAGGGCAGGGAACACTTGCAAAGAGATCAAAGAGAAGGCCGAAAGGGTAAGATTTTCTTCGAAAAAGTGAACAAGGCAAGTTGGATTTCCTTCGGATTTGTTCAAGGCAAAGGACAGAGAATTTCTTTGGACAAAATGCCCGAAGGAATTCCTTCGGACATTTTGTTTGAAGAAATTCATAAGGCAAAGATAATGTCTTTCAGGATAAAATCCCGCAGCAAAATGTTAAGGCAATTCCTTTGGACTTTTGTCCGAAGGATTTCAGGACCAAGGAGCCCGAAGGACCCTGAAGGGCAGGTGCCCTTGCAGGGGACTCTCGGCTGTCGAAAGGACCTTCCCCAAGCCCCGAAGGGACACCTTCCCTTCGAAAGGATTCAAAGACTAAGCTCGATCAAAGGAAATCTGAAGGAAAAAAGGTCGAAGGAATTGCCAAGGAGGGTGACAGGGCCGCAGACGTCAAGATTAAGCACCATAAACTAGCCGTTGATCTTTAAAGGCTGGAGCGCGGACCCGAATGCATTCAAAGGCCTTAAGGCCAAAAGGAAGAACCACTGAGAGAAGAGCTCAAGGAGCCAACAAGGTTGGGAAGATAGCCCCCGAGGGCCGAAAGAGCCAGAAAAGACAAAGCTGGGAAGAGACAAAGTGTAGAAACGGACAAAACAATCCAAGTGGCAAAGGAAGGTGTGGACTCAAGGAGTTACCCCAGTGGTTGACACAGTATCTGCCAAGTGGTCATCAAGGGGCGTAAACAGTGAACGATGCAACCCGTTTTCTTCACTTTGCATTAATGAGCAGACAAACCTCTTGAATATCTTGAAAGAGCAGTTTTGTTTGTAGAAAAAGAGGCGTGGCCCATGCTTTCACATTAATGTTTGAACGCCAAAGTCAAGACTGACAGCCAACACACCGTTTTCTCTTCCCGATGCTCTCAACGCACATGGGCCACTTGTAAAAAAGGGCGCCAAAGTCTTTTCCAGAAAGCGCCAAAGTCTTTCCCTCTTTCTCTATATATATTGTAATCTCTCATTTGAGAGGGGATCTCTTAGCCTGTAAGGCAAAGCTTTGTCCAAAGATCTCTTGGCTTGTAAAACGGAGCTTTGCAGGATTTTACCTTGAATGAAGACATAGCATTTTTACCTCTATTTGAGCTTGCACTTTCGTATATGTCTATGTTTTTTGTTTTGTGTTAAGTCATTTTCCTTATGCTTTCAGAGAACGATTCCAGCATGTCTAGTGTATTGTGAAGTTTCTTCTTTTGCAGGTCTGCCAGAAGTGTCTGTAGCAGAGTATAGGTGTATGTGAATAGGCTGCCATAGTGTGTCTTATAACATCTTTGATAATTCTTCCTCCCTGTATCTCCAAAGGACCCCTAGCTCACTGATGTAGAAGAGTTTCTCATATGAAATGAAGTGTATATCAGCTTGTTCTTGGTGAAAAATGTATGCTCAAGCTAAGTAGATCAACTTTTTTGGTGTATCACCGTTTAGTTTAGGTTCTGTTTTCAGCATCTTTATCTCTTTTCACCCCCCTCATTGTTAGCAGTAGGAAATTCAGGACCACAGAGATACATCAAAGGGAGCTATCCCTTATCTAGAGACTCTCCCCCCAGTTTTGCCAGACCCACAGGCAAGAGGGGAGTTTCCATTGTGATGCGTGGAAGGCAGGAGCTCAGCCTCCTGTCAAGGGTGCAATCCACCGCGTCAACAGGTAGATGACAAACAATTTGAAAAAGATCAAGAGGTACTTGATGAGTTTGTCTTTGTTGCTGTTGATGACTCATTTGAAAAAATGCTAATATAGTTCGTAGACAAGGAAAATACCTCATCGAAGGTTGTGACTAATAAACACCCTGCTTGGCAACTTGTACCATCTCTTGGAAGGAGTGAGTTCAAGAATTTTCCATTTGATCCAGGCGGATCATGCTGTATTATGGTTAGCTAGGTTCCTTATTTGTTTTGCTTTCCTCCAGGTGTTGTTCAAGCACAGTTGTTACTTTAGTTTTGTTCCAATAATTGCTTGTTTGCACATTTACTTAGTTTTCTGCTTTCGTGTGTTTCCCTTCTTATTTTGAAGGAGGTTGCTTCAGCCACGATTGGAGGAGTTTTTCAGTCAGAAATCAGGTTTACCATTTGGGAGTTCAAATAGCATCTATATGGTCTGAGTTCTCAAGCATAGCAGGCATGTTGAGCCAGCTGAGTCGCCAGAAATGTTGACAATTCTTCCACAGGGTTTCCTTCGGGCAAAGAAGGTAGAATGTCACATAGCTTTGAAAATTACAAAGAAAGAGTCTCCAGCAAAGGAAGTAATTCCTTCAGACTTTTTGTCTGAAGGAATACTTCGGAGAATTCAAAAGAGAAAAGTCTTTGAAAAGCAAAATGACCAAGGAATAATTCCTTCGGAATTTTTGTCCGAAGGAATTCCTTCAGACAAAAGTCCAAAGAAATCCGAAGGAATGAGCCTTGTTATAAGTTCGTGGAATTGCAAGGGGTGTCTTTGGAAGGCAGAAAAGGGCAAAACAAGAAACCCGAAGGGCAAGGTACCCTTCGGAAGGGTCATTTTCAACAATTCTGAAGGGCACCTACCCTTCGGGAAGGTACATGTTCAATTCAGGACCTCTGCAAAAAACCGGGTGCCCTACAAAAAGCCCGGGTGCCCTACAATTTTTCTGACAAGGGTGCAGATGAAGGACAGAAGCCCCTGCGGAGGGCACTTGGTCGGTGCTTGGACCATGGCAATTTTTCTGAAGGGCATTTTGAAGACGCAGTCAATGCAAAGACAGGATTAATTTCTTCGGGCTTTTTGTCCGAAGGAATTCATTCGGACAAAAAGTCCGAAGAAATTCGGAGTAACAAGGAAGACAATCTCGTGGAGAAAAGCCGATGAGAAAAAAACAAAGGAAACCTTCGGACAAAAGTCCGAAGGAATTCGTTCGAACTTTTTGTCCGAAGGATTAATGCGGAAAAGAATCCCGAAGGAAATAAGGCAAAAGATGAAGATAAGAAAAATTCTAAAGACAGGAAATCCAAGGAAATGAAAGGAGATAACAAGAATTCCGAGAAAATCTGAGTCATGGGAGAAAACATAGAAGTCCGAAGGAAATTGCAAACAGAAAATTCCGAAGGAAATATGAAGCCATAGGGCAAAACAAAATCCCACAAGAACAAATTTGGGAAAATTGGCAAGCATAAAGTCCCAAGGAGATCCAAAGGCTAAGGGCAAGATATAATATAGCCAAGAAAGCTGAAGGAAATCAAAGGTAAAGTCAACAAGAATTCCGAAGGAAATAAGAGACTAAGGGGATGAACATAAAGTCAACAAAAAATCTGAAGGACATAAAATCCGCAGGAAAGAAAAAACAAAGGTAAAGCTAGAATTTCGAAAGAATTAAACTGCGGGAAGTTGACCTCAAATTAAGCGATGGGAAGTTGAAAAAAGTCAAATGGAGGAAATATAGACCAAATATAAGACAAAATACATCCAAATATAGAATCCCGCCAAAAATAGACATGAACAGGCATACCAAAATAGGATAAAATACATGCAAAAAAGGGCTATTTTCGATTGACTGGTCAAAGCTTCAGTGGACTGGTTGATGTCCAGCGCATCTCTGGATCAACTCATGCATTCGAAGGTCCAACTCAACTTCAAACGGAGTTCCAAATTCAAACGTCGAGTTGACTGTTCTAGATTTAGAGTTGACTAATTGTTAAACGCCACATCTACCAGGAGTTTCCCATGCAAAGGAGAATGATCTCTTCGTCCAACTCAGCATTTCAAACGTTCCAACTCAGCTTCCAACAACTCACGTGGAGTTCTAAACTTAGCATTGGCGTTGGATTTCATGCATGATGTTATCATCTCAAGCTTTCAAACGTTCCGACAGCTCACATAGAGTTCTAAAATTGACATTGACGTGGATCTCCATGCAAAGAGAGGTGGGCAGTTCAATACACAAAAGACAAGTTCACTTCCTCAAGCGCAAGAAGCTTCATGCAAAGACAAAGGGAACACATATTTTATTGAAAGGCCAAGTCAGCCTTGAGTTAATCTAAGTTAATCGTTCTCTTCAATTTTTCAACGCTACTCTTTGGCTTTTGTAATTCTCTATAAAATGGCTTTGCAGCCTTAAAAAACATCATTCCTCTCTTGGCAAGACTAGACTCTGCCAGTGGTGAGTTGTGTAACCTCTTCGATCAATAGGACTGTACTTTCAGATTTCAAGTGTTGGCATAATGTATATTCATTCAGTAATTTGCATATATGGTAGATTTCTCTTCCTTCCCAAATTTTGATTCATACCTAGTTGATAGCTTATCATTATGCAGGTCATGTTAAGTGTTCTTTATGTCTTTTGCTGAAGCTGTAAGTGGATGTTAGGTGGCTGCAAAGTGTTTTGTATAAGACCTCTCTCCATCGTTTTTCCCTCATGTTTTGGTCATTGGATCAATCCTTCTCACGAAATACTTATGCATAGTGGTCGATTGAAATCAAAGGTCTTCCTTTTCCCTTGTTTGTTTAGTGTTCAAGGTTCCAAGTTGAGTGGATCAATCTTTTGGTGTATCACCTTTATTAGGTAGGATTTCCCCTTAAAGTTTCCTTCTCCTTTTTCCATGGTAGTCCGTAGTATAGAGTAGAGATCCTCATTGAGACATCTTATAGGAACCAGCCTTCTCTGGAGGTTCTTCTCACCACTGAGGCACCCACCCTCGTGAGAAGATCCCATTGTTTCAACGGGATAGAGGACTGGTCATTTCATGGAATCTTTGATTTAGGGTGTAGCACCAAGTTGACAATAGTACCTGTTGACAATTTTTGCCCCCACAGGGCAAAATTGTCACCCCTACACTTCGGAACTTTGCTATGGTGCCAAGTTTGTCTTGAGAATCAGTTTTGGGGTCCTTAAATGAGCATTTACAGCCACCCAAGTGGCCATCTACAGCCAAGTGAAGTTTAGTCATGCAGAGGTTTCCGAGGAGCTTGCTTGATTACACAAAATGTGCAAATACAGCCAAGATATTCAAGCTGTAAGTTTATTTGTTTTGTCTTCCCAAGGAATTTTTTGGGTATAAGAGATGGACTATTTCTTCAGACATTTTGTCTGAGAGAAAGAGCTCTCAAAGGACTAACAAAAAAGTCCGAAAAAATGACTAAGTGGTAGTCATTCAAGCCTTTTTTTCTTCGGGTTTTTTGTCCGAAAGAAAGGAGAACATAGTTGAGAAGACCGGTTTTCAAGTCAAGACAGAAGTCCGAAGGAACAAGGACGATTACAAAAAGCCTGGGTTCCCTGCAAAAAGCCCGGGTGACCTAGAAAAAGCTTGGGTGCCCTTTAATTCTCCTGAAAAGCCACTTTTGAAGGCAACCATGCCCTTGCGGAGGGCACTTGGTTTGTGAAGTGGACCTTTTCAATTTTTTCGAAGGGCACCCCTGGAAGACAAAAGCCCTTGCGGAGGACACTTGCCCTTGTGGAGGGCACTTGGTTGATGGCAGGGCCCTTTCAAAAGTTACGAAGGGCATTATTGGAAGACAGAAGCCCTTGTAGAGGGCAGAGACATAAACAAAGGACAAAAGCAAAGTTAGCCAAGAATTGCTTCAGACTATTTGTCTGAAGGAATTCCTTCGGACAGAGGGCAGAGAGATAAACAAAGGACAGAAGCAAAGTTAGCCAAAGGAGACGAATTGCTTCAGACTATTTGTCTGAAGGAATTCCTTCGAACAAAAAGTTCAAAGAAATTCGGGATATTAAAAAACCCGGGAAAAATAAGAAAAGCAAAGGCAAAGAAGGATGCTTCGGAATAATTGTCAAATAGGAAATCTGCGGGAATTTGAGGTCAACAAAAGTCCGAAGAAAATCAAAGGTAAGATATAAGGAGCCTAAAGGAATAAATTCAGGGAAATTGGCAAGGAAATGAATTCCTTCAGACAAAAAGTCCGAAGGAATAAGGACAAACTCAAAAATCCGATAGAAAAGACAAGGGCATAAGCAAAGAGACAGAGAAAGAGAAAAGACAGAAAATGTCCGAAGGACGAAAACCAAAATAAAGCCCGAATCTCGAATTAAAGCAGAACATGGGAAAAGCCAGAGAAAACACAAAGTGCACTGAGCATGATAAACAGCATGAACAGAGACGTAAGCACAAACAAGACTGAGCCAGAACTGAACAAGAAGAAAGACAAACGCAAAAATAGATGCATGAGCAAAGATTAAAGCAGAACTGAACATGGACATAAGCATGAACAATGAATAAAACAAACGTAGAACAAAGACAAAGGCAGGATAAACAAAGATCATGCATAGACTAACATGAAGTGACTCCAATGAAGTAAACACGTTTAAGACAGCAAGCACGCTTCAGTTATGAAAATAGAGTCGTCTTGCATGATGAACAGGGAAAGTGTTGACCATTTCAAACAACAAGAAATTCCATGCACGCACTCTCGCTTGTCTCGAAAGCTCGAAATGTTTCGACGGTTCAGACGTAATTCTTAATTTGGTATTTGCGTTGATTTCATGCAAAAAAAAGCTTTTAAACGTTTCAGTAGCTCAAGAGGAGTTCTATAGTTGGAGATTGGCGTAGCATCATGCAGCTTGGGCCCACCATCCATTTTCAATACCAAAGAGCTTTCATGCAAGGCATAAGACAAAAATAGATTTTATTTGAAGGCTGAAAAAACATAAGTTGGATTGGGTTGACCTCTTCTTCTATTTTCAGCGCCAATCTCTTGGCTGTTGTATACTTTTCTATATAAGTTGGCTTTTCAGCCTTGAATTGTATCTCTCTTTTGGTAAGACCAGACTCTACCATTGGTGAGTTGTGTAACCTCTTCAATCAATAGGACTATACTTTTAGATTTCAAGTGCTAGCATAGTGTACATTTATTCAACAATTTGCATATGTAGTAGATTTCTCTCCCTTCCCAAATTTTGATTCGTACTTAGTTGCTAGCTCATCATGTTATGCAGGTCATGTTCAGTGTTTTATGTCTTTTGCTGAAGCTGTAAGTGGATGTTAGGTGGCTACAAAATGTCTTGTATTAGACTCTTTCCATCGTTTTCCCTCACATTTTGGTCATTGGATCGAACCTTCTCATGAAATATTTATGCATAGTGATCAATTGAAATCAAAGGTCTTTTTGATTCAGTGTTCAAGGTTCCAAGTAGAGTAAATCAACATTTTGGTGTATCACCGTCATTAGGTAGGATTTTCCTTTCAAGTTTCTTTCTCCTTTTTCCATGGTAGATTCGCAGCACAGAGTAGAGATCCCTTGATACATCTTATAGGAACCAACCTTCTTTGGAGGTTCTTCTCACCATTGAGACACCCACCCTCATGAGAAGATCCCATTGTTTCAATCGGAGAGAGGATTGGCCATTTCAGCACGTCTTCGATTCAGGGTGCAACTCTAGGTTTACAATTAATAAAACTTTTTGTTTCAGTTTTATCATTTTATTTGTTCTGATTATTGTTTCATAGTGCTCTCACACATGTACAAAACACATCTAAATCCTCATTTAGATTGTTGTCCCGCAAATACCTCCTAGGATTTGAATCAAATTCAATGTCCATAAGGCATCTAGATTTGAGGAGCAAGGCTTGACTAGTTCAAATTTTCCATTGTTGGTGATGCCAAAGAGAAATATTCGTCTAAAGAGGCGAGGTCCCAAGGTCTCGAATATTGGCCAAGTATGAAATCTTGGTACCTTTCAGTCTCACTCTAGCAAGGCAGGGGCTCATGAGCTAGAGGTCTGAGATATGATAAAACCCTAGGTCATTCCTTGCTCCCTTAGACCTCGTTCAAGGCCAATGCTCAAGATGAGGGTCCGAGAACTCATTCAACCAAGGAAGTTAGTATACCCCATGAAGAGCCAGTTGGGATCTTTAAAGGTTCCCAACTCCCACATGTCAAAGTGCTTTTCAGGTTGGCCTTCTCAAGACATTGAATCACCAAGCAACACTTGTGCCATTCAAAATCAAGCAACAAGGCACCATTTTTATGTAGTGCATTAATAAGAGAGATAGCGACCATTGACTTGTTTAAGGCACCAGAATGACTCAAATCTTGTGTGTGCATGGACAATGAAGCCACACATAACCATGCCAATGCTAGAATTTACTCATTGGAGCAAAAGGTGTCATGCCCCCTTTTTTGGCCTAAGCATGGACATGGCCTTTAGCCTAGTTCTTTGGTGCTTTCCCTAGGCTAGGGGAAGAAAGGGAAAAAGGGAAACATTGGTTCTAATTTTAAGTTATGCCAGATACCTTTTTTATATATCTTTTTATATTATAACTTAAAAGGTAACTTGTGAGAAAAGGTTAACTTAACCCTTAATGAAGAAACGGGAAACTATATTTTAAATTCTTTTTAACTCTCCTTCCAAGTGTAGTGCCCCTTTTTAGGGAGGACTTGTGGGAAAATTTGGTATAAAAGGTGGTATGATGATCTTTTGAAAGGTTACCATGAATTTATGATATTTGATTTTGAGGCTTAAGCATGGAACGCTTGGCTAAGTGATTTGAAGACGAAAACCTTCAAGGACACAAGGGTTTGGGGACAAAAACCCTCATTCCTTATTGAGGCAACTTCACGTAGGAGCTGCCATTGAGCATCAAATTTGGAAAGGAGGACGTTCCAAGGGTTGTCGACTTGCTTTTGGGAAGGGCTGATTGGTTGTTGGTTGTTGAAGACCCCTATGTTGTAGGGCTGTGTGAATTAGGGCTGTAATTAATTATTAGGGCTGTTTTGAGAAGGGTTTGGGTCTAATTCATGCCCAAACAAATATTTTAAAAATTCTAATAACATTTTGAATTTATTGTAATATTTTCCATCCCTTGAACATTGTGAAAATCAGGGTTTTGACTGGTTATTGTTGGCTGAATTGTCGGATAATCTCTATATAATTTTTGGAAGCATTGCCAGGCTATTTTCATCCATTTCCAGCTTGGGCGACCTTGCTGGGAATTTTGAGGTAGATTTTGGGTGGCTCCCTATGCTGGGAAAATTCTGAATCTGGTCTTGATTGATTGCGCTGCCATTTTTAGTATCATTTTGAGCTATCATTTCTATTGTAAATCCAATTATTGTGGAAGTTGTGAATTTATGAAGTTCCGCTGTATTTTGTAATAATAAATTTCAGAATATTGAGTTTCGGTTTTTGAGTGACTATTTTGACTTCTTAAATTAGTGGTTGCAATATAAAACTCTTTTCATAATTTTTAGAGGGATAGAAGTATCAAAATCTGATTTTTGCCTTAGTCGCCTAAGGTTTGGTAAAGGAATTTCTGAATATTGCTTTTATTTTCAGAAGTTTGTTGTTAGCTGAATTTGCATTTTCAGATTCTTCATAGGAAGGGGTTTCGGATTTGGTAGGGTTTGTTGGTAAACCCTTATTTCCAGATTTGTCCCAAATTGGGGACATTACAAAAGGTTTGTTTTCCTACAAAAAAAAATCGAGTTGTGGAAATTTTTACAAAATCCCAAAGTGAAATGTGAATGATTGCCCAAGTGTTATGAGCTTTTCATTCCTTCTTTATTGAAACAATTCAAGTATCAGTCACAATTCTAACCAACATGCATTCAATCACTTTGGGAAGACTATAAAGATTGGGAAACCCCAAAAGGGTGCACTCTAAAGTTCAAGCATGGAGATGTTTGTCACCAACCAATGGAAGGATACTATGGATCTGAAAGTTACCTTGTGGAGCAATTCCCTTTAAGGCAAGCACTACACTTTCTATCAAAACCCTATGGCCTTAAAAAGCAAGTGGTGGAACTTAAGGTGTGTAGAGTCATTTTCCATGATGTCTATCATTTCCTTGAGATAGCAAGGTGGTGTTCCCCAACCTTGAATAAAGCCATTGGATAAATTTTGGCCGATGATGGATCCATGGCATGTAGCATTTTTGAGAAAGCAAATGAACCTCATTCAACCTTGCATAGGGACAAATTTTAGTTTTGTTTCCCCTAGCATGAGAAAATGCACCAAGGCGATTGTGATTGATCAATGAGACCTCTTCATGCTTAGGCATCTGAGCATTATTCAAATTAATAGACAAATGTTCCCAAAATCACTTCATTAAAAATGCAACTATCCTTGTCTCCAACTATCTTGAAATCTCTTAGATTGAAGAAGGCCTTTGGGGGGAGAGATTATCATAGAAATTGGAGGGAGAGATTATCATAATAAATCCACAATCAAGAGGACCTTGTCCTTCCAAGTTAGGAATACTAATGTCAAGACAATAAAGTTTGAATCCTCCTAGAGGAGGGAAATCCAGTGTAGGAGGAATCAATGATGATAACAAGGATGACAAAGATGAGACATGTAAGAGTGTATCACAGAGGAGGAGAATAAGAAAATATTAAGAAGAGTAAGAGGACCTTGGCCTTGGGTCAAAGGACAAGCAAAGATTAGGACCCAAAGGTCAAAGGGCCGCAGTAAACCAAGACCCCCTAGGAAACACCATGCAAAGAAGTTAGGAGATTAGATCTTCAAATCGAAAGGTTGGCGATCAATCTATGGTACCTCTCTACCAAGATGATGATTTCCTGGATATCACTAAGGGGGTTGAGGCTGTATTGATTTGCTCTAGAGATGAGGCAATGGATCAAGATGTTAGGTTTAACTTTGTTCCCATATTTGAAGAGGAGATCCTTGCTAAAGTGTTGAAGCTTCTAGATTATTGAGCTTCACGCAAATGATCCTAACAAAGGAGGAAATGCGAGCAAGCAAATGCATGAACTTAAGTGGCGTATTGGTTGAATGAGGAGTCCATGCACTAACAAGCTGTCCACACACTAACAAGAAGTTCACAAACCAAGAAGAATTCCATGCCTACGTTGATTAGCATTTACTAGCATAGACTGATAAATTTTCTGATGACATAACCACTACCACGTGGTGGTAGTTAGCTGGGGGGAGCGTGGTGGTATTTACATGTGTTTTTAATGCTATTATTACTTCTACACACTTCAGTTGTGATCTTGGTTATGTTTTATGTTTTTTGAGTTACATAGGCACGTCAATGTGTTCTAATTATCATAAATGACTGAAATGTCTTATTTCTGTAAGTCACACGTGTGTATGGGTGGAGGTAATATCTTAACTAAAGTTGTTTGCTCATATGGACTATTTTTAGAGTGTTAACTTATTTGGACTTGATCCCTTAGCAAGTTTTTATATTCTTGACTGCATTGAAGTTGATGGGAGCAGGGTTTCTGGCATGGTTTGAGGATTATTGCATCAAGAGTAAACAACATATACATTCTTATTTTGGGCAAGAAGAGCGATCTGTTAGGGTGTTCACATTATTAATAGTGTGTAATTATATTATCAACGATAATATAATAGTAATTTGTGAGGTTGTTATAAACAACCCATTTATATAGGTTCCATTATAACGAGTTGTTAGAACAACTCATGTATTGTTAGTGAGTTTCCTAGATTATAGGAGCAACTTCACCTATATATTTGTGTAATCATCCGAATGTAATATTGAGTATGAAATTAGAGAGTGAAGAATATTATTGTTGTGCGATCAATTTATTTTTGTGTTCGGTTTTATCTGTACATTCACTTTGATTTTTACCAATATCTAGTATCAAAGTAGTTAGATCAAAGTCTTTAATGGATCTGTGAGATATTATGTAGGAAAGAGCCATCATAATTCTTGGCTAACCTGGATAATGGAGAATAATTTTATGCTAAGGAATTTGTATTGTTGTATTTGATTATATATTTTCTTCACTTCTCTGTGTGGATCTATTGATCCTTATCAAGGTTAGACATACTATTCTCTGCCATGAACACCCTTATCGTTCTCGAATAGTTTGCTGTCACATTCGCTTTGTACAGTCAGTGCATTGGTTTTTAACACTGCAAATCAGAGTCATACCTTCAGATTTGTTGTCACGAGCGCTTTTTGTGTATTTCATGGTTTTGGCATCCCAATCAATCAATATTGTTTTATACACATCTTTAATTTTGTGGCATTGTTGATGAGCATACATTTGCATCAGTGTCTCGCTCTCTACACACAAAGAACACGACAACCTCAACTTGAACCTGTATCATTTTCCAGTTGTCAATCACGCAGATCTCTCCAAACGTGCAGGCACCAAATCTACAGTTTTCTTCCGTTGTTAGTTTCGTCCATTTAAAATTACCTCTCCATTCGGTCCAGTTCTACGCTCCTTAACTCTTTAACTGCGCAGTGTCAATTGAAGTGATCCTTCTATTGCATTGAAGATAATATTCATGCATGTTATATACTCTGCGAAATAAGAAGCGTAGACACAATTGTATTTGCAGTTCCTCTATGGAAATTTCTCGGCAAGATATATAGTGGATTCTACTAGACATAACCATACCAGGTTTTGAACTCGGATCCTCTGTGATCATCCATGACTTATGAGCAATTTTGATCCTCGGCCCATTGGCATTCAGCGAATCGGCAAAACTATTGTTAGTCCGTGATTGGAGATCCATATATCATGTAATGTTTTAATAGGTGGTGAGTCATTCTGGTACATGTGCCATAGATTTGAATTTATAGTTTACAATTTTATAAAAGTCAACACTACTTTAGAAATAGTCAAGTCGATAGGAGTATATGAATTTGTCATAAAGCTTTTATGTTTAGATTATGTTTTAGATATTAAGTCCTTATTTGAGTCGAATAAATTCAATATTCAATTGGATTTCTTAATTATTTTTGTCATCAAAAAATCAAAAGTGTTGACAATTGAGTTGTTTTGTCAAGAGACTTATTTTTTTATGTCAGTGTTCAGAGTCAAAATTAAAAATGTGTCAAAATGTCAAAATCATTTTTATTGGTCGGGTTTATTGCAAATTATTTGGGTCCACTGTCAAAAATATGTCAAAAATTTCAAAAGTCAACAGTGTTCAAATGTATAAGGATGCATTATCGCTTGCATGCGACATCCTAAGTCAAATGTCAAATGTATCAATCATGTGGGAAGGACCCTATTTCATTCAGAACGGCATGAGCTTCATCAACATATTAGCTGAGTAAGTAGCTTTCAAAATTGGAGGTCAAAGGTAACATAGGCTGGAGGTTTCAGAGTCTCTTGTTAGCCACTAGCGGCGGGGCCACTTCTGCTTTAGTGGCGCATTTTTTTTTCAATTGTGTGTTTGATTTCAGTTTTGTGTGAATAAGAACAAATGATGTATCCGTGTTCACATTTGTAATAAGTGAATTGAAAATTCTTTTGTAACTTCTCTGAATGTGATAGAAGAGCTAATAACTGCATGGCACATCATGATGTGGTTTGTGGTAAGCCACTTGCAAAACCATTTTTTTGTGGTGGTTGGTAATCCACTTGAAAACCATCCCATTTTGGTTGTTGGTAAGTCATGCAAAACCATCAGTAAAGTTTGTGATTGTCCTGTGAAAATCACCGAATCATGAATATAGGTACAGATATAGGATTGATGTTTTCTCCATGTTCACATTAAGGGGGTATATACTAGGGATTAATAATGTTCACAAGGGGGTGATTGTTAGAGTGTTTACATTATTAATAGTGTGTGTAATTATATTATCAACGATAATATAATAATATTTTGTGAGGTTGTTATAAACAACCCACATGAATGGGTTCCATATTAAACAAGTTGTTAGAACAACTCATGTATTATTAGTGAGTTGTTTCCTAGATTATAGGAGCAACTTCACCTATATATTTGTGTAATCATTTGAATGTAATATTGAGTATGAAATTAGAGAGTGAAGAATATTATTGTTGTGTGATCAATTTATTTTTGTGTTCGGTTTTGTCTGTACATTCACTTTGATTTTTACCAATACTATCTTTGCCAAGGTGCTTTTCTCAAAGGAATTTTTTTTTGAGGCCCAATTTCAAGACACGGGACACCGAAGAAGTTTTTTATGTGCTCTACATATGGAGGACCATGGGAGGAAGTTTTCATGATAGGTTGTGAAGTTTGCATCAAAAGTTTATTTGGCATATGCATACCCATTTTTAGGCATTTTCTATTGGATCAATAGTATTTTGTAACAATTCATATTAAGACTTGCGACAAAAAGACTTTTTTTTGAAGTTCTTCAGGGTTCTTGTCTTTGACTATGGTTGATTTGTGGGTTGCATATCACTTCATGCACATGCATGATGATTGCATAATAATACATGAATCTGAAGATTTCCATATTTGCATGACTTGGGAGTTGGGAAATACTTGGTAAGCCAATACATAATTGTCAATTCATCACTTAATATAAAATTGGAAGGTTAGAAAAAATAGGATATTCTGATTTAAAATAAAAAAATATTTAATGCATTTTCTGATATAAATAGTTTTATGAGTCATTGTCAAAGTTGAGTTGATTTTTTGTAGAATCGAGCCGAGTTTTTTATGAGATGAGTGGACGTTAGCCCAGTCTTGCTAAGTTAGTGTTGAGACTCGATGAGTCTCAGCGAGGACTCGCGGATTCAAGCTTGCATCCATCAAACCAAGGCCTCGCCTAGTTTTTCTGCAAACTCGGCAAGTCCTATGATGGGACTCGCAAGTTTGCCGAAAAACTCAGCGAGTCCTCAGTTTGATAAGTTTGGGCAGATTCGCGAGTCCTATCACAGGACTCGCTAAGTTTGCAGAAAAACACAAAAAAAAAAAAATGCAAAAAAAAAAATGCACAATAAAGTGAAAAAAGGAAAACCTAAACCTAAACCTAAAAAGCATTCTAACATCCTCAAAGTGCCATTCACTCATTCTAACTTTGTTTTAATGAGCCCATTCCATTTTTCATTTTCTTCCATTGTGATTGAATCATTCAGAATTTCAGATTTGTTCTTTTTGCTTCAAAGGCGCTGATTGCTAGTGTGCAAAGGTTGGTTTAGCAGCGAGTGTATTGTTGGAGCCTTCGAGGCCTTTTGGGTCCTACGGTTACCATGACAGGGGAATCAAAACATCTGAAAGACCCTGCTTGAAAGCATGACATTGAGGGTTTGAAGAAAGGGCATGTGATTTGCAAATATTGTGGGGCTGAGTTTCTTGGTGACGTATTAATCGCCTAAAATATTATCATGCCTGCATACCTAATCGTGATGTTGCAGTATGCCCCGCCGCAGAGCCTGAGGTTATAAGGGAGATCACAGCTCAGTTGGAGAGCTTTCATGAAACAGATTTAAAGGAGAATCAAAACCAACAAATAGCTGTTGCTTCCAAACCCATGCCTCCAATTCTTGGATCGAGTTCAAGTAGCATTGGCCCTAGAGAGCATAGTTCGGCGAGTTGGTTCATGCCACGCAGTGCTCCTGGTTTCCAATCATCGTTGGAAAGCACATGTTGGAACAAGGACAAACATGTAGTTGCGACAAGCGCAGTGGGTGACTTTTGGTACTATTGTGATATTCCTTTTCAAGCGACGAGGTAATAATTAATATCATATTTTTTTGATTCCTTCTACTTTAAGAATTTAAAAAATTTATGAATTTAGAATGTTAATGTAATTCTAAGAATCTAAATATGTTTATCAATTATAAATTTTTTTTTTTTAATTTTTAAATTCTATATTTTATTTTTTTGGCATTTTAGATTGCTCTATTGGCAAGCGATAGTGGATGCTATCGCCATTGCTGGTTAGGGGTTCAAAGCTCCCTCTATTGATGATTTAACGGGGCCAATTTTGTCTGATAAAGTGGCTAATGTGAAATCAATCATTGATGAGCAACTAGTTATTTGGAGGAATAAGGGCTGCACTATCATGTCCGATGGATGGGCAGATAGAAAAAATAGAACATTGCTGAATTTCTTGGTTTCTTCTTCAGGTGAGATTGTCTTCCTGAAGTCCATTGATACGTCTTTTAGAATAAAAAATGTTGATTACCTATGTGGCATTTTTGAAGAAGTATTGCAGAGGTGGGTGAAGAAAGTGTGGTACAAGTAGTCATGAATAATGCAACAAATTATGTTGTTGCAGGTAGGCTACTCATGCAAAGGCACCCCTCGATCTTTTGGACTTTGTGCTCAGCCCATTGCATTGATTTGATGCTAGACAATATTGGGAAAATGGAGTGGGTCATGCCAATTGTTGAACAGGGTCATAATATTTGTAAGTACATCTACAACTATGCTTGGGTCCTCTCTTTAATGAGAGAGTTCACGGATAACAAGGAGCTGGTCCAACGTGGTGTAACCCGTTTTGCAACCTCCACCACCTTGCAATCTTTGCTACAATCAAAAGCTTTGTTGAAGTGAATGTTTGTTAGCAAGAAATGGAGCGAGTCTTTGTATGCAAAGACCATTGGCGGGGTTGCTATTGTAGAGTGGGTATTGGATGAGACCCACTTCTGGGTGCCAACAAGGGAGATTGTAAATGTAAGTCATTTTAGGTTTTTTGAATTTTTATTTTCTTTGTTGAAAAACGTTATGTAATTTAATTTTTTAATTTAATACTTAGAGGTATAATTCTAAATTATGTTTTTTAATATTTGTTATAGGTCACTGAACCATTGGTTTCTCTCCTTCGTGTGGTTGATAGAGAAAAACCCGCAATCAACTATATCTATGAGGGCATGGACTAAGCTAAAGAGCAAATAAAAATTGTCTATGTCATGGTCGAAGCTAAGTATATGCTCATTTGGGATATCATTGACCAACAATGGATAAGATAACTCCATAGGCCACTTCATGTTTGTGCTTACATTTTGAACCCAACCTTCCAATTCCTTGAGAGCTTTAAAGCCGATGAGGAGGTTATGAGCGGTCTTTACACAATTAAGAGGCCATGGAGACAAATGTGTAGACAAGGGTGAAGATTATGTCTGAGATTGAGATCTACAAACAAGCACTAGGAGATCTCTTTTCTCGAGATATTTGCAAGGCAGCTAGGACAACAATT
Source organism: Torreya grandis (assembly GCA_037957365.1). Lineage (NCBI taxonomy): Eukaryota > Viridiplantae > Streptophyta > Pinopsida > Cupressales > Taxaceae > Torreya > Torreya grandis. The sequence continues at coordinate 1,611,323 of JARHVA010003049.1, read as the reverse complement.
AAGCCAGGGAAATTTTGAGTTGAATGATCAATTTTTTCCATTTTTTTATTGTTTTTCATATTTTTTGGAATTAAAGTCTAAGACATTTTAATACCTACGGTTACAGATGCATGGTGGAAAAAATCAGCTGCAAAGGTGCCGAATCTTCAAAGGATTGCTATTTGAATGCTAAGCCAACCATGCAATGCTTCTAGGTGTGAGTGCAATTGGAGTATGTTTGAGCACATACACTCCAAAAAGCACAATAGGTTGTCAATGCAAAGGTTGAATGACCTTGTATTTGTGCATTACAACCTTTGCCTCAATCACAAGAAGATTATAGGGGATGAAGAAGACTTATCCCCCATTGAGCTAGAGGACTATGATCCATAGTCAGAGTGGATCACAGAGGATGACAACAATGTGTTTACAGAGGACCATGAATGGGTTGATTAGGGTGATCGTGAGGCAGAGCTTGTAGCGTTGGGAGAGGAGGAGCGAGCTCGTACATCTAGGGATTAAGATGTGGTAGATAGTGATACCACGAGGGTGGGTACAATGGAGCCAGCTACTTCTTTGACGTATAAAAAAATGTCATAGGCTCCAACGTGTTGGAGCTTGTGTTGAGAGGACGAGCGATGCATGCTCTTCTCAACCTTAGATGTATCTTTTTATATTATGTTTTTGTTGAGCCATCGCCATGGATTTCTAAATCCATATTTTGTATGTAAAAAACAATTTGATGACTATAGAAACAACTCCTATTTAATATTAGTTCTCAACTTCCAAATTTCAAGTTTAATTGTTCAATTGAAAACATTCAATATCGTATTATTTACTTACTTCTTTGTGTATACATGTGTATGTTAGATCTAATTAACTAGTTTTGAGTGTTTTTTTAAGTGGATTTGATATGGAATGCATTTTAATAGTTTTTTCTCCTAAAATTCACTACTTTAATGTTTTTTAAAAATTTGCTGAGTCCGAGTCGGAGGCAAAAAAGGCTTGCTGAATCTTTGCTGAGTTTTTTTGCTGAGTCTGAGTTCGAGGCAAAAAAAGGCTTGGCGAGTCTTTGCCAAGTTTGAGTCTCAACACTATGGGACTCAACTTTTAATGGATTATTTTTTATTCTTCTGAGAAAGGCTTGATCTTATTCAAACTCACAAGTTACAATGAGTCTTGTTACCACAAATATTGTTTCCATACTTATGCATGTTGGCGATTCTTCTTTGTCCACAATGATCATCACTTCTCTAGAGTCTTCCTTCTACATTTAGTGGAGAAGAATCTATATTATGTACTGCTGGACGTCTGGGTCATCCGTGACATAAAAAATTGGAATTTTCCTCGAGCTCTTGAGGAGTTTTTGCAGTGTAGACCTGCATCAACAGTATTCGGTGCAATCTACTAGCAATATGAACATGTATAGGAGGTGAGAAAGCATCTATTCAATTTTTTGTTGATCTTAATAGATTGGGGACTCTTTTCAGAGTATTTGGACAGATTTTTTGGGGTATTGAATGGTGGTAATTTATAATTTTGCTGCAATTTTGTGTGTGAAGACTGCAGAGTTGTTTTCTTCATTTTTCATTGTTACAGCATAAATATTCTGAGATTTGTTGCAGAATTGAGCTTAGCTCATAAATATTTATGTTCATGAGAAATATTAAATTCTGTTTAATTGAATGATGGTTGTAATAAGCCTATATGAGCGATGTTAGTGCACATAAGACGGATGAAATTCTCATTACATCTTTTGTAATTTCTGAACATAATGAGGATGGAGCTTCTCTGTCAAAATTAAAACTTCAACTGCTGACCTTGAAAGTTTTGTTTTGTGAATTTTTTATTTGTTCATATCTTTAAACGTTCATTTTTTATTTTAGCATGGGCTTTCTTCTTGTCGTTTGATGAGTATCTTAAAGGCAGCATGTGGCATGGAACAAAAGTGAAGTATTAATAGTACAGTCATTTTCTGCAATAACCAAAAAAGTTCCCGAAATATTAACCCTGAGACATAGCCTTTATAATTATTTGTTGCAGGAACGTCGGCCTGTCCAGAAGGGAAATTTTACTGCACAAATACTGGGCACAAACCTATACGATTGTTTTCTTCTCAAGTTAATGATGATGTCTGTGGTACGGGTCTGCATTACTTCTCACTCAGAAAATATTTTTTTAAAGCATTAATATATAATCTATGTGCATGAGAATTTTTTTGGTATGATATTGGTTCAAAAAAGTTTTACTTTCTATGATCTATCCTGTTTTATCACTCGGTTACCTTATTTGAGTTCTTGTGAAATCATGTTCTACAAGAGTCCCCCAAAACAGTGTGTAATTATGAACAAAGGACAAAAGTATCAGCCTTTCCAGGACACATTCTTTTCCCCTACAAAGGAGGAAATTATATTTAGCATTCCGACTAAGTTACTTATAATGTTTTCTTTTTATCTTCATTTTAACTATATATCGTTGTTTGTGTTAATTTACTATTTTTTATTATCAACTTTTCATCAATGTTATTTCAACATTGTGAATTTGGTTTTGTTATTTTGAGTGATCTGGGAGGATCTCCCAAATTTTTTTCCAGCAATACCGCCAAGCCCATTCTCACAGCTTGTGGTAATTGGGGACCTGTTCAATGGTCTGCGGTACCCAATAACCACCTCTAGAGGTTCATGGTACCTCCAAGATCATCAATTTGTCTCCAATAGGTGCTGCACACACTACTATAGTGGCGTAGTGCAACCCCTGCAGATCAGATGTGGTGCCAGCCATGTGTGTACCATACTTTATGCGATATCCACTTTTGGCGTCAGCAGAGTCCTACACACCTGCATGCCACACTACAAAGGCCAATTCACACCAGGTGGTATTCCCAGGTGCCAACACCTTGCTGCCTTCATTCTGATAGGCGCAAAGTGCTTCAGTTTCAAAGGCACTCCCTTTCACGGGGCAATGCCCTATGCCAAAATGTCGACTGTTACTTCTGACACCAATTTGCTCAATGGCCGGAAGGCCAAGAGTCAGACATGGTAATTCAACCATTTAGACTCCCGTAACGGTCCTTATGCCTTGTGGTTTTGTAATACACAACTATAGATTTAGTTAGCAATCAAAGTAGAAGATAAACAACAATTCATTTTTCTTAAGAGTATGCCATGTACAAAACACACAGATCAATAAAAACTTTTGTTCCACCTCTATTATCTCTCTCTTGATTCTCTATATTAAATCTCATGTACCTTCCGTGCATGCATACAACACACTTAGATGTTCATTTAAGATGTTGTCCACCGGGTTCCTCATGGGTTTGGGCCTTGGATCAGTGGTAGCAGAGCAGTTCATCTCATTCGTGCACGTCCAATGAACTAGTTCTGAGTATTGGAAGCTCGGTGTCAAACCACAAGATCCATTTGACTACCTGTCGTGTTGTTTCAAGCAAGTTCAAATGTCAAGAGACAAAAACCCACAAGATACAATCGAAGAGATGATTAATGACGGAATTGCAAAAACACTTCAAGAGCAAAAGACATTTTTGTTTAACTAGTTCATTAAAGTCCTCAAAAGGGTGGTTCCATCGACTCACAAATCAAGTCAAGCTTTTGGTGGTTGAATCGTCCGTAGGTTTCAAGCAAATCTAGAAATTCTTTTGTTTGAGAGAAAAATAAATGCAAATGCAATAGATAATTGGTTAGATCTAATATAGTCATATTTCTCTATGAATGACTTATCCGATGAAGAGAAAATGAAGATTGTATTTCTGAAAGTTTCTTAACTTGCCAAGAAGTGGTGGTAAGCTTGTTCTCTGTGGGAGAAAGGATAGAGAGAATAATAATTTCACCCAACATGGGATACATTCCTGGAAGCCCTAGGATGAATATTACCATGAAGATGTCTATGATGACTGCTACATTCAGTGGCAAAAACTGCAGCAAGGGCATGACCAATCATTTCAAGCCTACATCGATGTCTTCCATGGCCTATATGCAAGATGAGGCTCATTTGAGTCAGAGAAGCATCGATGTCTCGACTCTTAAGTACTGCAGTGGCCTAACGACCATTCATTCAGTCCAAACTGAAGCTGCCCAAGGTTAAGACGATGGGAGAAGCTTATTGCTATGTGGAAACCATTAAGGAAGAGTCTTAAGATGAAGGGAAAGCATGACACATTGTCTGCACCAAAGAGATTGCCTTTTTTAGATATAAATCCACAATAGTCTAAGGCAGGTTATTGGTGTGGGAAACACAACCACCACCACTTCAATGCAGAGTGCCATTCTTAGAAGAGTTTGCTTACATGGGTAGAAATAAAGAATTATGAAGTCAATCCCTTTTATGGAATCATTAACGTGGAAATAAATATTGTATTAGTCACTACACAAGCAACACCAATAGTGGAAGATGTTGAATCCGAATGCCTATTCCATTCACAGATATGGATGCAAGGACAAGCATTAGTTTTTATGATCGATGGTGGTAGCATGAAGAACCTCATTTCTAAAGCAATCATCAAGTGATTGAATTTGCCAACCATACTCGATCAACAACCGTACAAATTGGGATGTTTTAGTCCGTGCAATACCAAAGGGATATTCGTCACTCTCCAATACCATTTCTCATATGCTATATGCCCTTTCAAAGAATAGTTAGTTTGTGATGTAGTGCCAATTGATGTTTGTGATGTTCTCGTTGGGCATCCATACATGTATTGTTGCCAACATGTGTACAACGCCAATCCTTAGAGCGTAGTTGTATCAGTGGAATAAGATATATCGAATTCTTAAAGTGATTCCACACTCTAATCGTGCTGCACCAATTCCCAAGAAGATTGTGCCATACAAATATGCATATTCAACCCTTAGAACTTCACCTCCTATTGACGCACGACCTCAATTGGCAAAGACAGATCAGATTTTGGAAACCATGTCTACACACAATTGTTATTTGCCAGTGTACTCAGTCATTAGAGTAGGTCAACATCCAAGAGCAACAAAATGGCTAATGAGGTATCAACTAAAAGCTAAGTTTGCACACTTGTTTTCTGGATTTAAAACAACTAGGGCTATTGATTTACAAGGTGCAATGATTGATCCAAGAGGATCTCCAAAAAATGGTTATAGTGGTACCTCCAAGCATGTTCTCACAACTTGCAGTAATTGCAGTCCTGTTTGATAGTCTGCAATACCTTAGAACACCCTCTAGAGGTTTGTGACACCTCCAAGATCATTAGTCAATCTCCAATAGATTCCCCACACACTTCTACAGTCTTGTTGTCACGCATGCAGTGCAATCTGTGTGCATCATACATGGTCCTACCCATGTGTGCGCCAAAATTTATGCGGTATCCACTTGTGGCTTTGACAACGTCCTACACCTCCATGCCACACCACAAAGGATAACTCACATTGCACAACAGTGCTAGGTGTCGACAACTTGTTGCCTCCATTATGATAGGTGCAGAGTGCATTAGTTTCAAAGATGTAATCACTGTAGGGATCAGTGGTGATGCTTCCTTTTTTCCTTTACAAAATGTCAAGCGTTACATGTGATGCAACTTTTAAAAGGCAAAGAGTCATAAAATTTCAACCATTTCGACTTTCGTAACAATTCTTTATGCCTTTGTGGCTTTGTAATATATATACACATTTGTAGCTTTAGTTAACAATTGGAGTAGAAGATAGACAACATGTTTCTTTCTCAAGAGTGTGCCATGTATAGAACACAGATTAATAAAACTTTCTGTTCCAGTGCTGTTGTCTCTCTCTCTTGATTCTTTGCATTATATTGCTTATAGCTTTCGCACATACAGACGACACATCTAGATTCTCATTTAAGGTGTTGTCCACTAGGTTGGTCTTGGGTCCCAGATCAATGATATTAGAGCGGTTCATCTTATTTGTGTATATCCCATCGAACCAGTTCAGAGTATCTGAAGCTTAGCGTCAAACCAAGAGACCTATCAAACTCCCTGCTGTGCCATTTCAAGCAAGTTCAGATGGCAAGAGAAAACAACCCACAAGAAGCAATCCAAGAGATGATTAATGAAGGAATCACAAAAGCACTTCGAGTCCTCCCGAGAGCAGGGGACATTTTTGTTCACCCAGTTGATTGAATCCTTCATATGGGTGGTTCCATTGACTCACAAATTGGGTAAAGATATTGGTGGTCGAGTCCTCCCTAGGTTTCAAGTAAATCTATAAATTCTTATGTATGAGGGAAAAATGAATGCAGATGTAGTAGATAATTGGTTAGATCAATTAGAGTCATATTTCTCTATAAATGATTTTTATGATGAAAAGAAAATTCAGATTGCATTTTTGAATGTTTCTTCACCCATCAAGAAATGGTGGTGAGCCTCTTCTCTATAGGAGAAAGACCAGACAAAAGAAGAATCTAACCCAACTTGGGACAAATTCTTGGAAGCCTTCAAGGATGAATATTAGCTTGAAGATGTCTATGACAACCCCTACATTTAGTGGAAACAATTGCGACAAGGACATGACTAGTCAGTCCAATATGCCTTCCTTGAATTGTATGCAAGACTAGGCTCATTGGAGTCAGACTAGTAGAGAGTTCTCAAGTACCTCAATGACCTATGACCATTAATTCAATTCAAAATGAATCTGACCAAGGTTAAGACAATGGGAGAAGCCTATTGCTATGTGACAACCATTGAGGAAGAGTCTAAAATGAAGGGAAATTTGGACACATTGTTTGCACCAAAGAAATTGCTTTCTTTAGACAGAAATCCACAATAGTCTAAAACAGGGAAGTGTTGTGACAAACACAACAACAACCACTCCTATGCAAAGTGCCATGCTCAGAAGAGTTTGCTTACGCAAGCAAAAGCAAAGGATTATGAAGTCAAGCCCTCTAATGCATTGACACAAATCCATTCCTTTCTATTATGAAAGAACGTAATGCAAGATTTTTATTAGTAAAGTTGAAACATAAATATATAAATGCAAAAGAAAGGTACAATATCACCTCAAGGTCAGCCAAACCATGGAAGTGTAGAGACACAAATTGGTAAGTGGGTAAACTGTTACAATGGAAGAAAACCCAATGTGTATTAAAAAAAGATGGCCTACAAGTACTATTCTCCATATTACATTTTTTACGAACAGAGTAGGAAAAATACGAGAATAGAAAAGAAGAATAAATTTCAAGTGTGTAGAGAGGAGAGGAGAGAGCTCTTTGAATAGAAAGAAGTAAAATAGAGTTATAAGGTAATTCCATCATCACCTTCGTAAACCTTCTTATTGTGTGCCCATTGCCTTAAAATTCCCTTCAAAAGGGACAAAAGAGGTGAGAGATCTCACATATTCTCTTATTATATGAATTAAAAATTCACATGAAAATACACTTGCACACACTTAAGTGACCTTAGGATTATAAATTACCGCCAAATGCCCCTTTTTGGAAGTTAAAGTAATATTATTGCTAAAATAAAAAGTATTCTTAAATACTTAAAAAATAAAGGCAATTAATAGAAAAAACACTTTATGTTATAAATTTCACTTAAGTTGGGGCCTTTTAAGGGTCATGGGCCGTAAGACCTAAAGTGAAATTATAAGGCGTTCCTTTCAATATTTTAAAATTAAATCTTCCCTCCAAAATTGAGCGCTACACTTGGAGGAGGATATTTGAAGAGGATGAGGGCTCATTTGAAGATATGTTGATTTGGATATTTGGAAAAGAGGTCAAGTATGTCAAGCTTGATAATTTTCGGCATAGTTCTTTGGAGAATGTTACCCTCCAAGAGCTATGATGCTCTATAAACGGTGTCTATCGACACCACCTATTGAAGGAAATCTTGTGAATCTATTTGAAGTATCAATTGAATTTTCTTAGCCAATATTGCCGTTGTAGTGAATCATTTTGGAGGACAAAGATCAAGCAAAATAAAAGGGTTCGTAGTCTCCAAGGTTGGCGAATGAGAGTGAAGGTCAAGGAGGGTTGTCCAGACCTAGAGCGAACCACTTAAGGGCTGGAAAAGACTTCAATTTGGAGGAATTGGTTGATTAAAACCCTCTCTAGGGTTGTAATATTTTATCTAATTTTTCCTAAGTGGAGCCAACCATTTTTGAAGTTTGGTTGATGTGTTTTGGACTCTTTAATGCTCGGAAAATATTAAAAAAATTATCTACATAATTTTTGGGTGAAAACTAGGGTTTTCAGAACTTTAGAGCAATTTTCGGTGACCTTCCCATGGAAGGAAAATTCTGATTTTTGTTTTATTGAAAAGCTTACATTTTTTGCTTCGCTTTGAACTATCACTTGATTAGAAATTCCAAGTATTTTAGGAGTTATGATTTTATGAAGTTTCAGTTGTATTTTGGGCATAAAAATCACAATTTTGAGAATTTCGGAAAAATAATTGGATATTCTTTTTCTCCATATTTTTGTGCATCTATAGTAATATTTTTTCATAATTTTTGAGTGGCTGGAAGTGATATATCTAAAAGTTTGGTGTTTTTCAGAATTGCTTGTTGTTAAAAGATCAGAAAATCAGTTTGTCCACAAAAAGGTACTCAAGTCATCTATTCTTTTGATTAGGTATTTATTGCATTTTTGGAGCTAATTGTTAAGGGTTTGGGCAAGATCTATTGGCTGTGTTTTCTTAGTTTTTGGGGGTCTTACAGTGGTATCAAAGTCATATTTTGGCAACACTGTGGGGTGATAGTAAGATCAAGGAAAAAAGGCATGGAAGCCATAAAGAGGTTAACACTTAACAACTAAGTTGCCGATACGGATACGGGTACGAGTATCGGATACGGGGATACGTCGATTTTTTTTTGTGAGGTTTGGATACGGCTGGATACAGCCGTACAAAAATATATATAAAAAATTAAAAATATAAAAATATAGCCATATAAGCAAAATTAACCACATAATATGCATAGAAGAAACATAATAAGTTAAATAACCACAAAACATAGTAATAATTCAATGCCAAATATCATAATATTCAATTGTCGAACTTAGATTAGTCTTATTTAATATTTATTATTACAAGTAAATAATGCAAATGTTACAACTTACCCGTATGGACAAAAATAAAGACAGAGACAAAAGAAAATCCGCTCTCTGCAGTTTGGTGAAGATTACAATGAGATGACCTAGTGTTCAATCAACTTAAGACTATGCCATGTTCTTTTCTTTGAGCTTATTCACAAGGGGAGCGCGTAGTCGCGCAGGCGCGCAGGTCGCGCAGAGGCAGGCCCGCAGTCGCGCAGGGCGCTCGGAGGCAGGCGCGCAGGCGCAGGGCGCGCGGAGGCGAGCGTGGAGGCGCGGAGGTGCGCAGGGAGGCGCGGAGGAGGGCGCGGAACATTTAGGGTTTTCGTTTTTTTTTAATAAAGTGAAAAAAATATAAAAAAAATTATTTTACGCGGCCGATCCGCGAGGGGTACGGCCAGGGTACGGCGTGCCCCCTGCGGATACGGCCGGATGCGTCCATGGACGCATCCGGCCGTATCCGCAGGGGGCACGCCGTACCCTGGCCGTATCCCCCGCGGATCGGCCGCGTACCGTACCGGACCGCCGTATCCCCGCACTCCCAGGGCCTGCTAGGGGCGAATCCGGTAACGTAGCTTAACAATAAGGTAAAAGTCTAGGAAACTTATACCAACTTGAAGATGTGATCAGCACATTGAAAGAAATAGATTATATGTTATCCACGGTGAGTCAATCATGATATGCATCCATGAGTTGGGCGGTACAGTGCTCAATGACTTACTTGGTTCAACATAAACTCTTAAGAGTCAAAAATGAAAAGGTAAGACTTTTGGTTATTAGTTGCATCAATGAAATTTTGAGACTAACTGCTCCCGAGGTTCCTTATAGTGACAAAAATATGAGAGAAATATTTAAGCTAATTGTGGAGAGCTTTTGAGATCTTGAGGATAACATGGGAGACGCCTTTGCTAGAAGGGTCACACTGCTAGAGACTATGACATAAATCAGGGTATGTGTTTTAATAACAAATTTGGATTGTGTTGAGCTTATTGCTGAAATGTTTCAACATTTTCTTGCAGTAGCGTGTAGGAATCCTAACCAAAATATTGTAAAATCATATGCAGAAAATCATGAGTTTGATACTCAAGGAAAGTGATGGGCTTTCTAACCTCTATTGTCTACTTTATTCATTGGTTTGTGGTTAAAAAAGGAAAAAATTTCAGTAGCACATATGATGTTTGGAAACATTTTTAAGGAGTGTGAAGAGGCGTTAAAGCCCTATTTGATAATGGAGCAGGTTGAGGAAAAGAATGAAGGGACAGCCCTTCATGAGGCCTTCTATAAAAGAGACAATGAAACAAAAAAATCAGAATTTGATGGACAACTCATAAAGCTACAAGTTGATAAAAAAGAGAAAAAAATCAATGTGCAAGGATGCAAGGATGAGCAAGGTGAAAATATTTCATTAATTGACAATGTTTCCTTATCTTCTAATGATTGCATGCATGTTAGTAATGTGACAGAAAAGGGAATCATGGAATCTACACCTCAAGGGGAAAAAAATTTAGATTTACAAGTTGAGAGAGAGTTTGGCGGATGAAGCACCAATTTCACATGAGGATAGTGGTATGCAGCTAGCTGTCTTTTCCGGAACAGCCGTATATGAGGAACAAATCAATGATGTTTATGATGCTAACAAGAGTTATGAAGGTATTCCATACATGTGCACACAAGGTATAGATGAAAGTGAAGCAAAAGGGAAATCTATTGTGGTAAACAAAGGATCTAAGAGTGAAGATTTTGCACCATCTTTCGGATCTCTATTCGCTGATTTTCAATCCGCTAGGACAGTCACTAAGGGTAAGCAATTTGACTATCTTCATAGCAAGGATTTGTTGTACCACCATCATACTTTGTTCTTGCATTGTTTTGATCATCATGAGTATTATGCTAACAAAGGAGATTATGAGGATATTTTGCATGGTTTGAATGACACAAGGGCTCCTTTATCTTCGTCAATCAATATGATAAAGGGATATATGAGGGGTATGAGGAAGAAGGATGAAAGGAACAATGATAGGGCTGTTATGAGACATCATGGACAGCCATGTGCTTGCAAAAGAATGGACGTTACAATACAAATAGTAAGTTTACCTAGTTTTGATTTTTGTCATACTGATATTGAGAGAGATGAGATGAAAACCGATTGCAAGAGAAAAAGCTAGAACAAGTGGTAAGAAATCTGATTTTTTTTTAGTTCAAATTTTCTGAGTTAACAAAACAAGTTCAATGACATAAAAGAGGGAAAATTTGGCATTTTCAAGGCACACTATAGCCCATGTTGGGGAAACTTTGTACCAAGGTGCATTCTAAAAATTGACACACAAGACAATTGAATTAACATGACAGGTACAACAGTATATAAAAAGGGATAAAACTTGATATTGGTGGGGTTTGTTTGATGATGCATACATGTATGAGGAAGATAACAAAGGGCAACCAAGAAGAGGACATTCATTTTACATAAGAGGATTCCTACCTATGAGTTTAGGTGATTGTGTTATACATTTGCAAGGTATGTTTTCCAATTTGGTTAAGCTTGTTTCCTTTATACCAATGGAATGACTATATTTACAAAATAAAGGACTGGTGTGGTATAAAGGTGGTCCTAACACACCTTGGAATGCACACTATAGGCACACACATCCTCTAATGTTTTTCCATGAAATGAATTTAATGATGGGCAACTTTGCTAGGCATATTAATTTGATTCAGTTTTGCAGTTCTAATATTCTTCATATAGGGCATAAGTCCATAATGGTTTGTTGGGAAAAACATGAGGTAGATCCTATTGCTTGTGTATGGTATGAAGATTTTCAATTTGCAAACAAAAAGAAGAATATTGAGCTTACTAAGTTCAGGTTGGGATGTGAACAAAGTAAATTTGATATCACTGACCCTAATCTAGAAAGCCAGTTTTGTATGGCTGGCACATGTGCAAATGTCAAAAATTATAAGGGAAATGATTCAATGCAAATTCTTTCAAGGTATGAAGCTGCTGTATTTTTGTTTAATATCATGATTGACATACTAATTGCCACCCAAAAAAATAGGGATTGATATGAAAGGGATCATTTTTTATGTGTTGATAAGATTTATGGTTAAAAATAAAGAATTTTCAGCCCTCTCATTGTGGTCACAAAAAGGTTGTTCAAGGATTTTTGATCATAACAACTGCTACAAATTAATTAGGACTGTTGATTGCAAAGGAACAACCCTCGTATCACTTCAATTTTAGTCATTAAGGGTCACCCAACCACATGGGAAAAAGAATTTCAGTTTGTTAATAAAGGGGATTTTGTTTTTATTATTCCAAAGTGGTTTGCAATCATTTCCAAGCCATTTTTAGGGAAAAAGAAATAAGACTACAACAGTATACAGGCCAACATGTTTGAAATTTGGAAACTTCTTAAAAAAAATGGAATTCATGAGAAGATTACAAGCAAGAGAAGAGAGTATAATGACATGTCAACAAGGCATGAAGATGAGATCACAAAAGTGTTGTTAAACACTATACTTTTCTCTAACATGTTTGTTCCATGTGTAGGTATGGAAAGATCAAGAACAAGAAAGAAGGTTGCAAAAATTTTGGATTAGCCAAAGTACATCAAAGACATGAGTTTGTGTTGGCAAGAGATCTCACATTTTATTGGCACTGGAACAAGGCTTTGGGGTCACTACATCATTTTTTTTCTCTTAGACATGGTTCTTGGGCATATGAGTTTGCATTTGCTTGAGGGCAAACAAATTTAGGAAGGGAGGATTGTAATGTCCCCTTTTTGGAAGTTAAAGTAATATTATTGCTAAAATAAAAAGTATTCTTAAATACTTAAAAATAAAGGCAATTAAGAGAAAAAAGACTTTATGTTATAAATTTCACTTAAGTTGGGGCCTTTTAAGGGTTATGGGCCGTAAGACCTAAAGTGAAATTATAAGGGGTTCCTTTCAATATTTTAAAATTAAATATTCTCTCCAAAATTGGGCGCTACACTTGGAGGAGGCTATTTAAAGAGGATGAGGGCTCATTTGAAGATATGTTGATTTGGATATTTGGAAAAGAGGTCAAGTATGTCAAGCTTGATTATTTTCGGCATAGTTTTTTGGAGAATGTTACCCTCCAAGAGCTATGATGTTCTATAAACGATGTCTATCGACACCACCTATTGAAGGTAATCTTGTGAATCTGCTTGAAGTATCAATTGAATTTTCTTAGCCAATATTGCCGTTGTAGTGAATCATTTTGGAGGACAAAGATCAAGCAAAATAGAAGGGTTCGTAGTCTCCAAGGTTGGCGAATGAGAGTGAAGGTCGAGGGTTGTCTAGACCTCGAGCGAACCACTTAAGGGCTGGAAAAGACTTCAATTTGGAGGAATTGGTTGATTAAAACCCTCTCTAGGGTTGTAATATTTTATCTAATTTTTCCTAAGTGGAGCCATCCATTTTTGAGGTTTGGTTGATGTGTTTTGGACTCTTTGATGCTCGAAAAATATTTAAAAAATTATCTACATAATTTTTGGGTGAAAACTAGGGTTTTCAGAATTTCAGAGCAATTTTCGGTGACCTTCCCATAAAAGGAAAATTATGATTTTTGTTTCATTGAGAAATTTATATTTTTAGCTTCGCTTTGAGCTATCACTTGATTAGAAATTCCAAGTATTTTCGGAGTTATGATTTTATGAAGTTTCAACTGTATTTTGGGCATAAAAATCACAATTTTCAGAATTTCAGAATAATAATTGGATATTCCTTTTCTCCATATTTTTGTGCATCTACAGCAATATTTTCATAATTTTTGAGTGGTTGGAAGTGATAGATCTAAAATTGGCCCTAGACGTTGGGGTTTGGTGTTTTCCAGAATTGCTTCTTGTTAAAAGATCAGAAAATCAGTTTGTTCTAATCTCATTTTCAGCAAGTACATTTGCCATACTGTCCACAAAAAGGTACTCAAGTCAGCTATTCTTTTGATTAGGTATTTATTGCATTTTTGGGGCTCTTACATTCGTCATCCAAATCACCATTAAAAAATGCACTCTTAACATCCATTTGATAAGCAGGCCAATGCATATGAGCAACTAGAGCTAAAACAACTTTAATTTTGGGCATCTTAGCCACAGGTGCAAAGCTTTCATTATAATCAATTGCTTCAAATTGAGAATAATCTTTAGCTAGTAATTTAGTTTTATATTTGTCTACTTGGTTATAAGAAGTAAAGTTAGTTTTGAACAACCATTTACAACAGATTAAATTTTTGCCTTTAGGAAGAGGCACTAAGTCCCAAGTTTGATTAGATATTAAGGAGTTGTATTCATCATGCATAGCTCTTTCCCAATGAGGGTGACCTTTGGCTTTCTCAAGTGTTTGAGGATCATTGTTGTTCATAAGTTTAGAGATCAAAGCATAGTTACGAAATTGTGTCCTAGTTCTACAATAATCATTAACATCTACATCAACCTCAAATACTTTTATAGTTGTTTTTGCTCACTTAGGCATAGGCTTAAGTGGAGCAAAACTAGATGGATTAGGAACACTATGAATATCAGGACTACTATGCACAACATCTACTTTATCATCACTTGAATAAAAACGAAAAGAAGTAGAATTTGAAGTAATAGAATAATCAACCACACCATTTTGAGCAATTCTATTTTTTTTTTAAAACTTTGATATTGTTAGTTCAAAGATAATAAACTCTATAAGCCTTAGATTTCTCATCAAAACCAACATAGGTATATGTTTGATTTAGAATCTAACTTACGTTTTTCTTAAGGGATATGAACAAATGCATCACAACCAAAGACACACAAATGCTTTAAATTATGTTTTCTACTACTCTAAGCTTTTTCAAGAGCAATGTTTTAAGAGAACTTAAGTGGGAGTCCTCTTAGTGAGATAAATTTCACAATTTATAGATTCAACCCAAAACTTATAATGCATATATTTAGCATGCAGTATACACGTAACCATTTCAATAATAATTCTATGTTTACATTTGGCAATACCATTTTGCTTAGATGTGTAAGAAATAGTCTTTTCATGCTTAATACCATGTTGCTTACATTATACAAGAAAATCAAAATTGACATAATCAATATGTAAATTGTGCAATAAAAAATTGAATTGTTTTTCAACAAAGGCATGAAATTCAATGAAAGCATACAAAATTTGATATTTAGATTTCAAAAAATAAATCCAAACCTTGCGAGTGAAATTATCTACAAAAGTTAGAGCGTATTTAGCACCATTAATAGGAGTTTGCATTGCACCTAAAAGATCACGTTGAACAAGATGCAATTTTTCATTTGTACACCAATATTTGCCTTCAGGAAAATATTTTTTAGGAATTTTAGCAGCTATACATCCAGTACAAACAAAATCAGTAGCAAGAATTTTAGGCAAGCCACACACCACACACCATGTCTAATTTATTCATGAGTGCTATGATTTGGTTATTGATTTGACTTAATCTTTCATCCCAGAAGATGTCATCTACAAAATCAACTGAAACATGACTATAATTGGAAGAAGAGAATCTAGTAAATTTAAACAAGTTATCTTTATCTTAAAAAGATGTAGCAACTTTAAAATTCTGCTCGACTTATTTAACATAATTAGAAAAAAATCTAGTTTGTAATCATATTTGTATAATTGAGCAACATAAAATAGATTTAATTTTGAATCAAGCACAAGCAAAAACATATTGTAATTCACAAATAGGACCACAAATAGTACCAATTGTTTCTACATTGCATGAAACATGATTTGCAAAACTTAACTGATTATTAGAATGATCTAGTTCTAAAGAAGTAAATAAGTCATTATCAGAATTTATATGTTGAGTAGCACCAAAATCAACAATCCATTCAATAGGAGAGGAAGAATGCAAAACACAAGTAAAAACAGCCCTAGTATTAGACGTATATTGTATTTGAGTCTTATTGCTAGAAATAACATTAGTGTTTGCATGTTTCTTACCATTTTTAATGTTTCTTTGTTTTTAGAAGCGATGAGATTCATCATGACCATCCTTATGATAATAAGTACAAACTAATTTACCCTTTGGGTTTAAGTTCGAATGGTTTTCATTTTTCCCAATTTTGTTGTTGGACTTAAAATGATCTCTGTGATGTTCATGATCCGCACCATGAGGCCCAAGACCAAGCGTGTAGGGGACAACCAAGTTTTGGTTGTGCAAACTGAATGGACAAAGCTAATTTAAAAAGAAAAAACTAAACACATTCAATGGAGCGGAAGTCTTGTAGGAAATGCAATTTCTATTCATTAACAGAGAATAAGGAAAACTGTTACAATGTGCTACAGTGCATGTATTATAGAGTACATACACAGAGTATGTTATCTGTGTTATGACTGTGTGGAGCATCCACCTTTGGCTGGTTGTATATATTACATATACAATTAGAATACAAGAGCGATTACAACTGTTGTTAGTTACCAAGAAGACGGTTGTGTTGGTTTAGTTTCTAGGCTGGATGATGGTTGGTGAACCCTTTGAAGCATGTGGCCAAGGGGAGTCGACACATGGATGTGCTGTGGAGTCCAAGAGTTAACTGAGTGTATGAAATTGTGAGTTGCAATGCGGGACTACGAGGCGCGCAGGGTTGCAAGCTGCGAAGAGCTCAGAAGTCAGTGCGTTAGTGTAGAACTTGTGCGGTGCTCAAGTTTGCGAGTTGCAGCACTGAACTGCGAGGTGCACGAATTTGCAGATGCGAAGGGTGCAAAAGTCAGTGAGCCGAGTTCAAGAATTATGCAGCATGTGGGACTGCGAGTTGTGAAGTGCATTGTGTGGAGTGCGCAAAAGTTTGCAATTTGGTGTGGGACTTGTGTGTATGACTGTGAGCAAACTTCGGGCAAGGAGTGCACAAGATTCGGTGAGAGGTGCGCACCTTGCATAGTAGAGCGAACAAGGAGTAAGCTTGGCTGTGCGGGGATGGCGCACGAATCATTCGCCCCTTCTTGAAGAGCAATGGTCTCCATTGTGTCAGTGCACAGTTGTGGAAACTGCACCTGAAATTGTTAAGAAGTGTACCACTTGGCTTGATCATCATATTGCCCAACCTTGACCATTCGGAAAAGTTTGTGTCCCATGGCGGGTGTGTGTGTCTATCACTTCAATGATCCGGTCCTTCTCTGCAGGACACAAGTGTTCAGGATCCAAATCAAAAGAATGTTGTGTCACTGCTGGCTCAAGAAGTGACAGAGTGTAAGGCTTGAGAAGCTCCACGTTGAAAATTGGGTGCATGCCCAAGTACAGAGACAGATCAAGAATGAAGGCGTTCTCACTAGCGATGCTCAAAATGGTGTAAGGACTATAGCGCAAAGGCTTGATCTTCCTGTGTAGACCTTTGAAGCGGTCCCTCTGAAGTTGCAACTAGATTTTATCGCCAACTCAGAATGCATGAGGTGTGCGATGCGCGTTATGGCGCTCCTTGTACTTAGCTTGAATGCGAACGAGAATCTGTTGAACCTGCTAGTGAACAGACTGGATGTGGTGCAAAAACTTCTTGTCTTTGTTTGCGTCCTGTTCCTATGCGCATGACTCATTTCCTGATGGTGTGCGGTAGGAGATGTCGAGAGGTGGCGACGGTTGAAACCCAAGACATATTTGGAATGGACTGTGGCTAGTAGAGCTGTGAAGAGCCCTGTTGTAAGCGTGTTGAATGTACAAGAGATTGTCATCCTAGGTGCGAGCATATGCACGGTTGTACATTTGTAGAAGATGAACAAGTGTGCGATTGACCACTTTGGGTTGCCCATCTGTCTGAGGATGAAAAGCCGTTGACCGATCCAGCTGCATAGCTATCAATTCCCACAATGCTTGCCAAAAATGACTCACAAAGCACGGATCGTGATCAGAGACGATGGATGTGGGTAACCCAAAATGAACCCAAACATGATTAAAGAATGCCTGCACAATGTTAGCTGTGTCAATGTCTTTTCGACATGCGACCATGATGGCCATCTTGGAAAACCGATCCACCACAAAGAACACGACATCATGTTCTTGTCATCTCGTCATAGGCAATCCAGTCATGAAATCCATGTTGATAGATTCCCATGGTTTGGATGGAACTGGTAGAGGTGTGTAAAGTCCCAGCTTCATATTCGTGGGCTTGGCAATGCAACAAGGAATGCAAGACTTGATGTGGTGCTCCACGTCTGTGTGTATATGTGGCTAGTAGAAGTGTGATTGCAATGCAACTAGAGTCTTTGTCATGTCGAAGTGTCTTGAGGTCTTGGCGTAGTGCGCTTCCCAGGTGAGTCGTTGGTGAGGTGTGCCAAAGGGAACATAGAGATGTCCAAGCTTGTAGAGACGCTGGTTAGACAAGTAGAGCACTTAAACTTGTGTACCTTGCGCAAGGCTGGTGTAAGTTGATGTGAAGTCCTGATCAACTGAGTAGAGAGGAACCCAGTCTATGAAATTATGGCCGTGTTGTGTCCAACACTATGATGAGCGCGTGAACCGGCAGTTGGCTAAGGCAATCTGTGGCCTTGTTGTCCTTCCCTTTCTTGTGCTTGATGACGATATGGAATTGCTGCAGGGAAGTCATCCATTTCATGTGGCGTGCATTTTCCAGCTTGTTCTATGACTACAGGAACTAAAGTGGTTTATGGTTCGAATGAACAAATGTCTCCTTCCTGAGAATGTAGTGTCACCATTGCTTAATTGATTGCACAATAGCATACAGTTCCTTCTCATAGGTGAAGTACCTTTGCACCGTGTCGTTGAACCTCTTGGAGTGGTATGCGACTGGATGTCCATGCTACATGAGCACTGCACCGAGTGTGTAGTTGGATGCATCAGTGTGAATTTCAAAGGTTTGCGCAGTGTAGAGCATTGCGAGAACAAGCGTTGCATAGAGGCATTGCTTGAGTGCCTTAAATGCGTGATATTGTGCATGTGTCCAGTCAAACTTGGCTTGAGCGCATGTGATTGGCTGAGAGCCCAAGAGATGTGTGAGAAACCGAGGACGAACCTATGATAGAAATTAGCAAGTCCAAGAAAACTCCTCAATTCTATGAGATTGTGTGGAGTAAGCCAATCTTGGATAACTTTGATCTTCTCTTGATCTACTCTGATGCCAGTGCAATCAATGATGTAGCCCAAGTATTGGATCTGTGCGGTGCCAATGTACACTTCTGCTAAGTTGGCTTGCAACATTGTGTTGGCGCAAAGTGTCTAAGATGCGTGAGATGTGCTACATATGCTTGTCCTAAGTCTTATTGAAGATGAGAATGTCATCCAAGTAGACGATTACGATGGAGTTGAGGAATGGCCTAAGTAGATCATCCATCAAGCGTATGAAAGTGGTTGGTGCATTGGTGAGGCCGAAAGGCATGACCAACCATTTGTACAATCCTTCTCGAGTCTTGAATGTTGTCTTCTAGCCGTCTTCAAGATAGAACTGGAACCTAATGGTAACTTGACTTCAAGTCAATCTTGGTGAAGTATTATGGCCTCGGAGCAGGTCTAGAAGGTCATCAATGTGTTGCAGTGGATACCAATTCTTCACCGTGATTTTGTTGAGTGCGCGATAGTCTATGTAGAGTTGTCAAGACCCATCCTTCTTGGGTGCAAGGACTATTGAGACTCCCGCAAGGCAAAGAGCTAGACCTGATGTTGCCCTGATCAAGAAGCTCTTGAATCTAGCGTCAGACTTCATCATTCTCCCAAAATGATCTATGCAATAGAGGGGGCTACTCAGAAGAGGGGATCTAGGAACCAAATCGATGTGGTGCTTTACTACGCAGTGTGTTGAAAGACCTTCAGGTTCTGCAAAGACTTTGTTACTCTGCTCTAGTAACTTATCAAGTTGTTGCTACGATGATGTGCGAGTGATGTGCACTACCAGGGTGTGCTTCGGCTTCAATTGCACAGGTGTATCAAGGCAGACCATGAGTAACACGAACTTTATGCACGTGCGAGATGAACTTGCGACATTGCTTGGCAGACACCAAGGTGACTTTGGTCATGAGTGCTGACTCAAAAAGGTTGTAGAAGTGATCTTGCGCACGAATAGTCCAACATTGTGGCTTGGCTTGATATGTAGCTTCACAGTCATACAAGTACGGTCTTACCCAGTAGGATGTCGCAAACCTCCAAAAGTGCGATGTCGCACACCTCCAAAGGTGCGACTTTGTACGCAAAGTGACGTTGTCCTCCATAGTTATATGACTTTGTACTGAAAGAGTATGGCTTTGGATGTAGTGGTAAGACCAAGGCATTGAAGTTGTGGATTGTGCACGATGTTCTTTTGGCTGCCACTGTCGATGATGATGTGGAGAGGTTGACCCTTCACCCAAAACTTGGTGTGGAAGAGACGTTTGTGCTCTTCAGAGATGTCGATTGCAGTGGTGTTGGTGTTCAGACAAGAGACGTCTAGATCAGTGTCGTCCATTGATGTGGGTCATGATGCAGATTGTGCGAGCAGGGATTGTTGCACGCAGCTTTCAAAATTGTCATGAGTGGATGAGCGATGGCAATGGCACCACTTATAACCAGACTTCTTGCCTTTGTCTGAAGTAGAAGGCACTAGAGCCTTCAAGGGTTGAACAGTCTTCTAGTGATGCTCTCCTTTGCGAGAAGTGTGTTGTTGCTTTTGTGCAGAAGGCTGCGATGTGGAGTTGTGCGAAGGCTGGGCCTTGTGCGTTGCATTGGATGAAGAGGTGACATGTTGCTTCATCTTTGTCTTGGCTTCAATCTTTGTCAGTATTGCGATATGCTTGCCCCAAAGTGTCAGAAGTCAAGAACTTTGTCTTCTCACATAGATATAAGGTGAGAGTCCGCTGATGTACTTCAGCACCTTATGTTGTTTGCTCGAGTTCTCGTGCAAGCACGCAAAGTAGTCATGATAAATATTGTTGTAATCTTCCACAGACTGATCTTTGCATTGGCGCAGTTGTTGGAACTTGATGTATTCATCTTCGAAATGGCATAGAGGGTAGTATTCCTCCTTCAGCACGTCGGCAAAAGTCTTCCAAGATTCTACTGGAACACACTCTTGTGCGCATTGCGTGTTGAAGCTCTCCCACCAATGAACGACCGGTAGGGATATCTCAATACTGCAAAGGTGATCTTCTCAGCATCAATGAAAGAATTGACTGAAAAGTACGCCTCGAGCTGTTGAATCCAGGAATCCAATGCTTTGGCATTGATCTTGCCTTTGAACAGAGGAATGTCGAGATTGACTTGAACTCTGAAGGGGGTTTGTTATTGAAACCGTTGTTGAGCGAACTATGGAGGTGTGGTAGAACGCATCGGATTGAACTGTACCATCAATTTGTGGAAGGGGCCAAAAAATTCGATGCAATGTGCCTCCAATGCATCGGCAATGAGCTTTCGTACCTCGAGGGCTACCTCAAGTTGCTGGGTGTCAGCGATCTTGCTTTTGCTACGATGTTCTTCTGGATATTCTGAAACAGAACCGATTGATAAACCTTCTTTCTCGAGTTGCACTCGCATGTTTATCATGCATAAAAAGGAATAGAGCTTTCTGCAACTCTGATACCAATGATCCGCACCATGGGGCCCAGGGACCAAGCGTGCAGAGGGACAATCGAGATTTGGTTGTGCAAAGTAAATGGGCAAATCTAATTCAGAAAGAAACAACTAAATACATAGTCCAATGGAGCGGAAGTCTTACTTGTCAGGAAATGCAACTTCTATTCATTAATAGAGAATAGGAAAAACTGGTACAATGTGCTACAGTGCATGTTTTACAGAGTAGATACGCAGAGCATGCTAACTGTGTTATGACTGTGTGGAGCATCCACTTTTGGCTGGTTGTGTATGTTACATACTTATACAATTAGAATACAAGAACGGTTACAACCGCTATCAGTTACCAAGAAGACTGTTGCGTTGGTTCAACTTTGAGGTTGGATGACAATTGGTGAACCCCTTGAAGCACGTGGCTGAGGTGAGTTGACATGTGGATGTGTTGTGGAGTCCAAAAGTCAATTGAGTGCGCGAAATTGTGAGCTGCGGCACGGAACTGTGAGGCGCGCAGGGTTGCAAGTTGCGAAGAGTGTAGAAGTCGGCGAGATGGTGCAGAACTTGTGCGGGGTGCAAAACTGTGAGTTGTGGCGCAGAACTGTGAGGTGCACTAAATTGCAAACGCAAATGGCGCAAAAGTCGGTGAGCTGGGCACAGGACTTATGCAATGCGTGGGACCATGAGTTGTGAAGTGCACAATAATGAGTGCGTAGTGTAGAGTGCACAGGGGTCAGTGCGCAAAAGTCTGCGATATGGCATGGGACTTGTGCGTATGACTGTGAGCAAAGTTCGGGCAAGGAGTAAGCTCGGCTACGTGGGGATTGTGCATGGATCAATTTGTTTTAAGACTACCAAATTGAAGTAACTTTTGTTTTTCTTGTTGCAACAAATTACAAAAGATATCAAATGTAATTGAGTTGTTAAAATAGGAATAGTTAGTTGAAAGTGAAATTTGTAATGAATTATTGAAAAGGTCTAGGTAAACACTTCATAAAAATATGAATTAAATTGAAATCAGAATTTTAACACCTAAACCCTTCAATTGTGACTTTAAAGAGTGATTTTTTGTCAAAAAGTCATCAATTGTTTTCAAATCAACATATTTTAAATCTAAAAGTTGATCTTGAACTTTAATTTACCAAAGATTCATTTACAACATCATAATCAGATTTAAGATTTGACGAAACACTACAAGCGGTGACAATTTTCAATGTGAATATGAAGTTCATATGACATTGCCATTCTAGTTAAACCTAAGGTCTTGTCATTTTTAACTTTCCACTTTTCTTTAGCTTCGGTAGAGGTTTTGTCACTAGGTATGTTTTCTTTACCCTTATTATTTGAACCAAGTGCTTAAAGGTAAAGATGTATTGCATATGCTATTTTCACAAATGGTAATTGATGAAATAAGTTTAAATTCATAAAAAAATTGAGCTATGATGTCTCAAATACTCCCAATAGCAAGGAAAGTGAAACAAATGTAATAAAATTGATACCAAGAAGAGAAGAAAATATGAAATAAAGCACCCCACTAAAAAAAACTAAAAAAAATACCAAAAAATTATATTTAAAAAAAAACTAAATTAAAACCCTTGATATTAAAAAACAAATGCTAATTTTTATTTATTTATTTTTTTAAATATTAAAAAACCTTTGTGAAATAAAAGATAAATGAGAAACTAAAAGTTGTGTAAAAAAAAATGTTGCAAATTTGTGATGTCAAAAAAGGAAAAAGAGTGTTTTTTCAACTTAGTTTTCTTAAAAGACAAGATAATATTTTGTTTCAAAAACAAACTGCGAGAATTAAAACACTTCATGGCAAAGGACAAAAGGTTACTTTGTTTTGTTTTTTAGATACCTAAACGCAATTCAATTATTTTTTTTGATTTGATTTTAGTACCGAAAAATAGCAAACAAGAAAGCTACAAATGCAATATAACCAACAGCAAGGACCAAACACAATAGCAACAGAGAAGCAACAATAGTAAACAGCAAACACAATACCACTGACAACAAAGAAACAACAACAATGAAATAGCAACAACAGATGAGCAAATCATATCCTTTAAAGGGAATAAAATCAGAAATTTCTGTGCAAACAAATAGGAGAAAATACTTGCAGTTTTTTTTTTTTTTGGGGTGAAAAACCAGCAAAGATGATCTGTATTTCTCTTTTATTTTCTAACTAAAACAAATCAAGATCATATTAAAACAGATTATGAAAAACCAAAACAACTCACAAAGATGTGGAATAAGCTCAAAATCCTGAAATTTATAATGGATTTATGTGGAAAAGACTTTAAAACCAATCTAAAAACATATTTCAGATTGAAGAATTAAAATGGGTTCCAACTAGCTTCTATAGAAGTGCAAAATCCTGCAAAATAAAATTAGATTGCAAGGAAAACAACAAATTGAAAGGTTAGCAATGACTTAAGAAAAATGATCAAAGACACATAAAAGTTTTCAAAGATCAAAAAAATCAATATTTCTCTTGTTTTTCAACCCAAGAATCTGCAAACACTTATATTTCAGCTTTACTAAGAACTTGCTTTGTAACCATGAAAGAATAAAATACAATATCTTTACTACTAAAGTTGAAGCATGAATATATGACTGCAAATGAAAGGTCAAATATTATTTCAAAGTAGGCCAAATCATTAAAGTGTGGAGACACAAATTGGCAAGTGGCAAAAATCGTTACAATGGAAGAAAACCCCATGTGTATTTACAAGCACTATTCTTCGTATTACAATCTTTATGAAGAGAGTATAAAAAATAAGAGAATAGAAAAGAAGAATAAACTTCAAGTGTGTAGAGAGGAAAGGAGAGAACTCTTTAAATTGAGTGAAGCCGCCAAAAAGAGTTACTGAGTAACTCCATCATAATGACTGTTATAGCTCAAACTTGCACCCTTGAGAGGGTCTTTCAAGCCCTCTCACTTGAGCTATGCAATGGGATTAGTCTAGGTTGTGGGTGACCTCTAACTAAGTTAAACTTTTAGATTATAGGGCTAGCTCCCCTTGATGTATCAATTAGGCTCCACTACTAGCTTGTAAGGGAAAAGGGAGAGCGATAACATGAAAGAAAACTAAGGGGGTGATAAACCAAATCAATTGATCACTACCAATCAATTGTATGTGCACATGTAGACCATGAGACTAACCTGAACATACACTTCTCCCGATCTAAATCTCTCACATCAACATTTCAATGTGGAGGTTGTGATAGATGTTTAAGCTAGGAGGACTAATCAAGAGGTCTAGAATGACACTAATGAATAGACAAACTCACACAACCCTCACACTTCACTTGAACACTTCACATGACCTGCAAAATAAGCTTTCAAACTGCATATAGGTGTGAGGATAGGACAACATGTCAAGGAAGACCAAGCAAATCACTAAACAAGATCAACTATCCATGCATACACACTAAGTACAGTCAAAGGAGGAGGTAAAACCAATAGTCTTTATCGATCCAAGGCATAAAAATGAGTAGGGCTTCACCATACTCAGGTGGAGGATCCATTCAATGCCAAACAAGGCAGTATATATAGAGAAAGTGAGAGAGAGAGAAGGCTGGCGTAGGAGAAGACAATGATGACTAGCATCTTCATGATGGAGCAAGTTAGAAACAAGAATGTAATGTCCTCAAATGAGAACATTATGCAAAAAATAGATTTCTCCAACAAACCCTAGCAATAATCTATTAATTCTGAATTTTAATGAAACCCTCATTGCTGCAAATAAAATCAGACTGCTGCAAGTGGCGAAATCGCTACTAAAATATCATTCAATTAATTCTGAAAATTAGGAAATTCGTACAATAAATCCTAGCCACCAAACTGCTCAATAACTGAATATTTTCAATGAGTAATTGCTGGAAAACTATATATAATTTCAGATTGCACATTAGGCCTTGAATGGCCACTGAAACCCTTCCAAATGACTTCCCAAGTGGATCACCCAACATGAAATAATATGCATAGTATTATTTAAATTAATTGGCTTTCGAATAATCACATAAGCCCTCACAACGAGCTTCAAAACACAAGTGTCCAGCTGTAATAATAATTAAGAAATTACAGACCTGTTCTAGGACACAAATCTGCCCTCAAAACCCTCAATAGGCAAGTCGCTTAGCTGCAATAAATTCCAAATAAATTCACAAACCCTAGGAGAGTGTTTCACAAGTGTCGCTCAACGCTTTGATGGGATTTTTCAATGCCTCAAAGCAAGTCGCCACCCTCAAAGACCCTCAAACACTTCGACAATAACTTCCAAAGCAAATCACCAAGCCCTCCAAAGACCTGCAAATTTGTTAGAAAATTGTTCAAAGAATTCACTCAGTTTCCTTGTAATTGGCAGTGTTGCAAAACACCATTTAGAAAACCTCATAGTTCTCGAAGGGTAACATTCTTCAAGCAACTACGCCAACAACCAAGCTTGACATACTTGATTATCATGAACAATATCACATAATGCATAATCCTCAAATGAGATCCACAGCCTCCTTATATATCCAGCTTTTAGTTATGAAGGGAGAGTTAGTGGATTATAAGGACAATTTTCTTTTAAAATCACTTAAGAGCTTAAATAAACTCATGACCCTCAAAAGGTCCCAACTTAAGTGAAAAACAAATTAGACTATTATTACTTTATTTTAAGTATTTAGAAATACTTTTTTATTTTAGTAATAATATTATTCTAATGTCCAAAAAAGGGACATTACAGTCCTCCCTTCTCAAATTTGCTTGACCCCAAGCAAATGTAACCTCCCATAATCTAGCTCCCGTACCCGTCCAATGAAAGAGTTTTTGCAAGAACAAATCCATGCATTTGTTGCACATGAATATAACTGGCTGTTTGTGCACCTTAGAAACCAAAAAACAGCAGTTTAGGGTTCCAAACAAAAGATGTACCAATGAAGTATTCTTTGTACATCTTTTGTGCATCATGGTGGCTGGAAAAAAATATTCCAGCAAAGCAATCTTCAACTTCTTGCGCTTGGAAAGCCCCCACTTCTTTACCTTCCCATGTTGTCATAAAACTCAAAAATTTCCCTACAACAGAGGCTGGAGACTCCCTCATCATGCCAAGATTCTGTTCTTTGCCCCATAACCACCAACATACATCCGTATGCTCCAAAAGGAGTGTAAAATCAGTCACCTTCCTCTTGGTTAATTGGCTGTACTTGCATTTTTCAGACCTCCCATGACCCCTTACACAATTCTTGGTCATTCTCAACTCATCCTCGTGGGGTGCCAACATGAAACCATCAACTACTAAATACTCAGGGTCTCTCAAATTCTTCAAAACAGGGATGGACTTGTCCTTGATTGTATGGTAGAAAGACTTATTAAGGCTGTCCCTTACACTTATCTTTTTGCCCCTGTGCACCTCATGACCTTGTGCAAAAGACCAAATTCCTCTTATGCAATTCACAACTCCACCAAACCTTGCATGGATCTGATATTCCATATGCACAGAATTCTGATTTGTTAAGACAACTTCAGGACTATTTATGCATACCTGAGATCCCCATGCATAATTCTGATTTTCCACAAGTTTTGCTGATTTTTCGGAGTTTAGTCTAGGTCTTTCCCCCCTCCAAGATTCAGACCTACCTCCCTTTCAAACTGCAAATCATCCTCTTCGAAACCTTGAGTGATATTTTCATTTTCAGATTTTATCAAACTCAGAAAATAGGGAAATAAACATTCTTTCGCATATCTTAGATGTTGTCCTTTGGTCACATGTTTGACCCCTTTTAAAAGTCCACTTCCCCTCACCTTTGCTTTACTTGCCTTATCAAGTATGTGACCAACTTCCTTCATTAGGGGTGGCTGCCCCAACTCAGAAAATTCAACCTTCCTTGTCACCCCTACCGGAATCCATTCATGGAAAAAACCTTCCATGACTTTGAAGAGAAAAACTTCACCAAGAAACATGTACCTGCTGATCTGAGGACTGTATCTACACTTTACAGCCTTACAATTGCTCCCAAATGGCAACTTATTCATTACCAAGCTGCATGTAGAAGGGCTCTTCACAATCAGATCTCCGATGGGTATCAACATGCATTTATAAGGTATGTCCGGAAATAAGTGCCCCACTTCCCATGCCTTTCTAGAGCTTGACATGGGCTGCAGTATGCCCAAAAATCCCAATTTCTTGTCCTTAGTAAGCAGCTGAATCGACCACATAAATTCAGAATTCATTGAGAAACAAAATTCAGACTTTGCACATGTGTTCCCAACATTAATTGAAGGCTGTATTGTACCTTCTTTCTCTGATTTTTCTGAGTATGTCACTTTCATGTTTAGCACAAACAACTCAGAATTTTCTGAGTGGATATTTGGCCTTATTTTCTTTGAAATTTCAGACCTTGTGGTGCCTTTATTTGGCTGGTTTGGCATTTGGTTAATAGCATTTTCAGAATATATATTCAGCTGAGAGTTGTCATGGAAAACTCAGAATTTTCAGAGTTCATTTGCAACCCTTTTCCATGGCAATTTACAGGATTTCTCCTCTTCCTTGTATGCGGAAATTCAACACTTGCAAACATTTGTTTTGAGTACCTATTTTCAAAATTGGCTAATCTTAGGGAAGAAGAAATAGAGTGATTGTACTCATACCTTGGTGGCTGCCTTAACTCCGCTCTTGCCATTTCCTTTTCTTCCTTGGGAGCGTGGCACTCACCAACCTTAGATCCTTTGCCCTCACCGTATGTATGACCCCTTTCCATCCATGGAGGTGACTGTCCTAACTTGTAAAAAACAAAAGGAGGTGGCTGTTCCAACTTAGAAGTTATCAACTTATTTGCTGCCCTTTTCGCCTTCATCACAACTATGACTCCAATGGACATCATTATGCCCTCACAAGGTGTGTTAGATATACTAGAGCTGCCAAAAGAATCATGATTGAAAGTTGAAATATTGCTGTCCCCTCGGGAAGAAATATCATATGGATGCAATCTCCCTAAGGCTTCTGGATCCCACATCCATGTTGGAGGCTTGTCCACCCTTGTTAAGACTTGTACTTCCTTCTCCTTAGTGACCAACACATGTTCTTTAAATTTTCCCTAACAATTATTAGAAATAATGCAAAAATCAAGACTCTCATCCATAACATACCTCTTCAAGGGATCCTCGTGAGGGTTTGTCCCACCCTCTTTTCCTTTTTCTTGCATGATTCGTTCCCTCCTACAAATGGCTGCCCCACCTGATTCTATTTCCGTGGCGCACCTTGAGATTATTTCTCTTGGTTCAACCACCTCTTTGACCTCTAGTTGCAACCGTCCTTGTGGTTCATTAGATTTGTGGAATTCTATATTTACCTTGTCACTTTCCAAGCTTCCCTTTTGAAGCGTGCTTGCACCCTTCTTCCAAGTGGCTGCCCCACTTGGTCCCTTCTTATTCATATCATCAACTTGCAGCCCTCTTTGTTGCTCCAAAAACTCAGATTTTTGGGGCTCCACCTTCCTTTTTTCAAACTGTATGATGAGCCTTTCACCGAGTTCCTCATGAGTCTTGATGAAGTCATGTACTTGTGTCCTCAACTCAAGTTGCCACCAATCAAGGGCAACTCCATCCAAGTGTTGGATGACGAATTTTAGAGCTTGCTTCTCACCTCTATGCCTCAATTCAAAGTATTCATTAACCTTGTCTACCCATGCTCTAACTGAAGTACCTGGATCTACATCAAAGGTTGGAAGAACAATTCTCCCCGAGTCATCATGCATAGCTATGTGCCTATGGTGTCCTTTGCCATACCTCAAATCTAGCCAATACTCAAAACTCCTTTCCTTCTTGTATTGTGGTAAAGTGTCAAGTATTCATCATAATCCTTCATCAATTCCCAATTGATAAAGGGTTCTTCCTCCCTTTCAAGGGGCTGGTCCCCATGCATGCCCTTCATTGTTTGAAGGAGTGTCTAAAGTTTTTGTCAACCGCTCTTGGGTTTGAGCAAACTTCTTAAACCTAACATTGTCCATGTTCCAAAATAACCTCTCCATCCCACAAATGGTCAAGAAATTGGCTCTGATACCACTGTAATGTCCTCAAATGAGAACAATATGCAAAAAATAGATTTCTCCGACAAACCCTTGCAAGAATCTGTTAATTCTGAATAAACCCTTGCAAGAATCTATTAATTTTGAATTTTAATGAAACCCTCACTGCTGCAAATAAATTCAGACTGCTGCAAGTGGCAAAATCGCTACTAAAATATCATTCAATTAATTCTGAAAACTAGGAAATTTGTACAATAAATCCTAGCCACCAAACAACTTAATAATTGAATATTTCCAATGAGTAATTTCTGGAAAAATAATAATAAATAATTAGAAAAATATATATAATTTCAGATTGCACATTAGGCCTTGAATGGCCACTGAAATCCTTACAAATGGCTTCCCAAGGGGATCGCCCAACATGAAATAATATGCAAAATATTATTTAAATTAATTGGCATTCGAATAATCACATAAGCCCTCACAACGAGATTCAAAACACAAGCGCCCAGCTGTAATAATTATTAAGAAATTACAGACCTGTTCTAGGACACGTATCTGCGCTCAAAACCCTCAATAGGCAAGTCATCTAGTTGCAATAAATTCCAAATAAATTCACAAACCCTAGGAGAGGGTTTCACAAGTGTCGCTCAACGCTTTGATGGGATATTCAATGCCTCAAGGCAAGTCACCACCCTCAAAGACCCTTAAACACTTTGACAATGACCTCCAAAGCAAATCGCCAAGCCCTCCAAAGTCTTGCAATTTTGTTAGAAAACTCTTCAAAGAATTACTCAATTTCCTTGTAATTGGTGGTGTTGCAAAACACCGTTTAGAAAACCTCGCAGTACTTGACGGGTAACATTCTTCAAGAAACTACGCCAACAACCAAGCTTGACATACTTGATTATCATGAACAGTATCACATAATGCATAATCCTCAAATGAGATCCACAACCTTCTTATATATCCACCTTTTAGTTATGGAGAGTTAGTGGATTATAAGGACAATTTGCTTTTGAAATCACTTAAGAGCTTAAATAAGCTCATGACCCTCAAAAGGTCCCAACTTAAGTGAAAAACAAATGACTATTATTACGTTATTTTAAGTATTTAGAAATACTTTTTTATTTTAGTAATAATATTATTCTAATGTCCAAAAAGGGGACATTATAGAGAAAGCTTGCAAAAGGACAGGTCTGTGATTTCTCCTAACATGTGTCACCTTGATCTAATCATGAGCTCATGAAGTGGCATGGGTTTCCTTGTTCTCATACAATGACTCATCTTCTTGTAGAGGGAGTTATCAAACTGCCTTGACACCTAGTTGGAGTCTTCTTGTCTTGTTAACGCTTGGACACTTCTTGAGTTAGGTGAACTGTTTGGAACTGATATATCAATCCTCTTTGACACCTAGAAACTGCTCATGATGATGAACCTCAATACACCTCTCACACTTGTGCATTCTCTTGAAGGTCTCCTCTACGCTTACCATGCCGAGGTGCTTAATGAGTAGCTCCTCTATCTTGCTCAACAAAGTTGCTCCTATCAGTGAACACTCCATAGGATCCTTGAGAATCTCTGCAGGTCCAAAACAAGTCTGCACTCCTCTTCATCATAAAAAATCCTCTTTGCATTAGGCAACTAGGCCTAGTCATTTGGTGTTAGCCATTTGAGTGGCTATGGAGACTTTAAAGAACCTTGCTACAGGGTTGGAGAACATGTTTGTAGATCTCTACTACATCTTAACCTATGATTTAGGCTTCAAAAGATCTCAAACCCTGCTGTTCTTTAGCATTCCAGGTGACTATGTCCTTCTTTGACTAGTATCCTCAAACTGCCCTTCTAGTACAGGCCTATATGAGCACTTCTAAGGGTAGATGAATGTAGTTTGAAGCTTTAGAAGGCATGAGACAACTCAGAATACCTTCCCTAATGATTTTCACATATTCTCATGCTCAAACACCCTGATTTCTGCCCAAAACACTGCAAAATTGGAGCATTTAATGCATCCGTACATGTGACTACCATCAAGTTACATGGTGAGGACCTCCTTGGAGTGCTCAAAGTGTTTCAGGTGTTTTCCAAGCCAAACTAAGGCATTTGAATCCATTAATCTCACTTTCTTGCCCATCGTGTCCTAACTAGGGTTTAAGGAGGGTTTAGGGTGTCTAGTCTCTTAACAATGATTCATAAAAATGAGGGTATTGACCTGAGAACCAATGCCTCAAACTTTGAGGGCATAAGACTTGCTAACTACCCCTAGGAGTTTTTGGCACCATGCAAATTGTCAAGGGAGATCTGAGAAAAGTTTGGGAGCCTCTCGGGCTCATTTAGGCAGTCTGTGAGTGCCTTGCACTCCTAACATTTGTTTATAGAGTTAAAGGCCTGGATGGGCAAAATAATGGAAGGAATATCTTGCAGACAACCTTCTTCACTTTCCCCAGTAGGCTCAGGATCCCATGCAACCTGTCAACATACCACTGAGCAAGAGAAAGAGCCTCTCGAGTGAGACCGAGAGAGATATTCTTGGGTTTAAGACCTTCAAAAGCATTTTGTTGATTGAGGATGCTTCAAAAGGGGTGTAACACCTCATGTGTGATTATCCATCACTTGGTCAAGTATCCTAACCCTTCAAATGTCTTAAAACATGCCCAGTCCCCACATGAGGGTTTGTGATCAACTTTGCAAAACAAACTCTAATGAACTGTTATGATGACTTTCCTTTCATTTTAAAGCATCGAAATGATTTGAAGATACTTTCCATGGATTCTTATGGCTCCCACACGCCCTGCTTGCCTATCCAAATCATCAATTTCTATACAAACTTGCATCCTTCCTCTCATGTTTATACCAAAACTCCCTTGGCTGTAGGTGTGCATTAGGTATTTAGACTTCATTTTTGGAATGGAAACCTTTTCAACAGAGTCCCTAGCACTTTGATGATCTTGACAACTATTGAAAGTGTCTTCATACTCCTTTTATTTTCTTTGTCCCTTGGAAAGCCTCTAACATTACCCTATTTGTCTTTTCTTTACTCAGGTCTAGGACAGACCTGTAGATGACTATTAGGCCTAAGATTCACTCAGTCTGTGCTTTGCCATCTCTGAGTTTACTTGGTCACTGGTGACATTGTGGACAATGTCTTCTCTTGTTCTATGACTTATTCCATGTTTCCAATGACCCAAACTACCTTGAATATTCACCTGAACACAACACAGTCATGTTTCTTGAAGTCACACAATCCATTAGCAAGGAGTCTATCTCTCACATGGATGGTTGCATGTGACTTCCTATATTTCCTTCTTCAACCAATCAAAGTAATGACTGTGTGAGTTCAATCTTGGTCTAAGAGACATGTTTAAGCCATTTGTAGAGATGAGAAACTAATCTCATATTGGTTTCTCTATGAAGGCCCAAGAGCACTATGACCTTTCTGAGTCTTCAATAGGCCTAAAACGCTCTTCAATCAAGGAAGTTGATGTGTTATGATTTCCCATCAAAGCAAGGCCTTCTCAACCTCTTCATAACCTATTCTAGGCCCTCTGAACTCTATTTGAACTCTCATGACGTAGACCTCATGCACAAACCTGTCACTTTATCTCTACTTTCTTGGCACTGGCCTGTAGGTGTTTCATTGAGACTATCTTGGCCATTCTACCACTTTCTCCTTATTTCAATGAGTTTAAACCCTGTGGAGATCTTTGCCACTATCCTTTTATCCTCTTAGGGAGCCTTCATACCCCAAATTCCTTTAAGAACCTGTAGGTCTCCTCCCATTTTTCACACAGGCATGTACAATAATATTTAGTCCTTATGATTTTATTGCATTGGGGAAGGGCTCTCTTGAGCTGGTGTTGGTTTTCCTTGAGGTCTTAACAATGATAGAAACTTTAATGGTTATCTCTCTAGACTCTGCAACCTTCTTGAACCCTCACTACTTAGGCTTCATGCTCAAACCTCCCTTTTTCTAGTTCCTTTCCTTTGAACAGGCCTACAACCATGAAATGTATTATATGAAGATAGGTGGGTTGAATTTTAAGATCTCAGAGGTGCTTGGGACCCTTTGATGACCCTGCTAGAGTCTAGAGAGATTAACCTTGAGGCCCACTAAGGTGCTCGGAGTGTTGCATTCTTGTATAAGCACAACACTTTGATTGCTCACATGCTTGGCACTTACAACGTTCCATCCCTTCACCAGTGACTTGGAAAATTTGGTCTCAAAGCTTCTAGGGGCTCTGCAATAGGGATGAGAATGTATGATCATGCCCTCAATACCCTTACCTTCATCATAACATTTTAGGTTCAAATGTTGACCTACAAGTCTGCAAACCTGTAGGTTAACAAAATTTCTCATTGGCCTAGCCTTGATGGAGAGCACTAGAACCCATGATTTCTAGGGTCTCTCACTTGAAATCTCACCTTGAGGGTGATCTTGGATGCTTTGTAAGACTTGAAGACAATACATATTCATTGATTCAAACCATCTACATATGAAAACTCTTAAAGACTTCAAGAAAAATGCCTGCACCTCATTGAGACTTGTGGTCACTTTTTGTTTGAAAGCTTGCTTATTGAACCAACCAAGAGGGCTATTTAGGAGGTGATAGCAAGTTAAGAGGAGATAGAAAGGGAATGAGAATTATGGAGAGGATTTTATTTGAAGTTCATTAGCTCCTTGAACCACCTATCCTTCCACATTGTGACCTGCAATAGATCATGCGCCTACTTGCAACTCAACATGAATGGAGGTTTTGCTTCTTCTGAGGGTTACATGTGCCAAATGAGTACCGAAAAATGTTGTGAGAGGAATCTTGAAGCTCTAGAGGACCTCCTCCAACCATCCATTTCATTCACTCTCTTACTTCTACTTTTAGATTGCTGGAAATTGAGCTTGTAGGGTTTATAGCACCTTAACTTATTAGCACTAGTTCATAAAGGGGGGGTTCAAACTGAGAACCAATGCCATGAATCTGAAGTTAGTTAGGGTCCTCTTCTCTGGCAAAAATCTCAGGTCCCAACTCTCTCCCTTTGTACAGACCAAGCATGTGAAACTGGCCTTCACAAGCTTGCCAAGGAGCCGATGGAAGAGAGGAAGTGTTTTCTGCCTTCTTTGGACCTGTACCTGCATTCCAAGCCTAATTTTGACCTTGAAAGAGCTAAGGGAAGCCTTGATGGCCCTTTGACATCTTTCACACCTACAAAACCACGTTACTCTTCTCCTTTTTGGTGTTAGAAACCACTTATATCTGCCATTTTCCATATGAAACTGACTCAAACTGACTTGACATATGTTTGTCCGTACAATGCCCTCTTCTTGACCTTTAGTTGACATCTACCATACTTGAGATACGTTGGACAAGACAAATAAAGGACTTTTATCAATGGTTTGGCACTTGGAAGACTAAACAAGACCTATCACAAGCAAAGACCTTTACCTTAATCTCTCCAAATTAACCTTAAACCTTGCAAAAACCTTATAAATCCTTATTAGACCTTGAAAGAACTTGCAAAGGCCAAGTTTTGAACTATGGGGGTGACAATTTAACCTGTGAGGTCAAATTTGTGTCTTTAGTGTTAGGAAAAATTAACACTCACATGATATTTGGTTTGTTAGTGTTGACCATTTTGTGAATCCTGCATGTCGAAATGGGCGCCTCCCCTCTTTTTTGCCTTGAAATCTTGTTCTTCATGACCTTTTGCCCTGAAACTAGGTCTTAACCCTTTAAAAATCAAGGAAAAATTGCTTTTGTGTAGGTGCAGGTGTTGTCTCATCAAGCATTGGTCTTTTCCAGCACTCACAGAGCAAATCAGGTTCTCAAAATAGCATTACTTGTAAGCTTTACAAGTAATAAGCAGGAGCACTTGACAAACCCGAAAGGGTCTATGGCCAGTTCCAGTGCAAGTCGGGTTTTGCAGAGTACTTACCAATTTTAATGAGTAAAAGCAGTTTAGAAACCCGAATGGGTCAGAGCAGTGCATTTCGGGGTTACACGAGGACTTGTCTTATGACTTTTATAAGTCGAAGCTGAAGAGAAACCCAATAAGGGTTAGAGCAGTTCAATTCGGGTTTGTGAGATTACTTATGATCTTTCATGAGTTGGAGTCATTCACAAACCTGAAAGGGTAAGGATCTTTACTTCAAAGCTTTTTGAGTAAGTCCTTCGGAAGAGCTTGAATTGGTCTTAGACGCTTCTTAAGGCAAGTGTTTTTCCGCGGAGGGCGCCTGGGTGTGCTGTAGGGTCATTTGCAATCTCCCTGAAGGGTATGTGCCCTTGCGAGGGGCACTTCAAAGATGAAACAGAGCTTTACAAAACTTTCGAAGGGTATGTTTGAAGGTAGAATGGACCTTGCGGAGGGCTTTTTGTCGGCATGGGGACCATTTCCATAAGCCCGAAGGGCACTTTTGGCTCGAAATGCCCTTGCGGAGGGCAATCGGTTGAAGCAAAGGGGCAAAGACAAGAAGCCTGAAGGGCACTTGCCCTTCGGGAAAAGTGACAAGCGGAAGGAGTTTTCCCCTTTGGACAAAATGTCTAAAGGAAAACCGAAGAAGGCAAGCCAAGGTCGAATTCCTTCGGACATTTTGTTCGAGGAAATTTGACGGTCACAGAAAGCCCGAAGGCCGACAACACAAAGAAGCAAGCAAAGAAAGAAGATAGGTGGGAAGAAAACAAGGAGAAACAAGTCTAAAAGGAACCCGCAGAAAAGATGGCAAAGAGCTCGGAACCCGAGTAAACACAAGAGGAAGAAGACAAGACAAAGACCAAGGACCGAGGAGTAGAAGATCGCCGAGAGCCCGAAGGTCCGATAAGTAAAGAGAAAAGGAACAAAAGTAATAGAGAAATCAAAAGAAAGAGACAAAACACGGGCAAAGATAAAGCGGAAAAGACAAAGCTCAGAACAATTCCAACAACTTGACAAAGTCAAAAGGCAGAATCAATGACCATTCAGAACAAGACAAGTGGCATAGGCACACTCAACAAAAGGAGTTAATACATTTTGGTGGAATAGTATCTATCGAAAACCAATAAATAGATTGGTTTTCGAACTATAGAGATCAACTTCCCGTGTTTTTCACACTTCACCATTAATGCACAACCAGTTGCGTCCAGGCATTAAAGAGAGCACAGTCAGTCACAACAACTTGGAGTGGCTTTGTCAGTTGCTGGGAATGAGTTTCCCATGCTTTTGTAGACCAAGGACAGTAGAAGCAACGGTTTGGACAGTGTACAGCATGGTCTCCACACGTAGTTTGAAGATACGGCAACAGTAATGGTCTCTTGTTTCAGTAGATGTTTAACTCAGCATGGTCTCCATTCCTAGTGATGTTAGCCATCTTGTTTCCAGCATTCTATATATTTGTAACCTCTCATTTGAGAAAAGGGATCTCTCAGCTTGTATGGCAAAGCCTTGCAAAACTTTACCTTTAATCTAAGACAAAGCTTTTACCTTCTTTTGAGTGTTGCACTCAGTATATATTTGGGTGTTAGTTTTGTGAAAGTGTGGTCTCTTTCTCTACCTTCATGTGCTAACCCCAACAGTGTCTAGTGTTTGTGTTTTTTTCTCTTGCAGGTCACAGGAAGTGTCTGAAGAAGTATAGGCAAGTGATTAGGCTACGCAACAGTGTCTCAGAACACCTTTTGTGCTAGTTTTTTCCTCTCTTATCTCTCCACAGGACCCCTTGCTGAAACATTGTTGCAAGAAGGGTCTCATTTTGAGTGAAGTGTAGGCTAGCTTGTCTTGATTTAAAGTGTATGTCAAAGCTGAGTAGACCTTCCATTTGGTGCATCAACACATAGTTTAGGTTCTGATTTCAGTATTTTTCTCTCCCTTTTCATCCCCCCAAGTAGTTAGTAGTAGAAAATCCTGGGCCTCAAGGTGCATCAAGGGGAGCTAGCCCCTAATCTAGAGATTCATCTCACACGTTTGCCACCCACAGCAAGAGGGATGTCTCCATTGTGTCACGTGGATGAAGAGAGTTGAGCCTCCCTTCAGAGGGTGCAATCTATCGCGTCAACAATTAGTGCATAGAATATTTTATAATATTATATTATGAGTTATTTGTGTGAGTTACAACAAACTCATGTATATAGGTTTGTTGTTAGTGAGATATTATAGATAGTTGGGATGTTGTTTGTTGAGTGATTGTAGGGATATGAGTATCCCCAATTATAGGAAAAGCTTTACTATATATTTGTATGGAGTCGAAAGACAATGTAATAGAGAATACAACATAATATATTGTGTTTTATATTATTGATTATTGGTTTTGCAGTATTCAAATCTCTGATAAGCTCTCCCAATTCTTATTAGTGGTATCAGAGTAGCTAATCCAATTCTTTAATGAAGTAACAAGTGTCAAGGGGGCAGTGGTGTTGTGCTTCGTCCCTGTGATTGAGAGAATAATATTCTATGAAAAGCTTGTGTGAATCTATGTATTAATATTGTTTGCAAGAAATGCCTCATAAGAGTTTAGAGTAGTGGTAGCTATTAAGCAAGGTGAAGGTGCCATAGGATTTGTTGTAGACTTGAGAATATTTGTTCTCTCCGTGCGCTTTTCAGATCTGTGGCCTTCAGTGTGTCTTGTACACCTGTGACAATGCCTTTGTAATGCAAATATCGTTGCTAGTGATGTGATCAACATGTGTCTAGGTTCTGAGTAATCCAGGCATTCATCTATCTCATGCGAGTCAGTTTGTAGATCTCTGCCATTGATTCCTCCTAGCGGGAAATATTACATTGAAATTATAGGACTACAAATTTTGGGCCATCTCTACAAGTGGTGATCTACCTAAAGTCCGTGGTGGATTCTTTACATCAATTAGAATCTGTGTTCATCATTGTATCATGGCTGCATGCTTTGACATTAGATCAAGGCATCCTACAAATCAAATCCCGCATCTTGCTAGAAGTAGCTATTGTGAATATAGTCTACGTGTATTTGTTTCTGTTGTATATTATTTTGTATACTCTCTCGAGTACTCTAAGGAATGCCAAGCACTGACAACGAATGTGGATGAGGTTATTGATAATGCAGGTTTTGTGCAGTCAAGCATTATAGATTTGAATAGATATTTCAGTATTAAACAACTCGAGTGTCTACCATCTTGCAAGAAACTTGGCTATTGAGTTCTCTTCCATTGATCAAATTGCTTCAGTGTCGGATATGCGCACTCCAAAAAATCTTCAAGCCAACCAATGCATACTTAAGCCTGCACATCTTTCACAGACCAATGTATCTTCCGCCTGGTTTGCTTATTGACAATCAACGGGCGTTTGCAACTCATATTATGTAGTCTTCGTGTGTGTGACATCCATCCACAACCCGATCCATAGATCAATGCATATTAAGCTGAGCGATTCTCCTATAGTTTTTTGTATGTGGCACGTCCTGTCAAAATTTTTTGTGTGAGTCTTCAAAATGCAATGATCATCATACAAATTCACACGGCTGTTACATAGTCACCTTGTGCTCTTGCCTTGCTTTCTTAAGATCCTCAGTCTTCTCTACCGATTCAAGTGGTATTTATCTAATTCTCGACATTTAGATATATGAAAAGTTTAATCTTTAGTTTAGTCTTAAGTTTGGAGAATATTGTCTTTTTTGGTTTAAAGTTTTGATAATTATCATTTTTGGTGTTGTCAAAAATGAGTCTAAAGTCGTGTCATAAGTTTTTAAGTTTGAGTCATTCTTAGGTTTGCTAAAGTTTATTTTCTTCTTGGTATGGTGGAATCCCATTGAAAAGCCTCTCTTTAACTTTAAGTCTTGGTTTAATAGATCTTGTTTTTATAGTCCGTATCTAGTTGGTCATTTAAAAAGTTAAATGATGACATTGAGTCATTATAAGTCAAAGTCGTCAATAGAGTCAAAATTGTCATCAAGGTCTATTTTATGTACAAAAATCTAAAAAAGTCGAGTAATTGTTTAAAAATTAATTTGCCTTTTTTATTTTTTAAATGTTTGAGTTGTCGATATTGTCAAAAATTTAAGAGTCAAAGTCCTTTTTTGAGTCATTAGACATATTATCAAAAAAAAAAATGAGTCAAGAGTTAAAAGTCAAGTCATTTTGTCAAGAGTCGTATTTTATAGTTGAGTCGTCATTTTCAAAAATTGTAAAAAATATTACCTCATGGACGCATTATCATTTGCACGTAATGTCCGAATTATGAGGAGATTTCTCGAAAACTTCATGCATCTGAGCTTCATCGACACATTTGTTGAGTAAGCGTCTTCTCTTGTTGGAGGTCAGAGGTAGGAGGCCATTCAAGTCTCTCATTAGCCACTAATTAAGGGACGCTTCTGCTATAGTAGCGCATTTATTTTATTTTTAGTACTTGTTTGTATGTGTGACAAATAAGAGGTGTATTTCCTATTTTTCATAGTGTACTGCATAAAAAAAGTGTTATGGAGATGCAAGAGTGAAAATTGAATAGATGGTTCTTGCTTGTAATTCTCACATTGTATAGGTTGATGAGGTTCCCTCAGTGATTGGTTGTTGGCAGATGGTACCTATTAAGAGTTCCCACATTGATTCGATTGATGTGTTCTCGACAGTGATTGGTTGATGTGTTCCTTCTCTACTTTCATTAAGTCCTGTCAAAACACAAATTATCATGTAAGGCCTAGGGGGGGGATGTTAGGAAAAATTAGCACTCATGATATTTGGTTTGTTAGTGCATAAAATATTTTATAATATTATATTATGAGTTATTTGTGTGAGTTGCAACAAATTCACATATATAGGTTTGTTGTTAGTGAGATATCATAGATAGTTGGGAGGTTGTTTGTTGAGTGATTGTAGGGATACGAGTATCTCCGATTATAGGAAAAGCCTTCCTATATATTTGTATAGAGTCGAACGACAATGTAATAGAGGATACGACATAATATATTGTGTTTTATATTATTGATTTTTGGTTTTGCAATAGTCAAATCTTTGATAAGCTTTCCCAATTCTTATCATTTAGTGTCCCTAATCCCCAAGAGGCGAGGGGGAAATGTGTGCCAAGTGCTATAGGAATTAAATATAATATGAAACTCTAAGATTCCCTTTAAAAGGGACAAAAGAGGTGAGACACCTCACATATTCCTTTATTACATGATTTAAAAACTCACATGGGAATAAACTACAAACGCTTAAAGTAGCCTTAGGATTATATTAACCCAAATAAAGAATAATCCTAATACATTCACAGATATGGGTGCAAGGGCAACCACTCAATTTTTTGATTGATGGTGGTAGCATGAAAAACCTCATCTTTGAAGCAACCATCAAGTGACTGAAATTTCCAATCGTGCCTTATCCGCAACTATACAAACTATGATGGTTCAATTCCTACAACACCAAAGGTATAAGCATCATTCTCCAATGCCACTTCTCATATGCTATATATCTCTTCGAAGAAGAGTTAGTTTGTGATGTGGTGCCAATTAATGTTTGTGATGTATTCTTTGGGCATCCATACATACATAGTCACTAGTGTGTAGACAATTCCAAATCTCGAGGTGTAGTTGTATTAGTGTGCAATAAGAGAGATTGAATTTGTTAATTGATTCCATGCTCTAATCATGTTGCACCAACTCCCAAGAAGATTGTGCCACATAGCTATGCATATTCAACCTTTAGAACTTCACACACCATTGACGCATGACCTTAGCTGAAAAAAGATAGCTCAAATTCTAGAAACCATGTGTACATAGAACTATTCTATGCTAGTGTAAAGAGTTGTCATAGTAGGTCAACTTTCACAAGAAGGAAAATGATTCATGAGGTATTAGCTAGAAGCCAAGTTTCCACACTTGTTTTCTAGATCTAATTCAATCAAGACTTTCTTTACAAGTTGGTGCGACTGATCTAGGAGGATCTCTAAAAAATGGTTCCAGCGATATGGCCAAGCCCATTCTCACATCTTGTGGTTTACGTTCAATGGTATGTGGTACCCTAGAACAACCTCCAAAGGTTTGGGATACCTCCAAGATAATGAATTCATCTCCAACACATGACCCACACACTTCTACGGTGGCATAGTGCAATCTGCGTGGATTAGACGTGGTTCAACCCATGCATGCACAAAACTTTATGTGGTATCCACTAGTGGCTTTGACATGGTTCTACACACCTCCATGCCACATCACAAAGGCCAACTCACACTACGTGGTACTATTAGGCCCAGACAACATGTTGCCTCCATTCTGATAGGTGTGGAGCGCATTAGTTTCAACAATGTAGCCAGTAAGCGATTGAGGGGCAATGTCTTGTTTCAAAATGTCTAGCGTTATTTATGACGTCAATCGGTGCAATCATCAAAAGGCGAAGGATAATTGTTGTCACTTTGACTTGCACCTTTTGAGGAGGTGTTTCAGGTCTCCTCACTCAATTGACAAAATGGAAACACTCTTAGGCTGTGAGTGACCTAAATGGTGGAGTGAATCTCCAGAGAAGGTTGGCTCCCTTGATGCTACACCTAAAACTAACATTAAATCTACTCAAATGCAAAGAAAAGGGAGAGAGAAACTTAACGTGAAAGCAAAAGAGTGATGCACCAAATGTCTTGACCACTACCACTCATTTGCAGGTGCACAAATGAACAATAGAAATGACTTAACACTACACAACTCCTAATCTGATCCTTTTGCATTAGTATTTTGTAGAGAGGCTAGAGATTCGATGCACAACTAGGAGGGAGGAAAGATCTCCACTAATAATCAATACATGAACCAGATATGACACTAACTACAACCTGCAAGAGTGACTTCAAATTGCATAGAGGTGAGAAAATGGGACAACAGACAAGGAGAACTGAAACATCATATGATAAGATCAACCATTCATGAATACACACTAAACACAGTCATAGAAGGTAAAAATCGGTCATCTATTGATTCAAAGGGCTTACAAAAGGAGCAGGGCTTTGCCATACTCATATGAAGGATGCTTTCCACTTCAATTGCTAGAGTACATATAGGAGAATAGAGAGAGAAAGGAGGATGTGGAGAAGTTCATGATGGCTATCATCCAATCATGAGAGTAGTTACAACCTCAAAGAATAATGAGAAAACAGTACTAGATTCCCCTTCCACATGCATGGCTTTGTTTGATGATGGCTTCATGAAAGGTTGTGTAGGAGTCTTTTGGCCTTCTATGACTCATTCTGTCTTCTTGAAATTGACCTCTCTTCTCGATAAAGGAGTTACAAGTTGACATTTGTCTCCATATGGTATTAACTAGCCCATGTTCTCATTGTGGGCAAGCAATAGGCATGCTCGGTCATGAATTGGCAGTTACAAACCACATTTAGTCCTCATGCATTTCCCACTCACAACCTCCTAAGCCATACTTGGTTTCTATTGCCCATTGAATGCGTATTTCATGCATGGAGAATGAGACTTGTGGCATGGATTTCTCCACCACCATCTTCTCTACCATAATAGCTCCTGAACCTGTTATAGCTTCTTCAACATTGTTGAGCCAGTCGGGCAGGCTGTCTTCGTGATGGGTGAACACCTATCAACTTTGATCTACTGCA
Organism: Torreya grandis; assembly: GCA_037957365.1. Classification (NCBI taxonomy): domain Eukaryota; kingdom Viridiplantae; phylum Streptophyta; class Pinopsida; order Cupressales; family Taxaceae; genus Torreya; species Torreya grandis. The sequence continues at coordinate 1,568,266 of JARHVA010003049.1, read as the reverse complement.
TTCACCTGAGGACATGTGGCAGTCGTTCGGGGTTTTTGTCTTCACACACTTCACTTGAAACTTTTGTTGTCTTTGCACTTCGCAAAAACTCCGACTCATCTTTCGCGCATCTTGCCTTCGCGAAAATTGTCACGGAGCTTTCGCGCAAAATCTCTAACACAATCTTTTCGAAAGCAAGTCCCTCTTTTGTTTGGAACTTTGGGTGTCACAAAAGTTTCTAGTGGTCTTCGCAACACTTTTTCCAAAGATCAAAACACTCAGAAAATCCTCTCGAAGTGCTTCGGGTCTCTTCCTTCACGACTTTTGTTCGGATTTAGTCTTCACAAGTTTTGTTGCTGAGCTCTCATGCAAAAGTTTTGACACAATTCTTGCGAAAGTGCGAGTCTCTTTTCCCTTCTTTGTGACTTTTGTGAATTTTGTCTTGTATTTTGTCGGAACAATTGTTTCGAAGACCTAAGCCTTTGTCTTTGCCAAAATTGCTTTCGCATAAAGATTCTGACGCAAGTCTTGACAATTGTCCCAAAGACCTAAAAGACTTGGACAATTCTTGTGAAGTCTTCGAAACTTTTGTAGACTCTCATTCGTGCAAAATATCCAACTGATCCGTTTGACAAAAAACGCGAAGACTATTCTTATTGCCAAAAAGTGTGAAGGTCAGTTTTGAAAATATGCTAAGTCTTTTGCTTTTGAGTTAGCCCTTTGGAAACAATAGAACCTGCAACATTTCCCCTATGCATTGAAAAATCACTGCATGTTCTTGGTTCGTTTTGCCTTGTCTGTATCATCTTCATAGTATAAAACCTCTCCAATACCCAATGGCCTACAACTCTACCATCTTTGCTTTGTGTTTGAAGACTGCCTAGAGGCTCTACAAACACAACCTGTAGAAACCGTGTTCATTCTTCTCGTGTTTCAAATTGAAATTTGAGCACACTTTTATGCCTGCAATCTAGCACCATGAAGATGCTTGTAGGGGACTCTATCTAGCTGGTTTTGCGAAAAGTGTACCCCTTCTTGTATACAGGTGCCTGAGGCCTCTTGGTGGCCAAAATAGCTAACATTAACATATGGAAGTTCAACCGTTTAGACTTATGTAACCGTTTTTTATGCCTTCGCAGCTTTGTAAAATATGTAGACACATCTATAGCTTTATTTAGCAATCAGATTAGAAGATAGACAACTCTACATCTTTTTCAAGAGTATGCTTGTATAGAATTTGTATATTAATAAATCTTTATGTCCCAATTTTATTATCTCTCTCTTGATTCTCTGGATTATATCACATATTTATTCAGCACATGCACATAACACATCTAGATTCTCATTTAGGGTATTGTCCACCGGGTTCCTCCTAGGCCCTGGATCGTTGAGTGGTACCAAGTTTGAAACACTTTATAAGATTATTTATTGTTAACTATATTAATGTTATTATTTATTATGCTTTAGTTTTAATTTTTATATTTTATACTGTGTTACTGTTAGATTTATTGAATTTGCCTTGAAAAACCTAGGAGCAATAGATGGAGCATAAAAAGAACAATAGTCATGGTTCCATTCGATGGGATTATGTAGCACCAGATAAATCTTGGAGGCACCTTAGCCACTTAAGATCAAACCACCTCGTACATTTATATTACCAATGCTTACTATTATTTACAAAACTAGAGTGGATGACATCTCGACCATTTTGAAATTTACACAAGATTTTGAATCTACCTGTAAGAGTGGATGTAGGGCAGTTGTCAATGTCTTCATTAGACTTATAGAATGGGTGTCCACTTGTTTAATGGTCTGTGGTAATTTGTGATTTCGATGACCCTTTGATGGATAGTAAGGTCTGACATTCACTGAATGGATTAAGCTCAAGAAGATGAATCACAGTAAATTCAATTTTTTCATTGATCAGCAACTTATGTTGTACTTAAGTGTTGTTTTTTATCATACTCAATATATTGTAATGTATGTTGCAGAACATCGCAAATCGATACCTTGTGTGAGATGGAGTCAAAATAGGCTTCGCGGTGATGAAGCTAGGCTGTGCTGGTGAATTGGATTAGACCTGTAGGCAAGGACAGTATATTTTCGGGTTTATTCATAGCGGTCATTACTTGACCCAAAAGGAAATCCCAGTGATGAAGCTTCAAGCACAAGGAAGTGCAAAATACATTATTGCTCCTAAATCACCATTCAATTGTATCAGATCCATCCAAACATAAGTCACGGAGATTCTAATTGTATCATGAAGCCAAGGAGAACATTTAAGATTCTGTAGCCATTTTGCTCTATCCACTGTAGCTGTTTGTCTTTGTATACTATAGTTGTTTGGTTCTATGTTTTATGGCTGATTGGCATTTGTAGAAATTTATATGGATACCTTTTGGATTTCTGGGCGGAGCATTTGGTGGATGATGTTGATTTAAAGAATTTTACAGTAGTGTTGGAAGTGATGCTAAGAACATTTGGTGTTTGGCACTTTGCTAGACACTTGAAATGGGCGTTGGAAGCAACCCTTAGATTGTTTGGTGATTGACACTTCATTCAAATGTTTTGAATGGATGTCAAATAACCGGGGATTCAAGTGTTTGTGTTTTGACTGACAGTGAAGAATTTTTCTCTACATGGAGATGCTACAGAATATTCAGTTCATGCACTTTTTTACATGGATGTTGGAAGTTGTGGGTTGATACGACCATTGGAACATTTGGTTGATGGTGCAAATGTTGGACATCTTAAATGAACATTGGAAACAACATTTGAAACATTTGGTGAGCATCTTTAATGGACAAGGAACAACCAATTGAACATTTGATGTTTAGCATCGTGGCAAAACACTTTGAATGGAATTGGATGAATCTGAAGAAGCGACTGATAGATTGATGCTCTGAGACATGTTGAGCTAGTGGGTGTTGGCGCCTTTTGTAGAAGCTGGGGCCCACATGATGGGGATTTTGAGGAGAGCTAAAAGGGAGAAGGAAGCATTGAATAGCGGGTGAAGTTTCTGTTAAAGTTTTTTGTTCTTTCGCACATTTTTTGATGTTTCGCATTTGAGGAAGAATGACTCTTGGAGTTTGAAGGAATGAAGAAAGCCAGGTTATGGAGTATAGAGCACCAAAGTAGAAGTTTGGGTTGGCACTAAGGTGTTTTTGAGCACCGGTAGTTGGATCTGCCATGTTCATAAGATGGGAGGAAGTTCCGATTATGTTTGTTTTTCTAGTGTTGTGTGCTGTCTTAGTAAGTGCTAATTGAGCTTGAATTTGGTGTTGACCAATTGTGTAGGCACGTGTGTGGGAATTTGGTATGTTAGAGCTTGTTTTTGCAGACTGGAAGAAGAGATGGTATTGTGGGGTAGGCGGAAACAATCTTGATTGTGTGGGCATAGAAGGATTGACCACCTTTTTGTGCTGCAGAGTACAAGATGTGCTTGCCAAAGTTCCTAATGGTTATTTTGTAGTGATGACACCAAAGAGGTTGAATATTCAGTGATGATGGAGCTGATTGGTAGTGCAGTCAAGTTGCTTGTGTACCTATGACAAAATTCTAGGATTATCAAGGACATTGCACTACAACACTAGGTCTCTCTTTTGATGTTCCACATAGTGCCAAAGGTGCATGTAATAGCGAGAACGACATTGGAAGGCCCCGCTTAGAGCTTGAGAATGCTAAGGAACTTACAGGACCAAGTGATCTATGTGCCTATTGCCTTTCCCTACACTTGGTGGATGCAATGGTTCGCACCCATGCTGTCTGATAGGATGAGATTTGAACCATGGGGACATTTACAGGTAGTTGTCACACTTTGATTATTTGCGATGTTTGATTAAGAAGAGTGAGATCCAAATTATGAGTGCCAATTTGCACTCGTATATAGAAAGAAAAATGCTGAATTGGCTGTTGAGTGTTGACCATGCTAGAGCTTCATGAAATGCAGCAAATGCTTCCATTTGGCAGTTGCATGAGACAAATGTAGATCTGGAAGGATCAACAAGAAATGTATGTCTAGAAGACAAAAATACATGTGCGGGATGTCATAGGAGAATGCAAGTTGGAGAGAGAATGCTGTACATATATATGAAAGGCTTATTGTAAAGGATTAACTAGAAAGTATTAAGGACAAGATTCACGTTGGTTTAGAGAGGGTTTGGGAGTAGGTTGTAGAGAAAGTTTGTAGTTCAGCTTGATGCCTTGTCCATTTTTTTAGTGTGGTTGTAGATATTATGGATGTGGAGCTCCTCTGTGTTGTTGTTTTTTAATTTTTGGTTGTAGCTTCTGTTATGTGTTGTTTTCATACATTGTTTAGAGGTAGTTTTCTGTAGTTTGTGCTCATGCTTTTATTAATGGAGTTGATGCATAAGGGTTTAGATGGTAGAACCAGTTTTTATCTTCCAGATGCATTGTTTGCATAACAAGACTTCCCCCAGATGTCTCCTATGCTTCAGGTGAGACATCCTTCTTCCATGGAGGATGTGCCAGCGCATTGGAGTGGTTATTTTTTAATGTTTGGGGTATTGTTTGGAGCGCAGCATGGTAGGAATGATACACCAACAATTTAAGTTATCACAATTCTAACAATAAATCCATTTTCTTAAGCATAGTTCTTAGAGGACAAGTAGTTAATCAGTAATATCAGATTCCACATGTTTAGATTCGTGTTGGTGAATTTTGAATGGAATATCTCCCTAATTAAGGATCAACATTGTGGGGTTTCAACGACTTAAAAAAATTTTGAGGAATAACTTTGAGCAACGATAGAATATTTTAGTTACAACTTTTTACGGCCATTTCGTGTACAAGGTTAAAACTAAAAAGAATGAAAAGATCATGATTCCAAAACCTTTGCATGATCATTTTCTACGTCGGTGTTGGCTATTTTAATATTTTTCATTTTGCTTATTTAAAGTCGGTATTCTCTAGCAAAGTCTCATGCTTATTTTCAGTTGGCCCATTGAGCACCTTTCATTATATATGAACACCAAATTTTTTATTTCATTCAATATGTTGTAGGCATTCTCAGAAAATATGTAGAAGGCATGCAGGCTGTTCCTAAAGTATAGCTTATCAAAAAATTAGAGGCACATAACTTTTGAAGAGGACATAACACTTCTAACGTTATCTGATGCAATGCAATACTCTTCAAGTGGTTGAAGTAAATGTACTATGTGATTCTGCAATTCCTTGGTTTGCTTCCTTCAGCTCAGCTGGTGCTCAGTTGTTTGCAAAGAATTACCTCGCTTGCACATGATTCAACTATAATAGAGACATCACCAAGAGAGGAGTGTTTATTGGGAAAAATGTGCCGTGTGAAATGAGAAGTGTTTACAATTTCAGAAAACAGGGCCTGCTATAGTTAATATGTAAAGTTACTTCCGTAAATCAAAACGCAAAGCCGAGTGATGGTTTAGCTCAAATAAAGTACTGTATATATGCTTGGCTATTTTATAAAGGAAAAACTTTCTATTATTCCAGGAGGCTCCTTGGAAACAAAGCTTGTATTTATTAAGTTTATTGAGTGGACTGTCTGGATACTTTCCTGATTATTTTGGCGAACTTCTGTTCTCAATAAGTCAGTTTCTGTGTGATTTCTCAACTGAATAGTTGGATGCTCAATTTCTTTTCTTTTCCATTCATAGTCGTAGATAGGAGTTGGATGCTCTGTTTCTGTTTATTTTTAATGCAGTCATAGATTGTAGGATTTTAAGATCGCTCCTCTCATTTACCTTCAAAATTTCATTAATGATTTCGAAGAGGTTTCCACATTGGCTTTACATTTCTTTTCAAATAACAATCAATGCACTTACTTTGAATGCAGAGTCCAGACAAGTTTAATATCTCCAAAACATCCCACTCAAATTTCTTGTGGCACATTTAGGAATCAGAATCATTAACTGGTGTTCTACTGACAGACCAAACATGTTTGCAGATTGTTGTGATGGAAGTGACGAATATTATAGGAGAACAAGATGTCCAAATACATGCACAAAGGCTGGAATGGCCATTACTGGGAAGCTGACTGATAAACTTTCATCCTATAGTGATAGTTTCACTATCAGAAAGCAAAGCAGAAAACATGCCAAACAGAAACTTTTGGCAGAAGAAGCTGATTTAGTGTCATTAAAACAAGATAAGGAAATAAAAGGCATGATACAAAAGCTGAAGGGTAATGTGGTAGTTTAATCGATATGATGTTATAAACTCCCTTATGCTGTTCTTGATATTGATGACTAGTTTTTTGTTGATGGGTACTGTTTACTGTCTAGAAATCGGGAACCATAGGATACTTTAAGCTGTATTTGAGCAATAGAGTTGAAGATCAATTTTATATAAGATGTAAATGATTTTATTGAAATGGTGAATCACAGAATTAAAGTTGCTGCCACTGTTCGAACTGGTTCTTGTGGCTTCCATACTGCTCTGTTCACAAAGTGGTTGTTGTAGGCATCGTCATGTACACTTGACGCGGAGGAGGAGGTCTTAAGGAGCACTGGTCAATTTTTTCAATCCAGGGTCAATTTTTATCAGCAAGCTTAATTGCTCATGGAATGTGCACATATTTTACGATATTTTTCAAACAATGTATTTACAACAATATTTATTGAGTGGATGTCATGTACAGAATAGTCAGCAGCAAAAACAATATAGAATAGAAGCAGTGAAGGGAACAATATCCTGGCATTGAAAGAGATGGGAAGTACATATTCTCCTCTTGCTTTTGGTTTAGGCTCAGAATTTACTCTACCGTGAACAACACTCCACATCTTATGGGAGAGAATTTGTATCATTACCAAATCGATATATTAAAAATCCTAATTTCTCATGTGTATCTTGTTGTTCTGCATGTGCCCATTGCTTAACATATTGAAGAATATTTTCAAGGGATCAATCACATAATATTTTTCTCACTTCGTCATTTTTGAGGGTTCTAATGTCTTTTTAGTTAGTCACCATTTCACTGTTTTTTCCACGCTTCTTTACAGTTATGTTCTTTACCTAAAACATGATTGATAGAAAATAAAGTTTTCCACTAAAATGGTGAATATTCTTTTTGTGACAACTTTATATTTCAAATCTGTTTGCTAATTTGTTATCGAGCTCTTTCGCTTGTTTCTCTTTATACTATGTTCTACTTCTTGTTTGAATGAATGAATGAAAGATTTTAATGACGTCCATGAGGCCAAGCAGCCTAAGGGACCCGGGTAGAAACCTTAAAGATATTTTCAACCTCCTTTCGAGTTCAGAGCTTCTGCTATGAATCTTGACCAATAAACTCGCTGTATTGAGGAACCGAAGCTCCTCGAATAACTCACTAAGGCTGTTCACATTCCAGCTGTTATCAAATTGACCACGAATATCCGCATATGCAGCACACTCAGTGATGTAATGATTGCATCACAAGAAACGTAGTGATGTTTTGATTGCAATGATGAAAAAAAGACGGGGACAAGTAGTCTCCTTTGTAAGTTTCCTAGAGCTTTTTCTTTAGCGAGACATCACAAGAAACGTCAACTTGGGATAAAATCAAAACATACAATTTTTTTGTAATATTATTATAATATAATAATGTTAGTTGTAGGTGTAATTGTACGAGACTTTCATAGTAATAGATGGATTATCTCGTAGGAAGCTCAAAAGTCTTCTCAGTATATGAAATGAATAGTCACATATTTGGCTATAAATATTGTAATCATTTATTATGTAATAAATTTGGTTTGCATCAATTCCCATTATTTTATTTGTTATCCATTCTTGGCCTAACATTGGTATTAGAGCACAATTTTTTAATTGTTTTTTTCTTTTTGCATATTTTATTCTCAGCGAATCAAATCACTCAAAATCAGTGTTTCCCATTATTAAGGACTACGCTATCGCTATTTTAGGAGGTGTTTTAGCAATTTAAGTGCTGATCAACCATGTATGGGGCCATGATTTGTTGATACACTGCTGTAGTGGGGCGTATATGCTCAGATTTTGACATGTATGAAAATGTTTTACCTTCTAGGGAGGTATTTTGATTGGTTTCAACCTGTTATGTGGTGATTTTTGATAGTATTAATTGCACTTTGGTGGTTTGTTTTTCATTGATATGATAGTGTAGATATTAAGATCCGATTTTATATGATATATTAGTTTTGTACACTAGACAAATACTAATCATGGCTCAACCCATCAGTGTATGAACTCCTTGTTGTCAAAAGGCTTGTGTTTATCATCTCATTGTGTCTAAATGCTTATCCTATAGTTTGACCTTAACATTTTGATGACATAGATTATCTATACCCTACAATCTACATAAAAAATAATTTATCTCATTGACAAACAGTTACATATCTTCAGCAACTTTTTACCCTGTAGGACATTAGCGTTGACGCTAGAGTCCAAAAACCAACGCTATTGTCCCTGCCTTCCAAACATTCAAATTCCAAATCTCTCGATATGTACGAATCGGCCTATTTATCTTCTTTAATTGTCCCCTGAGATTATTTCAAAAGATGCAATATAAATATAAATCAAGGGTTATTCATTATGAACTTAGAAAGAACCCAACAAACACCTTTCAATTTCGCACTACACTAATGAAAATCCACTGAGCTATATTGCCCTATTTTCAAAACAGTAATAGGAATAGTCTTCTTACAGCGCTGAAGCATTTAACAAATAACTTATGAGTAGTATTTGTTAAGTTACAAGCTTGATCACTAGATACACTTGCATGTAACATATTGCACAATTGTTCACACAGAAGCCCACATAAGAGGGAGAACTAAATTGGTTTGAGGCCCTTTTTTGAGTATATGGTTATATAGGCAACACTCATTGACAAAGGGGTCCTTGAGGTCAGTGTGACTTCACTTGAGCTCACTAACCCTTGTTTTGTAAGGTGACATGCCCTAATCGAAGGACTTACAGTTTTTAGCAAAAAAATGATTCTGGAAGCTTGTGCGTGTGATCTAAACTAATACCTGCAAGGTGATAATGTTCTAGAAAATGATTCATATAGATAGCAAAAATATCGAAGCTAGTGATCGCAGTCTGATGCTAGTGTGCCAACTCACAAAAAAATAATCTCTAGACTCTGATGAATTGAGGTGAATCTTCAGATTGTCTTCTTTCACCCCTGTGCCTATTAGATCTACATACGTATCATTGTATAAGTGTTATTTCTCCTTTGCATTATTACTTTTAGAATATTGTTTGGCATTGTACTTTTTTATATTTAACATATTTTCAAATTCAGTATATTTATCAAAATATTGTAAATCTGAATTATTTAATTGGCATGCTTTATAATAGCTTATTTCAAAATTGATTAGGCTAATCCCCCAACCCTTAATTACAAAAGGTGTTAAACATTCTAGTGACCTTGAACTCTTGGTCTAAATTGAGCAACCTTAACTTGCCCTAGGGTTTCAACCTTCTAGAGTTTCAGATTGTTGTAATCTTTTTTTAGATCTAAGTTTATTTGCATAGGCATAGTATATGTGATGCTTGTTCTCCTTGATGCTCTAGCTTTTGTGTTCTTTCTTTTGGATGTATTTATGTTTATAACCCTCAAAATGAATACCTATAGTGAAAAACCTAAAAAGCTCCATCCTTCGTATTTTATATTCAATCTTCTCGATGATCAATACGTTGCTTATGAGGATCTCATGGCTAACAAGAAATGTAATAAAAGACTCCTTTTGTAGCAACCCCTTATTATGCTAATGAATGGACCAATAATCCAAATGATGTAAATGCAAATGTTGATGATAATATAGAGACTAATAACACCACTTTTGATTGCTTTTATGCTTATGATAGTGAATCCACATTTCTAAAATTAGAAAGTGAGTGTTAAGAGCCTAACTCTCCTATTTCTCCTATGTTGCATGATTTACAGTCTAAAGATGTCTTGCTTGAGAAAACACCAAATTTATCTTTGCCATTTGTTAGTACATTGTGTCACATTCAATGTTATAAAACAACATGCATGCAGGCAAAAAGAAGAAAAGCATTCAAGATGTTGATCATAACACTCTTCCATACATAGTTTACTCTCATGATATCCATGTACAAAATTTTGAAAGCATATCTCTACAAAATGATGCACACGATACAAAGATTGAGTGTATTCTTTTTTTTACCAATTGTTGAAAATGTTACAGAAGTTAGAAGTTTTTTTTTTTTTTTCCATTTTTAGTAACTGCAAATACTCCACAAAGTGAAAATTCTCCTCTCTCTAGATCTCAATGATGCAAATATGACAAAATTAGAATGCATTATGTCTTTACTCAATGATACAAATATAGAAAATGAAAGTCATTCTTCACCCTCTCTTGATCATAAAAAAGGTTCAATGTGATTCCTCTACTTTATCTCTAGAAGAAAAGAATCAAACTCCCTTTCTCTCTCTAGAGCCACAATTAGATACAAATACATTCAATACTTCTCTCCCTCTCCTTCTAGAATGGAAATATGAAAATGATAACACTAGTCAAAGTAGTATACATGATGCATGTGAAAATGAATCAAATGATTGCACTCACTTTGATTGGAATGACAACGATTACAATATCCACAGTGATAAAAAGGATTATTTTCATACAATGCATGCTCTTTATAACTGTTTGACAAATAGCGAACAAAAAAACTGAAATTTCATTTCTTTCATGTAATGAGGATTCAAGAAATCAATCTATTTGCCATAATAATATGTAAAATATGTCAATTGAACTCATATGCAATGATTCTTTACATAATTGACATACCAGTGATAGTGGCATTAATGAAAAAAATGTTACTTTCTTTGGGATCCAATGTAATATTGTTCCTTTAGAACAAACATATGATACATATTTTGATGAAAACTACATAGAAGAACCTATTATTATGCTTCTCTCCCCTATTTGAAACAATGTTCAATTGGCAACATTGAATCACAAGATTCAACCATAAAATGAATTACTTAAAAACCTTTACATTCCTTCTCAACAGATCATATCTGTCATGCACGTCATGGGTGATCTTCAACAAAAAGTGCAAGGACTTTACCAAATGTGCAAATAATTTCAAACTCTTTGTTACAAAACATTGGCTTTAGTAAAAAAATTAGGGCTAATTCAGATACCTACAAAGATACATGAAGATATTGAGATTGAATCAAAAGATACATATATAACACATCAACACCTCTTACAAGAAATACAAAATAGGTCAAGGTTTTACACAAAGGGAAACAATCAAAATACAAAATACCTCCTATAGTTAGAGCACATATAGATTGATTGCTCTACAAATTGACCACATGATACATTGGATTTATTCTTGGATAATAAGTTGATTACGCTTCTTCCAAACTACTATCATCCACCACACATACTTGAGAAGATCAAAGGACAACCATTTTGCACTTATCATGGTATTAATGGGCATCATAACAACTATTATGCTTTATGACAAAAACTTGCACAACCTTTAAACATGGGAGTTATTACATTTAAGAATGATACAACAAGGTCTTCTTCTCCCACTTCTTCAAGAGGTTATTCTATGAAGAGCAAAACATCCCATGACACTCCTACAAAGGAATGAATGGTCTATCGGCCATTACCGAAACAAACCACTAAAAGATGTCCTTCTAGTGCACACTCGAAAATGATTGATCTCTCCCAAACTGATCCAACTAAAGAACCATTGGTTGATCGAGCTCTCACTAGAGGTGCACATGGGGGGAGCAAAGTGCCAATTTTTTCATAATCTAATCATAGATCAACACTTATGTTTCTACAAAGCAAGCATGGACACCAAAAGTAAATAAAAAATCTATAAATGAACGCAACACACTTGATACTTCAGGGGATTCATAGACAATTATGCCAAAACAGAAAGCAAAATCACAACATCAATATACTTTTACAATCAAGCATTTTTATTCCCAACTAGATTCCATGGTATGCAACAATAATACAATTAGGTTTTTATAACATGATGACAAACAATAGGTGCTTGTGATAATAAATATCCAACACACATCAAGTACAACATAGCAACACATGACTATACTATATGGTTAAATACAAATGCACGCATGCACAAACAACTATTGCAGAGGAAGCAAGTTGTCAAAGCTATCCAAACCTACATGTCAGATCCTATAGATTTTTATTCGAGTGGCATTTTCTATCTCTCCTACCCTTAATAGAGGTCGATGCGAGTTGGCCTCACATACATGATCTTCACATTTATTTAAAGTATCATCAACGCATAGGTCATCCCACCTATGAATGTTGAAAATTAAGGCATATAATACAAGATTTTATTGATCGCCAAATACTACCACGACACACATATACAAAACAAATACTTCTCAAAAAAAAAAGAGCATACAACACATGTGAAGTAAAATATTGATACACCCTAATAGTTTCCATAGGGTACAAGCTATCAAAATCAAGACATTAGGGGGAACTCAATACATAGTCCCACAAGGCACATTTAGAGTAGCATAGATTCTACAATTAGAGATCTGGCACTTATACATAATTCTTGGCAGCGTGACCAATTTGATGTACCTTATCCTAAGTCTAAACCATCCTATAAGCATCCCTTAGATGGGATCATTGGTTAGACCTTTTCACCCTAAAATATGCAAAACTACAACCAATCAAATAATCAAGAAATACAAAAAACATTAAAATAAATAAAAAAATAAAAAAATATTTAGCATTTACATGTTCACTAGATTTTTGCATATATGTTGTTTACTATATGTTAATAGATAGTATATCATTTTATTTCTATACACACATGTTTCATGGGTATTTGAGTGTGATATAAACATATACTATATAATTGATACATGAGCATACAAATGTTGGACCTTTTCCTCGACTTGCGTGATAGATTATGTTGGGGGCAGGTGCCTCGTTTATCATGATTGATACATGCTACATGGTTTTATTATCACTTTATATTATCATGTTGAGCTTATATAATATTCCTTATACGTTTATACTCATGCTTATATTTTACACAGTGTGTTATATATGCTATATTACAGAACAATTTGATAACACATGTATGTAGGGATTAATATGATATGCTTATGATGGTTTCTTATATTTCACCTACCCATCTTATCACATGACATACTTGAGTGTACTTCTTGTTTGCTACCTTGTTTTGAATGTGAAACATTTGAACATGTTATTTGTTTGTTAGCCACAATGCCCCTGATGTTGTTCTTTTGGTGTGCAAACATTTGAACATGTCTTCCCCTTGAGTATGTGGCATTTGAATATGCCACTTGTGAGCGGTTTCCTTAGAATTTTTTTATGTGACATTGCAGGCTCTTATGTGTGCTTCATTGTTTATTGAGCTTGTGCTTGTTACGCATATATGTGGCTATGCTATTTATCTTGCATCTTAGGGCGTGTTATGATTGGATACTAGGAGCTTCATTGATATATCTACTTAGCTATGACACCACTATATGCTTGATATATATATGCTTGATATATATATATCAAGCATATAGTGGTGTCATATCTAAGTAGATATATCAATGAAGCTCCTAGTATCCAATCATAACAAGCCCTAAGATGCAAGATAAATAGCATAGTGACATATACATGTAAGAAGCACAAGCTCAATAAACAATGAAGCGCGCGCGCGCACACACACACACACATGACATGGTTATCTTATCCTTTTGAGATAAGGTGATTACCATATTGCATTCCTCTTATCTCAAAATGGGGGGATGATATATTAGTGGGGGCATGTCATAGAGACAAGTCCACATACAGTTGGGAAAATAGATAGAACTTTATATAGTTTACATGATTTAGCTATACACTTGGCACATAATATTATGTATTTGACATCAATTTTTACAGATTTGAGACATATTTTTTTAGATTTGAGACATATTATATATAGTTTACAGAGTAGAGGTTAAATTTTTATAGATAATTTTGACACACATTAGAGGTGCATATGCCATACAAATGCACAAAATCATAGATACATGTTCATATTATACACCATTTACAATAGATTTGATGAGAGGGCATGAACCAGGCTCATTCTTTTATCACTACACATTGATGCATCAAAATTTTTAAGACGCACCAATTGAGCTTTTACCTATCTATAACAGTTGGCTCCCTCGAATAGTATGATTGAGATTTAACAACCTCAATGGCCTTGTCACTACCCCCTTTCAAGGTGAGATGGTTGCACCGCTTGACCTTGGCTAGATTGGCTAGATTATGTATATGCTTGAGTTGTGCGATTGAGATTCAGTGCTCTCAATGGCCTTGGCATAACTTGCCCTTGCATCGGATTTGGGGCATGGTCACCCTCCAATTCCCTTCTTCACATCTCCAAGGTTAAATTGTAAACCTCTCTTTCCAATGCTTCAACAAGGATGCATTATCACCAAAGCAATGTACCAAGGGGAAACATGGTTGCATCGACACACAAGTGTATTCCTTCCTTGCTCTCTTTACTTTCAAGAATTTCAATTATTCATTTTTAGATTATAAGCACTGACTACATTGTAACATGCTCTTGGTTGTAAGTAATGCATAAATAACAAAATCAAATGGGGCTAAAGTAGAATCAAGGTGTGTTGTACACACTAAGGTACACATTTTTGTTCTTTAACCTAGTAATTTCATTCTTATGTAGTATTAGATTAAAGGGGAGAGAATTTAGCTATTAAAATCTAATTTTTATTACATACTAGTCTTATACAGTTAACAAATACTAATCATGGTTCAAACCTTTAGTTTATGACAATCCTACTTCTGAAAGGCTCATGTTTTCCATCTCACTATGCATAATTGCTTATCATATAGTCTGACCCTAACATATTGATGACACAAATCCATTATAGCCTATAGTCTATATAAAACCTGATTTCAATCCTACATAGAAAGTTATAGATCCTCAATAGCTTTTTACCCTGCAAGACACTAGCACCCAAATTAAGACACTAGTGTCGACACTAGCATCCCAAATTTGACGCTAGTGTCCCTACTTTCCAAATGATCAAATTATAAATCTCCTGATATGTAAAGGTTGACTTATTTGTTTTATTTAACCCTCCCGTGAGATTATTTCAAAAGTGTGGTATAAATACAAATCAAGTGTCATTCATTATGAACCTGGCAAGAACCAAGCAAACACCTCTCAAGCTCACACTACACTACTGAAAATCATTTACACAATTGGGGTATATTTCCCTATTCTTCCCTATTTCCAAATCAGTAACAGAATAAATATTTTTACAAGTATGAAGCATTCAAAGATAAGCCCATGAGCAATATTTGTTAACATACAAGTTAGATCATTAGATGTACTCACATATAACACATTATATAATTGTTCACACACAAGCTCACAAAAGGGGAAGAACTACATCCCTTTGAGGTCCTCTTTAGAGTATATGACTATGTAGGCAATACTTATTGACAGAGGGGTCTTTGATGTTAGTTTGAATTCACTTGAGCCTGCTAACCCTTATTTTGCAAGGTGATATGCCTTAATATGAGGATCTAGGGTTATGAGCAAATAACTAAATCTATGACCCTGTGCACACGGTCTAAACTAGTGATAACATGTAAGATGATAGTGAACCCTAATAGGGGAAATTGACTGTCTTAAAGATGGTCCATATCATACTCTGTTAAAAGTATCAAAATTAGGACAAAAGTGTTGAAACTAGTGTCCTAATTGATAGAAAGCTAATTTTAGAATTTGATTAATCAAGATGAATCTTCAAATTGTCTTCTTTCACATGTACCTGTTAGATTTGCCTGCACATCATTGTATAATTTGTGTTATTTCTCCTTTGCATTGCTACTTTCATAATATTGTTTGGCATTGTATTTTTTTATATTTAACATATTCTCAAATTCAATATATTTATCAAAATACTGTCAATTTGAATTATTTAAATGCCCTGTTTTAGAATATATTATTCCATAATTGATTAGGCTATTTCCCCAACCCTTAATTACAAAAAGGGTTAAGCATGTAGTCTATATGGCGTCTTATCTATTATCTTACATTTAATTTCTAGGTGATGTGACAATATTTGTGTTTGTTTCAACTGTGTTTCACCTAATACCTACTACAGGAAGATATTTTTGGCTATATTCTCCTTAAACATGTGTTTCGTATTTATGCATGGTAGTTTGTGGAAGTTTGGGACTGCATAAAAGTATTTCAAGGCATTTTTGTCAATTCTTTCACTATGTGGTTGGAGTGAATCCCTAATTTTTGTTGTTAAGTATTGTTTGGACTATGTTTGGCATCATTTTGAATGGTTTTTGACACCTTAGATGGCATGTTAGGGTTTTATTTACTCAAATACCATGCCATATTCAATCGTTGGTTGTGTTTAAAAAAAAAAACTTGTGTGCAACAAGGCATCACATACAATGCTATAATCACATGGAAACTAAGGAGGTAACTTTTATGAGTAAATTTATTTATTTTTATATATTTTTTTCAAATAAAATTATAATTTTTTAAAGGAGAATATTCTCACAAGGGAATAATAAGTATATTTTTTTTCTTTTTTGACATTTAAAAACAAAAATAAATATTTTCAAACCATAAATTGTTTCTATTTTCAAAAATTGAAAAATAAATCAAATGGTGCAAATAAAACAAAATCAACATTCAATATCAATAGTGCATTTGGTTCACATTTACGAGTCATGTCGTCACGATTGAACTATTACATTTATAGCTTAACATAACTGTACAAACAACATTCGTGGCATTGTTTATATAAATCACTAGTGAGAAATAATGAAAATAAATTTTTTATGTTTTGTTTGTTACCTATTTTTAACTATTGCTAGATGTAAATCCAAAAAATGTGGAATAATATTTTAAGTATATAGGGTTATCATGCCCACATACAAGGCCTTCTTGTTAAGCGAGTGTCATAGATAGAGAAAATCATTTTTACATAGAACCTAGATACCACATACCATTCTGCTCTCGCATGTTTAAGCATATTTTTCTCGTACTATAAGGTATATATGAATGGTGAAAGAAATGATGAACTTCTTTCGCATACCAACATGTATATATGAAGGAAAAACATATAGAGAGGTTCGGTATATTGGTCATGTATGGAACTTTTTTAGAATGATATGAAACCATTTTATCTTTGTATAGAACAAATATGGTATTCAATCAAAAATATTATTGGCACAACCCTAATTGGAAAAGATACTTGGTTATAATGGTTAAGAGAAGTGGAGAATAGACTTATCTTCAATGATTTTTAGTTAAACACCTATGATGAGGATGAACAACCCGTTGAATCTAAAGAAGCAAAGAAGATACTATTCTAAAAATATAAGAATGTAAAAGCATTGGTATTGATTAGGGCTTCAGTTGATGCAGAAGTGTTTCATCACAAACAAGTGTGCAACACTCCTTGTGAAGGATTTCAAAAATTTAAGGCATTGTATGATTCTCACTTAGAATTGGAGTTCATATAGTTGTAATTAAAATTATTAAATATTGAGTTGAAAAATGATGATGTCATGAGTTTGGCTTCTGAAATATGTATAATTAAACATGATGTTGATATTGTTGGTATAAAAAATGATATGTATATGATTGTCTTCATTAAGGATCTTATTCCTATATACTAAACCTACTTCGAGGCTATAGAAACATATAGTTTTTTGTAGAATCTCACTTTTGATCCACTAATTGAGAAGATGGTCGAAAGAGAAAAAAACCTTTGAAAGAAAAACATAGTCTAGAAGAGAAAATATATTAAGTTTATTGCCTAGGTCATGAAGTAACGTTGAAATAAATAAGCAAAAATAATATAAATGAACAACATCACTGTAATGTCCCCTTTTTCATAATAAAGGAAAATATGTTGAAGACCTTTAGTCTAATTTTTCCCATAGGCTAATATATGACAATTTCAAAATTTATTGTAATAATTAATTAGAATTGCCCAAATAGTGATTTTAATCATTTTTATCTTAAAGAAAATTTAATTGATTAATAGAATAATAAAACTATCATGATTAATTATTTAAATTACCTGAAAAGTGATTTTTACTACTTTAAAAATGAAAGTAATTTAGGTAAATAATTAATTAATATTTTTAATTAATTAATTGCTCAAAAATTGATTTTTATCACTCTTGCAAATAGATCAATTAAATTAATTAATTATTAGATTATTTACTCTAAAAGTAATTTTAATTACTATTGTTTTTTAAGGTAAATTAATTTAATAATTGGAGAATGAATTGTGACTTTGTTAGCCTTTAAGTTGTTCTAAATTGGAATGCCACCCTTTGGGTGGGATTCAAAAGGGAAAAGAGAAATTAAATGTTAGCAATGATTTTTAATTCATGTATTAGAATCCCTCACATGGTTCAACCCCTTGGAAGGGTATTTATTGAAAACAAAGGATCCATTTTTGAGATTATGCTTATTTGGATATTGAATCTTATGCTCAAGTATGTCAAGTTTGAACAAGTGACTTGAGGATAAAACCCTTCAAGTGCACAAAGGAGTTTGGGGACAAAAACCTCCATTCTTCCACATAGGTTAGCACTATTCAAGGGTTGTAATTGTGCTTTAGATTTGTTGATTGCAGATTTGCACCTTCTCCTAGAGTGGCGACTTGCCTTGACAAGTGTGGTTGTGTGACTTGCTATTGGAAGCCATTTACAGGTTTTTGGAGAGCTCTATAGGGTGGCGACTTGGCCACTTGTGTTAAAGACTCTATTAAGGGCTGCGCTACAAGGGAATATCCCTCTCCCAAGGTTTGAGAATTTATTATCAAAATATTCCAGCTAGAGCGAATTAGTTTGGAGCTAATTTTTTAGGGTTTGTAAGGCTATTTTGTGCCCAAATAATATTTTGTAATTTTATATTAATTTTTCTGCATTTATCAATAATTTTGAGGATATTTTCCATCACTTTCAAGTTGAAAAATAACTAAAAATTAGTATTATATTCGCTGTAAATTTATTACATGTTGGCACCATTATGACTGATTTTATTGAGTGATTTGATGCCCTCAAAATCATTAAATTTTTTATTAATTTTTATGCTAGGGTTTCATAATTTATTTCCAATAATTTGTAAGTTTTAGGCAACTAAGGTTTGGCTAAAAAAAAAAAATTACTTTGAATAGGGTTTACATAAAATTCTAGATTTGAGTAATTTATCCCATTTGGGGACATTATAGTGGTATCAGAGCTAAAATATTGGTCAGTTGTGGAGTGTGAGAGTCTATAATGTATTGAAAACCTAAGTTTTTCCCAAAAAAGGAATACAAAGATGTCATTCAGAAGGTGGCGATGAAAAAGAGGACAATGGAGGAAGCCACAGTTGAATTATTACAAGCCATGAAGAATTATCAGAGGGAACTAAATGCACTAAGTCATGAGGATGTGGCAAAGTCTATGGAGTTAATCCCTAGACCTCAAAGGTCCCTTGAGAAGAGAAGATTGAACTAAATGTGAATGATGAGCTTTAAAAATAAAAAATAAAGGGAAACCAATGATTGAATTTTTTGAGCCACAAGAACCAACAATTCAAGGGTAGCCTAGTGAAGGTCTCCAACAAACTATTGAGCTACCAATGAGGTCGTAAAAAGTAGTCCCTAAAAGGAGAGTAACATAAAAATTATAACTTCCCAAGGTGAAACAAGAATAATTTGTTCAACAACTTCATGAATCATCAAAAGAGTAAGGTAAAGATCTTTTATTTGTAGAAGATGTCTATTTATCTTCTAATGATTGTATGCATGACAATGAAGTCACCAAGAATGAAAAAAAGGAGTTGGAGCCAAAGAATGATGAAATTGAAACAAAAATGGTATCACTTGTTGTATACCAAGGCTTCAAGTTTGAAGAACTTGCAACAACTTTCAAATGTTTCATTGACTGATTTTCAGAACAACCCTACAAAGAGTCATGTGATCAAGAAAACATTATAAATATTGAGGATATAAGGCATGAGGACTCCTTGATTCAAGTTCATAATTATTTGCACCAAGAGGTATGGGATCCTGGGAATCTTTTGAGTTTTACAAAATTTCTCAATTTTAATTTTAAATTCTTTATGGTGATTATATGGGAATAAATAAAAATCAGAATTGTTTGAGGTATGGAGGAATATAGGCATGCACATGTTGATATTGACAGGTTGACATAAAAAAATAAGCTCTTATTTTAAAACCATGGTATTCAAAATGTTGGGGGTGTGGAAGACATCTCAACCCATGTCTATTCATCAAAGAAAGATGAGCATTATGATGACATCCAAAGGTATACAAACAATTCATATTTATGGCTTCCATTTATGTCATCACTTTATCTTTTCATCTTGGACACCATGCACATGTTTTGGTATTTTGAGATTACTATCCTTTAGTCAAGTTACAAGGTATGCTAGATGGGACAACATTCTCCTTTCACATTGGTTTTGGTTCAGCTGATAAGCATACTCATGAAAGAAGAAATGTGAGTTATAGGGATGAAAATGTCGTCTTGGCAAAATGAGACAAGCATGATAATCACAAGCTAAGGTATGGAGGTCTTATAGATTTGTTTTTATCACCAGATGATGGTTATCATGGGCAACATGCTAAGATGGATGTTAGAGGCCTTAATTTCAATATGGTTGATAAGTTCTTCATCCTATACATCCAAATAAAATTCGTAAGGGATCATATATGGAGTATAGTGAATTCTAACAATTTTGTGAGGGTCAATACACATAATTCATGAGTCACTCATTGGAACCAAATTGTAAGCTTGTTGCTATGCAAGAAAGTGTAGTCATTAAGGTGATAAATTTTCAATTTGAAGATATTTTAAAGGGATTTTCCATCACATGGTGTGAAGATAAATTCAAGGGTAATGTATTGATTCAAAAGACCTTTCATATTAAATGTATGAAGACTGTTGCCATCATTATTGCTAGGTAGCCCAACAACTTGTATGTAGTCCTATAATTAAATTCAGTCATACATTGGGATAATATTTCAATTGTTGATGTTGTTGGAGCATCTTTAGACACTATATGGTTGGTTACAACGACCATTATCATAATTTTGTATGAGATAATGCATTGATGCATCCATGATATGATGATGCTCTCTATTTCACATGTTACAATACTAGGACAACTTTGGATTAAAATGTTGCTTGAAGGAAATCTGATAGGGGAAACAAGGCAAGTTTATTTTTCTAAGTTGGAGCAGCCAACTCTCATGGATAAAATTGGTCACATACATGGCTTGTTGAGTAGAGTACAAATGGAATAAAGTTACCCTTACAAATAAATCAATGAATGGGTCATAGGGCAACCTTTAAGGTATGTAAAAAACTATCAAATTTATTTTTGCATGAGTTAATTTCTAAGGCATGAGGGCATATCCAAAATTTGCATAAAAGACCAATTTAAGGGATACAAACAAAATTTAGGTTTGGATATGAAATTTCATAGTCTTTTGGGTTATAAGAATGGCGATTTTAGAGGGATAAATCAACTGACTATTGAGGTCAATTTTTTTTGAGCACCTTACAACCCCTAACCCATTCTGAAAATGTCATTTCAAGGTCTAAATTTTGGTACTCAAAAAATTCTGAGTGGTTAGGGCAAGTCCACCCACCTTATGAGGGCAAAAATGTTGATTTTTTGAGCATGCTACAACCATGGTGAGTTCCAAAAAGTTATACTCAAGGTTTGAATTTTATTACTCATAAATTTCTAAGTTGTGGAGACAGTTAAACCACTTAAGGAAGGTAAAATGGTTGAAAAGTGGGGTAAACTACAACCCCTAAAAAAGAGGAGAAACCTACAGTGGCATGTAAGAGTGATCAAAGGTTTGTTGAAAGGAAAACATGCTAGTTTGCACATCAAGAATGGATGACAAAGGGAATTTTCCAAGTGGGGCAATAAGGTATCATTCCAAATGTTTTTATTTTTGCAAATCTAGTTCATTTTATATGAAGTTTGTGCTTGTAAGGACATCCTCCAAGTTCATGGATAAGAATGAGTTCAATTTGGGCTACAAGAAGGCAATATCCTTGATGAAGGGACTTTGGACTTTGGTGACAATTTGGGAGCTTCCAAACCTTAGGGGACATGTTTTGGGAAGCTTGAAGCATGTTTGGGAGAGTTGGGGGCATGGTCATGAAATTTGTATGATATGGCATGAGAAACCAAAGAGGAAAGGAAACTGTAACATCTCTTCTTATCATATTACTATGACAAATTCAACTCATCTATAATAAGACATGACTCCAATATTGTTTCCCTTAGAATTGCATACATGTTTGGCACACCAAGGGGCAAGAGGAAAGTGAGGAAGGGAATTTCCATGAACAATTGCAAGGATGGAATTTACAATTATAGCCCTCTAACCATCATACATAGATTCCCTTGCAAAGCACCCCATTCCAAAATCAAAGGATCTAGGAGCATGCAGACCAAGGAGTGGAGAATCATCTTGTGGGAAGGATTTCCAACTCATAGAAGACACCACGAAACACCACATAGAGATTTCTTTTTGACTAATGTGTTTGCTTCTTATGTAGTTGATGGCATAAGGGAAATCAAGGACCAAATAATTGAAGATTACATGGATGTAATATATTTTTCCAGCCACTTTGGTAATGCTTGTTCTAAAATTTTCATTGTTCTCATCATTTTATGGGAAGTTTTGAGGCATATGGGCTCTATGGTAAAGGAAAAAGGCTATGGTATTCTTGTTTTTACAAATTCGGTTTGGATAAAAAATAAATAATCCTCATGAAAAATAGTAGAAGGCTTCTCCAAGGGGGTTCTTTCCCATGGGATGGACTGAGGTTCAAATTGTGCACAAAATCTTTGGTGGGGACAACCATTTAGGGGCTTCAATTGTTTGAGGACAAGCAATTTTTGGAAGGGAGGACTATAATGTCCCCTTTTTCATAAAAAAAGAAAATAGGTTGAAGATCTTTAACCTAATTTTTCTGTAGACTAAGAGATGATAATTGGAAAATTTATTATAATAATTAATTAGAATATTTTGAATAGTTATTTTAATCATTTTTTATCTTAAGACAATTTCAATTGATTATTAGAATAATGGAACTATCATAATTTATTATTTAAATTATCTGAAAAGTAACTTTTACCACTCCAAGAATTAAAGTAATTTAGGTAAATAACTAGATAATATTTTTAATTAATTAATTGCTCAAAAATTAATTTTAATTACTATTATTTCTCAATGCAAATTAATTTAATTATTGGAGAATGAATTGTGACTTTGTCGGCCTTTGAGTTACAAATTGGAACGACACCCTTTGGGTGGGATCCAAAAGGTAAAAGACGAATTAAAGGTCAAAAATGATTTTTAATTCATGTATTAGACTCCCTCACATGGTTCTCCCCCCTGGGAGGGTATTTATTGAAAGCAAAGGATCCATTTTTGAGATTATGCTTATTTGGATATTGAATATTATGCTCAAGTATGTCAAGCTTGAACAAGTGACTTGAGAACAAATCCCTTCAAATGCGCAAAGGAGTTTGGGGACGAAAACCTCCATTGTTTCACATGGGGCAACTCTATTCAATGGCTATAATTGTACTTCATATTTTTGGATTGTATATTGCACCCTCTCCTAGGGTGGTGACTTGCCTTGACAAGTGTGGTTGTGTGTTGGGGTTATGTGTCTTGTTATTGGAAGCCATTTACAAGTTTTTGGAGAGCTATAGAGGGTGGTGACTTGTCCACTTGTGTTGAAGACTTCGTTAAGCACTGTGCTATAAAGGAATAACCCTCTTCTAGGATTTAAAAATTTATTATCAAATTATTTCAGCTAGGGTGAATTGGTTTGCAGGGATATTTTGTGCCCAAATAATATTCTATTAAATTTTTTGCATTTATCAATAATTTTGAAGATATTTTCCATCACTTTCAAATTTTAAAAAACATCAAAAATCATTATTATATTTTCTATAAATTTCCTACATGTTGACGACATTATGATTGATTTTATTGAGTGATTTAATATCCTAAAAATTATTACAACATTCAGTAATTTTTATGCTAAGATTTCATAATTTATTTACATCAATTTTAAAGTTTTAAGCACCTAAAATTTATTTGAAAAAATTAGAAAAAAATATTGCTTTGGCTAGGGTTTGCATAAAATTTTAGATTTGATTAATTTATCCCATTTGGGGACATTTCACTCACCTTGATATAAATAAGCCACAAAAGTGAGACAAAGGTGATAAGTGGGAAAACTATTGAATGGTGAAAAACCTTACACTAGTATTGAAAGCTTACAATAAGAATATTCAATTATAATATCATGAAGAAGCTTGGAGAAGAATGACCTTAGGTCAAGAGAACATCAATGATGCAAGAATAGACTACATCAACAAAAATGAGGTGTTGTAATAAGTGTTAAAGAAAGAGAGATGAGAGATCTTATAAAGAGCTAAGAGAGAAAATGAGTTACAAGTGCAAGCTCTAGTATATATGCCACGTGCCCATAATCTTATTACAAGTGGAGAGGATATGTGTGACATGTAGGGGAGATGAGTTACATGTAAGTAACTTCAAATCTCATAATTAAACTAGAGAGGTGAGTGACACCTCAAAATATTAGAATAAAATATATTTACAAATATAATAAATGCACATATAACTAAGACTTAAGATAAACTTATAAGATTAATTTTTCAACACTCATACTTAAACTTAATTTGGGTTACAAAAGTGGAGAAAATATTTTACAAACAAGGAAGGGAGTTGAAATTATACAATACTCTCCCTTAATAAAAAATTTCCTGAAGAGGAATTACAATATTATAGAGAAGAATGAATAAGGGAAGGTGTTGCCAAAAGTTGCAAAGAAGAAAACGTGATCATGAAGAATCTCCAAAAAAATTCTTTAGATAATTTGATCGATTTGCAATGGAACAAAGAGCAACAAAGAGTAATAATCTACAAAACTTGCAATACAAATAAACTAATACCAATCTTTCAAGTTAAATAACCAATATGGAAAAACTACAATCTACATACATAATACAATAAAAGTAGATGTATAAAAAATGCAAACAGAGTAAAGACAATTTACATCATAAAATACATAAACCTGCATGAAACAAGTTGGATTTATTTTCTTTAGGAATCCAAACATTTTTAACCTTAGAGAGAGATTGAGTCATTTTCCACTATGCAAAGTGTCGTGTGTGAATTTACCATAATATTTGCATAGATACAATTTATAATATTTAGATATATAATGCCTGTGTTTTACATAATGCGAACAAGGTTTAACAATTTTAAACAAAGTATAAGCATTAAAAATAGTATATTTAAAAGAAGTTACGTTATAAGTCCTTTGATGAGGAGGATAAGAAGATTTCAAATTTGCATTAGAAATAATTGCATTATCAAAATTGAGACCTTTACAATTTGCATTAGATTTAAGCAAAATAAGTTCACCGAATTTATCTTCACAATTACCAAGCACACCACCCAAATAACCCATATTGTGCATGATTTTTAAGCTGAGTTTGATATAAATGTTCAAATAAGTTTGAAGTGTTGGATAAGCACAATACGTTTCACCATTCGAATGAGTATTAAGTGCAAAAGATACCAATTCTTCATTTAGAGCATTCAAGGAAGATTGCATGTTTGTCATTTAGTTTTGAAAAATATTTTGATGTGTAATAATAGAACTATGAAAACTATAAATTTTATCATTATGACAATGAATTGCATGTTTAAGTACCATAGTTTATTCATTTTTAAAATAAATTTGATGCAAAAACTTTTTAAAAACTAAAAAAATAGCTAGTCTAAATGCCATTAACAAGGATTTAGAATGAAAGCCAAAATAATCAACTAAAACTTAAAAAGATATAATTGACATTTTACAAATTCATTCTCTTTTAAAAAAGAACACCTCACAAAAGATTTTTAAAAACAAAATGCGTTTAATAATTAATTCCAATTATAATTAACTTGTAATTGATAATTGCTTGTAAGAGTTTATTTTACTTGATTTTGGAATAAAACTAATTAAGCCATTAAAATAAAATAAAAAAACAAAAACTCTTATGTGAGAAAGGGGTTTTGAAAAGAATGTTAAAGTTTTATTTTGTTTAACTTTTTAATTTTTATGTTAACACATTTAAAAAACATGAAACAAATGCCACGTAGTAATAAGTTTGAATAACTTGAAAAGTGATAAATGTGTCTATAATGTGTTCTTTATCAATGATATGGAGATATCAAAAGAACAATTTATTGACTAAAAAACAATTCTTATTCCAAATCAAAATGCCATGAAAAAAAATCTGTTATTGTTTATGAAGGAAAGGAATTAAATTATAATAATTTGAGGAAAGCATGAACAAAATATGACAACACATTAAAAAGTTTCAAAAAGCTACATATCAAATGAAATGCCTCATTAAAAAGATATTGAAATATCTTAATGAAGAAATACAAATGTTTACACCTAACTATGACAACTCATAATGTCAAGAGCGAACCATTAGAAATAAAATGTTAATGTAGTCGGAAAATAAAAAAGTAGAAAGAAACATCTTTCTCATGAAAGAGAAGGCAAAACGCTTAAGTGACAATAGTTATAATAGCCATTGAAAACTAGTGGTACTTGGCGTGATGAAAGGTAAGATAAAGAAACACGAGGCAAAGATCTAAAAGAGTCAATATCCTTGTGGAGAATGCTTAACAAAACATGAAAATAACTAAATCATCACAATGAGGAACTCAATACGAGAATCCAAAACTTGGAACTACAAAAAATAAATTAAAGGAAGGACGTACAATTACATAGAATAGAATAAAAGACTACCACCAAACTATGCAAAAAGGCAAGAAGATTGCTCTCAGGAAATGAGGCGATGGATAACGAAAAAAATACAACACTAAAAAAAATACAAGAAGCTAAGGAAGCTAAATAAAGAATAAAATCTAAGCAGTCATCAATTAGAGCACTCACCACTTACCAAAGTGCAATGACTAGGCAGTTGGTAAGAAACCAGAATGAATAGAAAGTGCCAAAGGAATGCATGGATCTGGAAAGAGATCTTAAAAACTGTTCAGTCAAGACAAAATAAAATTCTTTGAGCAAGCAATCAGGTAGAGCTCATAAATTATGGAGTAAAAAAACTTTTAGCATGCCAATAAAATCAACAAAATGGGACAAAAGAGCCGCATAAAATAAAAAAGATTGCACACAAATAGAAAACTGATTTTTTTTATTTAGAAGATTTGAAAGAGCATACAAATAGTTTAGAGAGATTTTATTTATGATGTTAGTGAGCTACAAAAAATTATAAAGAGAATAAAAATTAGAACTCTAAATTAAACTAAAAATCATAATACATGAAAAAATTCTTATAGAAGCCTATAAAAAAAGGTTAGAGGGAAGAATATTAAAACAATTATGCTAAGAAGAGGTGGATTTGAAAAAAATTCAAGATTCCTCTAGGAAAGCTTTGCACAACACTCACCAATAACATTAAAATAACAAACACTATGATACTATATTAGATTTATTATCTATGTCATGAAATAATGTTGAAATAAATGAGCAAAAATAATGTAAAAGAACATTACCTTGTTAGAAACAAGCCACAAAGTTGAGACAAATGTGACAAGTGGAAAAATCGTTGAATGGTGAAAAACCCCATACTAGTATTGAAAGCTTGCAATAAGAATCTGCAATTACAATAACATAAAGAAGTTAGGAGAATAATGTCTTTATACCAAGAGAGCATCAAGAATGCAAAAACAAGACTAGATCAATAAGAGTGAAATGTGTTGTAACACGTGTTGAAGAAGAAAAGAGGAGAAGTATTTATAAAGAGGCAAGAGAGTAAACATGTTACAAGTGAAAGCTCCAGTATGTGTGTCATGTGTCTTTAATCCTATTACAAATAGGGAGTATGTGTGTGAGATGTAGGGAGAGAGGAATTACATGCAAATAACTCTAAATATAATAAGTGGATTAGAGAAGTGAGTGACACATCAAAAGGTTAGAATAAAATACATTTACATATATAATAAAGACATATACAACTAAGACTTAGGATATGATTATAAACCTATAAGAAGGACCCAAATAATATTAATTCTCATACAAAATATTTGTTATGCTAATCAAAAGGACAATTCTTCCAATGATGTAGAAAATGATAGAGGCAAAGGGAAAAATAAAAATCAAGATGACAAATATGAAAAGAACAATAGTCAATATCAAGAAAATAAAAATGATAAACAACACTTATTTTGAAAATGTTGTGAAAGGAAAAGGAGTCACGGGACCCATGAATGCAAAACATCATGGAAAAAATTGAAGGCTATAAAAAATAAAAATAAAAAAAGGATAAAAAGAAAAAAATTAGAACTTGAATTAGCTCAATTCTCATGTGAATGTTTGATTTCTATCTCTAACAAATCAAATAATATTTCAGAGAGTTTAACCTAAGATAATGCTTGGGTTCTAGATATTAGTGCCACATAACATATGACTTTCTGAAAGGACTTCTTTATAGAGTTTTATGAAAAATTTATGGTTCAATGTTTTTTCACATACAAAACATGTCTATAACCTTAAGGAAAAGATTCAATTTGACTCAAGTCACCAGATTTTTCAAACTTCATTATTCAAAATGTACTATACCTTTCTTAATTGAAAATAAACTTGTCTTTTATGCAAATTTGACAATACCACTCAATTCTATTAGATGATAGAGAGGTGAAAGTCACAATGAAATGTGATAAAACAATTGTTCTAATTGTATATGAGGAAGATAAATTTCTAAAACTCAAGATGCCAATAAATTTTGCTCATCTCGATGAAGGAACATCAACAAGTCTTCTTTGGCATGCCAGATTTGGGCACACACATTATGACAAAATTTTTATAATGCATAAAAATGATGTTGTAAGCTTGTTGACATCATGAAAAACATTGAAAAGTGTGAAACATGCGTATTAATTAAACATGAAAGGGAACCGTTTCAAAAGTAAGAATGAAATGCTGATAAGAAGTTATAGTTGGTTCACTTTGATTTTTGCTATTTTCTAATTATTTTTGTTAGTGGTCAAAAAGTAATTCATGTTGTTCATTGATCACTATACAACGAAATGATTTAGATATATTCTATGGAGAAAAATGCAACAACCTTTGAAACATTTCAAAATTTCAAATTATGGTTGAAAATGAAGCCCAATCTGACTTAATCAATGCTGATAATTATGGTGACTTCACATCAAAGGTGTTTAAAACCTATGTCAAACATAATGGAATCAAACATCATTTCACAGTCACTTACACTCATCAATAGAATGGAGTATTTGAGCAAATCAACATAACTGTGATGAGCATGGCTTGGGCAATGTTATACTTCAAAGGGTTAAATCTACATTTCTAGGTAGATGCTACACTTTTAACCTATGGCATATCTAGGGATATGTGTGACTGACTTGTGACTTACATACGACTTATATTATCTTGTCACATTTCTCTATTTCTTAGTAAGGTTGACCTATGGAATAACCATGTCTAAGTAAAAAATATATAGGAGGTAGTGGTTAATATTTGAGGATCATATTATGAATTATGATCTCATTGCATTATTATAGAGGTTGCCCCTTTAAAGTGGCTCAGTTATATTTATCAAGCACTATGATATTCTGTCAATTATTATTGTGGATTTGTATATTTTTTATATTATTTCTATGATATGATATTCTATTATGTGAACATCTAAGTAATTTCATTACAAGTGGTATCGAAGCTTCAATTTGGATAAGTTTCTACATTAAATTTTTTCTTTAGATCTAGTATTATGTGTTTCCTGAGAGCTAAAGGATCGAAAAAGCATAACTTATGATCCGAGAAGAATTTATTTTTTCATCATTGCAATATTATTCGAAGTGTTTTTTTGAAAAAAATAGTAAAAAAAAGTCTGATTTTTTTTTGACCTTATATAAATGTAGTCATTGGATTCATCTTTGTGAGATAATCACAATGGTATATTCTATCGGTACGCTTTTTAGGTGAATTTTTTTTTACTCTTGTACACATTATTAATCATTGGATTCATTGTGGTGAGACAATCAAAACAATCTCATCTTCTGATACTTTTTTTTCGGAGCTAAAACCCTCCTAGGGTTTGTGCATGGCTAGTCCTAACACTCACAGATGTTGAAAAAGGTAGGAAACTCTTAAAACTCCTCACAAAAATAACATGGAGTCTAAAACTTATGATCCATGTATGTTAGATGTGGTTCAACAACTTCAGTTAAAGTTACATGGCATGGTGCATAAAGATGACCTTGAAGCGGTTAAAGGGGACATCATAAGGATGAGAAGGGACATGAATGGATTATGGGATCAATCACAATAAATAAATAGGTAATTATCCAACTTTATAACTCAATATTTATAAAATAACCATCCACCACTCTAGTTTAGTTCTCCTCCACACAATCACATTGCCAATCTAGGTCCAAACCTGATGTTGTCAAAAGTGGACTTTTAAAAGTTTGCTAGTAATGATCTACTCACATGGATCATTCAAATTTAAAATTCATTTGATCTACATCAGACTCCATATTCATAAAAGCTGGTCATGGCCTCTCTATATCTAGAATCTGAGCAGTTCATTTGATACTGATGGTTGTGTGCTCAAAATAAAAAAAATGTCTCCCAGTTTTCTAGTTGGTATTTTCTAAAGAGTTGCAGCTCCATTATCACAATAATGTCTTAGAAAACTACTTCTAATAACTAGCCAAACTGCACCAAAGATGGACTTTAAAGGATTATATTCATCAATTTAAGATTCTCTCCTTATTGTGGCAAACATCATCAAGAAAAATATGACTGACCTATTTTTGGGTGGCCTTAAAGATAACATCTAATTAGAAGTTCATATGTTTAATCCTAGTTCAGTATATAAATTCATCCAAGGGCATGCATGGTAGAGGGAAAAAAATTAAAAAATTAAAACCTTTCACTAATGTTTGTGAATGCATTTTGCCAACACTATCACTTCTTTAGCCTACCAAATTGACCCCTTAACAAATTGAGAAGTGTGTTTGTTGAGGAGAACTGTGCAAAAGGTTTGTATTTTGGATATGATATAAAATGGATAAAATGACATTATTGTGATGAAAATAAGTTATATATTGAAGGCACCAATGAGGATGACAAAGATGATGAGGCATTAGGTGTAGATTTGAGCAAACCCGAGGATGAATACAAAGATTTTGAACCTACTATTTCCTGTCACACACTTTCATGTATTATTACTCCTCAAAATATTAAGGTGGTAGGATTACTCAATAAATAAAAGGTGAATGTGTTTATTGAATTTGGGAGTATGCACTTTCATTAATAATAAGTTGGCTACTTGTTTTAACTATTTCTTCAACCCAACTCTAGAATTTCAGGTCATGATTGCAGATGGTGGTACCATCAACTATTCTAGAAAATGCCATAGTATTAAGCTTGCTATAGGAGACTATTTATTAGATTATCCTATGTTTTCTATTTTATGAGAGGGGTCGATATTATTCTAAGAGTGCAATGGATCATCACTTTGGGCACTATTAAGACAAATTTATAGGAACTATTCATGCATTTCTATTCAGAAGGTAGGACATTTAAACTAAAAAGATTATAGGCTAAATCTTTTTCATCTAATGGGAACAATAAAACTACATATTTTATAACAATCTTAGTCATCTAATGGGATTAATAAACTAAATAAATTTATGTCATGCTTATTTTCCATATAGGTCCAACCATCCAAAGAGTCTATCCATCCTAATTTACAAATGGTGTTGGATGACCATCATGTTATTGTTGGTGACATGCCAAAAGGACTTCCACCAAGCTAAGTGTATTTTCATGCTATTAGACTACTTCTTATAAGTACACCACCCAAATCAGATCTTACATGTATTTTTATGCCAGAAGAGTGAAATTTAAAATATGGTACAAGAAATGTTGGAGGTGATAATCCTCTGACACAGACAAAATGGATATTCCTCCTTGGTGATCACGGTGTGGAAGAAGGATGACACTTGGAGGATGTAGCTAGACTATAGAGAATTTAATAAGTACACCATCAAAGATAAGTTTGCTATTCTAATAATTAATGATTTGATAGATAAATTGTATGGTAATGTTTATTTTATCAAGTTAGATCTTTGATGATTTGCTAGATTCAAATCCATAAAGAAGATATACCTAAATCAACTTTCAAAACTCATGAAGGCCATTATGAGTATATGGTCATAACTTTTGGCCTCACAAATGCACCATCTATATTTCAGAGTTTGATGAATACTAATTTCAGGGCATTTTTATAAAGTTTGTGTTGGTGTTTTTTGATGACATATTCATTTACAAAAAAATTGGGAAGACCATTTGAAGCATGTGAAATAGGTACTCTCAATTTTGGAACAACATTAGATTTATGCCGAACCTTCCAAATGCAATTTTGGAGTTTGAGAGGTGGAGTAATTGGGTCATATTATTTCACATGAAGAGGTGAAATTTGATCCTGAAAATATCCAAGTGATGGTGTGGCAGGTTCTCAAGAACCTCCATGGATTTTTGGGGCTAATTGGTTACTATCGCAGGTTTGTGAAAAATTATTCTAGCATCATAGCTACTCTCACATATTTATTGAATAAATAATCTTTCCAATGGATTAATATAGCTACCAAAGCATTTAAATAGTTTAAAATGGCTATGTGTACCACTCTATTTTGGCTACTCCTAATTTTTATAAAACTTTTGTTGTAGAATGTGATGCATTAGGATATGTCATGTGGGATGTAGTCATGCAAGAAGGCAAACCAATTACATTTGAGATTCACAAATTGAAGAGAAACACTAGGCTCAAGCCAATCTATGAGAAACATATGATGACTATTTTTCATGCAATCAAGTAATTGAGACCTTATTTGATGGGTCGTCACTTTAGGTAAATACTGATTATGATAGCCTCAAATATTTTTTAGAACAACGACTGTCTTCTAAATAAAAACAACAATGGATGACTAAAATGTTAGGCTATGATTTTGAAATAATCTATAAGAAATTAAAAGAGAATGTGGTGGTATATGCACTATCTTGGATAGATGAATTAGTTGAGGCATTGTTATACGCAATGACCATTTGGCAGGTAGATTGGCTAGAGGAAGTAAAATCAGAATGGGAGAATGATAATACTACCAATGAGTTGAATCAAAATATTCAGTAGAATTTTTATGGATTTAAAAAATTTACAGGGAAGGGGAACACATTATGGTATAAGGATAGACTATACCCTTATAATAATTCTCTCCTCAAATATAAAATCCTTCCAAAACTTCATGCATATCCAATAGAAGGTCACTCAAGATTTTTGAAAACATATCATAGAATCAAGCAAAATTTAATTTGGGAAGGACTCAAGGGGGATGTCTAGAAATATGTGGCAGAATGCATGGTATGTTAACACAATAAAGGTGAAATCATTAAGACCCCAGATCTTTTGTAACCTTTATCCATATACAATTAACATTGGGAGGAGGTTTCCATAGATTTAATTACTGAGTTACCATAGTTTGAAGGTAAAAATGTTATCATGGTAGTTGTTGATCGACTCACCAAGTATGATTATTTTTTTCCTTATCACATCTATTCGTTGGTAGTACAGTAGATTCTACTTTTCTTAATATAGTTTACAAATTGCATGGTACTCCAAAGATCATTTTAATTAATCAAGATCCCATATTTACTAATAATTTTTTGATTGAATTATTTTCATGTTTGGGCATTTAGTTGGCTCATAACTCATCCTATCATCTTCAATCTGATGGTAAAACAAAGGTAGTCAATAAATATTTATAATGATATCTCCATTATTTTGTTTCTAACAAATAGGGTAAATGGGTTTATTGGATGCCACTTATTGAATAGTGGTATAATACTTTTGTTCATAGTTTGTCCAAAATGTTTTCCTTTGTGGCCTTGTATGGATATGACCCCCATCCATCACTTCAACATGGAAGGTCAATCCCAAGGTTTTAGATATTGAGGAACATATTCATCATCAATAGGAGGTACTCACCAGTTTATGAGAAAATTTAACCATCACACATAATCGAATGAAGCAGCAAGTAGATCAACACCATAGTGCACATAATTTTGACATAGCTAATTAGGTATTTGTATTATTATAACTATATAAGTAGATGTCTATGAAGTAATATAAAAAGGATAAAAATTTGTCTCTTAAGTATTATATCCCTTATCAGATCTTGAAAAAAATTGATAGTGTGGCCTACAAGATAGAATTCCCTCAGTTCACTCGCATACATCCAATATTCCACGTATCTTTACTAAAAAAATTAATTGGACACAAAATTATACTTAAACTGAGTTACTTGAGTTGGTTATTCTAGAGCTTGAAGAGAACCTTAAAATGTGCACTAAACAACTACGAATCAAAGTGATTAATGAGTATTTGTGAAAATGCAACACAGAAGGATGAATCATTCCTATAACAACATATGAGATTTATTCAACATTGAGGATAGTGTTGTTCTTAAGGGGAGAGTCATGATACCCCCTTAACTTATGGCATGTCTAGGGATATGTGTGGTCAATTTTTGGATTACATACCTCTTATATTATATTGTCACATTTCTCTATGTTCTTAGTAAGGTCATCCTATGGAATAACCATGGATAAGTAGAGTATATATAAGGGGTAGTGGTTAGTATTTGAGGGTCATATTATGAATTCTAATGTCATTGCATTCTTGTGGAGGTTTTCTATTTGAAATGGCTCAATTATATTTATGAAACATTCTCCTATTTTATCAATTAATATTGTAGATCTTTATATTTTTCTCCTATTTTTGTAATATAATATTCTATTTTACAAACATATAAGTAGCTTCATTAAAATAGACACAAATTGAACAAAAATATACCTCCACAATAGGTCACTATCAACAAACCTACAAATGAAGACTCCATTTAAAGTTTGGTGTGGTCATTTTCCTTCAGTGTGACATCTTCAGATATTTGGATCCATATGCTACTCATTGATTCATAAGGATAAAATAAATAAATTGGAACACATGAGTCGTAAATGCACATTTTTGGGATACTGAGAATGTTTAAAAGCTTACAATCTATTTGATAAGAATAACAATAAATTTCTCATCATAAGAGATATCTACTTTTATGAAACTATAAAAGACAACAAACATCAATTAAAAATTGAATTGACTTGAGAAATATGCCAAATTTGATGTTTTCAATGAGGTTGATATGGAGGTTCTAAATAGTGAATGAATAACCTATAGTTTAGAAATAATTGAATATCTAATGACCCTTGTAACTAAAAAGACACCCCAATATAGAAGAAAGTAAAACTTCATCAGAATATAGTTCGATGTCAGAAAGTGTTAGAGATTTAATTCAAGAAAATGAGGCTTCAATGATTCCACAATCTACATAGTAAAAGATATAAAAATGGGTCGAATAGACATTGAAATATGTTAGACCCAATGAGGTTAAAAAAATAAGTACTATAAATGAACACTGCTACACAATAATCAAATAAGTTCCAAGATGAAATTCAAGATAATATAGAAAAACTTACCTTGAAAGACCCTCTAGAAGAAGAAGTTAATGTTCCCTTTAAATATAAATTCACTTCCTTAAAAAAACTAAAAAGCATGATGCATGGAACAACAATGAAGAGTGAATATGATGCATTGGTAAAAAATGGAACTTGGAAATTGGTTGATCCTCTAATTGGCTGTAAAATTATTGGTTACAAATGGGTCTTTCAAAATAGGTAAAAATATTATGGATCACTTGATAAGCACAAATAAAGTTTTGCCATAGAGGTATTTCTTAAAAAATAAGGAATTTACTACAATGAAACCTTTGCACCAACATAAAAATGGAATACCATTTAAATAATGTTGGATTTGGTAGCTCACAATGATGGAAAGTTCAAAAAATGGAAATCAAGAGTACATTTTTGAATGGTGATCCCAAAAGGACAATGTACATGAATTATCCTAAAGGGTTTGTAGTAACTGACCAAGAGCACAAAGTATACAAACTATAAAAGTCACTATATGGTTTGAAACAAGCCCCAAAAGCATGGTACAACAAACTCACTGAGCACTTATTAAAAATGAACTTCAAATGTTTTGATTTTGAAAATGCAACTATTTTTATCAAAACAATTATAACATACAATATCTTTTGGAAGAAACAGTGTATAGAAAATTATACATAGTTTCTTCCATAAGATATTGTATGTTATTTTATGGACTGTGGAAACACAAAATATTTGAAAACAATTAAATTTCTAGTGTTGTACGTCAATGATATGCTCATGATATTAAAAAATGAGAGATACACTATTAGATTCAAATGAGAGTTGTTAATAGGTTTTGAAATGATAAATCTAGGTTACTATCTAGGTATTGATGTGATTCAAAAATAAAATTATATCTTCATCACTCAACATGAATATATTGGTGAAATTTTGAGGAAGTTAAAAATTAAAAATTATAAGCATCTCAGTACATCGATAGAACACCATCTAAAATTGATATTAGAAGGTGCCACAGATTTAGTATATACTACTAAATACAGACAACTCATTAGATGTCTGATCTATGTGACCATGACTAGACTATAATTTTTTTTATCGTCGATGCTATTTTTCAATTCATGCAAAAACCCATAGAAAGTCAATGGGTGTCATAAAAAATTTCCTTTGATATGTGAAAGGAACACAATTTTTTTGTTTAAATACTTTAAGTCAGGAGACCTCAAACTAGTTAGATACCTATATTCTAACTATGCTAGTGATTTTGAAGATTAAAAATGTACTTTAGGTTTTCTAAGAAATTTTATAACAATAGTTTTTACTTATAAGTGAGATAATCAATCAGTGCCAACAATTTATTTAGAAAAAATAAAAGACATATAGTTTTAGAGGTAACTTGAGATATATTGTGGCTCAGAAGGGTTCTTTTATATTTGCAAGAGCAACATGTTTTCTTAACATCTTTCATGGTTGACAATACATCTACAATTTAAATGCTAATGAATCTAGTCTTTCACGACTGAACTAATGATACCAACACAAAATTTTATTTGATTCAGAATTATGTGAATGATGGTAGTGTAAAATTGTTACATTGTCCTACTACAGAATAACCAAAAAATATCTTGATAAAAGCTTAGGGACAAGAAAATTTTGAAATGCTTAAAGGCATGTTTGGTCTCACAATACCCCTTATAGTTTAAGGGTGGATGTAATATTTATAAAAACTAAAATTTAATAAATAAATGATTGATAATACGTGTCCTTGACATCCTTACCTTGGTCAATTCTCCATTTCCTAATTACAAAAAAACTAAGGAAGCTTTCAAAGTCTCATAATTGTTGTGCATATCTCCAAGACTTCCCTATTTTGTCCGTATTCATCCCTATTCAGTACGTACTTCACAATCACTCTAATTTCAAAAGCCTCTATCCATTATGTACAAGAACACATTATCATACAAGGACACATTGCATCCTTGTCCTATAGTGTGTCTTTGTCCATAGTGCTATAACGATCACATTTTCAAAATGATACGCTTTATAAAAACTATCCTGCGAAAGCTAATAGGTCAATTATCATAATTTTTTTAAAGATGCACATATAAAAACACATAAAATATCATACTTGAAACCATTGACTACTCTATCTATCACTCTGTTACAAAGGCAATTTTTAAAGCATCTATCTATTCAACAAATAACTTTATTGTAATTTTAGTGTAGTATTTTAGTCATTGGCCAAGTTAATATTGTTTTATTTTAGGTTGAGGACATTCCTTTGGTCAAGTATTGTAATCAAA
Organism: Torreya grandis; assembly: GCA_037957365.1. Taxonomy (NCBI): domain Eukaryota; kingdom Viridiplantae; phylum Streptophyta; class Pinopsida; order Cupressales; family Taxaceae; genus Torreya; species Torreya grandis. The sequence continues at coordinate 1,530,279 of JARHVA010003049.1, read as the reverse complement.
ATTTATATTTACATAAATATGATATTCCCTAATGGGATCAATAAATTATTCCGAGGTTCACTTGGACTATGTAGGCAACACTTAGTCAAGAAACTTTTAGAACTAGAGAAGCTCCTCTAAAATTTTAGAAGTCTCTAAATTAGAGACTTATAAATGATTTAAAATTATCTTAAAATCCCTTACACCATATTATTAAATCCATGATTGGGCCATGGCCAAACTAACTTGTAAAATCCATAAACCCTCATTATACTCTCATACTCAGCTATCCTAAAACATCCTCATACTCTTGCCAATCCATTCAAATATCTAAAGAAGTCATTAGAGTCATTTTGAAGCTATAAGCAAGCATTCCAAATTCAATCAATTCAGAATTGGAATCACTTTGAATATCTTGGAGAGAAGCCATGAGTGACAAATTGATGGTAAGATTTCATTCTTAATTGTTGACTGTTCCTCTATTTTCCTCCTTTTGATGTTATTGTGTTGTTGAGTTTAACTTACTATATATAGTAGTTTTGATCAATAAATCAAAATAAAATCAAACATTGGAAAACACAGTGGGACAACCCATTAAATTTAATTATCTTGCCTGTTATAAGTGTTTTGACAACTTACATGATTGACTGGATGAAGAACAAGCTCCAAATTTGATCAAACTTTCATGTACAGTTGAAAAACAATTTTGCTTTACAAATCACAATATTACAATAGTGATTTTTCCATAAGACTAGCGATTTTGCACTAATCATCCTTTTGAATGATAATGGCTTGATGATTTGATAGGTTTTTATATTTTTTCAATACTGTAAATTCATAATAGGTGATTTTTCTAAAAACTTGTGGTTTTGACATATAAGTTGCAGTTTTCTAGAATGTAGTTTCAAATTAAAGTAACTAATTTATTATAGACATTTAAGCTTTTGTGGGTCCCTATTAACCCATTTTGTCTTGAAAGGATAAGTAAAAACATGTGTATTTATAACCCTAATAGTATCTTTATTTTAAATCAACATCATTAATCTATAGTCATGATATTGTCATAAAAACCATGATATTGCTCTCAAGAAGAGCGGTTTTGCCTTTGTTATTAAAACCATTAGAGTAGTTTGCTAAATTTGCCTATTGACATTTGTTTGTCTTTGTTTTATTATTTTTTATTGACAGGAGGAAATATGAGCTACCTAAAGAGATATAAAGCCTTCATATATACCCCTTTTGCTATCCTATACAAAACAATAACTTGTAAAATAGCAATTTTGTTTAAAACAAGTGATTTTGACCAAAAAACATTAAATAAATATATTATTAGTATTTAATATCTTTTAGCTCTTGGTAAAAGTCTAATTTTTTTTACATCTAATATCCTTTTCACCTTGTGAGATTTTTGTGTATAAATTTGGACTTTTATATTAAAGTCATAAATAATCAAGTGTTTTAAGGGTCAAATCTTATATAATATTGCCTTTATCTTTTCAAATTTAGCAATAAATTAGAAAAAGCATCTATAAAAATTTATAACACATTTGTAATTTAGTCTAAGTGTTATATTGATTGATATTTTTATCTTACCTATAATACAATAGATTGTGATTCATGATTTTGTAGTAAGACTTATAGTTTTGTCTAACAATTAATGATTTTTCATAACTAGTATAGTTGTAAAAAAGAACCAAGTTTCCCTATTTTAAAACTACTAATCCATTTTGTGTAGGAAAATCTAAGTAGGAGGCATTATATTAGTTTACTAACTTGTGTTTTTGTAGGGAGAATACCTAAATTAAGCATTTTAATCTTATACTTGTATATATCTTTGTGTGTCTTGTTTGCTTGTTTAAATTTCTTCACATAGGTAATTAATCAGATAAGTTAATCTTGCTTGCCTATGTGTCAACCCATCTTGTTTTAGGATAATACGTGACATGAAATTCATCCTCAGGCACTTGCTTAGTCATTAGGGGTTGGTGATGCATATTTTAACTCTACACATTCAACCAAATTCTATGTTTTGATGGAGTATAAATGTCAGGGACATATGTCATTAGGCTAAGCAGTTAACCCCATATAGGTCATCTATAAAAGGTAAGAGTTAATTATCTAAACTAAGAATAAAATAACACCCTATACAAATTTGGGCCCCATATATCTTTGCATATCTCAGGGACATCCTTAGACACCCTTGTGTATACCTAACATAGGACCCATCGATCGTAACAGTTGCTTTTCTTCTAGAGTCAGTATCAATTCCCAAGTGATTATCAAGTGTAAATGGGGTTAAGAGGGTTTGATAGATTATTTAATGGGTCATTGGCCTACAACCTCACCCACAAAGCTATTAGATGGTGCAGGCATTAAATTACACACCCATTTGATTGACTAAAATTAGAGCTTGTGATTGGGTGTGATTATGTGAGTGTTGTGCTAAGGTCCATATTGTTTGTGAGCTGAGTTAGCCTATCCATTGTATCAAAAAAACCTATAGACTCTTATAACACATCCCTCTTAGAAAAAAAAACCAAGCTACTTCATATCACTATTCACACCTTTTTGGTAATAAACCTTTGTCTTGAAACCAAAACATTTTGTGGTCACTTTTCATTCTATCCTAGTCACCACTTTGTTCAACCTATCCTTGATAGAAAATTGTCAAAGTTTGCAACCTTTTTTGGTTTAGTCTAGCACCCATCATCTCATCATCCTACCTCTTCATACCTAGCACCCATCTGTTTGTCACCTTTCTAGTGTGAAAGGTATCTAGTCATCTTGTCCTCTTTGTCTCTTTGCTAGATTGAATCCTTATAGGGTGTTTATTTTGGTAATATTTGATCACTCTAGTCTTCATATCCTCAAAAAAAAATTTAAATCTAAGTCACATCTATTCACCTCTCTTGACCACTTTTAGTCTTGGGTTTAAGACAAAATTAGTATCTAAAGTCACCTTCTCTCCTATCATCCTATATCAAAGTCACACCTAATCACTATTCTTGCATCACCTTCACCATCTACCATGCTATCAAAGCCCATGCCAAAATTGTAAGAATAGGACATGGATCTAATCAAGAAAATAACATCTTTGGGAATCTAGGTGAATTAAACTAGTATAATGATGATACACATTCTGACATGCATCCCCATAGAGAGGAAGATCAGTTTATGAATGAATTCTTTCATAGTGATCAGGTTCAACATCAATTTGAACAATACATCTATGAGAACCTCAATCAAATTCTTACCCAAGTTATTGGAATGGGGGGAACACTACCCCCTACCTTTGACCCAAGCCTCTTACAACATCGCATCCACCCATCTACTAGACCCAATACTATACCCTATCAAAATAATGTCAACCAAGAATAAGAAAAAGATAATATTCTGGATCATGAATGAGAACTTGATGAAGAATAAAAACCCACACAAAAAAATCATATTGAGGCTGTCAAGAGAAGATCCACCTTGGAGGATCGATTATACCAATTGACCCAACAAATTAATTCCCTTACCTCTCAATTTTGTGATTATAACCAAAGACCCACTTCACCAAGACAACATGTTAGAAATACCAATCCTAATCACTCAAGACATAGAACAAGCCAAACACAAGCCTTCAATCACCTAATGGACCCATCATTTGCTCAGAGTGGAGGATGATGAAGGAGACTCTTCAATAGATTGATCCTCACAACCAAATAATGCGATATAAATATGAAGACTTTTACACATCTCCCTTCGACATGAGTATCTTTCAAGTACCTTTCCCAACACACTTTGAGATTCTAAAATTTGACAAATATAAAGGGAAAGGGGATACACAAGACGACATGAAATAATTATATGTAACATGTCATGATGTTGATTATGATTATGTGTGCCTTCTTAGAATCTTCACCAAAAGTCTCACGAGGCCCACATTAGAATGGTTCATGCATTTACCTAAAGGGTCTATACCTAGATTTGGGGAGTTAACAAAAAAAAATTGTGTGACACTTCTTCAACATTGAACATGACATCTCCATCATAAATATTTATAATACTAAGGAAATAAATGGGGAGAGCTTAGTCTCATTATTACAATGTTAGAGATGCCTCGCTAGTCGATTTTATTACACAATTCTTGAGAAAGAATTGGCCAAAATATTAATTGATAATCTCAATGATGAATTGAAATATCAACTAAAGCTATAATGCACCAAGTATTTTGATGAAATCATAGAAAAGGGGATTCAAATTGAACAATCACTCATTGATCAGGGGGAAATTAAACTATATACCTAAAATAAATAGAGTCAAAATCAAGATAATACTTTTTCAGGTAAACCAAAGGTCTTTAATAAGAATAAAAATGTCATAGTGGATGGAATAAAAAATTATAAACATGTGAAGACAATGCATAAATATTACCCTACTAAAAAAAATAAAATTTCTCCACTATAAGGGTACCATGGGGAAATCCAAAGCCTCGAATTGGAAAAAAAGCCTCTAACTAGTCTTGGTGTACCGACATAAATGGTCCTATAAAAATTAATCACTGCTAATATGATTACTCTCCCTAAATTCCAACCATTGGATGATAGTAAACCATGACCAGATTGGTATCACAAAGAATAATTTTATCAATATCAAAAAGTCAAGGGACATGATACTGAGAAATGCATGTAGTTAAGGCACTACATCAAAGATTTAATTGAGAAAGGAGATATCAAAGTAGAAGGGGAGAGTCCAACAAATCAATCTAAAAATCATCAGCTAGGAATATATTAGGACCCCTTACCTAAGCATGATTAGAGTAAAAATAAACCACTTAAGTATCAGGGTCAAGCCTACACTTCCAATATAACTAAATTTCATTCCATTCCATACCATTATATCAACACCATAAAAATTTGAGGCCTCTAAGAGCCCACACAGCCACCATCCACCATCCTTAAAATTAATAGGGAAACAATAGAATATATAGTAACTATATGATGTGGCAAGATTATATTTCTTGGAGCACCTTCAAAGGACCCATCCACCTCAACATCTCCAACAATCAATATCTCTAAAAAAGTCTCAAGCTCTTCCGACAAACCATATGACATCATATAATAACTTGAGAAGACTCTAGCTCAAATTTATCTCATGGATCTTCTTAAAACATCATCGGTACATCATGATAGTCTCAATCAAGTCATGAACAAACTCAAAGTCCCTATAGATATTGATACAAGATAATTTAAGGCATTGGTAGGTCATTTATCTCCTTCCAAATAGTTTAATTTTAGTGCACAAGATATGCCACCTATAGGACCACACCATAACTATCCATCATTTATTAAAATTTATATTTCCAATCATAAGATCCCATGGGTACTCATAGATGGAGGGTCAACCTTAAATTTGTGTAATCTAGACTTTCTCAATAAATTTGGGTACTCCAAGTCTTCATTAGGGCCTACTCTAATAATGATCAAAGCATATGATGATAATGAAAGGCCATCTATAGGAACTATTTATCTTTTTATAGCTATGGGACCCATATTCCACCAAACTTTAATCCATGTAGTGGATGTTGATCTCTCATATATTTTAATTTTGGGATGCCCATGGATTCATGAAATGAGAGCAATTTCCTCTACCTTTCATCAATGTTTAAAATTACCTTATTTAGGAATGGAGGTTACCATCCCAGGGGAGATATAAAACTTTAATAACTATCAAATGAACCAATATTACCCCACTTGTTATTGCCCCAACACTTATAGTTCCACTCATAATCCAAAAGCTACAAAGTATATCCACCCTGATGATATAACACCTGATTTGAATGAATCCCAAAACATCACTTGTCTTAAGATCACTTCCAAGGGTTGTGGAGAGTATGAATACAAAACCCTTTGTGTTGTAAACCTACCACTCCCCCAATGTAACTATGGGTCCCTAAACATGAGGAAAGATAAACCCATTATTTATCAGTTTAGGTCCATGGCCTTTACTAGTGTAGGCATGCTATCATAAGAATAATTTCATGAACCAAATGATTTATGGCTTATTCCTGATGATGAGGCCTTAAAGTTCCATAAACAAAAGTACCCCCAACTTTAAAAGATGCTTAAAAATATGAATTATAAGGGGAAAGGACTAGAAAGAGATGAACAAGAGAGGATTTGACTTATAGGGTTCAAGAACATTCAAACCATCCTTGTTTAGGGTACAAACCTCTAGACATTAACCTAAGCGCTATTATCTTGAACACTTATTTGATCCTTGAGGAGTCTACCTATGACGAATAAATCGAAATAGGTTCCATTTATATTCTTTACGAGGACTTAGCTATAACAAATCTCTTCCTTGACACCACCATTTCCACTAGTAACATCTCCTTCCATTGTCCCATACTTATAGAATAGGGTTAGAATAATTATCCTTCCTTTGATATATTCCAAAATGATGAAGCCATTATTTAATATCTGAGAGCAAAAATTTTTATGCCATTATGAGACCATAAGAAATGGTTTTATATTATTCTAAATAAGGCTACTTATTTTGGAAAGAAAAGAATATCTCTAAATAAAATCAAAGAAGAGGAAATGAAGATCTCTCTCCAAATATAAAATACATCCAACCCACTCATGATGAGCCAGAATCCTATTCTGAATTAGATATGGAGTTCCCAGATGAATTTACTTCAAAGATAGAGGAATTACCTTCACCCCCAACATATCTATATGAACAATCACCTTTTCTTGTTGAAGAGGTTATTGAAGTAAATCTTGAAAAAAATTGAAGTCCTAAAATGGTCAAACTAGGGGCAATTATTACATCCAAATAACAACAAATCCTTATTGATCTTCTCAAATAATATATAGATGTATTTGCATGGAGTTATTATTACATGTTGGGGATAGATCCAATCTTGGTAGTGCATCATTTAGTGGTTCATACAAATAAAAAACTTGTTAAAGAGAAACTTTGAAAAATGCATCCCAAGGTGGCCCTCTTGATCAAAGAGGAGTTACAAAAATTCTTGGATGCTGGCATTATCTATCCAATTGACTATTATGAGTGGATATCTAATATTGTGCCCATGGCCAAACCATAAGGAGGAATCAAAATCTATACTGACTTTTGGGACATAAATAAATCATGTCCCAAAGATGACTTTCCCTTACGCAACATAGACATGATCATGGAATCTACTGTAGGCTATGAGATGCTATCCCTCATGGATGGTTTTTTTTGGATATAATCAAATTAAAATTGTTCCTAAATATCAACATAAGATTGCTTTTATTACTCCATGGGGTCTTTCTGTTATCAAGTGATGCCTTTCGGTCTTAAAAATGTGGGAGCTACTTACCAAAGAGCTATAAAATTAATATTATATGTCATGATACATGACATTATAGAAGATTACATGGATGATATACTTAGAAAGTCTAAACTCCGATCAGAGCATCCTGTGATCTTAAGGAAAATATGTGAGAGGCTCAGAGAATATAAGGTTAGACTGAACCCTAATAAGTGTGTGTTTGGATTTACCTCGGGGAAGCTATTGGGATTCATAGTCTCCATAAGAGGTACTAAAGTAGATCCCATAAAATTAAAAGCTATTGTTGAAACACCTTCTCCCAAAAACTTGAAGCAGTTAAGAAGCCTTCAAGGAAAACTACATGCTATTCATCAGTTTTTATCACAATTGATAGATAAGTGTCACCCCTTGACCCATCTCTTAAATAATGGTACTTATTTCAACTAGAACTCAAAATGTCAATAGGCTTTTGATAATATAAAAGAATACCTAGTTAAGCCTCTAATTTTTTCACCACCCATCTTAAGAAGGCCATTACTTTTGTATATCTCTATAACACCTTATGCTATAAGGGCCTTACTAGCTCAACATAATGATGAAGGTAAAGAATAAGAAATTTCTTATCTAAGTAGGACATTAATCTCATATGAGCTTAACTACACCCCTATTGAAAAGGTTTGCCTGGATGTAGTCTTTGCCTCACAAAAATGCAGCCATTATATGTTGAGCAACCAAGTAAAACTCATAGCAAAGGTTAATCCTCTGAAGTATATGATATATAAATCCACTTTAACTAGTAGAATGACCAAATGGATTATTTTATTAGGTAAATTTGATATAGAATATGTAAATCAAAAGGCCATTAAAGGACAAGCCATTACAGATAAACTTATAACAACACCCATTACGAGCACCAAGCCTCTCATCATGACCTTTCTAAATGAGTCTCTATTAACTACTACAAAATCAAACAACTGGAATTTATATTTTGATGGATCTTTCACCACACATGGGTTAGGAACGTGAATTATTTTGGTAACCCCACAAGGTGATTCAATCCCTAAAGCTTTCTGAATTGCTTTCCTATGGAAAAACAATATTACTGAATATGAGGCCTTAATTTCCAGTCTTCAACTTGCCATCTAGTGGGATATACAACATCTTCAAATATTTGGTAAGTCTCAATTGATTATATAATAGGTGAATGAGGAATTACAAAAAAAAGATGAGAAATTGCTTCCCTATAACCAATTAGTGGACCAACTGAAGTAAAATTTTTAGTCAATAATATTTGAACAAGTTCTCAGGGGAAGTAATAAATCCATTGACTCAATGTCACTATTATTTCCTAGATAGATCTTCTAGAAGATGTATTTGAAGGAATCTTTATAATTGAACAATTATTAATACTAGATCATCAATCAATGACTCAATATAAAATTTATGCTATAACTAATCCCAATCAACCTTGGTATCATGACATTTACACTTACCTCCATGACAACATTCTACCACCAAACCTCTATCATCAACAATGCCAAGCCTTCATTCATCACACATCCCGTTATACCATCCTTGGTAGTACATTCTATCGATGAGGATATGATGGGACCTTATTGAGATGTTTGACATCATATGAGGCTAATCTTTTAATTAAGGAGGTCCATGATGGTATCTATGGTGGTTAAGTTAGTGGGATGGCCTTAGCTAAGAAGTTACTCCAGATTATATACTATTGGCCCATAATGGATCATGATGTCTGTCAGTATGTGCATAAATATGTAACCTATCAAAAGCAAAATAATCTCAATCATTCCCCCACACAAGAGCTATAACCTATAATGAGGCCATGGCCATTTTTCATATGGGGATTAGATCTAATTGGAAAGATCAACCCTACATCATCTGATGGACATAAGTTTATAGTTATAGCTACAAAGTATTTTACCAAATGGGTTGAAACAATGTCTCTAATTTATACCACAGGTCTCCAAATATCAACATTCAATCTAAATCAGATTATTTTTTACTTCATAATCCCAACCAAAATCATATCAGATAATAACAAGGATTTTAAAAATTAACAAGTCAAAGACTTGTGTAATCATTATCACATTGAGCAACATTTTTCCACATCCTACTATCCCTAGGGTAATGGACAAGTAGAAATAAATAATAAAACACTTATCAAAATCCTCTAGAAGATTGTTAATGATACAAGATAAATCAACATTTACAATTATATCCCACTCTTTGGTCTTATAAAACTAGTGTCAAAACACCTACTGGGGCTACTCCATATTTTCTAGTTTATGACATAGAATAAATCTTGCCTATTGAAGTTGATCTCCCCTCCTTATAATCTCTTTATGGAGCATGATTATTGATCATAATTCCATATAATAATGGCTACAAGAGCTCAAGATACTAGATAAAAAACATAAAAATACCCTGTATCATCTTAGGACATATTAGAATAAGCTCAAGGGCCAATATCATAATAAAATATAGTCTTGAGAATTTGGAATTGGTGAACTAGTCCTAAAGGAGAATTTGAAAAACACCAATGCAAATCAAGAAAAGAAAGGTAAATTTGAAGCAAATTGGTTTGGGTCTTATATCATTATTACAAAATTTAGATCAGAAGCCTGTAAATTGGCTACACTAGATGGAGATGAGCTTGATGAGCCTATGAATGTTATGTATTTGAAACATTTTTATACCTAAAAGGCTCCAAATAACCTCCATCTATGAGTCCCCACTCTTGGGGGAAGATCTATTGTCACTCCACTTCTCTCATATTTTCATTCCATTCCATCATTTCCATATGATTTTGTCCTAATAGTGGGTATATAATATATGATTAGGGGAAATTAGGAGATATGAGTTTAAAACTGGGGAAAAATCATTATTGGCTATACAAGGGAAATATCTATTGAGGAATCATCTGAAATGTCTAACTCCACTTTCAAATAGCTACTCATCCCATTTTGGACATCTTAATACATATCCCAATCGTATCCTCCTTGATGAATGTTATTCCTGAAAACCTCAATTGCATCCAAACTTGTCAATCCATATTCAACCCTAAGAAAAAATTCACAAGAACCTACTAATCTAATCACTAACAAAGGGTCATCTAATGTTATTACACCAGTATCCATCATGCACTTTATAATTGAATCTTAATCATTGACTTTAGACCCTAAACATTGTCATGACAACTAGTTTTGATCCTTGTCTCATTTATGATAACAACTTTTGGGTAAAATCAAGCCCTATACATATTTAACTATATCCCTAAAGTTGATTCTCCTAGGGCCTAATGTATATATTGCCTTCAACAACCTTATCATTAAGCCCTTTTAGGGTTTTTTATCCTATTGTAAATAATAATTGTCCAACATCCTTTTAATTATTTACTTAGATTGTATTTTATAGAAATCAAATATGTATATATGTCAAAATATTTATCATGATCTTCTTATCTTCTTAAGTAGTAAATTTTATACATATCTTGCATTTGTGTATGTATGCGTGTTATAATTTATTAATAATCATTAAGTCTTGTAAATATTGTTCATCGTCAATAATATTATTTTGTTATCTTGTATTTTTAAATTTTATTATCTTTTGACAAAGGGAACAAGGATGGCCTTAAGTGACTACCCAAAATAGGAATTTAGAAGGTCACTAAAATGGATTTCCCATGCACTATGAATCCATTGTGCCCTTGACTATCCTCATGTCATTGGTATACTTATACTCACATGTGAAATAATGAATTAGATTGCCTACATATCTAATGGATTCAAATTTCTCCCCCATCCCATACCCTTAATCATTCTACTATCCTGTCTAACAATCCTAACCTATTAACCAACACCCACCCATCTCCTTGGTGCATGAGGATTTTACCCAACATTATTTTATGAGACACATGATTAAAATAATGGATTATTTACTAGGACATTATTAACAAACCATTCCATGTCATTGTACCATTACATTATAAACATAAAACATAATTATCATCCATAATAAATAAAACCATGTTCATCATTACATCTCATTTAAAATAATAATTACACACATCTCATATGTTTATTGTAACAAAAATCACATAATATAAATCCATAATAAACAACAAACATCATCTACATCTAAACCATAAAAATAATTTATATCATCTAAGCAAATACATCATCATCATTATCTTGACATCATCACATAAACATAATAATATCCAATCCCACAATATAAATCCACAATAAACCATATCCATGATCCATATATCCATACCTTACAATCACATAATCTAGTCCATCCAAATAATAATCATCACACAATCATTAATTATAAAATCATAATCACATATATCAATAGTGCATAATATCCATTAGAGTCCATGCCAAAATATATAACTATACAAATGGACCCCATGGGCATCAATGTGCTACAATACATGCATGTCCATAATCTAATGCGTCTCACAAATACACATCCTAAATCACTATTGTCTAAGTGGTCTCTTATTAAGATGGTGTATAGACTAGGATGAAATGGATCTAAAAGTCATAACATGTTGACCTACTAGAACTAATACTTCATATAAATCTCTATAATACCATACCTTTCTTGTTATCCAACTTTCATCACCTTTCGCATAACCCTATGCTCTTGTACCATATCACCATCATCCTTGGCCTTAATGGCCACCTATAACCCTATCTCTCTCTCTTAGCATCAATTGAAGCTATCCAATATATCCCCATAATAAGGCTATCTATGAGTCTTGTCTCTAATTAAGTTCAACTATCTACCCCTACAAGGTTACTACCTATCGCATAAAACTAGACACCTATCCAAGCAAACTAATCATTTGACTATCCCTCTCTATGATCTATCCCTATAAATACACATCCATCCTATCCCAATCATCTATGATCCCTGTGACCTATATATCTTGGGCCTGTATCTCTCTCCTCAACCTAAGAGTGCCTGCTCATCCTCATTCAAAGGTTGCTTGCATGGTCCTGCCTTGTCTGCACTTATTCCCCTCCCTACCTGGTCTCCATCGTGACCCCCTTGATCTCCCCCATCAATATCCATCACATTTAGTCCTCTTTGTGTATCTTTATGGCGATGATATTGGGGATGCCATCTTTATGCTTGTCTCCTCCATAAACAAACTCATGTCTATAATAATATTTGAACAATCCCCCTCGTCACTCTAGCTAGCTATCTAAGTAGTCTATGAGGCCACCTCTGACCCCACCAAGCTATGTATGCTACAATCACTCTTAGATATGGAATGGGAGTCTAGTAATCCCATACAATAGGGGAAATTCTCTCATAATCCTCTCTAGATAGTGCCCTATATACTAAAGCCCCCCACTGAGGCATCTCCTTGTCATTACGAGAAATAAATGCTCCTCTTTAGGCATATTTTGTTGCCTCTCAAACTATTGATACATATGAACATACCTATATCTCTCAATAATATGATCATGATGACCAATTAGTTAACACTTGGTGATCATGAATAATGTAACATCTGCATCCTTAGCCCATCCCCACTAGACTTGTCTATATGAAATCCAAGTGATCTACCTAGCTCATAGGCTATCAAATGCCTATCTATAAAACCATATCTCATCAAAATGGGATATTTTCACTCCAAGAATGATATATCATCCAAACACTAAGGGTTAGTTGGGATCCCTATTTACATGAGTACCTAATGGTCTATCTATTGTGATATGTTCTGAAATCCATATCTATAATAATAGAGAGGGACCTAAACTCACTACTCTTATATAAGCCCCATATGAAGATCTTTATATAAGTGGGCTAGTACTAGGATCCCATGCCAAAACTTGATAATATTAAACCATATTTGACACCACATCCCCTAATCCCAAGTGGAACCACTGAGCACTCTTGTTTGAAAAGAGTATGCTTGTAACAAGAGACATAACCACAAGAGTCAACCTATCAATATTACCCTCCATCAGAGACCTATCAATTTCCACCCATGAATCATGAAATCCAATCTAAATTTAGCCAACTAATCTCTGCACCATCACACTCAGGGCATGTGATTGTTAGTATATCTTATGGCCTCTCATTGATAGTTAGAAAATGCATATTACATCCTCGAGAGTCACTATCATATCACCAGTCATAAAATGGAATGTGATTGTCTCCAAATGTCATCTCTTAACTAGGGTGTAATCAATGCCCTATTAATCCTCACCATTGACATCATCATGATATAGTAGAGGCATACTATATCTAGCAATCCATACTCAGTAGGTGTCAAATGATGCATCTCATATCGTACCACTAGATGTCATAATTAAAAGCCAACACACCTAAATCCTCTTTCACCAACACACATTCTATCAAACCATGATAATATAATCATAACTATTCAACCTATTCCTTCCCATATACCTAGTACCCAATTAGCTATACCCATGACTTGTTCATTCATCCTAGATCCATAACCACTTGCCTAATATTTTTAGTTATAACTAATCCATCCTTTCCTAATTATCCATCACAACCAACTACTCTACCCAAGCATCTAACTAACCATCTACCCCTCTAATCATTCATTTAACTCACCTAGTCACACTAGATCCTAACAGTTCCTACTTATCGATCCTATTTAGCTAATTCCCCCTCTTAATTAATTTTTATACTTACCTAACTTACTAACATAACCATAGAAGTCCCTAATTAACCTAACCCATATCCCCACTCACTTCCCAACCCATTCACTCACCATCCCTAATAACCACAAAACCACAAATCTTGAGCTTGCCCTAAGTCATAGTTTTGAAAATATTGCCATTTGTAACCTACAATTTTTCAAAACCAAAGGTCTAATCATATGATTTAAAAAATAAAAATTACCCCTTCTATGGTATTTAAATAATGTAAATCACTTTTTATGGTATTTTAAAACTTAGGTCACCCCTCACAATTTTGTAAAACTACAACTTGTAGTTACATTATCGTGACTTGTGGTGATAATACCATGACTAAAGGAAAAACCCCAAGTGGTGGTATTTATTGACCATATATACATGCCATAAATATTTATAATAAATGTAAAAATGATGAAATTAGAGGACTAGGCATCGATTACTAACTAGTGGTCCTACATCAACCACCCTTTGGTGCTCCCATACCCTTTCTCTCCGATGTAATGAGTGAGGAATGTGATCCATGGCTTGGTATCCAAAGCACAAAATTCAAAATATCTAAAAGATAAAATGAGCCTTTTACCCCTACCTTTTCCTATTTTACCCCTAATTCACCCCTTCTTTTACCCCTTACACCCTGTTTTACCCTCGCTAACCATATTATCCAACCCCATCTATGAATCTTGATCCTTGAATCCCTTTTCATGTCTTATTATCACATTTAATCACCATTTCATCATTCATAAGTCTTCCTAAAACACTATTTTGAGGCATAATATTATATTCCCCATTATAAATCCCAAATTTTGATCATAACTACATCGGCCTAAGGTCTCTTAAGACTATGTAGGCAATACTTTGATACTTTCTTATGCCTAGGGATAGCTTGGCCACTATTAACATCCAATCCCATCCCATCCCTTATGGGTCACTCGATGTTACTAAACCATATTAAACTATGAATCCAGTATAATGTGGATTATTATCAATAAATATTTATTGAATGTCCTTTATAAGATTCTAGCTATTCTTTACATGTGTCTTTGCTAAGAGAGTTATCATCAACTCGTGGCCTATCTCATATTTTTATTCCACAAACAATGTCAACCTCTCAAAAATTTTAGTCTCATCATCTTAATCAACCTACCTCCCTTATATACATTGATCATTATCTATAACTCATCCTCTGAGGATAAGTCACTTTATCTCATAACACATATGCTTGGGCATCTTAATCATATCTCCCTCAATACTTGGGGCATCCCAACCCCTTATCATCATCTTGATCCTATCCCACCCAGGGGATTCCTTTTTGAGTGACCATCCAACTTGTTCCTTCCCACATGTCCCATCAAGGGGGAATCATATCTACTTGCAACATTCTCATCCATGAAATGGTTTTTATTTGAAAATAATTTATTCCCTCCACTTCACTCCACTCACAATGCCATTTAAATAGGGAAAAATTATATGCACCTAAATCCACTCGTCTTAATAATTTTATTAAAACCTACTAATTTATCAAATAACCATAGTCTTAGATAAATAATTAAAATCATATTTATCATAAAATATTTTCTATACCACCAAAACCTTTTTATACCCTTATAACTAATTAATTATCCCATTAACCTACTTATCCATTAATCCTATTGCATTAACTACCCACTAGCCTACTTGTAAATTTAAAATTCCTATTTATTCAACTAATCCCTAGCCAACCTACCATCCTAGCATATCCTACATACCTATGAAACTTAAAACACATTTAATCCCCATCTAATCCCCCATCATCCCCTAAACTAACCAAGAAACCTCTAGAACTCAAAAAGCTCCTCTAAGATTCTAGAAGTCTCTAAACTAGAGACTTCTAAATAATTTAAAATTCCCCTATAATCCCTTTCACCATCATATAAAATTCATGATTTGTAAATGTCTAAACTAAATTGGAAAATACATAATCCCTCATTATACTTTCATACTCAGCTATCCTAAAGCATCCTCATACTCTTGCCAATCCATTCAACTATCTAAGGAAGCCATTAGTGTCATTTTGAAGCTACAAGTAAGCAATCCACATTCAATCGATTTGGCATTGGAATCAGTTTGAATATCTTGGAGATAATCCATAAGGGATAAGGTGATGGTAATATTTGATTCTTAATTATTGATTGTTCCTTTATTTCCCTTCTTTTCATGTTATTATGTTGCTGAGTTAAACTTACTATATATAGTAGTTTTGATCAATAACTCAAAATACAATCATATAACTGTATTCTATATTATTTAAGTTTATATATTAGATTTTAGTAGTTTACATTTCTAATTAGATTTAATTGTATATTCTAATTAATTCTAGTCTAAACATTTTGGTGAACTTGCATTTCGATTCAACACTATGTATTACTTGTTATTTTTTGTCCTAGGGTTCTAGTTTAATTATATAAGCTTTTGACACTAAAAGAATACAATCTTCAACCTTGGATATTGTCCATAACATAATGATTGAATTATTTTGACTTTATATTAATCTAACACTAATTTTTTTGTCTTGTCACCTCAGATGATACTGACATAGATGCTCTTTCTTTTGACTTTGGGTTAAAGTTTGAATTCTCCTATACACAAAAATATTTTGCTTTTATTTTTACTTTATTTTTCCTTTTTATTGTTTCATTTTCCATATTTATCATGGGTATAACATATACATGTTCTCATAGAATCATGAATTTTATTACAACATCTAACATTTTTGTACATCATGCTATTCATTATGTAATTTATTATATTTTATACAAAGCAATTAAAAAATGTCCCTCTCATACTCTACCCCTTTATCTTACTTCCAATGTTTTTATTACCTCATATTGTCGTTTGGTTGCCCTTACTATTTTTGTCAAATCTTTAATGACTTGGGAAAAAAATAAATCCTATGTTATGCATCAATTTCCACAAGTTGTCTTGATCCCTACCCCTCATCCTATCAATGGGCACATCTGGCTCTTGTCTCTAACCTTGATGTTAAAAACAACCATGCTAAAATTCAAGATTATGCTAGAGCACATCCTTAAAAGATGGATTCATTTCTATATATCACTTGAGATGAACTTAAGAAATTAGCTTCTGCTAAGAATCTAGTCCTTACATTGTTATTTAAACCATTGCATCTATACATATTTCTACACCTTTTGTTACCTCCACCCCTCCCAATACTATAAAAAATGCTTCCATTAATCAATCCCTTTTTATATTGCAAGCCAATCTAGCTAATATTAAGGAAACCATCTCTCATGCTATCCTTTTATTAAATTTTGGTACCTTATTGCATAACCCCTTGGCTATTCAAATTGCATCCTATCCTCTCAGAAATAGCTTTGTGGATCCTAATCTTACTTTTTATGAAGGCAAAAGTGATCCTAAACATAATTTTCATGCTTTACATGCATCTTTTCTATATTATGTGGATAATGAATTTTTTTAACTAATATCTTTCAATACAATCTCAAAGATTATGATCTCAGATGGTTTTATGATCTTGCTATTCAATCAATTATAAATTTTAATCCTTTGGAAAATTAGTTTTTGGAAAAAATTTATATCAATACAGATGAAAAATTATCCTATGCTCAAATGACAAAGATTAAACAAGGTCCAAATGAGATAATTAGCGAGTATGTTCCAAGATATAATATTATGCTTCAAAAAATGAAAAATCAAATGGATGATAATGATTTTTAAGACATTTTTACTCAAATATTGATTAGTCCTCTTCAAGACTCTATCATGTTTGATAAGTTCAAATCCTTTGATGGACTATGCCATACACTTAAAGACCATGCGGTAAAATTGATTACATTAAATAAGCTCAAGTATATATCCAATGCACTTTCTACTTCAACAACCAACTTTCATGGCAAGCTTAATTATAAGATAAAAAATGAGGCTAAAGTTATATTACATGTTATATCACAAACACCATCTAAGCTTAATCTAAAATATCCACCAAGGATGCAATTCTCAAGGCTACCTTCACCTCCTCATGTAACACTACAAAAGATTATTGAATGTCAAGTTATTACACTTCCTCTACCATTTGAAATATATTAATCTATACCTCAATCTAGAAGTTTTTATGGGAATGCATTTTGTGATTATCATAGATGAGTTGGATCTTCTACCAATAGATGTATGAAGATCAAGCACAAAATTCAAGACCTCATTTATGAGAATATTATTGGCATTGGTACACCTATTGAAGAGTCTAGGCCACAAGTAAATGATAATTAAAATATAAAAATGTATAAATAACCCTATCCAAATAAGGAAGCATAAGTTAAAAATTTAAATTATAAAGTTTTAACATATAATGCTCATCCTCATCCATCTTCATTTGGGCATCTACTTGATAACATCACACCCATCTGTTGCACTTGATGATTCTTAAATTGTTGATGATGATTATGATAGACATTCATTATTCATTAGAACATATGTTGGTGTACAACCAATTCATAGTGTCATGATATACAATGGATCAAGTGAAAATGTGTGCACCATAACACTTATACATTCTCTTGGCTAAAATGAGCAAGATATAAAACATACATATAGAGTTATGAAAGGATTTGATGCTCATACACAAGATAATACTGGTCATATCTTATTTCCTCTACAAGTGGGACCTCTCATATTTCCCACTCCTTTATTAGTATTAGCATGCATGTGTCTTTGATATGTTATCGAGGTGACCTTGGTTATAAAAAATTAGAGCAATTATTTCTATCATTCAAAAATGTCTAAAGTATATTCATGATAAATAAGTGGTTAAATTTTTAGGCATTCAATATGAATATCCTCTAGAGCCATGGGTATCTATCCCTATTACACAATAGTTGGTTGACATAGTTATTGAGTAAATTGGTAATGAATTAGTTTATAAAGCTATCAATATCATGATTTATATTCAAATAAGCACATTTCAAAATCAATTTTTGCACCTAATGATGAGCATGAGCATATTTTTTAGTTTCTTAAACTATTTATGAGAATGAAGATATTTTAGTTTCTCCATATATTATTGAGATTAATATGATTACATATGAGTATGATGATTTGGCTAGAAAGAGAAAGATAACTACTCCAAAGTGTACAATGGCATATAATATAAGGTTTTTATCTAATACATCACAAGTTATTCGGAAGGCCCCTACATAAGTACAAGTTGTTGCATCATCTCCTCCCATGCACGAGGATACAAGGTTTGACAAATATATGGGTAGTGATTTAGAGGGTTATTTTACAAAAATGTTCTCTAGATTTAAAAAAAATATACACAAGCAATTGATCCTTCCCATCAATGAGTTCAATACACATATGAACATCCTATTATTGAGATCATTAGTTGTACCGAGGACCTTGAATATATTCCTTGCCTAGTACCTACTTGTACATAGATTCTTTAATCCTTACTTTTGTTACTTATTCCTCTGCACCTACTCCATTCATTCTTCTAGATGTTGGATCTATTTTCATTGTGGGTACATCTCACTTGCCTTCATCTTTGCCTTGATTTGATTTCACATTTTATTGAGGATTGGTATACTCTTGCTCTCCTTATTACTTTTCAACATCTTTTTCATGTTTCATTTATACATGGTTTACTTTCAAAATATAGATTTTTTTTTTTTTTAATAAATGCTAAAAAAATAAAAAAAATCAAAATAATAACAAAAAAATAAAATTGGGACATGTAGACATAATTTCATGTTACTGGATTATCCTTTTTCATATGTCATCTAATTGTACTATTCAATAAACTACATATTTCAATACACTTTTTATTACCTAATGCTTCTCAAAAGGTATTTGAGTGTGAAACATGACACATATCTAAAGAAACAAAAAAATTTCACATAGATGAAGTTGTCCTGATTGGAAAATATTTCATATATTCAATCAATACAATAATGCACTAGTCAGACAACAATGCACTATGCCCCTTTCCTTTACTACATTCCTATCCCTATGCATTTTTTTTAAAATTTTGCTTCCAAATACAACACAATCACATGATATTATATATATTTTGATCACATAAAAGAAAGCATACTAATATATTATTTATATTTTAAAAATTAAGGCATACTTTTCCATGGTTTCAACGATGGGATAGCTTTATACTCAGCAACATTGCTTAGTTGGGGGTATATAATTGTTTTGTATGAACACTCTTATAATTTTATTCATTAAAAACCTCTTTTCCATGTTGAGATATAACAAAATATATGTCTCTTTTTTATTCATACTTTACATATCCCATAATGAATATGGTCATTGCTAAACATAAACGTAGATAAATGTGCTCAAAATTTATCACTTTTAGTTTTTATATATTTCTTTCAGATGTTTTTTCTCTTACAAAGCATGATTTAATTTGTTTGTTTCTTATATGTAGCCATTATCTTTGTGTATGTTCAACATACACCCTCTTGTTTGTGTGACATCATCATGCCTTGTGTGTTAGAATTTGGCCTCTTATGTTTGTGTGATGTTAGGAATATAGAACACAAAGAAATATTAATTAATTAAAGATGGAAATAAAATGCAAAATAAATAACACAATAGAGATATATTTAACATGGCTCACCTAATATCGACTATGTCTACATAGAAATAACTAGTCCTTATTTTTCAATCCAACAAATGAAGGAAAAAACCTACAATACAACCACTACAATATCCTCTTCACTCACATATAATGTGCTACCCTAATTACAATACCCTCATATCAAAAGGAGTGTTACATGTAGGGAAAAAATGCACAAACATAATTTTTACCATTAGATCTGCAACATAATAGTGAATGGTCTAGATTTACTATGAAATTACAATTTTTTATAGTGCATTTAACAATTTTTTTTTTCAAGGGTGCTATCCCCAAACCCCCAATCACTACCCCCTAGACCCCCATGGTGACCCTAGTGGGGGGGGGGGTTGTTTCCCTCCCCCACACCCCCTTATCAGGAACGAGGCACTAAAATAAGATTAGGCTCCATGATCTAACAATCTCCCACTTGGAGACTGATTGCTGCAACTCCATTGCTATAACTCTTCCTTGGACTTTTATTTGAACATTAACCCTGGATTGTTTCTCATCTTCTTTGTTATCCCTGAAGACCTATTGAAGCTAAAAAATTCTCTAGCTTCTCTTTTGTGATTGCTTTTATTAGCATACCTATAGGATTTTGACTTATATGTATCTTTTCCAACTTTAAGTAACCATCCTCCAAAACTAAATGAATGAAGTGATACCTGAGTTATATATGTTTGGTTCTTGAGTGGAATGCTGAGTTATTTGCTAAATCAATCACACTCTAGCTATCACTATACAACCTACATTATTTTTGCTTATGCCTCAACTTTTACATGAACTATTGCATCCATATCATATCTTTGCTAGCTTCTGTAGCTATAACATATTCTGACTCTATAGTTGACAAAGCAACTATCTTCTATAATTTTTAAATCCAACTAACCACTATGTCACCAACAATGAATACATAACCTATGGTGCTCCTCTTGCCATCTAAATATCTAGCCATGTCTACATCAACATATCTTTGTAAGGTAACATAAGAACCTTCATATCACAACTGTTTATCAATGGTCACTCTCAAGTACTTGAGAATCCACTAACTACATCCCAATGCTCCTTTCCTAGATTATTCATAAAACTACTAACAACTCCCACTACATGAGAAATATTTGGTCTCATACACACCATCACATACATTAAACTTCCAACTACTGAAGCATATGAAACTTTAGACATGTAATTGATTTATTTATATGTTTTAGGACACTGTTCTTTGCTTAATTTAAAGTACCCTCCCAAAGGTGTACTTATAAGTTTTTCATATTGAATATTGAGCCTAACAAACACTTTCTTGATGTACTCTTCTTGAGACAATGCCCATTTTCTATTTTTCCTCTCTCTTGTTATTCTCACACCAAATATTTTCTTTACAACACCCAAATCCTTCATTACAAAAGAATTTTCTAATTTTATTTTGATATCATTTATATCATACATGTTAGACCTTGAAAAAAGCATGGCATCTGCATACAATAACAAGATAATATAACTACCATTATATGATCTCTTAAAATAGACACACTGGTCAGAATGACATCTACTATAACCTTATTCTATCATAAACATGTCAATTTTTAAATACCACTACCTTGGATCTTGCTTTAAACCATACAAACTCTTCTTCAACCTGCACACCATTTTATCCTTACCTTTTACTTTGTATCCCTATGGCTACTCCATATATATTTCCTCCTCCAAATCACCATGAAGGAAATTAGTCTTCACATCTAACTATTCAAGGTACAAATCTTCTAATTCTAATAAGATGAAAATAGTTCTTATAGAAGTCATTTTTACAACTAGAGAAAATATTTTTTCAAAATCAATACCTTTCTTTTATACAAACCCCTTTACAAAAAATATGGCCTTGTATCTCTTTTTTCCTCTATATTCTTCCTTCAACCTATAAACCTATTTATTCTGCAATGCTCTTTTACCTATGAGAAACTCAACCAAATTCCAAGTTTGGTTATGTACCAAGGAGTCCATCTCCTCTTTCATGCCTTCTCCCACTTCTTTTTGGTTCTACCTACATTGCTTCTTCATAGCTTTTGGGCTCACCACTATCAATCAATAATAAATAATAAAGTAGAGAGTATCGTTTAGGGAGTCTACTTACTCTGGTAGATCTTCTAACTACACTTTCAAGATTTTGAAGTACTTCTTATTGCATTTATTACACATTCTAATTTTTTGGCACTTTTAGAATTTCATTTCTTATGATTTCATCAAGTAATGCATATTCTGTATTTTATTTTTCTTGTTTATTTCCCTACAACTGATCTCTATATATGAACTTCTCATTAAAGATCACATCTCTACTCCTAATGATTTTGTGATTTTAAAAATATCATAAATGGTAACTATTATAGCACAAAATTGTACCCTTGTGAGAGAGTTATTCAAGCTCTCTCACTTCTGGCAACTGGGAACCATTACAAAGGCAAGTCACATGATATATATAAAGAATGAAAAGAGAGAGAGAGCCATATGGAAAGAGAGAAGAAGTCATTGATGACTGCTACTATCATCCTTCTTTACCATGAAATGCATTACCCAGGATCACCACACAACCTCCTTGAGCCACTCCCACTTTCAAGTCTCTTTTGGTGGAGCTAAGAGAAGTCACATTGTGGGTAAATAGATGTCTCTTCCTAGCATGACTACATTTATCTTTACATTTAAACGGCATGGTGTCTTTCAGATTTTCACATTCTGTCTAAAGAAGGACATGGGCCTCCATGCCTAGGATTTCAAATTAACCCATGCTATTCTTGCATTTGGATGGTTGTTTGTTAGGAGTAACCTATATTAAAAGATGAGAGCCTTCATAAATTTCTAGCTACCAATTGCTTGAAATATCTTGTGCTCATTCATTATCCTTGTGCCAATTTTCCTTTGCTAATTGGCCCTTTCTACTCTATCTTAAACCATGTGGTAGCCTTTCACCTGATCATGCCTCTCATGTTGCTATACCAAGCTTAAGTCAAGTACTCGAAGAATCCTGATTTAGTCTATGCAGAGTAATTTGGGTTGTTTGATCTCTCCAACGTTAAACTTTCCCATATCCTTATAAATTTTTTTAAAGTACTTGGAGAAACTTGATTTACTTTATGTAGATTAATTTGGGTTTTCCAAGCTTACTTACTTTGGACTTGTCCATCTTGAAGTCTTCAAGCTTCTGTAGGCTTTTAATGTCTCATTACTTATTTTAGGTTTTTGAATGCTCACAACTTATGAATTAATTAAGTAGTGCACCTCTAAAAACTCAAAATACACTACCCAAACCAAATCAGACTTTCCAAACCTTCTTACTTGATTCAGGGTTTCGACTGCTGATTACTTATAAAGTTTTTAAGTAGTGCTTCTCTGGAAACTTGAAGACTTTTCCTTCTAAGAAAACTTGAAGTCGTCTGAACGTGCCACTTTTTCTTGAATGTATACCTTCTCACACTTGGGAAAAATTTGGTATGTGGGCCAAAAATTGCCAACATTTCTAGTGACTCAAAGGGAAGCATGCCTACTATGCTTGGGAACCCAACTCACTTGCCTTGCCTAGTCCATTGGGCACAAAGTTACTGATTTCTTTGACAATGTTGGATAAAATTGGATACAAAGCTAATCATTGCTAGAACTTCCTCTTGAAGCAATGAGGACAGTACAAAATAAAACAAATCAAAGTGCCCAAGGAACTTAAAAAAATGAAACTAACCTAGAACAAAGCAAAGATAATAAATAAATGTGCCTGATATAGAACTTAGAGGAATTAGAACAAAACTAATCCTAATATATACATCCTAAATCTATGTACCCCTTTCCTCCTAGATCAAAAGGAAATATTGATACTTCCTTTGTCTTATGAGACAAAGGATTGAACAGGGCATGTAGCTTCTTGACCCTTGGCCTTAACACCTACTTCTTCTTTATTGTGACTATCAACTTCTCCATTAGCATGTTTAATGAGAACCAGACAGTTTCAAAAAGGTTAGTTATGTGAATCCAGAGGGTCTTAAAATATTCAAATGGATCTTTAACTATAGCCTTCAATGGTGGTTCAACTAGGAAAACCTCTTTAATTTCTATGGCCTCCTCAAAAATACTAGACTTATCCTTTATTTCATGTTTTTTAGGCTCATCAAAGAGTTGATAGCCTATTTCAAAGATCTAAAATAAGCCCATATCAGTAATGCACTCTTGGGGTGGTAGAGTTGGAAAACTGCCCACTCCATCCCCCATGATTTGCTTGATAAAGTTACTCTCCTTGGCTGCAACCATACCATAGTTGCCTTGGAGAAGAAGATAACCAGCTCTCAAAATCTTAAATAAGTCCTCAAATGAGCCTTCCAATAGATTGAGAACCTCTGGCTACTCCATAAGTTCATCAGTTTGATTAGCTACTTCATTCATTTCCTCATCCTCTTCATCATGTGGTAGCTCATTCAAGGAAATGATAACCTTGACCCCCTAATTCTCCACATAAAGTGGTAGCTTTGCATCCTCAATAGTGTATTCCACTTCATGCACAACTACAAAATAATCTTCAACATGTTCTCCTTCATTCAAGAAGGATGCATTGATATTTTGCTAACTAAAGGGGGACCCTATGGTGATTTCTTCCTTGTAGATACTCATGACATTATCTTCCTCAAACTATTTAGATGCATCTCCCATAGGTTCCTCATTTGGTTCCTAAAGTTGCTCTACTTGGATCACCTTCACCTCCTCTTCCGTCTTCTCTTGAATTGGCTGAATCGATTTCTAGGATGGAAATGTGCATGGAAAATCCACCTTTTCTTCCTTATTCTCTGATTTATGAATGACTCTCCATGAAGGAAAGGTTTTAGGCTTTTGAGGGAAAAGGAGTGGATACTACAAGGATTCTTGACTAACTTCAAGAATCACCACCTCCTTCTTTTTCCCACTACTTTGAGTAAATTTCCAAGATGGAAAAGACAGAGGCTCTTAAGGAGGGAGGGATGGGGGTTGAAAAACCTTTGATCTAATTGGCTATGTGACTTGGCTCCAAGATGGGAAAGGTAGAGGTTCTACCTTCATCTATTGATTCTACCTTTCTTCTTATCTCCTTTCCTTCAATTATAAATCTCTAATTTGCTTTGTTATATTCTCTTGAAATAGCTCCTCCTTAAGGTGATCAAGAACAAAATAAGGCTGTTGAAGTGGGATAAAGTTTTGGACCCAAATAACAAGTTGTTTCACAATAGGCACTTTATTTTTTTGAAAACCCCCTTGGATGGATTTACAAGAAGGAAAAGACTACAGAAGATATGATGAACTTGTAATATTTGAAGGAATACTTAAGGAAGAATGAGTGATACATAAGAAGGCTATGGAGATGCATATGTAGGCACAAAAGGTTGGTGGGGCTAGCCCTATTATTCCTTAAGTCTCTCTAGCTTTTATTCAATGCTCTAAATGTAACCACATATATCCATCATGTCATTAATGAGGTTGTTCCAATTTGCTCTCTCAATAGGTGCCCATTCTAATTTGATTTGTTGCAATGAATCCCACACATAATGGATTTGCTGAGGGGGAACATTTTGGCCATAACACTTTTGTGAGCACAACTCTAGTGCATGATTTTCAAGGCTCACTAAATTTTTCCTAAGTGTTTTTATAGATGGATCATGATAGGGCTGATGAGGAGCAATATTTTGATGGTCTTGTTCATATGGATGATCAGGGTAATACTCCTGCATATATGGATCATGAGGAACTTGAAGTGGTTCATCATAACCTTGATAGAAATCTTGGTAGGGATGATTGAGCTCATATGGATCATGAGGATCATACTGGGGCTATTGATAAGGAGGTGAATAATAATAATATTCACCATAGCTATTCATGTTAGCCTCATAAGTTAAGTAGGAGCCAATTAAAACTTCAAAGAGATAAACCTAGTCTGCTCATAACCAAGAGCTTTGTTTTGGAGTTGCCAATGGTGCTAATACTTAATTTCAAAAGTAAATAATGATGACTAGGAACTTGGACTAATTAAACCAGTTGATAGATGCTCAAATTTGCCATTGATGTTTGCTAAATGCCTCTAAAGGCTGATAAGTAGAAAGACAACACCA
The DNA here is from genome assembly GCA_037957365.1 of Torreya grandis. Lineage (NCBI taxonomy): Eukaryota > Viridiplantae > Streptophyta > Pinopsida > Cupressales > Taxaceae > Torreya > Torreya grandis. Next base: position 1,503,522 of record JARHVA010003049.1, on the reverse strand, counting down.
AAAATCCTTCCACTAATTTGGACCTTAGTCCCACCGGGTGAGCCAAAACTGTTATAGCATGGAATTTCACCCTTGTGAGAGAGTTATTTAGGCTCTCTCAATTTTGGCTATAAGCATGGGAATAACCTTAGGATGTGGGTGTCCTATGGTAAGGTTGAGCCTCTAGGATTTTTAAAGAGGCTAGTTCCTCTCGGTGGATCACCTAAACTACTGATGAAATAAAACTTTCATGGGGAGAATGTTTAGAAGGGGGAAAAAGGGCTCTTAATAAGGTTAATTAGGTGATGCACAAATTTAAAATGGGAAACTCCCATAAGCTTGAACCCACACTAATTCTATAGAGTACAATACTAGATTACACAACCCAAGATCAAGATGGTTACATAAATATTTCATGGAGGAGGTTCAAAGAGTGATGAATGACAATAGAGAGGAGTTACAAGAATCAATATAAGTTCACATTAATGGAAAAAAGAACACTTAACTAGACCTACAAACATCATCAAAAAATCCTTAAACAAGGTTAGAAAGGAGGACCATGGATGAGGAAGACTCTCCTTCATGCGATGCCATAGTACACAACTCAATAGACACAAGTCCAAGGCAAGAGATAGGCAAAGAAAAAATCTTTTATTACATAAGAGGTGGTTCTTACAAATGCTTGTTAGGGTTGAACCTAACCAGTTGATCATATCTTGTGATATCTCTAAGAGTATCCATCTCCTAGGAAGATTAAAAATGTCTAAAAATTGGGAACCATTACAAAGGCAAGTCATGTGATATATATAGATAATGGAGAGAGAGAGAGAGAGAGAGAGAGAGAGAGAGAGAGAGAGAGAGAGAGAGAGAGAGAGAGAGAGAGAGAGAGAGAGAGAGAGAGAGAGAGAGAGAGAGAGAGAGAGAGAGAGAGAGAGAGAGAGAGAGAGAGAGGTCACTAATGACCATTGATATCATCATTTTTTGTCATGAAATACATCACTCAAGATTGCTGTAAAACCTCTTTGAGCCACTCTCACATTCAAGTCTCTTTTGGTGGAGATGAGAGAAGTCATATTGTTGATAGATAAATGTCTCTTCCTAGCATGCATGCATTTATCTTTGCATTTAAAAGGCATGGCATATTTCACTTTTGCATGTCTTGTTTGAAGAAAGATGTGGGCCTCCATGCCTAAGAGTTCAAATTGACCCATGTTTTTCCTGCATTTGGATGGCTATTTGTTAGGAGAAAACCATATTGAAGGACAAGAGCCTTCATAAATTTCTAGCTACTAGCTACTTGGACTCTCTCATGCTCATTGGTCATCCTTGTGTCACTTGTCTTTTGTTGATTGGCCTTTTTTACTCTAACTTACACCACATGGTAGCCTTTCATTAGCTTGATCATGACTCTTATGTTGTTAGACCAAGCTTAAGTAAAGAACTCAAAGAATCTTGATTTACTCTAAGTAGAGTAATTCAGGTTATTTGATCTCTCCAACTTTGGACTTTTCCATATCCTTTACTTATAAATATTTTTAAGTACTTGGATAAAACTGATTTACTCTATTGAGAGTAATTTGGGTTTTCCAAGCTTACTTCAAACTTGTCCATCTTTAAGTCTTTGGGCTTTTGTAGGCTTTTGATGTCTCATTATTTATTTCTGGTTTCTGAATACTCACAACTTATGAAGTAATTCAGTAGTGCACCCTCAAAAACTTGAAATACACTACCCAAACCAAATTAGGCTTTTCAAACCTTTTTACCTGATTTAGGGTTTTGACTACTGATTACTTATAAATTTTTTAAGTAGTGCTCCTCTAGAAACCCAAAGACTTCTCCTTCCAAAAAACCTGAAATTGTCTGAACTTGCCAATTTTGCTTGAATGTCTACCTTCTCACACTTGGGCAAAATTTGGTATGTGAGCTGAAAATGGCCAACAATAACCAAAATAATTAACTCCATATCCAATAAAAGTACATTTCTTGGATTTTTCTTTAAGCTTGATTCTATTTTATTTATCAATATGGGCAAATGCTTCATAACCAAAAGTCTTTAAGAAGTAATAATCTATCTTTTTACCTATCCATGTTTCTTCTAGAATGCCACCATATAATGAACTTGAGGCCCTTTGTTTATTAAGTAAATAATAGTATCCAAAACATCTACCCAAAATTGTAAGGGAAACCCTACATGTAATCTCATGCTCCTTGCACGCTCTATAATTATCTTGTTCATCCTTTCTGACATACTATTTTGTTGTGGTGTTCTTGGAACCATCTCTCTATGAATCCCATGTGATAAACAATAATTATTAATTTTTTTACTATAATATTCATCTCTATTGTCTGATGTGACACACTTCAACTTATTTCCTATCTCATTCTCAACCAAAGCTTTTCATTTTTTAAAAATATCAAAAACATCATATTTTTTTTGTATGCAATAAACCCAAGTTTTTCTAGTTACATCATCAATAAAAGTAACATAATAATAAGATCCAACAAGGGCTAATACATGAGCCGATCCCCATACATCTGTATGCATAAGCTCTAAATTTTCATCCTTCTTTATTTTCCCAACTCTGAGAAATTTGACTCTCTTCTATTTTCCATACACATAATGCTCATAGAATTCCAAATCCACCTTATTCAAATCTGGCAATAAATTCTTTGAGTGAAAAATTTGCATCCGATTTTCACTCATATGCCCAAGTCTATGGTGCCATAATTTTGTATCTAATTTTGTAGAAGCTAAATCAATATAAGCGTCAACATTACCATTAGATAAATATAATGTACATACCTTCTCTCTTTTTTTTATTACCAGTGATCCTTTAGTGACCTTCCATAAATTTTCTACAAATGTAACTGTGCAGCCCTCACTTTCTAACTACCCTATTGAAATTAGATTTTTTCTCAACTCAAGAACATGCCTCACCTCTTTTAGCAACCATTTGTTTCCATTCTATAATTTGATCTATATCTTACCCTTTCTTACAATTTTATAGGTTTCACCATCACCCAAATAAACCTATCCAAAATCACCTTAAACATAGTCTTGAAAATATTTTTTATGGGGTGTAGCATGGAATGAAGCCCCTAAATCCAACACCTAAGAATCATTAATATTATCTAAAGAAATAATTAAAGTATCTTGTAACACATCACCTGCTACATTTACTTCTTGATTGTTATCTTATTGTCCATCTCCTTGTTTTTATTTTTGAAACCAATAATATTTCTTCAGGTGTCCTTTCTTCCCACAAATATAGCACACCAACATTCTTCTAGATTTAGATATTCCCTTCTTAGGATTACCGTGATTCTCTAGGCCTTTTCCTCTATGATTTTTTCTTTCCCTATTCTCCATAGTTAAAGTATTACCTAATGTCTCACTTGTGCTTTTTTTTTTCACATTTCCTCACTAATAATAACACCCATAACATCATCAAACTTTAAAATGTTTGAACTAGAGATAGAATTACTCACTGCTATGACCAAGCCATTCCAACTTTCTAGAAATGAGCATAGAATCAAAATAACCCTAACCTCATCATCAAAATTTACTCCTACAGAGCTTAATAGATATGTAATCATGTTAAATTCATTTAAATGAACAATAACAAACCCACTTTTTGACATTTCCAAATTAAATCAATGCTTCATAAGAAATACCTTATTAGAGGCTGAGATTTTTTCATACACTCTATCTAATACCTTCATCACATCCACTATTATCTTTTCTTTCTAAATATTTAAAGCCATTGACTCTTTTAGGCACAAATATATTGTTCTTAGTGCCTTTTTATCAAGAACTACTCATTATTCATCCTTCATATTCATTGGCTTCTTTGCTATTCCACCCAATAGTAGGGAAAGATCCTTCAGATATAGATAGTCCTTCATTTGCATTTTCCATAGCTGGTAGTTTTGGCCATTGAAATTTTTGACATTAAACTTACCTTCTTTCACCATTACTCCTAATCAAATTAGGAACCCTCTTTTCCTATGAATTTATCTACCAAATAAACCTTTGGCTCCAATACCAGCTGTTAAGAATATAAAATACAAAGAAATATTAATGAATTAAAGTGAGAAATAAAATACAAAAAACACAATACAATAGAGACACATATTTAATGTGGTTCACCTAATATGGGCTACGTCCATACAAAAACAACCAATTTTTCTTATTATTCAGTCCAAAAAATGAAAGAAAAAACTTGCAATATAACCATTGCAATATCCTCTTCACTCACATACAATGTGATACCTTAATTACAATACCCTCATATCAAAAGGAGGGTTACATATAGGGCAAAAGTTTACAAACATAATTTCTACCATTAGATCTACAACCTAATAGTGAATGGTCTAGATTTACTACGAAATTATAATATTTTATAGTGCATTTTTAACAAAATTTTTCTTCGAGGGTGCTGTCCCAAGCCCCTGATCACCATCTCCTTAGACCCCCATGATGACCCTAGTGGGGAGGGGGGGTGTTGCCCCCACACCCCCTATCATAAATTGGGTATTAACTAAGATCAAGCTCCACCATCCAACATGTGACATTTATATGGTCCTTATATTCATCCTTTAGGCCTTATGCATGAAATTTATGCAAAATTTTTAACTCTTTAAGACATCTTACATGTCCTTTGCATGAAATTTTTTTGTCTTCTTATGTGGCTTTGTTTATATGTTTGTTACTTGCTACTATGGTACCATGATGCCTATCATGCACTACTAAGTATCTATTTATATACATATATGGTTCCATGATACATATCATACACACACTACATATGTTCTTAAAACACTTACTCTATTCAATACAACACTTACAATACATATAAAAGACTTGAAAATTACTTATCATGCTTCATAGATTACTTCAATGCTATATTATATTACATGATGTAATGCAATATACAAACTTTTCATATGATTCAATGTTATTTTAATACAATTCAATTATTCAAATGCTATTACATGATTGAAACTTTCATAAATGTTATTAATTTTTACTTTGAGACAAGTGATTTGCAAATAATTTCTCATCTCAAAAGGGGGGAATCATAATGGACTTTCTATAATTTTTTAAAAGTAATAAATTTAGATTCTATAGTTTACATTATGAAAAACCAGAATTTTATGATTCTAGGGCATTCAACTTGTTTATGCATTCCACTCTTGTAGCTACTTGAGCATAAATACACTTGTATGAAAACGATTACAAGAATTCAAATAATTATAAAAATATCAATTCAACACTTTATACAATACATGTGGCATGATATTATTTAACCTTAAAATTGATGAGGTGGCTATCCTACCTTGGTAGTATAATAAAGTTAAGAATATAAAAATGACAATGCACAAGGGTGATAATCAAATAAACTTAAATATAAGCATGTACTAAAGTTATTATGTTGAGTATAGAATAAAAATATCAAGTACAAATAAACTATGCATAGAAATGAAAAATAAGTAATGTACTTAGATGGTTCTAATGCTAATATAATGTTGGATCTAGAATTGGTAGAAAATAGTCTAGAAGAAAATTCTGAAACATTCATCAGATTCTAGATCTGACACTTCTAGCACTTTGGACACTAACTTCAGCTTGGGATGGTTATGTCAACACTACTATCCAAGTTTGATGCAAGTGTCTTGTAAAAAATATCTATTGAAAAATTATATGACAACCTAAATTCTTTTAGGTTTGAATTCACCTTCACTTTGGTGTATATAGATATGGGTCATGGATTGTCATTCCTAATGAATTTACAAAACCCTAGTTATTCATCTTCATAGTGATCTTGGAAAAAAATGGGTTAGTTGGCACATGATGTCAAAATGACCCCAATGAACCCACTATCAATGGGCATTGCCTACATATCTAATACTCTAGAAGAGGGCCTCACACTCATGTAGTTTCCACCTCATGTTGGCTTGTGTGTGAATCATACAATGTGTGTAAACAAAGTACAATAGTGACCTATCTTATAACTTGGCAAATCATGCTTTTGGGCTACTCATTTAATACTTTAGAATTGTATATTTGTTTTAACTATGACTTGTATGTAAATAGGGAAGATTTATTCAATTGAATTCTTTATAGAGTGATTTTGATAAGTTTCTTTGGTCTCTTTGGTATTTTTCTAGGCAAGAAATGAAGAGGGTTCATGTTATTTTTATATCAATCCATGTAGAGTAATATATCACATTAAATCACTTAGGTCGGCCATTAGGATATGTTTAATTTGAAAAATAAATAGATTTAAGGTACCAAACACTTGCATCGAATCAGGACACTAACATAGATGCTAGTGTATATACCAAACATTAGTGTTAATGGAGTAGAAAAATAGGCACATGTTTAAAACTTGAAAATATGGAAGATAAGTTAATTTTAAGCATTCTGAGTAAGATATAGGGCCTGGGTCATCAACGTAAGATTGGTTAGTCTAAGAGATATAGGCAAAGGGGCACAAGATAGAGCATATATGATACTTGTGAAAGTAAAAAAGGTATATGATTGAGAAGAATAACCAAGGTCTAAGTTTTCCAAGTGTACAAGACTGAGGTGATATATAATTTATAAATATAATCTACATTCCTCCCTTTAATCTAGTAATGAAATTGTTAGTTTAAAAGAAAGGAATGTATACATGGGTGTGTATAGCACACCTTATCTTTGCATGTGTCCAATTTGAATACTTTACTAGTGATTGCCCTACAACCAAGATCATGTTATAATATATAATCAAGGAATATAATCTGAGATTGAAAGTACTTAAAATAGATTGAAATTGAAAGAGAAAGGTTTATGAGTACATTTATGTGTCCATGTAACTATCTTACCTATTGGAAAGTTATGTAAAAAAATGTATCATTATAAGGATATGAAATTGAGATTAGGATAAATATAGATAAATCTTGAAAGTGCATATATCTAAGGAGATATATAGATGTGTGTGTGTGTGTGTGTGTGTGTGTGTGTGTGTGTGTGTGTGAGAGAGAGAGAGAGAGAGAGAGAGAGAGAGAGAGAGAGAGAGAGAGAGAGAGAGAGAGATGCCCCCAAACTTGGAGTAAAGATGATTTGTCACTTCACAGTTAAGATTATCTCAATTTTGCAACCTAATGATACTTATAACTTGGTGAGGTTGGATGACATAATAAAGTCCAAACTAAAAACTTGGCAAGATTGAGTGACTTAATCACCTCAACCATACCAAAAATGAACCAAATATTATAGTAGATTGGCTCAATAAAGTTTTTAAAAGTCTATGGGGTATTAGTATGAAAAAGTACATGATGTGGTAACAGTCCATAAAAGAGTTTTAGAATCTGAAATTGATTTGGATTTTGAAATATTAGGCACACATTGCATAGCTTATCCACCTTATATATGTCTCATATTGAAACTATGTATAACAATGGTACCAATGTATATCATTTTATGATAATTATGAATAAGAGTCATATAACTATGTGATTTGGCCAATTTGGAATACTATGTAAGTGTGGATAACATGATTCTAAAACATGACACAACTATATATGGAAAAATATGAAAAATGATATAAGTATCAATGTGGAGAACATGTTTCCAAAACATTCCCCACTACAATTTAGAGATGTTAAATACTGAACAGGTGTGGAGAACATACATCCAAAGCATGCCCTAACTAAATTTGAAAACTATGAATGTGTGGAAGCCATGCCTATATGACACACCCCCATTAAATCTAAAAAATGATATAATTACCTCATATTGAATTAGAGTGGAAAACATGCTTCAAAGCATGCCCCCACTAAATCTAAAAACTGTGCCAAGTGTGGAGAACATGCCACTATGACATGCCCCAACTAATATTCCCCCCTTTGAGGTAAAATAAAGATATGAACTGGTAGTTACCTCACCTTAAAAATATCAAACAACTATATAATTTATGAATGTAACCATGTAGCATATAAAAGGAACATGTCTACATAGATATAGTGTTATCAGATGTTCTTGAAGCATCAAAACATGCTAAGGATGAGGATAGCTAAATTTTACTTTAGTGAACTACATAGTGCATAGAATTGATATACAAGGTGGGAAAATAGAAGCATAGTGAAGACAAATTATTGTGTATTAAATATGAATTTAGAATAACTAGTAATTCATTAATAGTTTCAAAACATTTAGTGCAAATTAGATAGAAATAAGCTAAACATTATATATGAGAACACATACAAGGAACAAAATAAGAAAAAAATAGGTAACCATAGACAAAATATTCTCTATTTATCTATTTGAAGGTGGAGCTCTTTTCTTCATACAAACATATATATATATATATATATATATATATAATCATTTTCAGTCTATGCTTGTTCATATTCTTCTCATACTTAGCACCAAAAAAGGAGTCTGTTCATATTTTAACCTATTACAAGTCATGGAGATAGGATAAAATATACATATATACGACAAACTGAGTACATAATGCACAGATGCAAACAAATATCCTATGTAATTTTACTATTTGATTTATTCTCCCAACACTTTCCTTGACTTAAAATGTTGTCCCATCTCGAAATAATGTCATAAGATATTCTAAAATTATTTAAAGAGTAGAACCTGAAGAAGTGGTTAGACCAGTAAGAGTCATAATAATCATTCAAGGCATCATTTCTAATTTCCACCTCATACATACTACTTAGTTGCCCTCTCATGTTTTCAACTAAGTAGCATACCAACCTATTGCCCTTTCAAGTTTCCAATAGGATGGCATAACTAGGTGGCTACCCTTTATAGGTTTTCAACCATCCTAACCCTGCTTGTTTTACTAGTCATCCCCAATACAAAATAGTTTATAAAGTTTTACAAAATTAACACCTTGCATTGTACTTATCTTGATGGAGGAGGCATGGCTACATATGATGATTGACTAGCAGAGTCTTTAACCTTGATCTATGAAGTCTTGTACTAAGTGATGACCTATTAGAGCTCAAATGGTAGCTTGTAAATTAAAGTGTTAAGGATTTGAGAAACCTCACTATAAAATGGAGATAGGTTGATCTTGTATACATGCCAGTTGAGCATAACTTCTTAGACCATGCATAATAGGGTACATAATGGTGCATGATATCTGATGAATTACTTTAGATTTAAGTTGTTAGTGATGATCATGACTGCCTTGGTGTTATTGACCCTCATCTAGATCTCTCCACTTATTTGATCCAATTTGTTTATATGGAATTAGGCATATAGACCTACAAATTAACTACATAAAAACTCACTCTGCTAGTTGAGGAGTTTGTCGCACATGTTTTCTTGAGTATTGAGCAAGTCCTATAGTGTTTAATTATTTTCATCCACTGAAGTGGTATGGTTTCCCATGGTTGTCTTAGTGGTTGAGGCCATGGTGAAGTCTACGATGGAACTGGCTAAAGTGTCATCCAATTATTGCTTCAAGTCCATCAAGGTGCATGTGACCTATTGTTCTTGTAGTGAAACAATGTCCAACATGCCTTGGTGTTCTTGTAGCAAAGTGATAAGTGTGGTTACCTCATTCTTCACATCATGGTCTAGTGTACTAACTACATGGATTTTTTAAGCTACACACCAATCTTTTATCAACTTAGAGATCAAAGTCTTGAGTTTTAATTTATCAAACATGACTTAGTCCTCAATTGCTTGAGTGACCAACTTTGGGCAGGTGTCTTAGATCATCTTTGTAGCTTCATGAAGGTGAGATTTTAACTCCACATTCTCTGCCTTGGATTGAATCATCTTTAGATCCAAGAAGGTGGCCTTCTATGTCATTGATTCCTAAAAATCTATTGTTCCCTCTAGTTATTTCTTCAATGGGATCTTGGAAATGTCCAAAGAAGCTTCTTTCTTGAGAGGGAGTACAACCAATGTACTCGTAGGTGTTGAAGGATCTAAATGTGGTATTGTGGCAAGTGGGAGTGAAAAAGTGGTCTACTGAGCACTAATTATTGGGACATACTAGAGTCAAACTCATTTCAATGGTAATTTTGGGAGTTAAGGACCTATTTGAGCTGCAATTGGGGCTTCTTGTTATATTGTCTACTTTGCTTCTACTTGTGTATACTCTAGTACCTATTGCTATTGCATTATGGCATCTAATACAAACTTGGGTTATTGTGAAATGTATTTATCCTTATTTATTTTTACTTCCTCCTTCTCCTGTGCTTTCTTATTCAGTTCTTCCTACACAATTTACTTCTTTGCTTATTCCTCCTCTGCCTGTAACTTCTACACATGGGATTTTTATTTTTTTTTTCTATTCTGTCAAGGCTATAGCCTTATCCTTTTCCTATGTATGATTTCAATTTTGATTATGATTATTATTATCCCTATGTCGGTGCCTATTATTTGCATAGGGCTTTATCTTCCTCTACTTTTTATTTCTTTACAGCTTCCTCTGCTTGTTGTTGTGCATGCTTTGTAGCTTCCATGACCTACAATGCTTGGGATGCTACAACCTATTTTTGTTTCTCTTTTTCCTCTACATTATCCTTGATAGTGAGATAAACTTCTTTTTATTTTTTTGTTTTCTCCTCTTGGGATTTTTGGGCTATATCGGTAGCTTCCTGGGCCTTCTTAGCAACATCTATGGCCTTTTATATATTAGCCTTTGCATCCTTAGCATTTTGTGTGACCTCAGGTATTTGAATTTTTGAGTTGAGTATTTTTGCTAAGATTTATCCTTATTTCACTTCTTCTCCTCCTTCCTTACCCACCATTCTACTATTGATGCTAGTTTTTCCCTCAAGGACTATTGTTCTTCTGTAGTGGGTTGATCGGGTGTGAGATCTTCAACCTCTTGGGCATATGGTGATGGTAGGGATTCACTTGGTCAAACTTTTGAACTTGAAACCTATGCCTTCTTACACTTGAGCAAAATTAGTTTGCATTTAGTTGGTGGTGAAGTATAGGTATGGGTAGGTCTTGCTTCGTCTATGATGGCTGATCATTTGAACATGTGCTCTTTTAGTGTAGAGGAGACCCTAGCCTCCCACTAGTTTAAGGTTTGTGCACGAGTGATTCTAGTGGGATTTTAAGGAGGGGTGAAAATATATCCTCAATTATAAATGTAGGAGTAGGTTGTGGTTAAAAAAAGTCAATTCTTTATTGTAGCTACTCTGCTTCTTCCTATATAATAACAACAACAATGGATGGTAGGCAAGATGGAAGTTCCACCCACAATTTTAGAGGAGCCTAATTTCACACTTAAACCATACACATATCCTTCCAAAAAAATAATTCCTTCTCCTCTATATCATAGAAATATCTAGTCATGTCTGCAATCATGACTTGGTATACTTCCTGCTCATCTGTGCCCATCTATGGAAGGTTATACAAGCTAGTAATTTTTGGCATCTTCAGATCATCTAAACATGTTTTTGTGCTTCATGTAGTACACTTAAGAGGAGGGGATGAAAACTAAGGTTATATAGAAATATTTTGATTTCCATTTTGTTATTGAAAACTGGTGGTTTCTTTAGGTTGCTATGTTGCAAGGATGACTATGCCAGGTGGTATGGCCTAAATAGGAGTCTCACACCTAGATACAAAAGCTTTATATTTTATGAATTCTACCTTCACCATGTCTATGGTGATAAAATGGGAGTGGTATAAAGGGTGACCATGGAAATACATGAATGTGTATGAATACACCCTTTGGTAGCAAAGTGATAGTTGCATGTTGGCCCAAATACTACATGACATCTAATGGCACTTGGGGGTGTGTTGTGATTAGTTCCAGGCACTCTTACCAACATGATTTGAATTTTACCTCATGTGTTAGGGATCCATACTCATGTGTCTAGATGATATTAGGGAACTATTATGCTGGCTAATAATCTATGTCAAGGTATACCTCTCCTTCAGGGACTTCCATTGTGTGAAGTAGAGTAGGAAGATGAGGAACTAGTATTAAAATGTCTACTTTGGAGAGGTGTAACACTTATCAATGTTGATGAGTAGCTCCTAGATGAAGTACTATAGCCAATTTAATTATTCATTCCTATATATCATGCAGTGGGTGATGTCCATGACTCTTTTTGGTATTTATTTCATAGACTTAATCATCTACTAAAACCTCCTTATGATGCATTTGAAAAGAATGCACACTAGATCATCATGGATTTATTCAATTGGTATCCCTCTAGAGATATGAACATATAAATTGCATAATTACTAGAGTATGGGTGGCATTCTTGTCTTGTATGGAGACATGTAATTTCCTCGCACAAACATGCCCAAATCTCAAGCCATGGCTTATGTATTGATGATAATGGTGACCTCCAAGCCAAGGTAAATATTGAAAACATTATATCAATTGAGGAAGACTTGGACAATCTTCCCCAAGTCACCAAAGTTAGAATACAAAGTATTTACTCTATATCTATGTTCTGGAAGTGATGGGGAATTGTGAGAGCAATCGATTGTGCACCATTGATAGGGTTTTGGAGAAATAATTTATATTATGCTACTTGAAGGAAGTTGAATGGATCTAAATCATTGAAATTGGTTTGCTTGAGAGCTATATTGACACCCATTTCTTCTTTTTGTTGCCTTTATCAAACCCTTGATAGGTCATGAAGTGTCCATGATTTTTGAAGTGATGAAATTTCAATGTTATTGACTCTCTATGTAAGAAAACTAGCTTGAAATTTTGAATTATAGGTCATGAAAATATGTGCAATAATTAAATAACAACTTGATTCCTAAACTTGGCATTTATATATTTCATTCATATTGAATTTTGTGTAAATTTCATGCTTAGTTATCCACTCATCATGAATGCAATGGTTGAAGTGGAAAATATTTATCTGATATGACAATTAAGATAGTAAGTGTAGGCACATGTGTGGAGATGTACCATTATTATCTTTTTTATCTATATGGGGGTATGAGTTGATGATGTTGATTTGCCAATGATTTGATGAAGATTAAGTCAATCAAACCTTGGATCTGGCATTTACTTCTAGTAGATAACCATTATATGATGGATATCTTGTTGATGTGACTTTTCTATAGATTTTCTACACTTAATTTCTTTCATTCACTGCTATTGACATCCATGATGATGCACATGGATTTTCCTGCATATGGTTGGCACACACTATGCTTGATATCTTGGTTCTTGATTGGTATTGAATATATCATCTACAAACACATGCAAATAGAAAAAGAAACACACAAAAAACATGTAAAAATAAGAAATCCTAATCTACTTGGTGCTACTTAGCACCCACTCAGTATAATGAGATCAATTAGACTATTGGTGGTAGGGATTAAGCCTACAACCTTTTACCTACCTTGGTAAAATGGTTCCCTAAAGATCTCTTAAAAAAATGGTTCTTTCCTATGATAGTTCATGTATAACATAATGCCCTTTCCATCAAATATATAAATTACCCTGAAATACTCTAAAATGAGTATCATCTAATAAGACTAGTTGATCCTTATGAAATTCATTATGACAAAAATCTCTATCATGCCATGATTTTTGGCTCTACTTGTGAACGTTATGAATCCATGATGCTATGAATCTATACTTGTCCATCCTATTCAATTTAATATGTCTATTGGTGAGAGACTCACGATCCCCTAGTCTCATGACACTAACAATATATGGACTAGGTATTAAGTATTCCATTCACATAACTACTTCAAGTCCATAGACCAACTAAAATGGCATAAAACCTATGGCTCTCTTGTAGTGTATATGGTATGCCCATAGAATCACATGAATGTGATATTCCCAATCATCCCTTTTGATGTCGTAAATATTTCTCAACATTTTTCCCAATACTTTGTTGAAAGCTTTAGCTTGTCCATTTACTTGTGGATGATATGTAGTGATTTTATGATGAGAAATAATAAATTCCTCAGTTATATCCTTAATGGTTTTGTTCAAGAAGTGCGTTCCTCAATCCCTGATGAGCTTGATGGGGAATTTGAACCTTGTAATAATATTCTCATAGATAAATTTTATTGCATCCTTCGCACCATATATAGGTGTCACAATAGCTTTAACCCATTTGGTGAAGTAGTTGGTTGCAATAATAATATACCTTAATTTATTACATTTGCTTGGTGGATTGATAGGTTTGACAAAGTCAATTCCCTATTATTTAAAAGGTTTCTAAGCTAATAAAGGATTTAAAGGAATTTCATATTTTTGTAGTGGCTTACCCATGTGATGACATATATAATAGTGTTGAGCTAATTTGTGGGCATCTTGAAATATATTTGGCCACCATAACCCAATCTGCAATAACTTCTTGGCTGTAACTTCTCCAACAAAATGCCCTCTTGTGACTCCTTGGTATGCCTCCTATAAGAGTTGAGGTCATTTATATTCTAGAACAATCTTGTATAATACTTCATCATTCCCCAAATGATATAGAAGCCCATTGATGATGGTGTATGGCAAAGCTCTAGTGACAAACTACTTATTGTTTTAGTCTTAATAGTGCATAGGGAATACTCCTTGTTCAAGGAGATTGGAAATTACTTCAATTTTTTTAGGAATCATAGAAACATGATAGAGATAAGCATCAATAAATTCTTCCTATAATTCTTTTGGTTCTTATCCATTAGGAATACAACTAATATGATTTGGCCCCATGTTCTCTCTTCCTAGATTGACATTAATGCAAAATTAGAACTCTTGTAATAGCATCAACCACCTAAATATGTATCCTCCTGGCATCAGCTTGTTGAAAAGGTATCATAGAGCTTGATGAATAGTAAAAACTTTGAATAGAATTACAAGTATATAGTGTCAAAATTTTTGTAATAAAAATACTATAGCCAGTGCTTCTCATTTAGTGGTTATGTAGTTCTTTTCTGCACTAGATAGTTTCCAACTTGAAAAGTGAATGGGATGGTTACGTCTACCATCTCTTGGTTGTGTGAACACAACATTGATTGAAATACCTAAAGCATAAATGTTCACATGAAATGGATTTCTCTAATCTAGAAAGATGAGGATGGGTGAAATAACAAATCTCTACTTCAACTCAATGAAGGCTACTTGGCACTCTAAAGTCTAAACAAACTTTGCACTTTTGGGTAGTAAATATTCTAATGGAGATGATATGGATGCATATCATTTGATAAAATTGTGATAGTACCTTGTATGACCTAGAAAATATCACACTTCCATGGAACTAATTGGTGGAGGCATACTCAAAATGACTACAATTTTAGCTTGGTCTACTAAAATACCTTCACTGCATACTACATGGCCTAGCAAGATGCCAAAGGGTGTAAATAAGAGACATTTATTTAAATTCAAATAAATTCACAAAGATTGACATCATTATAACATTAGGCACAATTTAGACAAATTTTCTTTAAATAAGGAAAAGTCTACCCAATCATTAAGATAGACTTCTAAGAAGTCATCAATGAAGTCCTTAAATGCAGTCACTACTATGCAAGAGAAAACCTAGGTGCATTATTAAGGCCAAAGGCATGACCTTGTACAAAAAATATCTCCATTATATGGCAAAAGTAATTTTGGCTATGTCTTCTTTTACGATGGGTATTTGATGATATCCACTGAAGCCATTCATGAAAGAGTAGACTTTATGTCCTACAATAGATTCTAGAACTTTGTCTATGAAGGGAATTGGGAATAGATCATTTACAAAAGAATCATTTAGAATTCCATAATCCCCACATACTTTGATCTCCACTATTTTCTTAGGTTACACTACCATGGGGCTAACCTAATCTACCTTTTCTATAGGATAGATTATTCTTGCATCCTACATTCTATCAAGTTCAGCCTTCACTTTTAGCTTCATGTTTAGATTTATCTTGTATGGCTGTTTCTTTATAGGTCATGTTAATTCCTTAAGTTATATATGCATCTCACCTAAAGATGGATAAACTCCTCATACCTTTAAAAATTTAATGGGAAAGACATCTTGATAATCTCATAGAAGTTACATAGATTCATACATATCAACTTCTATCTAGTAATCACCTATATGCACTAATTGAGGAACCTCCTCAGTTCTAATGTTTGCTACATGATTTTTGATGGGATACTAGAAAATATTTTGCTTTTCTTCATCAATATATTATTGTATCATTTGTTTCCCTTCTTATTCTAGAATTTGTATGCCATGCAACTTGTCTTCTTTAATAGGTTCTATGCCAATGTCTTTTACTGGTTATACTAGCCATTCAAGTTCAAAAAGATCAGTCAAATAAATATCACCACCAAAATTAAAATCTTTGATGTCCTCTTTTTCATCTTATATTTGGTGACATGGCTATTTAAGATATTGTTCCTCTTTATTGGTAGCTTTATATCTTTATAATGCTGGATTGAGATAAAAAATTACATTCTTCTATGTCGTGGATTTCACCATGGTGCTTAAGTCTTATGCACACCCATGGTATAAGAATTATTTGATTTTATATAGTGCATTATGAACCAGAGGGTTTTCACCTTCAAAAACAAACATCTATATGAAATCACTTTACACTTGTGCCCAATGTTTTATCTCCCTCCTGTGCTCTTGATGCATATACCATGTTGATGGTAAAGGAGTAAGTGTGTAATGGAATATGTGAACCCATTACTTTAGTGCCACATGTTCCTTAGTATATACTTAAAAAAAATTATAAATATGAATTTTAGGACACTCACCTTCTTAGAAGAAAGGCCAATTGCTTTTGATGATCTGTAGTAGTTGGAACCTACTAATCATGAGCTTGCATGCATCATCCCAATTGAGCTGATCATTTTAATGAATTACCCACCATGTCATTATAAATACATTTAGAACATAATTCAGAGTAATGACCCACTGCCTAATGGTAGGTACATGAACTGGTAAGTGCAAAATAAATTGATTGATATCTTTAGTTGTATAATACACAAGAAGTTATCTTTCATGTGTAAAGACCATTCGTATAGGTTGGAGTTCATGATCTTCTCAAGCCTAGTTGAATAGGTACATGTCTGAGTCTTTAATGAAATATGAAGCTATTTTCCAAGGCAAAGTGCCTTCTCTAGTCAGCTCTATATAATCCTTCATAGGATCATCTACATGATGGAGGAAGTTAACTTCTACATGAGTAGGGATTTTGTAGACATAAATGCACAATCTTCTATGATAAATTGGGTTACCAATGGATGAGTAACTATTGGTTTGGGCCTCCACTATTTAGATGTCTTTAGTTATTTAGTGAGTAATTATTGTACCTAAGGTTTTGTAAGCTCATGCAAAAATTTCCACTTGGCTATACGCATAGCTTTTGGATTTTCTTCAACATTCACCTTCATCCAACTGGGTAATTGTGTGACATATGGAGAATTTGGTTTAGTCAAGATGATATAAGGTTTGTGTGCCCTATTCAATAGAATGATGAAAACCTTATCTCCTTAGTGTGTCTCTAATTTATTCTACACTAATTTGATAGTCATTTGACCATCGTATGCCCATTTCTTACCAATCAACATAGGGTAATGTATTGTTACAATCTTCATGTCAATTACTTTAAAGTCACCTTGAAAGGTCAATTATGTGACTTTGAATTTAACATATTCTAATCTACCAATAATCTCAACTCATCCATAGTCAGATATGTTAAGAGTTATTGGGATATAACTTAGAATTGATTGTCCAATAGCCTCCCATGTAGACCTAGGGATCATGTTGACTATGCTACCAAAATCAAAGATAGCATTTGGAATTTCATAGCCTAAAACCTCAATGTCAATTCATGTATATAAATCCTAGGATTTTTTTTTGATGTACCAAACCAACTTTTCTATCTTCTATTAGCCTCACTATGCACACTCTAATAGATTATGTAGCACGTTTGTGATGTTCTGTGAGATGTATTCATTATACAGTGTGCTTAAAAGTTTAAAAAGATCTATGATTACAATGAAAAATATATATTGATGCATAATTCACATGATCTAGCCATACATTTGAGAATCTATTGATACAACATCTCCTTTAGTAGTGTCTTGATGTTAGATGTTTTTCAACATCTATGTAGCTTCATACATGAGCCCTTTTTCTATAGCTGGGTCTGTGTATTTGTCCTATTTTGATTTTAATATTCCTTGATCATGAGACATTTCAAGAGGAATAAAACTTATTTTTTCATGCTGATGTCATGTGATAGTGTTCAGTAAGGCATCTGATGTAGAGGGTAAACAATCTTTCTCTCACTATATCTTATGCAATGAATTACTTCTTGGCTATGGCTCACAGGTTGATTTGTTGTCTGATGGTTATTAGATTTAATACCTATTTAAATGATTATAAACACCTTAAATATGCTTATTAAAATATTTAATTACCCTTCAATCAACTTATACCATTCAAAAAAGCATCAGTGTCCTTTAACAACTCTACATTCTTTATCCATCAACCTAATAGCTTTTTTTGAGGAAAATCACCTATTACGGCTCAATATGGACAAAATTTAAGAAACCAAAAATTCTTTCACATACCCTTTATCCAAAACTAGTAATTTTCAAAATTTCATGCCTTAACCCTAGTTTTAAACCACTTTTCCATTCCCTTTTATGCCACTATTAAGGTCTTGAGGTCCCTTTAGCCCCTATTGATACATAGTTAGGTCAAAAATGTACTTACATGTACAAAATACTCAAGAAAATCACTAAATATAATAATATACAATTTCACCCATATTTTCAAAAAGGATAAATAATTTTTCATTGTGTAATTATTTTATACCAACATTTTCTTGTCAAAGCCCTAGAAACAGGGTTGACTGTTCTGCTTCGGTACCCGAGACTTGTTATTTTATGTTTTTATGAATAAAAAATAGTTAAAAGTGATTGTGATGGTTCATTAAGTTTTTTTCTACCACTAATTACACTTCCCAATCAATAGATATTCCAAATTAAGCAACTATTCCACCTTTTCAAGTTGATCTTGGTCTCCTTATATGATCAAACAGTGTCTGTAGGGTCTACAAGTGAAGATTTTGTTGTTATTTATTTCCAAAATAGTGTTTAAGGTTTATGAAGATAAATTATGGACTATAATAACCTCATATATATTTATCAAACATTGGTTACCATACTCAGTCCTCTATTTAAGGTTTACTATGACATTTTCAGTCTTTTTGTGAACACAGTCATAGTCTACAAGGGTTATGAAGACTATCTTAAAGGTTTAGTCCTTCAAAATTATTTTACAACTCAACAAAGGGTTGGTAAAGTCCTAAAAAACTATTCTCACCTCTTTATAATAAAAAAACACTTTTTATAATGCATTGAATATACTCTTTATCAATATTTATTTGCCTACTGCTTGAGCATGCTTATCCTAATAGGGTCTAATATCATATTGATGAAATGAAATGAAATAGATCGTGAAATAAAAAATTATTTTTTATGAACATAACAAAGATTCATCAATTCATATTCCCTTTTCAAAGCATAGTTCTCTTATGTCACTCTTCCCAAAGCAATCTTGTCACAATCAACAACAATGGAAATGTACAGGGTTACTGCCTATAGTCTTTTACAAAAACTCACCAAAATAATGAATAACTATATTCAATGGTTATAAGGAACTTGTTATATTTACCGTAAAACTAGCCACACATTCTCAACATATTCTAAAAGAATCTTCTTCTAAAATTCATACACTTACTATACCCATATACAAATATAGTCAATCTTGTTGTCACTCATATAAATAGGGTATTACATGATATACATGTTTATAAAATGTTGGAATTCATAAGTGAATGCTTGGAATACATTCTATAACAACTTTCACACTCACCACATTCATGAAGATCATCAAAATTTTACTTATATGGCTTTTTCCATCATCAAATACTCTAGCACTATCAACTATCATAACACAATACATGAAAATGCAAGAAATATTGTCTTTCTTGTTTACAAAGATCAAGTATCTTCTTTATTTCTCTTTAGTTGGGTCTTATTACATTTATTCTTTGAATCCAAAGCCCTTTAAAATTATCATACATTGAATGATCTACCTACTTCACACCAAAAACCACTATTTTTCCAAAAGGTTCATAACTAACTTGTAACTCCCTAGTAACTCCCACTTATATATTGGGAGTATCTTCACCTAACCATTAACAAAATCAAACTTATCAAATGAATAATGTATGCGTTAAGTAGTGTGTTGACACATCCTTCATTCATACTACCAAGGAACAAATGGAAACTTTCCCTAAAATTTATAATGATTGATCTTTAATGTTCTTTAGAACATCTCTTGTATAATGGAATCTCCTCTTGGATCCCAATGTCTATTTATGACACATAGACCTTTGTGGTGCTTGCCTATGTTGTCTCCTTGATTCTTCTTTATCTTGATTTATCCTTTGAGGTCATTATTTTTCACTTTGATCTTTAAATTGATCACCTTTAACACTTGCTTATTCTCATTTAACCAAACTACCCATGGAACACACAAGCCAACAAAAACAATCTCATGTTCATCTTCTTGGCAATTGATCTCTTGCTCTTGCTTTCTTGGATTTGTTGTTTGTGGGAATACTATTGTTTATGTCCTTTTCTCTCCTTCATACCTCTTAAATTTTACAACCTCTTTATCCTCTTCTTATTTTTGTACTTGATCAATAACTTCCTTTTCCATGGACAATGCTCTCAACATGCTTACTCTCTCAACAAAGTAGTCTAAATTCTCCTTATTTTGTATGCATGACACATGATTTAACAAACATGAAAATAATCCTTTTACCTTTTCATCTAAAAGTATCTCATCTATCTCTTCTTCTCTCTCTTGGTCTTTTATATTAGGTAGTTATACTCTTATAAGCAAGTCTATTTCAGCTTGCTCTAACTTAACCAATTATTTTGCACCTTGCTCCATCTCTCATCTAAGCTATCTCTTTAGGTCAAATTCTTGAACAATCACTTTGCTCTCTCTTTGTGAGCTTATTTATCTCCTTATCTATTCTAAAGCCTCTCTTGGATTTCAATCTTCCTTGACCAACCTCTCAATCACATTTTATTCATGAAAATTTTGTTCATATAATCTTGCTCACTTTGATACCAAATGATGCAGAGGGTAAACAATCTTTCTCTCACTATATCTTATGTAATGAATCACTTCTTAGTTATGGCTCATATGTTCAATTATTGTCTAGTGGTTATTGGATTTAATACCTATTTGAATGATTATAAAAACCTTAAATATTCTTATTACAATCCTCAATTACCTTTTAATCAACTTATACCATTCTAAAAAGCATCAATGCACTCCTTTGATAACTCTACATTCTTTATCCATCAACTTAGTAGCCTTTTTTTGAGAAAAATCACCTAGTATGGCTTAATACAGATAAAATTTAAAAAAAACAACAATTATTTCACATAAAATTTATCCAACACTAATAATTTACAAAATTTCATGCCTTAACCCTGGTTTTAAACCATTTTTCCATTCCCTTTTAGGCCACTATTAAGGTCTCTAGGTCCTTTTAGCCCCTATTGATACATAGTTGGGTCAAACACATACTTACCTATATAGAATACTCAATAAACTCACTAGATATACTAACATACACCTATTCCCATATTTTAACAAAGGATCAAGACTTTTCTATTATGGAATAATTGTATACCAACATTTTCTTGTCAAAACCCTAGAAACAGGGTTGACTATTTTGTAGGTACTTGAGACTTATTATTTTAGGGTTTTATGAACAAAAAATAGTTCCAAATAAATGTGATGGTTCATTTAGGTTTTTTATACCACTAATTTCACTTCCTAATCAATAAATATTCCAACTTAAGCCACTATTCCACCTTTTCAAGTTGATCTTGGTCTCCTTGTATGATCAAACAGTGTCTCTAGGGTTTGCAAGTGAAGAATTTTTTGTTCTTTATTTCCAAAATAATGTTTAAGGTTTATGAAGATCAATTATAGACTATAATGACCTAATATATATTTATAAAACATTGGTTACCATACTCAGTCCTCTATTCAAGGTTTACTATGACATTTTCAATCTTTCTGTGAACATAATCACAATCTACAGGGGTTATGGAGACTATCTTAAAGGTTTAGTCCTTCAACATTTTTTTATAAGTAAACACAAGGTTGGTAAAGTCCTCAACAAAAACTATTCGCACATATTTAGAATCAAGAACCACTTTTTATAATGCATTAAATATACTCTATCAATCTTTATTTGCCTACTACCTGTGCATGCTTATCTTAATAGGGTCTAGCATCAAATTTATGAAATGTGTTATTCCCAAAATTTGTCACTCATTTCTGGGGACAACATATGAACTATTTTGGTCTTACAGGCCAAAATTATCTCTTCCCTTCTCAAAAAATGTTTTGAGTATCCAAATTCTTCATTATTCAAGCTTTTTCAACTAAGGGATTCATAGGTTCAATAGGTTCAATGACTTCAACAGGCGAGCTCTCACAAAGAAACAAGTTCCCAACACTTAGGCAATTTCAAGGTTGGTTCAATGCCGAGGTTCAACCAAAAGGTCCATTGGCAGGCTTCAAGCAAAAGATTGAACCATTAAACCATTGAACCCCACCTTTAAAGGTTTAAAGGTTTAATGGGTTCAAAGGCTCAATGACATCAACAGACTTAAAGAGTTAAGTGCTTCGGCAAAGTTCAAAGTTCAATCACTTCAACAAGTTCAATGGCTTCAAAAGACGTAACGAAAAGAAGACTTCAAAGAAGAAAGATTGAACTTTTGAACCATTGAACCTTGAACCAAAAGAGTTCAAGGTTCAAAGGTTCAACAAGTTCAATAAAGTTTGAGAGAAGAAAAGAACAAAGGATTTGAAGAGCCAATAAAGAAAGGTTTAATTGTTGAACCTTGAACCAAAATGGTTTAAAGGTTCAAAGGTTCAACGGTTTAAGAAAGCTCTGAGCAAAGGAAAGAAGCAAAATATTTTAGTCAAAGTGGTTCAAAGCGGTTGGTTCAAGTAGTCAAATTGAATGAGTAGAACACAGTATTAAACCATCGAATCATTGAACCATTGTTGGTTCAATCGGTTGGTTCAATTGAACGGTTCAAGGGAGTCTCCTAAATCCTGAAGGACAAGTGCCTTTGCAGAGGGTAGGGAACATTTGTGAAAGGATCAAAGAGAAGGCCACAAAGGATGAATTTCTTCAGACAAAATGTCTGAAGGAATTCTTTAGACATTTTATCCGAAGGAGTGTTGAAAGGCCCGATAAAAAGTGGCAAAGGTAGAGGAAAGATTTCCTCAGACAAAATGTCTAAAGGAATTCTTTCAGACATTTTGTCTGAAGGATTTGAAGAACAAGGACACTTGAAGGAACCCTAAGGGCAAGTACCCTTGCAAGGGACTCTCAGTGACCTTGAAATGGACCATTCTCAAGGCCTGAAGGGACACCTTCCCTTCAGGGGGGTTCTAAAGACAAAAACTCAAAGGAATTCAAAGGCCTAAAGCCAAAAGGAAAGGAGATGATTAAACCAAGAAAGTGAATGAAACAAAGAAGCGATTGAACCTAAGAGCTAAAATGGACTATCCAAACCGTTGAACCATTGAACCAATGAACTCTCATGGTTCAAAGGTTTAAGGTTCAATGTGGTTCAAGTGACTAGCAACCAGTGACGCCCCTGTGGATGTCAAATTCAAAGTAATGAAATGCCCATTTGTTTTTAAATATGGCATGAAACTTAAAGAATAAAACTCAGTGACCAGCTGAAGAAGAAGCTGGAAGAGCCAGTAGAAAGGGAAGAGATAGCCCGAGGGCTCAAATCATGAGGAAGAGACAAAATGTGTTAAGGAAAGAGGGAACGATGCAAAAATACCAAAAATATTTGTGCAAGAGTTATTCCAGTAGGTGGAATAATCCACTAATTAAGCATCTAAGTGCATAAATAAATCAAGGATGTAGCCTATTTTTCTCCATCGAGTAAAGGCAAAGTGGATAGCTGAACAAATATCAAGAAGATGACCAAGTGGCATATACTTTGGATGAGACATTTGAGATGAATTGACATGCCACAACTAAGGCCAATGCCCTATTTTAGCATGGTCCCTTGACTAAACTGATAATGCATTCAAGGCATTGAATTTAGCATGGGCTATTCCATGAAACAAAGTGCCCAAGTCTTTCTTGGAGTGTTATATATTGTAATCTCTTATTTTATGAAAGGGAGATCTTTTTGTTATCAGAAGCAAAACTCTACCCAAATTGAAAGGCATTACTAAGACTTTGAACTCAGATTGTTAATTATATTTTTTTACTTGAATGAGAAAATAAGTGACCTTTTAGACTTTGTGCTGGAATAACTTATGTTGTTGAGGAAATTGTTCTTATGTCTATTTCTTGGATGCATTCTTGACCATTTAATGTAACAAGAAAAACTAGTAGAGATAATCAGGAAGGTGTCCTAAAGCCGACTATGGAGAGACTTTGTGCTGCCACAATTGTCTTTAGTGTGTGTTTTTTTAGTTTGTTTCTATGTAAAAGATCTTGGGATGACTTTGTGTATCCATTGTCCTTCGTATTTCACTCTTTGTGTAGTTGAGGTGGAGACTTTGTGCTACACCTCATTTTTCTAGTTATTATGCCCTGTTCTAGTTACTTTGACTACCCAAGAAGGAATTTGGCTGTTGACTGAGTATTATTTATGAAAAAAGAGAAGTACCTCTAGTAATCACCCAAGAATTCTCCTTTGCTTGTGAATATCATCTCTAAAAAAAGAGAGATGGATGGTGTTATCCTACCCTGAGTGGTAATTTTAGCTTATTTTCTCCTTATATATATATATATATATATATATATATATATATATATATATATATATATATATATAACACCTCATAGCTATAGGGAACCTCCCCTTGATGAGAAAAGAGATTTGTCCCCTTTTGATGTGGTAAACCTACACATTTGGTTAATCAATATCCTTATGCTGTGGTTGAAACAACCTATTTTGCCCATCAGTCAGCTAGTGACAAAATATTCACCCAACAATTTTTGGCGACTCTATTGGGGAACATTTTGTGTAGTTTGAAGCCTCAAGCTTCATATTGAAGTAGTCCCTATCCTTATCCATTTTAGTTTTACACTCTAGTAGATCCATGATATACACGAAGCTAGAAAGCTAAAGGTATTATTGAGCCTGTATTTGAGTTGTTACAACAAAGTGTTTTTGATCCTTTCCCTTCACCATCTCATCTTCAACGAACCATGAGTTTTCCTTCTACCAAAGTTAGGTTTCCATTACCAAGAAAAGCACCCATTTTTGCTATTAATAGAGCTTTGTCAATACATACCCCTCAGACATTTTTTATCCCTTCCTTTAGTAGTCAAATCATGGCAGTTCAAGGCCCTTGGAGTAACTCTTTTGGCCCACTCAATTTAACTCCACCTCTACATGAGCTACCACGTAGTTCAAAGAAGAATTTTACCAAATTCTTTGGTGATGGGAGAGTTCATCTTGATGAACATATTTCAACTTTTAGCATAGCCTATGGTGAGATAGGCATGGAGTATGAAGATGTAACAGTCAGGATATTTGTGGAAACATTGTAAGGCACTATTGCAGACTAGTTTTACCATCTGTAGGCTCAGTCAGTGACTAACTGAAACACTCTCAAAGCCAAATTTGAATCCAAGTTCAAGCCTATATAAGATATGCATGCCCTCTTGGCCCAGTTCACACAAATAAAGAAATAACCTCATGAACCTATGAGGGACTTCATTTCTAAGTTTGACAAACTGAGGAACAAGATTCCCATAATTACTTAGTCGACAACTGAGAATCTCAAATGTTTCTTCATCAACTCACAATTGCTTGAAGTGATTTTTTTTTAAGACGTGTTGGCCACATAGACATTGTTACTGCTCAAGATTTAGCCACTAAAGTTGAAGATGACATTATCTTGGTAGGAAAGATAAGAAGAAAGCCTAATAGAGGTAAATCTTTTTCATCTTCTGAATATCCATCTATAGGCACCACTGATCTAATGGTGCAAAATCTAGAAAATGAGTTGCTAGCTCTTAGAAAAAAATAATGCAAGGGATGTTTTTTTCTCCTTCGTACAAAGATATACCAAGGAGGACATTCCTGAATTAGTCATACCAAGACAATGCTGCCAGGAATCAAGGGCAGCCAAATTGCTTTTCTCCCCCACAGGGGAAACTTGTCATTGAAGCACCTCCAACTAATTAAGTAGTTGGATATCTTGAAATAGAATCTGATTTCTCCTTACAGATTGAGTTGAACCTAGAAGATGACACTAATCTCTTCACAAAGGGAGAAGAAGAATTAGCTGGTGACTCCAACATTAGTTTCTTAAATTACCAGGATGACCTGAAAGTAAAGGTGAAGCATCTGATAGATCATACGTTGTATTCACCCAGTCCTAGAACCAATCAATCCAGCAAGCTAATAAGGAAAAAATAGAGGAGTGAACTCAACCTACAATTTTAATTACCAAACGAGGAACTTTTCTGCCTTTCCAGCCAAAGGACCCAGTGAGTAATAAAAAAGTAAGTACTTTAAGTACGCCTTCACCTTTGAATTTAATTTCGTAGATCAGTCCTCCCCCCCTAAAAACTAAAAAGATAAACTACCTTTCCCTATTCCTAATTCATTTCAAATGTTTGACATAGTCGACCATGTCAAGAAAACTAAAATTCAAATGTCTGAATTTAAATTCCTACAATCCAACCCTGAGCAGTTGGATAAGTTAGTTCAATGTGTAAAGAATAAAACCATCCTTGTAGGACCAACTTATCTAAAGGTGACTCCCACATCCACCTAGAATAACCTTGTCATTACTCCTCCTACTACTCTTGGTAGGATAAAACCATTTTATGTCTCTCTGCTGATAAATAGACACCAACTAAACAATTTCATCATAGATTCAGGTGTGTCTAATAATGTCATGCCTGCCAAAGAGGAAAAATCTCTTGGAATCACACTAACCAAGACATTTGGGAGATGTTTATCCATGGAGAACAAACAAGTGCCACTGCTAGGACAAATCAAGGATGCCTAATTTATATTTGTGGCATTCCCAGACAAGAGAATCAAGATGACAGTTCTGGTGGCTGACGTCCCAGCCTCATACGACATCCTTCTTGGGTAATTTTTTTGTAAAGATATTTGTGGTGATTTAAGTATGGACCTATCTGAAGTAAGGATCTTAGTTAAAGGTGTCATATAGAGGCTGCTCCTTGAGAAGGAATCAAAATACATTGTCACTAAAATATTAACACCTGAAGCTCAAATTCTATTTGAGTCTTCAGGCATGGGTAATTACTTCTTATCCATAGAGGAAGTTCATGTGGTGTCTGATGAAATTCCTAAATGTGATAACCTAAGAAAAAATCCAAACAAAACAATAGAAGAATTGGTAGAATGGAGTACAAGCACAAAAGAATCCTCCCCTCCAAATGAAGAAAAATCTAAGGAAAAATCAATTTCTGATGATGTCTAGATTCTAAAATTCAATGGCAACTATTCTTCTACCAATTCTAGAGCTGGGATTGTGTTGACATTCCCTCAAAGAGATATTTCCTCCTCTTCTTATAAATTATAGTTCAACAATACCAACAATACCACTGAATATGAATCACTACTGCTCGGATTAAAGGCCGCTCAAGACATGCGCGTCAAACTCCTTCACACCAAAGGAGATGCTAAGCTAGTGGTTTGCCAGATCAAAAACCTATACCAAACCAAACATGAGAGATTACGCCATTATCATAATCTAGTTTGGGATCAAATTGAAAGATTTGATGCTTTTAGTATCTCTATAGTTCTCAGGGAATTCAATGACTGAGCTGATACATTAGCTATTTCTATAACTCCTTTAGTTTCTCACCCATATTTTAAGGGAGATAGGTACACTATCAAACTAGTCTTTCAACTAAGTGTGCCTGACAATGCCAATCATTGGGAAGTGGTCAATGGTGATAACCAAATTATTGCCTTTCTGGAACAAAAAGACAGCTTTGAACAGCTTCACTTTGAAGGCAGTGAGTCTTAAAAATTTGAATCAGCTCTTGAAACAGATTTAGAAGTAGGCGAAGAATTTTTATAACTCAAAGGGAATAAAATTCCAAAATAACTAGTTTCCTTTGAGAAACTATTTGGCAAGCATGACAAGTTCATCAAATAACAAAAAATATATTCAAGCTCCTCCCAGGAGTTTGATCAAATAGATTTGGGTACCAAGAAAAATCCCAAGATGGTGAACATTAGGAAGTGTTGCACTCCAGAAGAGAAGTTCAAGTTTACTACTCTGCTCTGCTAGTACATAGATGTTTTGGCGTATTTCTATGATGATTTGAAGTTGCTCAGGCCTAAAATTTTTTTCCATGAAATTCCTCTCAAGAGTGATTCGATGCCTTACATGTAAAAATATAGGTAGTACAATCCAAAGATATCAGGTACTATTCTATCTAAAATACAAAAAATTTTGAATGCTAGAATAATTTTTTCAATCCATCATTCCACATGGATTGCAAACATAGTACTTGTAAGAAAAAAGAATGGTGAAATTCACCTCTGTGTGGATTTTAGGAATTTGAATCAATCCTCCCTAAAGGATAATTACCCTCTACCCATCATGGATCAAGTCCTTCAGATGATGACTGGTTCAGAGATGTTATCAATGCTAGATGACTTCTCAGGGTACAATCAAGTGGAAGTTGGTGAAGCAGACTAACATAAGACTACCTTCACCACACCTTAGGGCACCTTTACGTATCAAAGAATACTATTGGGCTTGATAAATGCTGGCACCATTTTTTAGTGAGCAATGAACCTTACTTTCAAATATGAAATGGGTAAGTTTATTATGGTGTACCTTGATGATTTAATAGTCTTTTCCAAGCATCATCCTGATCATGTGTGCCATTTGCAACAAGTGTTGGAATGATGTCGCTAGAATGACATTTCTCTAAATCTCAAGAAGTTTGTTTTTGGGGTAACGGAAGGGAAACTTCTTAGACACATTATATCCTGGGAAGGCATAAATATTTACTTAAAAAGAGTCAAATCCATCCAGGAGCTTACCCTGCCCACAAGTAAGACTGCAGTTCACTCTTTTACGAAGGTTCTTCCCTGAGTTCACAGAGAAGACTCACCATATTGTAAACATGATGAAGGGAAATGCCACTTTCAACTAGACTGAAGAAGGCAAATTGAAATTTCAAGACATCAAGATAGCTATTGCCCATGCCCTAATTCTGGTTTGTCTAGATTATACCAAAGATTTCACAATGTATAGTTATACTTCTGAGCACACACTTTCAACAATTTTGGTTCAATAGAATCAAGAAGGTGTGGAATCTCCCATATCCTTCATGAGCTATCCTCTCAAAGCTCATGAGCTTAAGTATTCAAATCTAGAGAAGCATGATTATGCAGTGGTAAAGGTAGTAAATCACTTCCATTTTTACATCCTGAATTCACACATTATTACCTTGGTTCTTGATACCACAGTCAAATCTATATTAACTCAGCAGGAGTTTGGAACCAAAAGGGGCAATTAGATTGCTAAAATCTAGGAGTTTGATCTTGTTATCAAACCAACAAAGCTTATGTGGGGAATGGGTCTCTACCAATTAATTACTAACAATATACCAAAAGAAATAGGGCATGAAAAAATAGAAGTGGAAGATACGCCAACAGTCCTCTTTATCTCCACCACGAATGAGTGGTATTCAAGTATTGCTCATTTTCTTACTTATGGTGAGTGTCCTGCTCATCTATCTCATAAAGAAAAGAGGACTGTCAAGTTAAAATTTGCCAATTTTTTCCTATGGGACAATGTTCTGTATAAGAGGAACCTTGATGGAGTGTTCCTTTGCTGCGTGGATAAAGAGTAGTAGAACCAACTTTTGGAGTCCTTCCATAATCTGGCCTATGGAGGACATTTTTTTGCACTTGTAACTGCTCATAAGATTTTTTGAGCTAGGTATTACTAGCCTACTCTATTTTAAGATGCATACAAATGGGTATGAAGATGTGAACTATGCCAATAGTTCATTGGAAGACCCAAGTTAGCTACTTTGCCTCTTAAGTCAGTGGTGATAGAAGAGTTATTTCAGCAATGGAGAATTAATTTCATTGGTGCTATAAACCCATATTCAAGTGCTGGACATGATTATGTCCTCACAGCCACAGATTACTTCATCACATAGGTGGAATTTATTTCAGCCAAGCATGCTTCTTCGGAAGTAGTATACAATTTTTTCAAAGAAAACATCATTTCTAGGTTTGGGGTCCCAACCAAGATTGTGACAGACAATGTATCCTATTTCTCTTCCTATGAGATTACTTAGTTCTATTTTTATTATGGGATTATCCTCTCCCACTCCTCTGATTATTTTCCACAAGGGAATGGTCAAGTAGAATCAAGCAATAAGAACCTGGTAACCATCAAGAAGCTGGTGGATGACAACCAATGAACACGACATAAAGCATTGGTTGATGATTTATGGGAAGATAGAATTAAACCCACCCAAGAGGGTGATAGGTATGTCACCATTCCAACTTTTGTATGGTCTCAATGCAGAGATATCAATCACCCTAGAATTGCCAGCACTAAAATTGGTAAAGGTGATCAAGATTAGACATATGAAAGCTCCATTGATAAGAAGATCCTATGCTTAACTGAGCTGGATGAGTAGTGAACTATGGTGGTGGACTAAATTACTGTACATCGAAATCTAGTGAAGAAGCTCTTTGACCAGAAAGTAAAAACTTGTGATTTCTGAATTGGAGATCAAGTTTTGTTATGGGACAAGAGAAGAGAACCAAAGGGAATGCATGGGAAATTTGATTCCCTATGGAGAGGCTTGTTTAATATCTATCATCTCAATGGTGAAAATAGTTTCCTATTGAAGTATCAAGATGGCACACCCTTTTCTTTGCCTCACAATGGGCAGCATTTGAAGCACTTTAATCCTTGAAGTATCAGGTGACATCAATTATACATATGTATATTTGTATAGTCTTTAGTTCTATTTTGCACTTTTCATTTTCATTTTTGGTGCCTTTATTTTTTGGGTAGCATGACTCCATAGCCCAATGGCATACTTAAAGGCATTGGAGATTCTAGATTCTACTCCCTTCAATTGTTTTTACAATTAATAGAAGTTCTCCAACTAGAGCCAGCTATTGTTTCCAAAATCTATCACTCATTTTTGGGGACAACATATGAACTATTTTGGTCCTACAGGATAAAATTCTCTCTTCCCTTCTCAAAAAATATTTTGAGTATTAAAATTCTTCATTATTCAATATTTTTTAGCTAAGGGACTCGCAAATTCAACAAGTTCAATGAATTTAACAGGTGAGCTCTCACAAAGAAACAAGTTCCCAACACTTAGGCAATTTCAAGATTGCTTCAATGCCAAAGTTTAACTAAAAAGTCCATCAGCAAGCTTCAAGCAAAAGATTAAACCATTGAACCATTGAACCCCACCTTCAAAGGTTCAAAGGTTCAATAGGTTCAAAGGTTCAATGACATCGACAGACTTCAAGAGTTAAGTGCTTCAGCAAAGTTTAAAGGTCAACTACTTTGACAAGTTCAATGGCTTAAAAAGACTTAACGAAAAGAAGACTTCAAAAAAGAAATATTGAACTATTGAATCGTTGAACCTTGAACCAAAAGAGTTCAAGGCTCAAAGGTTCAATAAGTTCAATAAAGTTTGAGAGAAGGAAAGAACAAAGGATTCAAAGAGCCAAGAAAGAAAGGTTGAATTGTTGAACCTTGAACCAAAATGGTTCAAAGGTTCAATGGTTCAAGAAAGCTCTGAGCAAAGGAAAGAAGTGAAAGATTTTAGTTGGCATGGTTCAAAGTGGTTGGTTCAAGTGATCAAATTGAATGAGCAAAACACAGTATTGAATCATCAAACTATTGAACCATTATTGGTTCAATCGGTTGGTTCAATCGAATGGTTCAAAGGAGTCTCCCAAAGCCTGAAGGGAAAGTGCCTTTACAAAGGGCAAAGAACATTTGCGAAAGGATCAAAGAGAAGGCCGCAAAGGATGAATTTCTTTGGACAAAATTTTCAAAGGATTTCCTTCGAACATTTTGTCCGAAGGAGCGTTGAAAGGCCTAATAAAAAGTGACAAAGGTAGAGGAAAGATTTCTTTCAGAAAGGCCCGATAGAAAGTAGCAAAGGTAGAGGAAATATTTCTTTTAGACAAAATATCCGAAGGAATTCCTTCAAACATTTTATTTGAAGGATTTGAAGAACAAGGCCACCTGAAGGACCCCAAAGGGAAATCACCCTTATGGGGGACTCTCAACAACCATGAAATGGACCATTCTCAAGGCCCGAAGGGATACCTTCCCTTTGGGGGGTTTCAAAGATAGAAACCTAAAGTAATTCAAAGGTTTAAAGCCAAAAGGAAAGGAGTCGATTAAACCAAGAAAGTGAATGAACCAAAGAAGTAATTGAACCTAGGAGCCAAAATTGACCATCTGAACCATTGAACCAATGAACTCTCATGGTTCAATGGTTCAAGGTTCAACATGGTTCAAATAACCAACAACTAGTGATGTTCCCATGGATGTCAAATTCAAAGTAATGAAATGCTTATTTGTTTTCAAATATGGCACAAAATTTAAAGAATAAAACTCAGTGACCAGCTGAAGAAGAAGCTGGAAGATCCAGTAGAAAGGGAAGAGATAGCCCAAGGGCTCAAATCATGAGGAAGAGACAAAATGTGTTAAGGAAAGAGGGAACGATGCAAAAAGGCCAAAAATATCTATGCAAGAGTTATTTCAGTAGGTGGAATAATCCACTAAGTAGGCATCTAAGTGCACAAACAAATCAAGGACGCAGCCTATTTTTCTCCATCAAGTAAAGATGAAGTGGATAGCTGCACAAATATCAAGAAGAGGACCAGGTGGCCTATACTTTGGAAGAGACATTTGAGATGAATTGACATGCCATAGTTAAGGTTGATGCCCTATTTCAGCATGGCCCCTTGACTGAACTAAAAATACATTCAAGGCATTGAATGCATTATGGGCCATTCCATGAAACAAAGCACCCAAGTCTTTCTTGGAGTGCTATAAATTGTAATCTCTTATTTTATTAAAGGGAGATCTTTTTGTTATTAGAAGCAAAACTCTACCTAAATTAAAAGGCATTACTGAGACTTTGAGCTCAGATTATTAATCATAGTTCTTTACTTGAATGAGAAAATAAGTGACCTTTCATACTTTGTGTTGGAATAGCTTATGTTGTTCAAGAAATTTTTCTTATGTCTGTTTCTTGGATGCATTCTTGTCCATTTAATTTAACAAGCAGAACTAGTGGAGATAATCAGGAAGGTGTCCTGAAGTCGACTGTGGAGAGACTTTGTGCTACCACAATTGTCTTTAGTGTGTGTATTTTTAGTTTGTTTCTATGTAAAGGATCTTGGGATGAATTTTTTTCCCCATTGTCCTTCGTATTTTACTCTTTGTGCAATTGAGGTGGAGACTTTGTGCTACACCTCATTTTATTGGTTATTGCACCCTGTTCTAGTTACTTTTACTACCTAGGAAGGAATCTGGCTATTGACTGAGTATTACTTCTGAAAAGAGAGAAGTACCTCCAGCAATCACCTAGGATTTCTCCTTTGCCTATCAACATTATCTCTGAAAAAAGAGAGATGGATGGTGTTATCCTACCCTGAGTGTTAATTTCAGCTTATTTTCTTCTTATATATATATATATATATATATATATATATATATATATAGCACCTCATAGTTATAGGGAACCTCCCCTTGATGAGAGGAGAGATTTGTTCCCTTTTGATGTGGTAAACCTGCACATTTGGTCGATCAATCTCTTTATGCTGTGGTTGAAACAACTGATTTTTCCCATCAGTCAGCTGGTGACAAAATATTCACCCAATAAAATGAAATAAAATAACTCTTGAAATACACAATTATTTTTAATTAACATAACAAATATTCACCAATTCATATTCCATTTTCAAATCATAGTTCTCCTATGTCACTCTTCCCAAAGCAATCTTATCACAATCAACAATTGTGGAAATGTACAGGGTTATTATCTGCAGTCTTTTACAAACACTCACCAAAATAATGAATAAATATATTCAATCATTATAAGGAACTTGTTAGATTTTCCAAACAACTAACCACACATTCTTAATGTATGCCAAAATAATATTCTTTTTTAATTCATACACTTACTCTACACATATACAAATACAAACAATCTTGTTGTCACTCATAGAAATAGGGTATTACATGATATACATGTTTACAGAATGTTGGAACTCATAAGTAAATGCTTAGAATACCTTATATAACAATTTTCACACTTACCACATTCATGAATATCATATAAAGCTTACTTCTATGTCTTTTTCCGTCATTAAATACTATAGCACTGTCAAATGTCATAGCATAATACAAGAAAATGTAGGAAATCTTGTATTTCTTGTCTATAAAGATCAAGTATCTTATTTTTTTTATTAAACCCATGGGGTCTTGTTACATTTCTTCTTTGAATCCCAAGCCCCTTACAATTCTCATACATTGAATGACCTACCTACTTCACACCAAAAGCCAATATTTATTCCAAAAGGTTCATAACTCACTTGTAACTCCCTAATAACTCCCACTTATACATTGGGAGTCTCTTCACCTAACCGCTAACAAACTCAAACTTATCAAATGACTAACCTATGAGTTAAGTAGTGTGTTAACACATACTTGTTTCCCTATTAAGCCTTTGAGATAATATTGTAGACTCATAGGGATTTGAAAGTTCAAATTATGAATTTGGCAGGAAAATACTTTTTAAGCCACAATTCAAATTTGTCAATAATCTAGCACCTAAAATGGACTTTTACAGACTCCTAAAGACCTAATGACTTAAAACATAAACTAGACTAGTATTTACAAATAAAGTAGTGATGTTCCTACATCAACATCCTCATTAGGCTGCACACTCACCATATTCACATTCCTGATGGCCTTATCCTTTCTTTAATTTTCAAATATAAAACAATCTTCTGACTCCTGTTGGTCATATACTCTATAATATGCACAATAAGACTATCTTCGAGGATTCAATAGGTAATTTTGTTGTACATTATTTTACTCTCCACATAGATAGCATTGCAAAGGAGGCCATTGATAGTTATTGCCTCTACCATCTTGGTAACCTCATCTATATCCACCCCTATCTCCTCCTCTATGGGACTAATATCCTCTATATCCTCGTTGTTGTCTAGTATTCTAATGTTGATGTTATTGGGTATTATCTCTGATTCTAAGCTATTATTATGCAACTAGTGAGATCTAACTCATTTACTATTATTGTGTCATGGATGAGCTCTAGGGTACTACATACTGGTGTTGTGAAGATGGTGGTGTCTAACTCGACAAAGGAGGGGTGTAACCAGCAGACCTTGAGGCTAGTATTATTTCAAACTAGGAATTCATTGTGGACCTACTTCGGTTACATAACATTTATCGACCTCTGGGCTTAGAATCATTTTCTTTGATAAGGACATTTACTATGCAATGATAATTAATAACTTTTTGCTGATGCCTTCCTTGTGCTCTTGTAAATCCCTACATTTATTTTCATCATGATTGTTTGACTTGTAAAAATTACAATAAAAATTCTATGGGTTCTTAACATAATATTATAGGAGATGGCACTACATTTTTGCATGCTATAATACTTGACATATTTCATATAATTATATCTTGATTTTAGGATAATCATTCCTATGATGTCATTATTTTCCCCACTTCATACACCATAAATTCAACTTAAGTTTATGTACTTCATTATATTTCTCCATTCTCTTCACAAAAACTTACAGTGTATTTTCAAACTTAGAATTTATGATAGGAGCTTCTCCATAGTCTTTAATTTGATCTACTCATAGGGCAGTAGCTCTAGCATTTTCTTTAGTAGTATATTGAGTATACGTAGTGGCAAACCTAATTTTGAAGTGTAGTCCTCGACAAACCATGTAACTTTGTCTTTATTTATTAAGGGAAATTTTACCTTATTTATCACATCAGAG
Organism: Torreya grandis; assembly: GCA_037957365.1. Lineage (NCBI taxonomy): Eukaryota > Viridiplantae > Streptophyta > Pinopsida > Cupressales > Taxaceae > Torreya > Torreya grandis. Next base: position 1,467,430 of record JARHVA010003049.1, on the reverse strand, counting down.
AATATGTGATCATAGTCATACATTGATTCTCTTGACTTCTACCTTGTCTCCTTTAAGTCTTGAATAATCCAACTTATAAATTTATTTATCTTAAACTCTATTATGATCCATTCCTTAACCTATTATAGAGTTGATTGCTAAACATATATGTGGTATATGAACTCAAGCACTCTTCTAGTTAGTGCCAGTACTAACTTGCACTTTGAGATAGCTTCATCACTAATGGCCTTATCTTTCCATCTCATTTCACAAGTTAGTAGGTACTAATCAGGGTCTATTGACCCATCATACATTTATAGGTTTATAAATCCTCCTAAATGACCCATTGTGTAAACTAGTGTTGATGGAATATAATGCATAGCTATTAAAAGAGGAGGCTACATTTTGGGTGATCCTACCTACATACTACTCTATACACTATAAGAGTCAACGTGCACACTTTGTTTTTCTATATTTCCTTCTTTTATTTGCTTAGTTTCAATGATCCCTATGGCCTTCAAAGTCTTTCAAATTGATGTTTTTTAAATTTTGATACCCCAATGCTTCACTTTATCTAAAAATGGACCTTCTCAACTATTATATTCCTATTTTCCTAGCTAAAAAATTCTATAATTATGGAAGAAATTGGGCTATGAAGAAGTGTGTTCTTCTAGTGAATGATTCTTTCCTGTAACTTATTTTTCCTCTATGCTTGAACCTGTGATTAATCTATGACTATGTTCTACTTCTTTACTAAATTATTCATGTCCTTTTGATAATACCCATTTTTATAGATGCACACTATATCTATCATCTAACTACTCTATTTATGTACTATTCTTGCCTTCTTCTTCAAACATCTCTTCTTCATCACTTCTTTCTATCTACCATCATTCATAATCTTATTTATTTATCTTTCACTATTCTCCTCTTTCATCTCACTCATCATATATTTTTACTCATTCATCATCTAATTTACTACTACTCTTACCTCTACTTGTAGCTACTTGGGTATTCTTTTATTTATTCTATCTATTTTGTTATCATAGTTCATGTTCTAAATCTAGAATAATTTTTTACTCTTCTTTCCTCGTATCTCTATTCTATATTCAGCTTCAAGCCTTATCGACTCATTTATTCATCATTCACTATCATATCACACACACCCCTACATGCTTGAAATGACTACTCTATATTGGTTGGAGTAGGCACCATGGCCTTGTCCACAACCAACATCTTCATAAGATGAGGTAGTCGCTATAAAAATTCCCTCTAATTCTTCAAACAAACAAGTGATGTAAAACTTTGAAATCTATGTATCCTTGTATTGTGAACTCAATGATGTATCTATCTATGGTGGTAGTAACCCAATAGTCTATCTCCCTTATCCATTCAATTTCTAATTTCTGTAACTGGTCTACCTTTTCTTCCATCCAAATGATACTTTCTTTTATTCTTAGGTTAAATCAATAGTATTTCAACCCTGCTAACCAATTATCTAGAAATTTAGGTAACTCACACCAAAATATTCATAAATATCTCCATATATACGCTCTGGAATGATTTATTATGTTGTAAGACTAGTTCGTTTGGATTCTTCTATGAAATTTCATATTTTTTGGTCTAACCATGTCTCAATGTCTCTCTGCCCTAGTAACCATCTTAGCATAGTTTCCTCCAAAATGAGTTTTTCCACACTCACCACACCATTGTTATTAGAGGTTCTTAAAGCATCAAAACATGCTAAGGATAAACATATCTAAGTTTTACTTTAGTGCATATGATAGTTTAGATAATTCACATACAATGTGAGAAAATAGAATCATAATAAAGATAAATTATTGTGTATTAAGTAGGAATTAAGAACAACCAATATTTAATTAATAGTTTTAGAATATTTAGAGTTAATTAGATAGAAATAAGCTAAACATTATACATGAATAATTAATGTAAGGAAAAAAATAAGAAACACAATAGATAACCATAACCAAAATAATCTCTATTGATCTCTTCGAGGGTGAAGCTCTTTCTTCATACAAACATACATATATAGTCATTTGCAGTCTATGACTATTCATATTCTTCTTGTACTTGGCACCAAAAGAGGATTTTGTTCATATTCTAACCTATTTCAAGTCATGGAGATAGGATTATATATATATATATATATATATATATATATATATATATATATATATATATATATATATGATAAACTGAGTACATAATGCATGATTACAGACAAAATCTTGTGCAACTTTACTATCCAATTTCTTCTCCCAATATATAGAATTGAATCACATATAACAAATGTGATCACATGAAGGCCTAATATGAATGATAAGGATCATGAAAACACATATATAGTAATAATACAATCTTAACAAAAAAACACTCACATAGGAGCACTCAAAATCAATTCAAAAAGTAATGGTCGAAAGAGATTGCAAATAAGGGGCATGTTCAAATGCTACTCAATCAAAGGGACATGAATTAGTTAAATGCCCATAAAAGTAAGGATGACATATTCAAATTTTCATACGATAAAAAATGATATATGTAAATGTCAATTAAATCATACATAGGCATGGGGGCCATAATCAAAAAAGCATATTTAAATTCTTAAATAAGGATTACAATAGTAAGATAAGTCACTCAAAGAAGTGCATAAAGTAAAACATAAGCAACCAATATAAACATGTCATAGTAGCCCATGTATCAAAATTGTTAGGAAAAAATTTCAAGTGAATAGCATATCAAATACCATGTGTAAGATATAATATGGATAAAAGGCATGTGTAAGTACATATATAAGTTCAAACATGATAGTGTACAGTCATCATTGAATCATATAACCTGTGTGTATCAAGATCAAAGAAGTAGATGCCCCCAATGTCTTTATGGCATGAGTAGAGGGAAGTCCCAACACCTTAAATATGAATAGATCATGTATTTTTGTATACATATATCACACTAAAGTAGAAGTGTGACACATGTGTATGTAAGAGTAACTAAGTATGCCATCTATAAACATGGAACTAACACATAGATGCCAAGGATATAATAGAAAATGTAGGTGTCGAATGTGTTTTTGTATTTTCAAATGTTCTTGATTTTTTTGGTATTTTTTTGTGTATTTTAAGAGGAAAAATCATCCTATGATTCCATCCAATGGATGGTCATATATATCTCTCCACTATGAAACTGGTGTAATAATATTATGATGTTGTTGAGGAGCACATATAGGTTCAATATCTATCATAGTAATAATGGTGATGCTCTAGATATATAAAATAAGACTTTGAGGTCATGAAGTAGTAGTAGGAATAATAGGAGTAGGGGTTTATGGAACCCATCATTGATTGATCTGTCTTTTATTTGGAATAATAATAATAATAGGAATATATGTAGGCGCTCTAGATATCTAAACATGGTGCATAGCAGATGGGGATTATGTGGAGTCCACTATATGTCTTTGATGTAATGATCTCTCAAGTACTAGCCACATTTTAAAGGGGTTTACCTATTGATCACCCCTTTATAGTGTATAAGAATTAGTAATATTGGTAATTAATTGTTTTAGGTATAAATTTTTATTGTTTAAGAGGATACTCATATGGTATTCCAGAAATTTTAACTACCTGATTGGCATGAATGTATTTAACACATCCATACATTATAGAAGGTACTAATCAAAGTGTATGGATCCAAGATCTCCCCAATAACATATCAAATATGCTTATGGAAGCTATGAATAAAAATATAGTAACCACATGTGTGGGACTAACATATAAAGGTAGGTCAATCTCACCAAGAACCTCTTGGGAGGTCCCATTGAATGCTCTAACTAATCTAGTAGAAGGATGTAAATCAATATGAGTATAACCTAAGTGTGTAAGTAATGTCATGGGGAAGATGTTCTCACTTTCACCATTATCAATCACAACACTAAAAATAGGGTATTTGTCAAGGCATGCATGAATGAAGATCAGATTCATCATCCTTAATCTCACTGTCATTAAAAGTAATAGAGGGTCTTTGAACTATAGGAGGTATATGTAGTGTGTAAGTACCAATAATCCTATCTAGTGGGTGTAGATAATGTGGTGGGGGAGGATGTGCATTGTATGCCATTTACACTTCTAGTTAATTATTAGAATGGTCTTGTAAATAATTATTAAATATTTTTTGTTTATGGTGATCACTAGTTTGTGAGCTTGATTATTTTGGAGGATCATTAAATGTAAGCTTTTGGTCATCGATAAGATCTTGGATTTTATGCTTCAAAGTAAAGCATATGCATGTAGAATGTATTGGTGTTTGATGATAATCATAATAATAATTCATATCATATCCTTTAGGTAGAGGTTAACTCATATCAATGTTGATATGATGAGGGAGAGATATAAGCTAACACTTGTAGTTATTTCTCATGTTTAGCTTTTGTGCTTAGTCATATGCTTAGCAATCAAGCCAAGTTAGTTCTACACTTGGTAAATCTAGATGCAAGAATAATAGGGTCCATGGTACACATGATTTAACACACTATTTCACTATAATCAATTTCACATAAGGCACAAGCCTTATGTTCTCATCTGAAACACAACAATGAAGGGACCGAGCCTCCATTGGGCTAGTTGAAGCATGGTACAATTTTGATACCAATGGGACTTAGTCATGGGCAAGATGAGCTTAAGTGGCCTATATATGCTAGGATATTCAAGGGCACAAGTCCTATAGAGAGATTCATATATAGCGAGTTAACATTCTAAATGGTGCAACCTGTGGGGATAGTGAGTTAGGGTCATTCAGGCACCTAGCCAAGTCATAGGATTGGCTTATATTCAAGTAATCACTCTTCAAGTTAGTGCTCTAGGTGTAGGTCTTAGGGCCTTGATGCATGATGGTTTCAAAACTTAGTCTATTATATAGGTATGTCAAAGTCACTATATGATAGGTGACACCATTAGTGGCCTGCTATAGACCTTTATACCCCAACACACTTAACATGTAACTATGTCATCATTCATATAAAGCTAAAGTCACAACATAAAATAACACTAACTATATAGAGAGAATCAAAACTTCATTTATCCAAAAATATTCTTCATTGATTTATAGTTTCAACATACAAAGTTCATGACATGAAAATAGAGAATGTGCTCATCTTTGACACTACTCATGACCAATGGGTCACTGGTGGTCTTGGGCTATACATTCATAATGCCTAACCTATTTCATGAATATTACCAAATACCAATGTTGGATCTTGATTTTAGTAGAGCTTCCCTAACATTAATCACCTCTTCCCTCTCTTTAGGTTCAATCCTCCTTTTATATGCAAAGGGGCATCTTCTTTCCAGATCAGATGGGCACATGCCAAGTACTATCCTATCACTAAGAGTCACTATCCTATCAGCTCCACTATGATATCCAAGTTAGATCAACACATGTCAGATGCTTAGTCCTCATTGGGGGTCACTATCCTACTAGCTCTATTACTCTGACACCCATGCCCTCTAGTCACCACATACAAGTACCTATAGGGATGTCCTTTAAAATTTGTGCCAAATAACTACCTTTATTTTCTCACACTGAGATATTTTAAGTTGGCATGCTCCACATATTTGGCACAAAATGGGGCCCAACATTACCCCATACAAAATTACTAGTCTACCTCAGACTAGTCTTTTAGTGCCTTTAGTGTATAAAACTCGAGCACAACCTGCTTAAGTTCTGCCTTGAAGTTTTCAAAGCCCTAGATAGCAAGCTTGATCTCTTCGACAATGCCTTTTGTTTTAGTTTATTTAGCTTTGAGGGTGAGCACATCTATGCTTTATAGTTATTTATTAAAGGCCTCAAGCCTTTCCCTTGGTCACCTTAACCTTCCATCTAAGATATTCCCTTGCTCACTTGCCTTCATTTGGAAGGCATGAAAGAGAGCCTTTAGGTCTTGCTCCTATGTCTTTAGTTGGGTTATTAGGGTGTTGACCTTTGCCATCACTTGAATGTACTTGGTTCTAATCACTAAGAAAAAGTGTTGGAATAAGGCTTCTTTCTCCTTCTTTGCCTTTTTAAGGCAAGCATTGCTGACCGTTGCTTGGTTTGTGAAGTTACAAAATATGGCATCTACTTCTTCCACACCCTCTTCTAGTTTGGTGAAGAGGTATTGTACCACATCTATGTTTTTTTTTAACTCTCTCTTCATGGCATCACAAGGGTCTTCTTACTCCTCAAGCACCAACCTCATCTAAGGAAGAATCTACTCTACAAGCATGCAAACCTTGTCAACCTCTTTCATTCTTGAGGTATCCACACCATCTAAAAGGGAAGGGTCCACATCTTCTATGTGCTCAACCATCTATTTAAGTTTGAGCCTTATCACTTCTAATTCTTCTTCAGCCTCTCATGTTATCTTCTTCTAACTATTAGTGTGAACATCATCGATAATGTTCTTGCACACCACTTTGGAGGCCATTTTAAGGAGGGCATTAATCGACCTTATAAGGTTCATGTTTTAAGGATATATCAATTGGTAATCATGCCCCTCTTTTGGCTTCTTAGTGCATTGAAGTGTTCTTTTAAAACTTCAAACTAAGGCTTATCCATGTAATAACCTAGTTCCTATGAAACATGATGATGCATCAAGGTTGTGTTGGCCTTCAAGGGCATGTATTCCATCATATAAAAGTCCTCATCCTCTTTGAACCCCTACTGTGACATTTCCCTGTAAGTAGGTTCATACTCTTCTTCTCATCTAGGTCTTTTTATTCTTTATTAGTGCTTCTGCTAGTGCCTCCTCCTCCTCCTCCTCCTCCTCCTCCTTCTTCTTCTTTGGTGTTAGACTCATCATCATGTTCTCCTTCTCACAAGGGTTCTTTTGTGGACTTCCTCCTTATTAGGTTCCTTCTCTTGTCTTGGCCTTTTGGCATGAGCCTCCTCAGTGCTATCCTTTCTCTCCTCTTTCCCCAATGGGGTCTCAACCTCCTTATTTATTTATTTTTCAAAGGTGCTAACATTTCCTTCTTTGTCTTCAGGTGCACCTTCAAAGCTAGGGCATGCCTGATATGTAGATTATTTTTCTATTTTGGTGGGGGTTCTAGGCACCTTTATTGGTACTTTTTCCTATCTAGGTTCTGCACTAGTGATAACCTTCTTATTTTGTCTTTCTTTCACCATCTTGGCCCTTTCTACCTAGGCCACTTTTTCCTCTTTTCCCCTCCTCCTGGCCTTCTCTTCCTTGGCCTTTCTCTTTGTTTCCTCTTTCTTGGTTTTTTCCTTTTTAGCCTTCCTTTATGTGGTTCATGCTTCACATTTATTTTCTCTTGATTCTATGTCCTTGGCTTCTATTTGGTTGATTTCAACATGGGATATGCCCTTGGCTCTCATGGCCTCTCACTTGTGGTGCAACATTAGCACTGCATTGATGTGATCTTGGGGTAGGCCCATGTCCTTCCATTTGTGCTTTATATCTTCCTCAGTAGATGAACTTGAGGGTCTATTTCTTCATGTGCTTATACCTCTCTAGGCCCTTCACCTAATTTTTCTCCCTTCCTCACTTCTACTTTCTTTACTTTCATCTCTTACACCTTGTGCTCCTCCACTTATTTCCTTCATTCCTCAACCTAAACCATCTTGATCACTTCCTTGGACATCCCTACCCTTGTCATTTATTCTCTCTATTCCTCTAGCTTCTGCACCCTCTACATCTCAACTTCACTGAAGCCAAGTTTCTTCCATGTTGGTCTCTTTTTTTCTAACTCAATCTGGGGGGATAGAGAGGGGGTATATTTGCTAGATGAGGATTCATCTTCTTTGAGCATGATGTATACATCCCTACCTATTGATTTTTTCTCCAATTCCACTTCCTTAGATAAGACTATACTAGGTGTGATAGGAGGAGCCTTCCCCTTCTTCTTTTCCCTTATGCTAAGGGAAGCCTTTGGCATAAATTACACACACTTATATGCAGAGGTCAAAGGAAAGGCTTCATATTTTGAGGCAATGTTTAACCTTATTCACTCCTCTATTTTCTCTAAAGCCTCCCCCCTCTTCTTCTTTGGAAACTTATTCTGCTTAGTTGGGCATTGGTGTCCATTCATCCCTGATTTGAATTGGGAGATCTTCACTCTACCTGGTGATCTAATTGATGCTAGAGTCCTTCTTTCATAGATTCATCTCATATTATAATGTATGATGTATCCTAGGATGGTGACCTATTCGATGGGATCAATGTTTGGGTGATTTGACAAATCTTCTTCATCTTCAGTGGCCTTTCCATCAACATGAGTGAATTGGCACCTCAACCTGCACCTCTCTACATCTAGTTACTTCACTAGAATGTCTATATATTGTGAGTTAGGGATACAGTATAACACATCCCTAAAATTCCTTACCAAGAAGTCAAAAGGGAGCTTCAACCAACCTGATCTAGTCCCATCTTGTAGCACCAAGTGCACTACATAATAATGCTACATTATGGTAAAAGTTGCCATTTTGAATATACTCTAGGGAAGCCCCTGAGGAATGCACCACTCCATTCCAAAGGCTTCTATGTATTTCTCACACCATTTCATCATGCACATCTCGTATTTGGCACTAAAGGAGGTGGGACAAGTGAATTCTCAGTATTTTTATGTTGGGGACTCATTATGTTCTAGGAAAACCCAAAGATTATCCTCATTCCCATTTAGAATCCTAATTTCCTCCATGATAATTAAAATAAAGATGGATCCCCACCTAAAGGTCCCCTTGGTGCTATGACACTCTAGCATATTTTTCACCAACTCTTTGATGATGAACTTCATGATGTTGAACTATATGCCCTACATCATCATGTGATAGGTGATATAGGGTACACTTATGATACACTGGTCCATCAACTGTCTAGGCATAATTTGGAACTTACAAGGTATACTACCACCCTTATGCTGAGGTCCTTACACTTATTGATGGGGATTATGAAACCCCCATTGAAGTACTTAAGGTGATTTTAAATGCACTCTACCTCTTCATTATCATCCATAATTTGATGGATGTCCTTACTGACATTCAAGAGCCGAATTATCCTCTTAATCAGCTACACTAAAATCTTCATACGCCTACTTGAAAAGTATATGTGATCCTCATGGATGTTCGAGAGTAAGAACTACACAAGTTATTATGGCTTACCGAACCAAGGTAACTCATAGAGTTGAATTATGCCATAAGATTTCAACTTATCTCAAATTGAGACATCAAATAGGGCATCACATTCTAGTGTCTTTCACCCTATGTCCACCATCCAATATTGCACCAAGTCTTGTGAGTGAATCAATGTATTATGGATATACTCATTGAGTTGACAATTGTGTATAAATGAGAACCAATTTCCCCCCACCATAACCTTTGAGGGGAATTTCATGAACAAGTATGGCAACTTTATTATCACCTTAGTTTCTACCTCTACAATTCTAACTGCTTCGACTGACTACACCTTGGTTTTGGCAGCCATCATCTCTTCTATAATCTTAACTTGCTTGGGTTATTGTTATGCCTATATGGAGCTCACTATTTTTACTTCTTCACCATCCTAAATCTATTTGTGTTGAACTTTGGTAAGTATGGCTTATCAAAGCCTCAAATAGTGGTCAACGCTTTTGTAGTCATGAGATCTATGACTGTACCTTTGGCTCCCAAGTTTCACTAGCCATTAATGGCAACTTAGGCAACAAATTTCTAGCTCTTACTGTATGTTTCCTAAAATAATTTCTCTCAACCCCCCTCTAAACCAATGTCAATGTAAATGCAATTCTCTTGTTATTCAATCATTCACATTTGGTGCTTTGGGGTGTTTAAATTCTCACTCGATATAGGGCTTGTAATTTAATCTCTCTAGTTTACATACTTAGTCTCAATTTAGCTTAAGGTGTGTAACTTAAGATTTTAACTTTGATACCATTTTATACTCTTCTCTGTTAACTACCATTTTTAATGTAGGATTTATGGTGTAGGTGCCTTGATTTATTGGAAAACATCAAAATATAAAAAATATTTGAGAATCCCTTGTCCTCAATACATTAATTTTGTATCTTTGTGCCACCACCACCACCTCATTGAATGCTCCTAATAGATTTTTTGATGAAGTGATGTGTGGTTCAAATACTCACATTTTGCTCATTTCTAGGTAGATGCCAGCTATCTTAGATGATTTCCCTTTGTGCTTATTCATTTGGTGGAACCTTCACCTTCTTTGTGGCAACGTAGGAATATCACCTCACATGCATGTGATTCAAACTCCTTAATTACATTTTTTATTCTAGCTACACTTCCATTTGAAGCATGCTTCTCTATCTTGGTTAATTTATGGTGTGTCATCTTGCCTTGGCCTATCTTACCCCAAACAAATTCCTTGCACTGGTCCTCTGAGGCTTTATCATCTATTCCTTATTGTCTTGCACATGATGAGATTGTGCGTCTTCACTTTCTCTCTTGTGCACAACTAAGTTTGTGCATCTTTACTATTTTCCTTTAAATCTCTAGTGTAGGATCAAAAGATGCACTACTTTAGAACTATGGCACAAAGTTTACCTTTTCACTTATACATTGATAGTTTGTTCTCAATTCTTTCAAGTCTAGAAACTTATTTGCACCCAAAAACTTAGGTGTCTAGCCCTAGGTGCTTAAAAGAAAATGGGCTTGACTCACTTGACTGGTATTATGCATGGAAATGCCAACGTAGGTCATTCTTGGGATTTTAAGATCCCTATAATTTTTACCATGCACACATGGATCTTATGCATCTTCTACTTACGTCTGGTAAGTCTCATGTGCCCATGACCTAGGCGTCTGGCCTCATGTGTTGAGATGGTGCAAGTGCTTGACTCACCTAGTTTGAATTATATGTGAGGGGCTGATGAATTCATTGGAGATGGATTAGATTCATACACCTATAACCTAGGTGTCAATGCTTCATGTGCTAAAAAATTACAAGTGCTTGATTCACTTAACTATAATTATGTGTGAAGTTTTAGTAGATAAGTTCTTGAAACCACCTTGTGCTGCTTACTGCCTCTTTACACTATACAAAGAATAAGAACAAAATTAAAGAGAAAAATTTAGCTTGTGCCAAACTATCTTCTAGTTATCTCAATTCTAACCAACTAGTAACCAAGAAGTTGGTGTCCTTATGGTGCAAGTGTCATCCTATTACTGATATAGCTTTAATTGATTTCTATTGGAATGCCTAGGGAGCATTTTGCTGAATAACATGCATAATTTTCATGCACCTATCTCTAATATGTGGTAGATGATGTAGGGGTCCATCCACTATATTTGCAATTTACCTGGGTGCTTAAAGTAATTGGAATCATAGAGCAACACCAATGTTCCTTCAATCAGCTCTTTATTCTTGATATGCTTATCATGCCAATGCTTCTAGTGTTCCTTCTCAATATGTTGCCTCCATCTTACCTAGGCACACTTTTCATCCCAAGTGCTCTAAGTATTTCAACCTCATGATCAAAGATTTTGCGTCATCTAAGCAAACAATCTATGTAATACATAAGGATGGCACCATGAATTCTATGGGTAGGACTACTTCAGTGCCAAACACCAATTGAAATGGTATAACCTTAGGTGCTTATATGTCATGTGATATGCCCATAGTACCAATAAAATGTGATCATCTTAATCCTTGTAACCAACATTGTATATCTTTATTAGGCAAATTCCTAAGATCTTGTTGAATACTTTAGCTATGTCATTTGCCTATGGATAATACAGGGAGGTTTTGTGGTGTGCCACCATATATTCCATTAAAAGTATGCACATTGTCTCATTAATGAAATGAGTTCTCCTGTCACTAGTCAAACTTAATGGGTACCCTTACTATATTATGATGTTCTACCATATAAATAATGTGGCTATCATAATTGTGTAGTCTTTTATCAATGTGACCTTGGCCCAGTTTGTGAAATAGTTAGTCACCACCAAAATATAGATTGCACCTATATGTTGTGATATGGGAGTTATTGGCCTAATGAAGTCAATGGCCCATTTATTGAATGGTGCCTAGGAAATAATGGGGATGAGAGGTATCTCATCTTAGTGGTTGGGCTTGTTAGTGCAATAACATATATCACATGCCTTGGCATACTCCTTTGCATCTTGGAATAGGTTTGGCCACTATAAGCCTGATTGCAACACCTTGTGTGCCATTGCATCTCCAACATAATGGCCTCTTATGATTCCCTCATGTTCTTCCAGTAAGATGGAGTCCTTTTCATGTTCCAAAACACATTGACATAAGACTTCATCTCTACTTAGTTTTTATAGATCCCCCTCAATGAGCTAGAAAGGGGCAACATGACCTGCAAGTTTCTTCTTCTCCTTAGTTGACATGATCTAGGGTGTAAAACTAGATGCTAGGAAAGTAGTAATCTCTACCAAATATTTAGGGATGTGTTGGACTCTATATAGTTGTGTATCTATCATGTTATCCTCAATCATCACTATTGCATCACCAGAATTAATGTAGGACAAATGTTTTAGCCCTAAGTTCTACTTTCTAGGTTTAACAATAATGGAGAATTAAAATTCATAGAATAGAATGATCCATTTTCATATGAACTTATGTAAAATAGGCTTTTTCATGAGGTACTTCAATGCCTCATGATCAATGAAAAAGATGAATGGGGTCGCTAATAGATATTGCCTAAATTTTTGTAAGGTGTAGACCATTTCCAACATCTCATACTTGGTAGTGGTGTAATTTTGTTCTGCTTGTGTCAACTTCTAGTTTGCGAAGGAGATGGGGTGGTCCATCTTTCCCTCACCTTGTTTCACCAATATGACATCAATTATAGATCTTGAAGCATCAACATGGATGCAGAAAATAGTATTCCAATCATGAAAACTATATAATTAGGGCACTAGCTAACTTCAACTTCAATGTTTCAAAAGCCTCCTCTTACACCTCACCCATATATAATGGACCATCCTTACACAAGAGCTCCTCTAAAGGAATGAAAATATTTGAATAGCTCTAAATGAACTTCTTATAGCAGCCAAAATTTCCTATAAAGGCATAAACATATTTCTACATTAAAGGAGTTTGAAGCTAAATTATGATGGCTATCTTTGTAAGATCTACAAGAAAACCATACTTGCAGATGATGTGCCTAAGCAATGTTACAAAAGGGATTATGAAGATGAAATTATTCAGGTTTAATGCTATATGGAGTTTCTTTCACCTCTTAAAGATGAGGCACATATTATTATAGTGGTCTTTTATAAGGCCATACATAGTCCAATCATCAAGATAAACTTGGAGGAACTTATGGATAAAGTCTTTGAACGTAGTGATCACCACTGTAGAGAATATGACTGGTGCATTATTAAGTCCAAAAGGCATCATGTTGTAAGCAAAACAATACCACTCAATCACAAAGGTTATTTTGGGATTATCCTCCTCCTTGATTTGCATTTGATGGTATCCTAAAAAATTATCAGTGAAAGTATAGATCTCACAACCTACAACTCCATCTAAAACCTCATCGATAAATGGGTTCAGGAATGGGTCATTGATGTAAGTGGAATTAAAAATACTATAGTTGATGTAGATCTATATGTGTGCATATTTATTGATGCCAATGACCATCAAGCTCACCCATTCAAATTATTGTATAGGGTAGATGATGCTGACAACCAGTATTTCATCATTCTCCATTTTCACCTTTATGTAGAGATTAGGATTCATTTGATATAGACACTTCTTGACTGGATTCATGCCATCCACCAACTTGATGCTCATTTTTCCAAGGGAAGGGTTAGTGCCATTCATGTCCTGATAACTATGAGGGAATAAGTCCTAAAATTCCTTTAGGAGGTCTACAATTCACACCATCTCTGTCTCAGACTAATAAACACCTATAGTGGAAATATTTAGCTCAACCTTTGCACTGATGTTTAGTTTAGTGTCTTGATTGGCATATAGTAAGGTTCATTCCTCTCTTGATGAGAGTATTCAACTTGCCTTGTCCCCTTAGTTTTTTTAATTCAAAGATGTGTCAGATTTTCTTCATTTGGGGTGTTGTCATCCATAAGGTGCACAAGTTTTTGTCTACCTATTAGAGCCTTCTAATTACACTCTTCCAAGGTCTCATCATCTTCCTCATTGGAGTCACTATTGAGCACCTACTCTTCAAATAATTTCAAGAGCACTAGTCCTTTTTCCCTAAAAATTTCCCTAAGGTGCTCTTTTAGGATGGCCATGTCCTCAAATACTACCCTACGAATGACTTGTAGTGGCTCTAGTAGTTCAAGTTTTGTGAAGAAAAGGAGAAATTTTTCATGAACCTCTCATTGGGTATCTCCTATTTTCATATCTTACGATGCATCTCATTTACAATGAACCATGCTCGCACCTATGTTTTCAAATTCTTATAAAAGGGATGCACCCATAGGCTTCTTGATGCATTCTCACCATAGATAGTCCATGTTTCTTCACACAAACACACATGCATGATTAGGTTAGAATCACCCGAGTAAACAAGTATGTCCAAGTCCTCATTACTCTTTCCAAACTAAGTGCATATTTTTGCCTTCCATGTTGGCAAGCTGGGTCTTTACACTACCCTCCAATGATCAGTAGTGTTATTTAAGGTATGCACTATTACACCTTTTGATCTATCTCATTAGGGTTGCATGATTCAATGTCATAGACATATCTCTCTATGGGATATCTCCCTTCATACTTTGGGAGCATTGAAAGCTTCCATTTACTTAGCTAGAACACCCTTTTCTTTACCTTTTTGGCATGGGGAACCCATTTCTTTTGAGTGCACTCAATCCTAACCAATTTTATTCTAACTAGCCTTGGCTCAACTTCTTGTAATAGGTAGCATCTTCAACTAGTAAATTCATAAGCCTCTTCAACCCATTAGTCATAGGCTATGTCAGTCATATCAAAGGTTGATTATCCATCTTGCCATTTAAGCACTCCTTGGTCATTGGGGTTAAGATTCTTAGTGCCCTGCACTGTGATGTTATAAATTTAGTTAATATCATCTCTAAGATCAAAACTTTCTACATATGGGGGCCCTTGATCACTTGATAGGGGATGACCACCCTTTCTCTACCATTTTCAAGTCATATAACACTTTTTAAAGTGCATGTCTACATTATTATCATAACACCATGGTCTAACCAAAAGTATTTGATAGTTATCCTACTCTACCAACTTGATGACATCAAAGTTGGCTCAGAATTTGTTGCCCATGATATCTACAATGATGCCTTCAAGATCCTGATAGGTTGCACTTATGTTTTGTGGGCCATGAACAACATATGAGGGGAGTGACTTAAGGATGGCCATCCCATCTTCTCCCAGGCAATTTTGGTCAAAATGTTAACCTCACTGCCTATTTCTACAAGTACTTCATAAATCAACCATCCATTTATGGTGGCATCTATCAATAACTCTTGTTCATACTCTACATTTTGAGTATGCCTTACTTCACATGCCCACTCCATATGTAGTTAAACAACTTCAATAATTTGAGGTACAACCTCTTCTTATGGTTTCTTCTCTGTATGATTTAATAGAAAATATTTTAGTAGGGGTAATATCCCTTTAGTTTTAAGGAAGGAAAATATCTTAGTTAACTCCTATACTTTGGCCTCCTAGTTATCTTGTCTTCTACGTAAAGTAGTGGCTTATGCCTCTAGATCTCTGGCTAGCTGGATCTCACACTAAAAATTCTATATCATGATCATGGATTGTTGAAAAACATCCTTATACCATGCAAGGTCAAGATAAGGCACATATTTTGGCTCAGGTCATGCTATGCACTCAGTGTCATTGTATTTGCCATATTTCAAGCATAGTTATTGGGTGAACATAGTAGGCAGTTGAGTGGTGAACCCACTCCTAGTTGTGGCTTATACCTTAGGTGGCTCCTTGCAAGTCTGTTATGTCTTGGGATCCCACTTTTCCTCCCTTAATCCATGCCTAACCATTATGTCACCCTTATCTATGCTAGGCCAACCTTGAGTCAGCTTTTGTATAAGTTTGGGTAATCTTTGACTACATGTGATCTAGACAATACCCACACATTGGGTGTATGGGGCAATCTCATTGATAATGATCAATTTACCTACACTTGTAACATGATCATGGTGAGAATATTATTCCACTATGTCCTTGACTACATGCACCTCATTGATTCTCATATCCCATATTTTTTTGGCCATTACCTTCATTTCCTTGACCCACGTGATCATCAAAGATTGTTATTGCCTACCATGCACCTCTTTCCATGTTTTGGTACATCTCATCGATGATTCAATAGTCTACTATGGAATATGTATAGGCATCACACATCTTATAGTAAATGGTAGTGTTCACTTGAATAACATGCTATAATAGAGGATAGTTATAAGAGTCATACAACCCATGATAAACTTCACAAATAAGTAGGGTGCAAACATTTATTTCTAGTCAATTATTCTTGTTATGCCCCTCCATCTCATAGTTGGTGCACCACAACCCACTATGAGTGTCATACATAGAACCAACATTCAACTTCTATAGTTAGGAAGCTATTGACGTGATCTACACCTCCATAAATGGGTTGATCCTAGTATCAATGCTGCCTACTTCCTTAGCCTAGAGCATAACCTCAAGAATTTTTTGGGGGTCCATAGAGGTCTTCATGGATAATGCCCTTCTGTAAGGTACCAACATGCCCCCAATAAACCATTGCATGTGTTGGAAAGGGTGTAAGTCATACAAAAGCTTAGAGAGAAGTGTTTTAAATTGAGCATCATATAAGTGCATGATCTTAGATAGCCCTTGGGTGATTTACTTGAGCACCATGATGCTTTGTTGCTTAAACTTAGGGATATACAACTCTTTTAAGATGTCCTCCTTTAGCACATCATAATCAACCATGGCCTGGTTCAGATCAAATTTTTGAAACCATGTATAGGCATGGTCTAAAAGGTTGGTGGTGAATTGAGTCATCTTGCGCTCAGACTGAGTGATGACATGAACATGCCATTAAAGCTCACACTTAATTACATGATCCAAAACATTTTATACAATGTGATACTCAGGCAAGTGCATTACCATCTCATAATAAATATACTGAAGGGGTGGTGCCAAGTTCTGAAGCACTTTCCCCCTAGCATCTATGTTAGAGGTGGCCCTCCAGTGATTCTAATTATAGGGTTAAGCATTGACCCCATCATTGTAGGTTGTGCCTTTGAACTTGATGGCATAGTACCACTCACTTGTGGAGTTGGGCCACTTCCTATGAGCTATTTCCTAGTTAGTGTAGATGATATCCTCTACATGGGAATACTTATGCCTATGTTAAAGATTCTTAGGTTGGTAATTTTTGGGTTCACTATATATTTACTCAATTCCTCATAATGAATCACTTGTTCAATCAAAAAATCTTGATCTAAATCTTGAATCTTATCAATGTTAACTTCCATGATAGGGTTAGTTACCATTTTTCTATCTTTTGATGTCAAATTTAGTGCATGAGTTTGTGCTTCAAGTTCAAAGGGGGTAGGTGATTCTTATGTATCCTCAATCATAACATCTTGTAGGAACCTAATACATCCTACACCCAATTACTGAGCCTGGTCTTTTGATTCTTCTTATCTCTCTTCATGTTGCTTGAAACATGGCACAACTTTGATACCAATGGGGCTTAGTCATGGGTGAGATGGGATTAAGCAGTCTATCAACACTAGGATATTTGGGGAAGGTTTAATAAGTACAATCCTCTTCAAGGGCACAAGTCCTATGGATTAAGTTCATATTTGGCTAGATAGAGTTATAAATGGTGCAAGATATAAGGATAGTGAGTTAGGGTCTTTCAAGCACCTAGTCAAGTCATAGTACTAGCTTATATTCAAGTGCTCACTCTTCAGATTAGCAGTCTAGGCATGAGTCTTAGGGCCTCAATGCATGATAATTTCAACACTTAGTCTATTTTATAGGTATGATAAAGTCACTATATGGCATGGTGATTCCATTAGTGGCTTAGGATAAACCTTTATAGCCCAACACACTCAAATCATGCAACTATAACATCATTCATATACAGCTAAAGTCACAACATACAATAGTTCTAACTATATGAAGAAAATCAACACTTCATTATTCTAATAACATTATTCATTGATTTAAAATTTCAACATATAAAGTTTAGGACATGAAAATAGAACATATGCTCATCTTTGACACTACTCATACTTAACAGCTCATAGGTGAGCTTGGGCTATACATTCAAAATGCCTAACCTATTTCATGTAGATTATCAAATACTAATGTTAGATCTTGATTTTAGTAGAGCTTAACCAATATTAAACACATCTCCCCTCTATTCAGGTTCAATCCTCTTTTTATAGGTAAAGGGGCATCTTCTTGCCAAATCAAATGGGTGCATTCCAAGTATAGTGCTATCACTGGGAGTCACTATCTCACCATCTCTACTATGCTATCTAGGTTGGATGAGTGCACACCAAATGGTTAGTTGTCACTAGGGGTAAATATCTCATTAAATCTACTACTCTGACACTTGTTCTCTCTAGTTACCATGTGTAAGTACCTACAGGGATGTCCTTTGAAACATAGTGCCAAGCAACTGCCTACTAGCTAGCATGGGATCCTCAGGGATTCCTCCAACTGGTGATAAAAGGTTCAAAAGGGAGTAATCACTCCACGTGATTGCCTCACACTAAGATATGTTGATTTGGCATGGTCCACATAGTTGGCATAAAATGGGGCCCAACAACACTCTTATAACCATATAAGTAATGAAGTTGAGGACTCAGGTAAATGTGTAAATTATATCTTTGGTGAATTGTATAAGACAAGTTGATTAGGTTATTGTGAAACTATGTTAGCCATGGCGGTTGTTATTTTATATGCTCATGATTTTTGGCCTTATAATTTATTTTTATTGTTAATTTAGTACTATATGTAGATGTAGTTAGTGTGTTTGCTACATACTTGAGCTTATTCAATGACATAAGCTTTAATTCATGATCCCGTAAAACATGGCATAAGTCATCAAAAGATTTGAACTTCTTAAACATAATAGACTCATGTAATAGAGCAAGCAAAGTTTACTTGAATATGTCTTGTAACTCCTTATCTATTGGTTATTTTAGCTAGCATTGTCTTATATCTCAAGACATATTCATTGGTTCTTTGTTTGATTTTGGCAATTTGGGCATAATAAACTTTTTTGAAAATACTAATGGAAAAGTGTGCTAAAATTTGGTCTATAAGAGGTTTGAATGATTTCATGGATTAGAGAGGTAAGTCGTATAACCACCTAAAAGCATATTCCTTGAGGATTTTTGGAAATAATTTGGTCAAATGTTTATCATTGGAGGCATAGTCAAGGCATGCAACATAAAATGTTAGAACATGTTGTTCATGATCACTCTTGCCATCGTAAAATGTGAACTTAGGTGCAACAAATCTAGTTGGAAAAGGGTGGGAATAGATATCAAGTACAAGAAGGTTATGCAACACATCTTATGAATCTATAGTATGAGGGGATTTTAAATCTTTTTTTTCAATGTTTATAACCTTGTCCCCCAAGGTATTTATAACTTGAAGGAGTGTTTGGAAGATAGACATAGTGGGATTTATAATAGTAATTTGAGTAGTCAACAAAGGGGATGAGAATGTGTTTTAAGTAGTAATAGGCATTGAAAATAATTATTGTGTTGAAATAATGGGTAATTCCATGATAGATGTAAAAATAATAGTTTTAAGAAATAAAGGTTCAAACACATAACCCATGCCCCCACTAAATGTATTAGGTTGTAATGTGTTCAAGAGGAGGGATGTTTCCACTATAGTTTGGAACTTATTACTTCGAGTATAGTTTGTAATATCTCATCAATATATTATAGGTTTTATCTAATACGATCATGAAATAATGTAATTGATATTACTTGATCATAGTCTATTTTCTTGTTTTAATTTGTTTCATGGTTTTCAGTATTAGAAACTTATTCTATGATAACCCTATCAGTATGTTTTTCATTGTCAACATGGGTATCATCATGATCTAAAGTATGAGATCTCTCATTGGGTTAAGACATATTAGATAGTTGGAGGTGAAGTCAATGTGCTCAATAGGCACACCTCTTAATCTAGGACTAATCCTAGGTTGCATGAAAAATAATGAAAATAGGAAATGAAAAATTACATCAATCTAAAACCCTAACTAGTTTAAAACCTTAATAATTAGCGAAAAATGTATTCAAATGAACTGGGTTCACCAAATGTTTAATCATAAAATAAATAAGGAGGCTATCATACCTTGGTAGTATAATAGGGTTAAAAATATAGAAATGACAATGCACAAGGGTGATAATTAGATCTATGATAGGATAATTGAGGGCTAAACTCAAATATAAGCATACACTAAATTTATTATGCTGAGTATAGGATGAATATATAAAGTAAAAATAATATATGCATGGAAATGTCAATGAATTAATGTACTTAGCTAGGTATGATTCTAAAATAGTGTTGGATCTGGGTTAGGTAGAAAATAGTCTAGAAGGAGATTTTAGGATAGTCATCAGATTCTAGATCTAACACTTCTGCCATTCTGAACACTAACATCATCCTGGGACAATTACATTGACAACTACTAATCAAGTTTGATGCAAGTGTTTTATATGGAATACATAATGGAAAAAGATGTGACCAATTGGATGCTTTTTGGATTTGACTTATCCTTCAATTTGGTGCATTTAGATATGGGTCATGGACTATTGATCTTCATGAATTTACAAAACCTTATTTCTTCATATTTATAATGACCTTGAGAAAAAATGGGTTAGTGGGCATATGCTGACAAGATGACCCCAAAGACCCCACTTGTTCAAAACTTGTAGAAATGGAAGATAAGTACATTTTAAGCATTCTGGATAAGATAGATGGTCTAGGTCATCAACATAAGATTAGTTGGACTAAGAGATATAGGCTAAGGGTCATAATATAGAGCAAATGTGAGACATGCAAGAGTAGAAAAGGTATAAAAATGAGAGGAAAAACTAAGTTCTAATTTTTCCAAGTGTACAAGATTGAGGTTTTATATAATCTATGAATATCATCTACATTTCCCCCTTTTAATCTAATAATAAAATTTCTAGTTTAAAGGAAAAGAATGCGTACTTGGGTTTGTATAAGACATCTTATCTTTGCATGTGCCCAAATTAAGTGCTTTGGTTGTGACTAACCTACAACCAAGAGAATGTTACTATAGATGATATTTTGTGATTATGTACCACCTTTTTCCTGTACATTTGGCAAACTTAGACCCTAGTTGTTCTTCTTAGTTATACACATGCCTTACTTCTAAAAGTCTTGCATCTGATCTCTCTTGTGCCCCTTATCCTATCTTTTAGTCCCACAAACCTTATATTGATGACACAAACATCCAATCTTTCCCATAATTCTTGAAATTTACTTATCTTATACCTATGCAAGTTTTAACCCTGTGTTTGTTCTCCTTATTCCTGGACACTAATGTTTGGGTCAGATAATAGCATGGACATTACTATCCTATCCTGATGTAAGTGTGTGGTGCCCTTAAGTCACCCAATAATTAAATGAAATGTATTACAATGGTTGGTTTAAGTGGTTTAATGTGAGTTATCTCCTGATTGGATTGGTATAAATATAATATCAAATCTCATTTATTCCTCACCTAATAATCAGACCAAAAGAGCACTCAAGAAGCACTCAAGTTACCAAAAGCTTTTCCTATTCTACCCTATTCTACTATCAATCAAAGGAACAACCTAGATATAGGTCTAAAGTAATAAAGGAAAATTCAAAAGGTCTTATTTTCCAAGTTACAAGTTAGGTCATTGTTGTTCTTGCTTTACACACATTTCATGATTCACACACAAGAAAACTTATAGGGGAGAACTACATGAGTTTGAGACACTCTTTTAGAGAATTATATATGAGGTAAGCACCTTTTAATAGGGGGTCATTATGGGTCATCTTGACATCATGTGCCTACTAACCTATTTTTCCCCAAGGTCACATTGAAGATGGAAAGCTAGGGTTTTGCCATTTGACTAGGAGCGATAGTCCATGACCCAGATTTGAATAGACTAGAGTGAATGTGAATCCAAAACCAAAATCATCTAGGTAGTCACATAATTTTTGAGTATATATTAAGTATAGGATACTAACACAAAACTCAAACACTAGTGTCAATGTAACTGTCTTAGGTTGATGCAACTATCTAGAGAGCTAGAGGCACTAGATCTAAAATATGACGATTGATCTATAACTATCTTCATGCTTGTTTCCTACCTATAATAGATATAACACTATATTATAATCATAAATAAATAATTAATCTCTTTCATTTCATTTATATATCAAACATAGTTGTACTTTTTATTAATATCCTATCTCAACATAATAAATTCATCATATGGTACATCTGAGTTTAACACATTAATTGGACTATTGTAAATCTGATATTCACCTTTGTGCCCTATTATTTATATATAAATATCCCTATTTACCTAGGTATGATATCCTATTATCCAAATTAGGGTTAAACATTTGGTGAAACTAATCTTTGAACATTAATCCCTAGGGTAACTAGGAATTTCTAATTTTTTTTCTTATTGTTGATCCCTAATTGATAGATCTTATAATCATGTTTTCCTTAGACACATATGTAAATTATTTCATGGTCTGAATTTTTATAATTTATATGGTTTTCTACATTACTTGTCTTGTCAAAAATGTCAAGTACATATGTGCACATAATGAGAGAGTGTTAAAATGAAAACATGTGATATCTCTCCATAGGTCCTATTGAAATGCTATTGAGATAGTATATATATGCCAACATGAATGATCTCAACCATTGGTTATAACTAATCATTATTCAAGTGATAGTTATCATCCCTGACCCATTATTCTTCTATGACTTATATTGGATTCTACAATCCATGTTGTTACTACTCGAAGAGGTAAGGTTGCTCAACCTACACCACCACCTATTAATATACATAAGGTGCATCCTAATCCTAAACTTGTGATAAAATATAAGGGTTATGACCTTGTTAACCTATTCAAAAATACAAATTTTAAAATTTCAATACTTGAGCTCCTAAAAAAATCTAATGTTTACAAGGACATCTTATATGAGACATTGCATGAATCTCAAGTTTTAAATGATATTGACCCTACTTATTTCATAGATATCATGAAAGCTATCAAAAATAATGCCAAAATTATCACCTTTAGCCCAAATGACTTACCATCCAAATATACTATTGATCAAGAGTTACCTTTGTTCATACAAGTGACAATGCAAAATAAAGGCATCAAAAGGTGATCATTGATAATGGGCTGGGCCTAAACATTTGTAGTATCAATTTATTAACCACCATGGGCATTAGAAATGATATGATTCAAAATTTTCTTATGCATATCCAAGGGTTATATAATTCACATAGTCCTCTTATTTTTCAAATTACATTAGATGTGACATTAGGACCAAAAAATATTTCAACTAATTTTAATGTAATGTCTTAATAATTGCATTATAATGTGCTTTTGGGTAGACCTTGGATACATTAAATGGAAGTTATTCCATATACACTTCACATATGTGTACAATTCATACATTATAAGACTTTATTAACAATGCCTATCGATGATGAACCTTTAAATTTTTTCAAAATGATATAATCTAAAATTGAAGGCATTCCTATAGGAGTACCACCTAAATAATGCATTCCTATTGAGCACATACACACTTATGAAATAGGTGAGTCAAGTAAAATTTCTCATCCATATAAAGATTCAAATAAGGTACCACATATTGATATACACACAAATGCACATCAATATCAATAACCATTACCAGAGAAACCATTAAAACCACAAGAGCCTCCTTCATTTGAGCTTCATTTATTGGTTGATACTGAGAAAAATGTTGGGCATGTTTCTAATTATTATGATAGTGATGATGATACCACTCATTTTATGATAGATGAAAAAATACATGAACTAAAATTTTATCCACTTGATCACATTTTGCATAACTTATTTGAACCCATATATCTTGGTACATATAAAATCAATCCACTTGTAAAAGAAATAACACTAAATCCAAATGAGTATGTAAATGCTATTACTCAATTTATCCCTCTTGGTTAAAAACATTGAGCTAACATTATAAAGGTTAAATTAAAATATACCATGTGAATAATTTTGAGTATTTTCTAACAACTTCACAACCTACCAAAAGTCCAAATCCTTCAAATCTTTCAAATGAGAGCTATCTTTCAAAGCAACCAAAGCATGAAGAGTTGACTATTAATGTTAATATTGATGGGGATATTTCCACCATATCCTATTTGATATGAATAAGTGGGATGCAACTTGTGTAACTATATTATTTAAAAACTTGGGACATACTAAAAATGAACTCATATACTCTCAATAGATGTTAGAATTCCACAGATATATTTAGTTACCTATTGCTTATGGTCCTAAAGTAATTCAAACATGGGTTTCAGTTATGCCTAATACCTCTCCATATGCATTTACACTTGGAACCATTTGGCTATACCAAATGGAATAAAAAATTGACCAAAATAAATAAAGACTTTCTTTTCCTCATGAAGGAAAATTAATACATATATATAATGATAGCATTACATCTACTACACATGCAAAATGTGAGGGAAACATGTTATGTCCCTTTTCAACGTAGCTAATCATGATGAAAATAATGTAAAAGATCCAACTTGAGGTTGTAAGGTTTATCGTGGGGGATATATTTATGACCATACATTGGATGGCATCATAGAATGATATTTCCTCACCTTCAAAAATACCAAAAATAGAAAAAAAAAAAAAAAAACCAAAAAATATTCAAAAATAAAAAAACATTTTTTCCCACTTATATGTTCTATTTCCCCCTTGGAATATATGTATTAGTTCCATGTTGAGGACTATAATATCATTTGCTCATACATACACATATAAATTCATACAAAGATACATGATACACTTATGGGTGTTGGGATTTCCCTCTACCCACATCACTAAGACATTGGGGGCATCCATCTTCTATGATATTGATACACACAGGTTATATGATTAGATGATCACTCTACACTATCATGTTTGAGAAAACATATGTACTTACACATGCCTATTATCCACGATTATACATTACAAAAGGTACTAAATATGCTATGTACCTGGCATTTTGTGCTAATACATTTGATCCATATGATACTAAGACATGTTTATGTTGGTTGTTTATGCTTTTCCTTTACATATTTCCTTGAATGTTTTGCCTTGCTATTGTCTTACTTTTTCAAGCATTTGAATATGCTCCATTTTATGTGGTCCCTATGCCTATGATTTCCTTATTGGACATTTGACTATGTCATTACATTCTATTGACATTTGAGTATGTCATTCCTTTATTTTATGGACATTTGACTAAGTCATGTCCATTCGATTTTACGGCATTTGAACATGCCTCTTATTTGTGGTATATTTAACCCATTGACTTTTGACTTGATTTTGAGTGTTCTTGTGTGTGTGATTGTTTACTTGTTTAGCTTATATTGTTACTATCTAGACATTTCCATGATCTTTATCATCTATATTAGGCTTATATGTAATTACATTAGTTCTATGTGCTTTTATGTTACATATACTTAGACTTATTTACTTCTATATGTTACATGGTTACATTCACATATTTACAATTGTCTTACCATTCTAAGGTGAGATAAATATTGGGTACTATTTTTACCTCACCTTAAGGGGGGAATATTAGTGGGGAAATTATTTGGAACCATGTTCTTCACAATCACACAATACATGGTACTTACACCAGTTTATATATTCAATGGGGAAATGCCATGATGAAATGGATTCCATACATTCACAGTTTCAAATTCAGTGGGGGCATGCTTGGGAAGCATGTTTTCCACACTCATTTAATATGGTACTTATAATCCATAGATTCAATGAGGAACTGATTTATAGTGGGGGCATGTTTTGGAAACATGTTCTCCACATTGGTACTTGTATCACTTCTAGATTTCTCCATATATAGTGGGGGAATATTTTGGAATCATGTCCTCCATACTTACACAATTTTATGACTTGGAAAAAGAACACAATTATATGATTCTAATACACATTTGTGGTAGAGTTATATACATAGTACCATTTTTTCATAGTTTCAGTGTGAGACAAATTTAAGGTGCATATGTTATGCAACATGTGCTTAATAGTGTGAAATCCAAATCCAAATTAGATTTTAAAACAATATAGAGATATAATCTAATGCATTATTTGGTTCACCTTTTGGCATCATTGGGGTGATTAAATAACTTAACTTTAACAAGTTTTTAGTTTGGACTTAATCATACAAACTCACTAGGTTATGAGTATCATTGGGTTACACGGTTGAGGTAATCTCAATTGCTAGGTGATAACTCACTTTTACTCCAAATGTGGGGGCATGTGCCTTACTACCTCTCTCTCTACCTCCTTAGATATAATTAATTTAAATATTTATATATATTTATCCTAATCTTAGTTTCATAGCCTTGTAATGATATATATTTTATAAAAATAACTTATCAATAGGCAAGGCAATTACATTGCAAATAAGTGTACTCATAAACCTTGATATTTCAATTTAAATATATTTTAAGAAATTTTTACCTATATTATTATTTTCACTTGGATTTTCACCATTTGAGGAGATGCCTAATCTCTCCTCATTTAAGTGGCACAATGTAAACACCCCTAAGTTGTGGGTGAGCCTAAGGAAGAGGTGAATCTCTAGATAGGGATAGCTCCCTTGATGCACCACTTTGGATCACTACTACACCTAAAATTTATGGTGGGGGGGGGGAGGGAGAGATATAAATAAAAGAAAAAAATTCTAAAAGAGGTGATACACTAAATAACATGATGACTTCCAATCAACAACATGTTACACATGAGAACAAAGGACTAACAAACATACACTCTTTCAATCTGCATCTTCTCACATTAATGTTACATTATGAGGTTATGGATGAATATTAAAAGCTAGGACTAGAAAAGAGGCCTTGAATGGAACTAGTGAATAGAATAAATCAATAAATCCTTGACATTTCCTAAAAAACTTCACATGCCCTGCAAGAAGAAGCTTTTCAACTACAAATATGATAAAAGAATGAGACAACATTCTAAAGAATCCATAGTATTCAATAATCAAGATCCAAAATTAAATTAGAACACACTATGAATAGTCATGAAGAGGTAAAAAATCAGTATTATTATTGATCAAATGGTATGAAAATGAGCAGGGCTTTTCCATAATCAGGTGGATCATAATTTATAATGGCTAAAATGGCTATTTCTTATAGAATTTGAGAGAGAGAGAGAGGGAGAGAGAGAGGAGAAGAGAGAAGTCCAAGGGTCACAAGGAAAATTTTAAAGATGATAAAATAAGTTACTTATGAATGAGAAGAGGATTTAGGATGAACCATGCAAGGTTATGAAGCACAAGTGTCCATCTAAGTCATAAAACTCATGAAAAGTGACATGAAACTCCTCATTTTAATTCAAAAAATTGCCTTCATGATTTGAACCTATTTGAACGTCCCAAAACTAATTATGGAAAATTATTATGATTTTAATGAAGGGTAAGGGTTTAAAACATGCCTATCCATGTATTAGTTGTAGGCCTAGTCATCTCGAATCATCTGGAAAGGAGTTAGCATTGCCTACACTTTAAAAAACTCCTCTTTCATGTACCTTGCACACTTGTCCTAAAATTTGGATTTAATTGATAATTAAAATACATGGGAGAGAGTGGATGAAACCTATAAATACCTAAAAATAATTAGAATCATTAGATATACCTTAAAATCAACTCACTTGAAGTTTTCCACCCTTTTCACTAGCTTGGTCACTATGTCAGTTTTGACTGGTTGAGATGAAGTAACTAGTTGAGGCATTTATGATTTGTTTCAAGGAATTAAATTGACATGGGGAGTTATATTAAGTCTTAATATTTCTTTCCATGTGATTGGCATCTCTTATAGCCTCCTAGAACTTGTACAACACACAAAATAGTCAATAAAACCCTATTTGTACCATGTCTATATAGATTCTATACAACTAATTTTGATGGTAGAGAGATTGAATGGGTCCTATATAACATATAATCATAATTTTGGACAAAATATTTTAGTTTTGTGCATTATCTCTGTCATTTTCTCAAACTATTCTTTACAAGGGTTTAACAAGGGTTTTAAGTAGTTTTGACTCTTAAGGTTTGTTCATGAAGGTTTCACATTCAACCTAAATAAAAAAAAAACTAGATTAGATTATAGGACACCTAATAAATTATATAATCTTCTTATGTTCCCATGAAAATCACCAAGAGAGATATAAGTATTCAAACATGTCCTTTGAAGCCTAATTCCTCATTCCCATAGGCCTAAGTTTGTCCTTGAGTCAAAAATGGAATTCCTTATGTTTTGTCTACATACCAAGGGTTTTAAAAAATATTCCATGATCCAATAATTATCCCAAAATGGATTTGAAATCATATCCAAAGCTATAAATGTGAATGACTCTCCATTTGGCTTTAGGCTTAAGCATGCCAAATAGGCCTAAGTTGTCTTTGAAGCTCAAAATGTATTTTTGATGGTTCCCATATGTACCAATGGTTAATAAACCTATGATATGACTCTAAAAACATGATATAATTAGTTTTAAATCTCATTTATATTTAAAAGTGATAGTGATTTCTTGTTTAGATTCTAGGCCAAAACCCCACTCGTAGGCCTGACTACAACTCTTGATGGTTTGGTCCACTTGTTAGGTTTCATAATTATTAATAAGTAGTTTCATATTATTTTAGATGTGTTTCAACTTTTCAATCCTTATTTATATGTTTGACCAACCTCCAACTCACCATGCTTATTGCCATTCCTCAAAACCTGTCAGCTTGTGCATAAGGGGAGTGCCCTCTATCTGAGACAGAATAGAGGGCACTCCCCTACCTCATTAGATAATGGTGGATATTTTTTGAGATTACTCAATTCATAGAGGTGATATATATTTTTTTTATCTTTTGGTCAAGTCAATAGACCTCTCAACTCATCTAAAACCTAAAATAGACCCCTAGTAGAATGGACTATGTGTAGGATTCTCAAAGGACTATGTGAATCAACATTAGGAGTTTCTCTCTAATATATCTCCACATAATGAATGTGTAAAAATATGATCAATACAATTTTATAGGTTTTAAATATTCTTATAAACCTTTATCAACCATGTTTTCATCTTGGACTATGTTTTTACTCAGTTAGGCCTGAGTGTGCTACCTTGTCTATGTTTCCTGCCTTAGAGGGGACACTTGTAGGTTATCCTATATATATTAGTATTGAAAAAACATAAAAAATAATTTATTTCATCTCCCATGGTAATTTAACAATGAATATACTCATTTTCTTACCTTGAGCCTATGTAATACTACACCTAGATGTACTCTTTCATGCTTACTACTTGCAACAGTCAACACTTGGTTGTAAGTGCATATAAGGCATTATGTAGGCATATATCACATTGATAATGGATTATCAAGGTCATAATTTTACTTATTTAAGTGTTTATAGGTTAAATAATCAGTCCAACCTAATTATACCCTTCATATGCACTTGGAATTAACCCAACTGAATTCTCTCAGTCCTGTCTGTGAAACCCTTTTTTTAATTTATAACTTTAAGTGTAAATATATATTTAGGATTTGAAGATAAAAAATAAACCCTCCTTTAATCCCTCCATGGTCATATATAATCTTTTGGACTCATTTTTTCCTTAAGAGAAGCTCTCCAAGCTCTTGGGTGTCATGATTCATTCCACTATCTGTAACCCTACTGTAGGTGAGTATTTAGGCTATTTGTATAGACACATGTAGGTGTATTTGGGGCACAAAACATAGGGTACCATTTATTTCAAATAAATTTAGGTCATGGAATTTTCCTTAACCATTTAGAACTGTCCTACATCGTGGAATGATCTATTTTTCAACTTTGGGTGCTAGGTCACTTCAAAGGTAAAAACCTGTAGACATCAATGAAGGATTTTAGTGTCTTGGATGACAACTTTGAGGTTTCCAACTACCAAAATCCATCAACCCTATGCCCTAATTTTTTTCCAATATTTTATAGTATGTATGGGATAAAATATTTGTCCATTTAGATACATTATAAATCATATCAACCTTGTTATAGAATCTCAACCAAACATCAAGGATTTCTATTTTGCACCTTTTGGGATTTAATATTTGAACACTATCCCCTGACCTTGGAAGATGATCCACACTTGAATTTTCCAAAATAGCTTCACACATGAGTCTGAAATGATTATAAATAAATGTTGGGACTTCAATAAATGTTTATCATGCTCATATTTCTCTATCTAGACACCTTTAGCTTACTGTCAAGGACCACCTGTAGGTGACTATTTTCAAATGCAGGTAGACATGTAAGATAATAGGCAATGAGTATCACATTTAATATTAATGGTAATAGGTATATATAAATGATTTAAAATGAACTCTTCATACTCTTAATAACCTGAAACAAATGTCAACACATATTTTTCAATGTGAAATTCCCTATGAAGGCACCTATAGATGATGTTCAATGGCAGATTGAGAGCATATGTTGCACATGACTAAAACAATTATATTTTTACACAATTTTGAGAGTCCCATATACTCATTCCTATTTATAAATACATATTAAAAATTTGGATATCTTCACTACACCTCCATGATCACAATAGACAGTTTCATACACATGATTGTAATTATGACATCAAGTGAAAAATGAACAAAGAATTGACTGCATAGTGTTCATGACTAAAAATCATTGAATTTTTATTTAGAGATGGGATTGAAAGGATAAATGAGTAAATATTACATTGATAACATGATCAAGGACTTATCACAACCCTCTGAAACCATGACCAAGCATGAAGTTCCTAAAAATGGTGAAAATTTGCTTGTTGCATAGAAAAGTGTTTCCTCTTGCAACCTAAGCTACTTTGCTCATTAAAACATCATGAAACATGAAAAAAAGTGTGGAGACAATTTTATTATGGAGAAAACATCATCTAAAATCAAAATTAGTAGCTATATTGTACAGAATCATCCAAACAACAACAAAACCTGTGGGGTGCATAAATTAACAAGCAAATTGGAAAGGTCAACTTCTTAGGGATAGTTCATAAAGCTCAGACCACCATTACTCTAAAACCAAATATAAAATGGAATATGAATGATTTTAGAATACACCTCCAAGATAATTTTTCTTGAAACCTCTCATGCTAACTTTACCAAGTACAAATCTGAATATTGATTTTTCTTGCCAAGCCTAATGAAGGAGATATAAATAGTTTTCTTCATTTTTGGAGCTTTTGATGAAATTGATCATTGAAAAAAGTATGTGTAAGACCAAGGGACACTCTTTAAATGTTATCAACTGTAGAAGTCTTTACAATTCAAGAAAATTCCTCTTTTCTTCAAGAAATCTACCTTTTTTCTTAGGAACCTACCACTTTTTAGTTACAAATAGTTGATTAAGACATATGAGGACACATGGGATGTGACATCACATATTAGAACCTTAAAAATTCCCAATAAATCTATATAATTCATTAAATGCTCAATTTAGACCCCTAAAATGACTCAAAAGGTCAAATTGATTAAGAAGGCTAATGTATCATTAAATGACATCAATTTACATATAATACCCCTATGACATAATACTAAACTCCTCATAAAACTCTAAAGGTCAATATTTTACTTGTAGGGGTCTCAATTTAACCTAAAAGTCAAATTTGGTCAATAATTATATGCATTGATTATACACTATAACATGCTCTTGGTTGCAGGTCAATCACTAGAAAAACACTCAAATCTAGCTCCAATAAAGCACTTAATTTCAACTCAATCAAAGATAAGGTATGTATACACACCCAGGTTCTTATTCCTTT
Source organism: Torreya grandis (assembly GCA_037957365.1). Lineage (NCBI taxonomy): Eukaryota > Viridiplantae > Streptophyta > Pinopsida > Cupressales > Taxaceae > Torreya > Torreya grandis. The sequence continues at coordinate 1,435,344 of JARHVA010003049.1, read as the reverse complement.
TCTTTAAAATAATAATTTAATTACTAGATTAAAGGGGGGAAATATAGATGATATTTTTGGGATTACGTTTCACCTCAGTCTCGTACACTTGGAAAACTCAGACCCTATCTACTCCTCTTAGTTCTACACATGCCTTACTTCTACAAGACTCACATCTGCTCTATCTTGTGTCCATTGGCATATCTCTTAGTTTTACCAATATTATATTGATGACATAAACATCCCATCTTATCTAAAATATTTAAAATATACTTATATTATACCTCTACAAGTTCTCATCTTGTGCCTACTCTCCTTCTTCCTGGACACTAACATCTAGGTCATATAGTGGCATCAACATTAAGTGTCTCATGCCCTAAAGTCATATAATTTATAAATGAAATTTATTATAATGGTCAATCTAAGTGATTTAATGTGATTTTTCTCTTGATAGGATTGGTATAAATACAATATCAACCCTCATTCATTCCTCACTTAGAAATCAGACTAAATGAGCACTCAAGAAGCACTCAAGTTACCGAGTTTTTTTATTCTACCTTATTTTAATATTAGTAAAAGAAATAGTCAAACTATAGGTATACATTACTAAAGGAGTAGTCATAAGGTCTTATTTTCTAAGTTACAAGCTAAGTCACTATTTTAATTTACACACATTACATGATTCACACACAAGCCAAAATGTAGGAGAAAACTACATGAGTTTGAGGCCCTCTTTTGGAGTTTAAATATGTAATCAACACCCTTTAAATATTGTCAATATGATTGCTATTAATGTCAAAAGGGATATTATTAGAATTATGGGTGTCATTGATGTTCATAGATGAGTATGGTGTTTTGAGGATGTGCAAGGGATCATATCAGAGGTCAAGGATGATTGGAGTGATTATGTGCATGAGTGGAATTCATTCAATTATTCATATTGATCATTTAGACATTTTTGGTCTATAGAGGATAATTTGAATAGGTGGTTTTTTGATGCCACCATTATCATGTGTGGATGAGTCTGGGGGAGTTGGTCATATGGTTATGATCACATTAGTCCTTAGTTATTATGCACCAAATTTGAAATCATGCAATGAAGCATGGTAGAAGATATGAGGATGAAAAGTTGGATACTCACAAAAAATTCATTAAGTTTCTATACTTAGCCAAATTTGTGAAAGGGTTCAATCAGAGCCAAGTAAGCATGTTGATGAAGTCAACATTCACACACACAGAGGTGTCAGGATAAAATGATCATATGTGTTTATTCATTTTTATTCCTAGTTTCTATGTTTTGAATATCAAGTCACATGACGTAGTGTGACAAAAGATGTACATGTGTAAATTTGGGCTACCAAGCATTTTGATAGTGTTTTCCCACACTTAGTCAAATTTGCAGATGGCAAGAAAAAAAATGAGTAAGCATTTTTATGATGTCATATTTTTCATGTATGAAGGTTTTTAGAGTAGATGAATATATGGATAGAATCCCCTATGTTAAAGGATCTTAATCACTAAATTATAGGTCATACGATGAAGTGCATCAAAAGTTATGTAAGAACAAAGTTGGTCTTCTAGGTAGTTCTAAGCATAGTTAGCTTTGTGGCAGAAGAATCTAAGTGATCATATTAATGATGTTATATCTAGCATGCACAAAGGATTTAAGAAGAGATGAGAATATGGGTTTTTTCATTATCATGCATAATTTATATGATCTAAATTTTATAATATGCATATAAGTAAAGCAAAAGATATAAAGGTGTAAAGTTAGCCTTCCAACCATATTGATATGGTACCCATAGTCAAATCTACACAAGGTAAAGTTTGATCTTGTTATCAGATCTAATAGTTAGAACCTAATTGTACATTAAATATCTAATGATGTGAAGTGAAGTAAATATGTTAAAGTCACCTACAAATGAATGTGCTAGTGACAAGTGTCACAATCACAAAATTTGAATAGTAAATCTATGGTGTGGTTTAAAGTCAAATAGTCAATGAGCAATGTAGGAATGCCAATTGTCTCAATAATGAGAACTAACAAGAATTTTTAAAATTTATTCACTAATTCTAAGTGTCACATTCTTGAGAGCTAAGAAAAGATAAAGATCTAGCTTATTAGAATATCTAATAGTGAGTGGGTGGTTATGCAATGAAGATCCAACAGAGCGAGTGGACTGAATGGAATAAAGTGCTCAATTTTTAATGAGATAGAGGTGGGTTAAAGACTAAGCTAGTTTGATGAGTTCAATGAAGTGCAAGTGTTCCAAATTCTTAGGAAGCAATGAGATTAGACTATGTGGTCAATGTTTAATGGTAGATAGAGATAAAGCTCATACAACTTTGAATATCTAATGGCACATAGGAGCTCAAATCAAAATACCTATTAAAAACATTTTAAAGATAGAACATTAAATATTATAAGTGTACAAATATCTAATGAAGTGCATGAGCCTATCAGAGATTGATGTAATAGACGCATTATAAAGTTGATTAGATTGTACAAGGATCATTGGATCATGGTGCAAAACTTAAAATCAATGGTCAGTATTCAAAGGTCTGTTCATCCTAATGGTCAAGTGATAGAACATGTAGGAACTTATAGTTAAGCCATAAAATATGACATAGATAATGAATTATATTATGGTTATCATTAAAATTAATGTAATAATGCATGTACATCAAAACTAGAGCCCAGTGTATGCTAAAAATAGTAATGAGACCAAGAATCATGGTAGTGATGCATGATTTCAAGATGTGGAAAACTTGAAATTAAAGATAGGAACTAAAGTCTGATAGAACTAAGCATGATGTGTTAGCAAACTAGTGTGAACATAGAAAAGATATAAACCCTAGATCAATTGTTTATATATATGTCATCTAGGATACAGACAAATGTTGTTGGTATTGTTTAATTGTGTCAAATAGAGAAATATAAGAGACATAAAACTATAAGAGAAGAGAAGATAAGAGGCTGAAAAGATAAATTAAGTGTGTCAAATATGTATATATATATATATATATAGAGAGAGAGAGAGAGAGAGAGGGGCAGAATGTAAGATAAAAGAAGAGAGATAATGTGTAGAGTATGAGCAATTATAGACCAAACCTGTAATAGAGAACAAAGAATTGGATTCTTTTATGAATCTATATTGTAATTTGGATTTGTAGCTCTATATAGGTTTTATTGGTGGGTTCCATTAGATAAGTTGAGTTGGTGCTTAATTAGGGAGTTGGTTCTTCCTTAGAGGTGGTGCTCTTAAATCAGGGAGTTGGTGCTTCATTAGAGTTTATGCTCTTAAACTAGAGGATTGGTGTCTCCTTAGGGTCAGTACCCTTAAATGTGTAACCAATGAGGTTTTGACTATGAGGCTAGATTAAAATAGTAGATTATAAAAACTATTCTCGTCATGGGTTTTCCCATATTGGGTTTTCCACATATACATATGGTGTTATGTGTTTTTATGTGTGTAATCTTTGTATATATGTTTTAATCTATATATCATTTCTAGTTTGTTTTGAAAAAGGAGTAAAAGGAATAATTTAGTAAATATATTTATTCACCCCCTCTTAGTATATAGTTGTGTTCCAAAATTAAAAATGGGGTCATTACGAGTCAGCTTGAAACTATGTTCCCACTAACCCATTTTTACCTAAGGCCACATTAAAGATGGAAATATAGGATTTTACCATTTCATTAAGAGAAATAATCCATATCTAGATCTGAATACACCAAAATTAAGACAAAGATAAACCCATAAGCATCCAAGGTGTTGTATCCTATTTGAGTAGATATTCTGTACAAGACACTATCATTGAACTCAGACACTAGCATTGACACAATTGTCCCAGGCTAATGTAATTATCTAGAGATCCATAGTATGATGATTGATCCATAACCATATTCTTACCTTTTTTACACCTATACTAGATCCAACATAGTATTAACATCATAAATAGATAAGTACTATTTTTCATGTCATTTATATATCTAGCATATCTATACTCTCCATTAATATCTTATCTCAACATAATAAATTCAGCATATGGTACATCTAAGTTTAGCATGTTAATTAGCCTACTATAGATTTGATAGTCATCCTTGTGCCTTATTATTTATATATCCTTAACCCTATCTACCCAAGTAGGATAACCTCTTATAAAAATTTGGGTTAACTTATTACAACATATAATCAATGCATATAATCTAGGATTGAAAGTACTTGAAATAGATTGAAATTGAAAGATTAAGGTTTAAAAGTACAAATGTGTGTAGATATAACCATCTTATCTATTGTCAAGTTGTATTAAAAAATATGTATCGTTATAATGCTCTAAAATTAATATTATGATAAATATAGATAAATATTAAAAGTGCATATATCCAAGGGGGGGGGAGAGAGAGAGAGAGAGAGAGAGAGAGAGAGAGAGAGAGAGAGAGAGAGAGAGAGAGAGAGAGAGAGAGAGAGAGAGAGCCTCAACCTTGGAGTAAAGATGAGTTTCCACCTAGTAATTGAGATTATCTCAATTGTACATCTTAATGATACTTATAACCTGGTGTGGCTATATGATACAATCAAGTCCAACCTAAAAACTTGGAAAGATTGAGTGATTTCATCACCTCAACCATACTAAAAAGTGAACCAATTACTATAGTAGATTGGCTCAATAAAGTTTATAAAATTCTATTGGGTGTCAATACAAAAAAGTTTATGATGTGGTAATATTCCATAAAAGAGTTTTAGAATTTGAAACTGATTTGGATTTTGTAAAATTAGGTGCACATTGCATAACATATGCACCTTAGATATGTCTCATGTTAAAATTGTGTATAAAAATGGTGCCAATGTATATAATTTTACCATAACTATGAATTGAAATCATATAATTATATGATTTAGCCAATTTAGATATCCGTGTAAGTGTGGAGAAAATGCTTCCAAAGCATGCCCCCATTATATATGGATATATCTAAAAACTAATATAAGTACCAATATGGAGAACATGTTTCTAAAACATGCCCCCACTATAATCTAGAGATGATCTATATTGAATAGGTGTGAAAAACATGATTCCAAAACATGCCTCCAATTTATCTTAAAACTATGAATGTGTGAAATCCATACCTAAATGACATGCCCCCACATAATCTAAAAACTGATATAAGTACCACATATTGAATGAGTGTGGATAACTTGCTTCCAAAGCATGTCCCCACTAAATATGAAAACTATGCCAGGTGTATCAAAATGCCTATATGACATGCCCTCACTGATATGCCCTCTTTTAAGGTGAGGGAAATATAAAAAATGGTAGTTACCTCACCTCAAAAAGATAAGGCAACTATATAATAAATGAATGTAACCATGTAACATATAGAAGAAACATGTCTAAGTGGATATAACATTGAAGTGCATAGAAATAATGTGATCACATGAAGGCCTAAAATGCATGATAGGGATCATAGAAACATCTATATAGTAATAATACAATCTCAATAATCAAACAAGCACACACATAATAACACTCAAAAGAAAGTAAAAAAAAAGTTGTCCAAAGAGACTGCAAACAAGGGGCATGTTCAAATGTTGCTCAATTTAAGGGACATGACTTAGTCAAATGTCCATAAAAGTAAGGATGACATTTTCAAATGTACTTATAACAAATAATGACATACAAAAATTTCAATGAAAGCATACATAGGTATATGGGCTGCAAGTAAAGGAGCATATTGAAATTATCGAATGAAGAATACAATACCAAGGCAAGACACTCAAGGAAGTGCATAAAGTAAAACATAAGCAATCAACATAAACATGTCATAAGATCCCATGGATCAAATGTGTTAGAAAAAAATGTTTGTATGAGAAGGCCCAACATATAAAATAAGAATAAATCATGTATTTATGTATAATTTTGACACACATGTATGCAGGAGTAATTGAGTATGGTGTCCATCAACATGGAACTAACACATAGATGCCAAGGAGATAACATAACATGTATGTGTCGAAAGCATTTTTGTACTTTTGAATGTTTTTGTTTTTTTAGGTATTTTTGGAATATTTAAAGAGATAATATAATCCTATGATTCTATACAATGGATGGTCATAGATATATCCCCACTATGAACCTAGTGTAATAATCTTATGACACTATCAAGGAGCATGCATAGTTTCAATATATATCATAATAGTATTGGTGATGCTCTATGCATGTAAAATAGGACTTTGTAGTCATGAAATAGTAGTAGGATTAATAGGGGTAGGTTTTATTAAAAACCATCATTAAGTGATCTATGTTTTCCTTGGAATAATAATAATATGAACATGTGTAGGTGCTCTATATATTTGAACATGGTGTGTAGTAGATGGGGATTTTGTGAAATCTACCGTATGTCTCTAATTCAATTGGATCTCAAGTAATAACCATTTAGTAAAGGGTATTTCTTGTTGCTTAACCTTTTGAAGTGAATGAGCCTTAGTAGGATTGGTAATTAATTATCCGGGTATAAGTTTTTCTTGTTCTAAAGGATGTTCATATGGTATTATGGGAACTTTAACTACTTGATTAGCATGAATATATTTAACACATACATGCATTGTATATGGTACTTCTTGAAGTGTATGGATCCAAGGTCTCCAAAATAACATATCAAATATGGATGTGGAAATTTATACAAGGGAAAGTGAATCTAATCCATGAATCAATTCTAGCTTAGAGGAGATAAATCAAACTAACCCTTCCACTTATTGGTACATTTAGACAATCATGGTCATGACTAATATGGATCCATTAGACATAAATAATGGGTCTCTTACCTAAAATATCACTAAAGAGGGTTCCAAATCCTCTAGTTGATTAATATTACACAATAATGAAACCTAGGTCTTATGGTTTCTAACAAAGTAAAACTAATCTAGTGATTACCAAAGATTGTGGCACATATAGGGGATAATAAACATAAAAGTAAACATGCAAAGAATAACTCTACTCAAGTTAATGTAGAGGTAACACTAATGTATGGAGAGAAATACATTCATAAGCCAATATATGCAAATATATCTACTAATAAAAGAGGAGTAAGAATTATGAATACTTACCTTGAAGATGAACCTGTTGAGCCTCAATCTCTCCCTTGGTTAATGGTTATTTGCAAGAGGATGTTGTGGTTCATAAGGATAATAAACATAGGTCATATCTAGGATACATGACTTCTATGCATCCAAAATACTTTTCCCACAAGACAATATTATTTTCTCTAAAGGAATTATGAAACCCTAAATAATGACTCCTCAAGTAGAATGGTGGATGAGTAGATGTAAATAAATGATTCTATCTCTCTCTAATGAAAATGGGGGGAAGGATGTGTTTATATAGTTAGATCTAACCCTAAACCCTTCTAAAGTTAAGTTGACATAATTAACTTAGTCAACCTAGTTATTTAAAAAATAGAGTAGTTAGGTCCCAGACTAAGTCGATTGGATAGACTTAATCTCATAACATGCTCATTTCCTAGAATAAGGTTAACCCAGGTAAAAAGAGGTTTTGACTTGGTAGGGGATATTTTAGGAGGTGAATTTCTTAGAGGAGTATGTAAGGGAGGTTTTAAAGCTTAGTTAATTATATAGGAGGGGTTGTGTTGGTTTTAAGTGGTGGTATAGGGAAAAAAAATATTGGTAAACACTAATGGTCTACCCACCCCTTTCCTAGTGCACCCTTTAAGGTGTGAACTTAGAGAGATTAAGACTTGATGGGTTCCTGCAAGAGAGAAAGCACCAATAATTGATAAAGTTTTAAAACATTGTGTGTATACATATGCCCCACTCAAAGCTCATTTTGTGTCATGCAATTACAAAATGGGATGGTGCTTTGGAAAAAGAAAAAAACAACACACAATGATAATCTAAGAAAATTACAATAGTAAGTGAATAAGATAAATGAAAGGATATAATTAAAAAATACATACCTTTACTTATCTTAATTTTGTATATTAGAAATGAAAATGAGATAAATACAGAGGTGTCTAATGTAGGAAACATTAGGTGAACTTGTAAAATAAGTGTAAATTCAATTTTTTTGTAAAATATACATAAAATGTATGAGAAATTTCTCTACAATGTCAGGATTCTAGAACATTTTATGGTTCAAAAAAGAACTAGTAGAAATAAAGTTGTGGGTGAAAAATAGAATCTAGTAAAAAATAATTGATAGGTAAATAATTTTGAATAGTAAATATAAATAGGGTGAAAATTAATTCATTTGTAATTTGTAATTCTTTAAGAAAATACTGCTCTAAGAGACCTAGTTGAGCCTAAAGAATAACCATGGTGAGGAGATAATAGTTATGACATGGAGGATGCCTAATGGCCATAGCTAGTGCAACTTAGGTAAGTGATGCATTAATTTCATTTTTTTGGTTTTTTTATTGAAATTAAGCTAGATACAGGAAAATAGGTGTTAGAAAATATATAGGTACTAAAAATTGCCCTATAATTTTTTTAGGTAAATTAGGAATAAAATGGGATAATGGGTAGGAAAGAGTCAAACCAATAAATGCCTAAGGATTCAATGGTAAATGGTTGAAAAGTCACTGTAGATTTTGAATAGAGTCAGAACTATGAACTCAATTGGAAAATGAGAGAGGAAACAAGGTGGTGAACTACATATCAAAGGGATAACTTAGTATTTCTAGGGATGGTCAACTGTATAGCATATGGTTGACTCGATTAAAAAAGATAGATAAGGCTGACTTAGTGAATTTTGGCCGATGTAGTATGCAATAGGGGGCCGATATAGTCTGTTAAATGGGGCTGACTATGTAGCAAAAGATTGATCTAGTATGGAGAAGATGGAAAAGCATTGATTTAGTATCAAAAGGTTGATTATGTCTGTAGGAATGGGTTGACTACATAGCAGAGGACTAACATAGTATGGAAAAGAGGTGATAGGTCCAATTTAGTATTTGAAGGGTGACAAACAAAAATGAAGAAGAACAGGTTGATGAAGTAGTTAATTTTTAGATAATTTAAGGATTTTAATAATTTATTTTATCATTTTTATACCAAGATCTAATTAATTCTATGTTTTTTGGTATTTTTAAGATACAATGGAGATTTTGACACTTGCTGAATGCATAATGGCTACTCTTGTTAATTAGGATTGTGCCCTTGAGAGAGAGTGTGCTATTTATTACTCCTATTGGAACATGTAATCTCTCCTAAGTGTGGGTGACTTTAGAAGGTAGAGAATCTCCATAGAGGGATTTTTCCCTTGGTGCTTTCACTAAAACTTATTCTTAACCTATTATTTACTGATTTTGGCAATGGAAAGGGTGAAAAAGACACTATTTGTAATGGAATTGAAAGAGAAACTAGAAATCAAGGTGATGAACCAATGTTTTATGACCACTTATGATTGAAATGAAAACTCTTATAAAATGGATAAACTTTCACACATTCTCTACACTCAGGAATGACTTCTATAAAAGTGTTTCAAAAGGACTTGACAAACTTAGTTTATGCAAGGAAGGAATGTAAAGGAACTAAAGTCACATCCAATGCTTGAAATAAATCTGATATAGACACTAATATGACCTTTATAACATCAAATATATCTTATTAAAGTACAATAACTAGACACTAACATATAAAAACATATGCTTCACTAGATTATATCAATGACAAACACATATACTTCATTCAAAAAACCTGAAAATAGAGGAACAAAAGCTTTTTATTTCTTTCAAAAGGTGAGTAAAATTTTTTGTAGCCTTTTGGCACAACCAAAAAGAATAGTGATAAATTAAATTTTGGAAAAAATGGGTTTAAATATAAAAACAAAAGCTTGGAGACAAAGCAGCCCAAAATAGGAATCCTCAATCTTAGTTTTTTTCTTCCTTTAGTAATACGTAGTACTTATTCAACCCTTTCAAACATTAATAATACATAAGGTGGAATGGAAGAGAGATTTTAAATTTTTTTTGGGACTTTGAAACATTTTAATAATTATTGGTCAAGCCTTGACCACTTGTAGAGTGGCTAGATTCATGCTATAGCCCCTAGATCTCAGCTTACATGTCTCCTTGGTGAATGAGTCTTCCTCCATGAAATAATGACTTCAAGGCCATTAAATTTTTTATTTTAAGCCTTATTTATTCTCATTGATGATGTTTCACCCCTTGGATAAGGTTGTTAGGAGACTTTTTCAATCTTACTTGACTTTGTCTTCAAGGTTGGCATAGGAAGGGAAAGGAGTCCTTTTGGAGCTTAAAGACCTTTTCAAACTTGATAACTTTATTGAAACCCATTTCATGACTTATTACAAGTCCAAATTTGGCATACCATTTCATGGATAGATTTCTAAGGCTTATTAGAAGTTATTACGCATTTATTTAGCCTTTTATCCCCTTAAATTTCTCATTCTTCACCAAGGCATAGAAGCAAAAAGGTGATTTTTGATCCAAGTCTGAAACTTCACTCCATGGATGGCTATTAAAAAGCATATAAAACCTATAAAAATTCAATCTTATCCATAAAACACTAAGAAACAACTAGTTTTACACCAAAACCATGCATTTCCTCTTAATTCCTTGTAGCCTTTTTTAAGCAAATATTCTTGTCTAAGAGAATCTAGAGATGATAATGAAAAATTGAGCATACTTTTATATATTATCTATCCCCTTAAATCTCTACACAAAATTTAGTGGCCTAACACTAAGTGTAGATATACTTTCTAACTTAGTCTTTCAATCAAATTAGGCCTAATTATCCCTCCTAAGCCTAAAAAGTAAAGATTTTGTTGTTGGGAGCTCCCACATGTGTGAAAATTCCAAAAAAACATTTTATTCACTTATCCCATGATTTCACCATTCTCTATGTTAATTTTGGTGGTCTGAAACACTATAGAAGTACAATAACCTTGAAATGGCCATTGGCAAGCTTGCCTTTTTGAAGAATTTTATCACTGGCCCAAAAGATATGAATGCTTTTGACACTTATGAATGATTTAATATATATTTTTAATATTTTAGAGGTAAAACAATTATTTATATATTTTATCCATTGATTAACATCATTTCACACTCTTTAAACCCCTGTTTTAGCTAAAAATTAAAAAAAAGTATAGTTTTTGTACTATTTTGTACAAGTAAAGGTACAACAAAAACACACATGGATTATTATTTAAGAGTATAATAAAAAATATTGTATTTTTTAGGATCAAATTATGTAATTTTAGGTGGTTTCCAATTCTATCACTACAAATTGGTTATAACTAGGGTTTTAGGAGGGTTTAAAACCTATATAAGGTCTTAACGATTGTTCAAAGAGAAAAAATGTCCACCTGACCTCATAATGCCACAAAATTATTTTTATATGAACCCTTTAACACCTCCGAACACCATTAGGTTCCATGAAAAGTATGAGAGATGGTACGAGCATCTAAAGTTGCTCTACAAGTGACTGTCTTAGCTTTCTTTGAGTGTGAGAGGTGTCAAAAATGGTTCTTGGGTCTGAGAGATCATTAAAAATTATGGGATATTATCAAAAACATTAAAATTAATCTCCTTAATTGTTATAATTTCTTTGTAAGTACCCAACCTTTCTTTTTTTCATTTGATACACTAGTTAGGGTACTTGAGGTTTAAGATTGCTCCTCCTTTGCAAGCACTTAATGAAATTTATATAAAAAAATAAATGTATTATCACATGAGTGTGTATTTATGTCATTTAAATTCTTTTAATCTACCTTGGAATCCATTCATGATGTCTGTAAATTTTGTTTTATGCTCTTGACCTCAAGTGAATCTCTAGGTCTCTTGAATAGACACTACAACTAGAGTGGCATGGGTCTGAGATAAAATAATTTATATGTCCACTAATAGTATGACATAAATAATACAATTTAAATCTAAATAAACTCATGAAAACCAAATTTACCAAATTTTATAGCTTTATTGTACCTCTAGATTCCCCAAAACTCATTTTTCCTAATACAAGCTAGTTGGCTGCCTGGTTTTTCATGCTTCATGGGTATATGACTGAGTTTTATTTATTTTCACCTAGTCATGATGGTATGAGAATATAAATAAGGAATTTATAATGTCCATTTTTTCCTCTCACATTATCCTTGCCCTCTATTAGTCATTTCTTAGTCACATACACCCTACCACCACACCATCTCTTCTCATTTCTTACTAATTTACACCCTACCAACACTAGATATAGGTGTTGATTAGACATTAAAGGGGTATTTTTAATGTTTAACTTATTATTTAGGATATATTTTTACCTATTTATATCTACCAAGTCATTGGGAATGATCTCTCACTTCTTTTAACATCTTAGCACTTGAAGGTCATACTAGTAGTTTATTGTCTCCTATTCATACACAGCGTGTGTACCTTCCAATCAACTTGGAATCTTGTTTTTATGATTCTAAATGAATATATACCTCATGAAAATATTATTTATTTTACTTTACCATCTCCCATTACCCTATTATTACTATAGTTTCAGCCATCTCCAACCCAAAACACTATTTATTTCTTACACAATCCAGAACCGAGTTATTTTGTACTCTACCTCTCAAAAGGTCTGAGTTCTCACGGGGTATGGGTATAGGGTCAATTACACCCTTGATTAGTTTCCAATGTATTATTTAACTTATAAATTCCATATTATCACCTTTATCTTGCCCTTATACTCATCTTAGCTTCCTAATACCTAGCTTCAAAATTGCTTAGTGTGCTCAAAGCATATCTACTAATTGACTTGGTTGTAGGTGTTATTCTCATAATGAGGGATTTATATCATGAAAACCTTGAGTATTTTGACCATATTTTAAGTTATTATTTCAGCTTCATAAGCTTTATGTCCATCATGTTATCTTGGAGTAACCATTTTATTCCATACCAGTATCCTACATAATCAAACTCTTATTATCTCCATACATAGTTGTAGGAGGAAATTTCTAGATTATAGACTCATTTGGAATAAGAGGTGTATAGAGATAATTTTATTAGTATATTAGAGGAGTTAAGATAGATTTAAAACATTTTATTGAAGTCTTTTCCACCTTTGTGAAGGTAATAACATGTACTCATGCCCTTTTATGACCTCTTTGAAACTTTGTCTTCTCCTTACTACCGTACACATACCTGTGTGTCTATCTATTCATTTAGTAACTTAAATATGATATATATCACTCATCTCATTATCCAATACATTATATATATTCTTAAAACACATCAATGTTTCTCACAAGGACATACATCCTTGGAGTTATTTCAAACTACATGCAGACTAAAACTTAACCCTATCATTTCATCTTCATGTCCAAGTTAGATGTAGGTGTTCAAACCTTAAAAATATCCTTGTTTATGTCTTCATGACTCATAAAGAGCCTTTTTTGGATCACTCCCAATATCACAAGTGTGTATCTTCTTCTTATTACAAATATACTAAGACCTAGGCTTCTCATGACTTAACTTGGTTTGCAAGTGACCTAACTGCTTCTCCAATGTTTTTGACATTCTCTTCACTCTAACTCTTCATACTTACTTGTGTCAAAATATGGATGTAGGTGTTACTTAATTTTGTATGGAATGGGTACCATGCCATTATGTTAGAGAACATATGAAGTAGGGACATTGAGATAGGCCAATCATGTTCATTGAATGATTTGAGTCTACTTATATCCATTTAAGATATTACCCTATTGAAAACCTATAACCATGATCAAATGACACATATTTTTAATTGTCCTTATGATTGGATTCTACTATAGATGATGATTTATCCCCTATACTCACCTTTAATTGACCTACCTATCACCATAATGAGCTACTGAGCCTCATTGAGAAGTGTTTATTTTATATGAATGAAGTGACAAATCATATGCTCTAATAAATTTTGAATTAGACTCCAAAACAAGTCACCAAACTTATCAAGACCTCTAAAACTATGGAGCTATTATACGTGCTAAGCTTGTAATAGTTATCAAAAACTCCCCTACCAATGCTCCATGAAGATGTTGACTATCTTGTTAATTTTGAATCTTTATATGATTAATAGAGATTAGATAGTGTTACATTTTAATTATATATTTATCAAAACCCCTTTTTGGCCATGGTATACATAGGCTTGATTTTAGCTTCAAGCATATAATTCCTTAAGAGTGTCATTAGCTATTACAAATCCTTTAAGGTGTGAAATAAGTCTTATTAAAACCTAAAAACTTGTGTGAATATTTCATTAAAACCATTTATCAATCTCTGAAACTTATTTACTACATATGTACCTTTTTAAGGAGAGTAACTCATTCAAAACATCCCAAGAAGACTATGCTTAAAATGAAGACTTATGAATCTTTGCATAGGTGAATGAGGTGAGGAAGGACATAATAAATTATTTTACTACCTATTAAGCTGAATAAAATTTCTTGAAAACTCAGGTTCTGCTATGAAGTTGACCAAAAAGACCATTCACAAAGATAACATAGGAAACAGGTTTTATGCTATAAGTACCTTCCTAGAAGGATTTACATGATAAAAAAAGTATAATAGGTCCTATTTGACCCTCTAATTACCCAAATAAAACCATTATTCCTCATTGAATTTTGGGATGGATAAATAAGTACAAGAACAAACCCCTCACAAATGCATAGGCCATAGTGACCTACTATCACGCTTAGTGATTGTTAATAAATAAGAAGCCATAAATACACAAAAAAATGCTACTTATTTAAATATTACTTAGACCCATAACAATGGGCAAAGTTTTAACTCCTCATTCTCTCTCCTCTTTCTATACTGAGCATTTAAAAATTGTACTTGTAAAGTTGTCAAGGAGGTCGATATAAGATTAAAGTAGGATTTTGCCTTTTTTTCACCTATAACCTCATCCAAATAACTGATATGACATCTTGGGGATTAAATTAGGTCTTTGAGATGCTTTTCACATAAAAACCCTTTGAAAACCTATATGGATCTAACAAAAAGGCCTATTTTTGTATTGAAAAAGCCAAATTTACTAAAGAGATTTGATTAAAATGTTTTCAAATGTGTTACTAAGTATTTAAAATGTCTTATAAGGTGTATAAATATTAAATTTATCTTCCTCTTAATCATATATTATCAAACCTTACAAAACCTTCCCTAAAAGTCATAAAATGGTTAAAATTACATGGAAATGAGTTATAAAGTTAGTCCAAAATGTGATCAACCCAATTGTTTAGATTTTAAGCATAAAATGACATTAAAAAATGATATGAAACTCATAAAAACACTCTAGACTTTTCTCACCATTGAAAATGGCTTAGAAAGGCCAAAAAAAAACTAGATAAACATAAGACAAATGAAGGACAAAAACTTCAACTCACTTAATAAACCTTAAGACATGATAATCATGGATGATAATTATCACTTTAAAGACTTTTCAAGATCAATATATTGATTAAAAATAAAAATAGACATGGCAGATAAAGTTTCAAATGATAGGGGTGATAATTTAACCCGTGAGGTCAAAATTGGCAACATTTTGGTGACTCAACTGGGAAGCATGCCTACTATGCTTGATAAATAGAATCATTTACATCTATTTTAGAATCATTAAAAAACACTTACATTTTTAAATAATAATGAAAAAATTTATTCATGATTACAAGACTCTTTTGACTTGAAAAAAGATCATTTTCTCCTCCAAAACAAGGAAAGAAACACACAAAACACAAGAAACTAACTAACAAAGAAAATTTGAAAATAAATCACTTATTTGAGACAAATTATAAATAAACTAATGTTATAGGATAGAAATTATAGGAAAATAAACAAACTATGTACAAGGAACTTAACTCTCAATAGTAGTGTTTCAGATATATCCTATTAACTAGGATTGAAAGCTCATCACCATCCATCTTTGCAAATTGGAAAGCATTGTGGGATTTGCAGCTGGAGATTGTGTATGGGCCAATCTAAAGGGAGTCAAACTTAGTAATCCTTCCTGGTTTAGTTTTGTCCTCATCCCACTTGAGAACCAAATCTCTTTCTTTAAAACTCCATGAAGAAGCTCCTTTGTCAAAAGCTCTCTTCACTTATGCTTGGTGAATTTACATGGCTAACTTGGATTGATTTATAATTTATTCTTTATCCATAATCTTAGCATACCTAATCCCTATTGGTTCATTCTCCAACAACTCAATATGGTTCATTAGTTCTAAAGCAAAAAGCTCTAGAGAAATGGGTAAACTTGCTTCCTTACCATATACCAACTTATATGGAGAGTTGGCTATTGATATTATATATGTGATTCTATCAAAACATAGAGCTGAATTAAAATTTAAATGACATGAACTCTCATTATCTTCAATATTTATTATGATCTTCAATAAATTCTTATTGGTGATTCATCAAGGTCATTACCTTATGGATAGTAGTTTGATGAAGTGTTGAGGTAAACACCATGTTGAATATCCCATTGCCTGATCTTAACCCCCAAAAAATCTATGACTTTGTTTGAAATGATGGTTAAAGGAACCCCAAATCTAGTAATCAAACCTTCATAAAAATATAGTACATTGGATTCATTTGCTTCTTTCAATGCTACTACCTCTGTCCATCTCATGAAGTAATTCATAACAATAAGAATCCACTTATGACCTAATCTTCAAGGAGGGTTAATTAGGCCAATAAATTCAAATCCCCATTGGATAAAAGGTTGGTCCACCACAATTTTTTGGAGAGGTAAGGCTACAAGTTTCAATTTTTATACAAACATAACACACTACTTGCATTTCCTAACCCTTGTATGACAATCACCAAATATACTTGGCCAATAGTACCCACCTCTCATGATGTTAAGGTTTTTATTCCTTACTGAGAAATTTCCTTCACTGTATCCATCATGAAACTCTTCAAGCAACCTTTGTGTTTGGCTTGGCTCTATACACCTTAGCAACATATCATTGATGTCTTTCTTGAAAAGAACACCATAAACAAGAATAAATAGAATGGATTGGAATCTAAAATATTATTTTTTTAAGAACTTAAATGAGAAATATAATAACAATATTGAATATATCTTACCAAGTCATGAAACCAATTGGAAGGTGAGGTATGATCATCTATAAATTCTTCATTATGCAACACTAAAACTACTTCATTATCCTCTTGTAAGTCTTGGGATAGATGCTCACAAAGTCCTTTATCTCTAATCAACTTTATGACTTTTATTTCCACATCATACTCCATTACTCTCATTATCCAACAATCTATCTTCTCATGTTTATCTTTATTCAAGAGGAATTCTTTGATACTTCGATGGGCAACCATAAGGTGTATCCTATTATTAGATAACAAGTATCTAATCTTATTAGGAGACCTAATTATTGAAAGGACATGCTTTTGAATAAAATAATACCTTGGTTCATACTCCTCCAAGCCTAGATTGAATAAGGCTATTGTCTGCTCTAATACCTCATGATTCTATTGCATAAAAATACTCAAAATAGTGTCCATGTTAGCATAGGTGTACAAGATGAAGTCAAGAATTCTATTGCATAAGAATACTCGAAATAGTGTCCATGTTAGCATAGGTGTACAAGATGAAGTCTTTTTTGAAATATGAATTTATGAGTGTCGAAGCACTAGACATGGATTTATTTATCTCTTCAAAAATCTTCATTCCTTGGACCAACTAAAACTTTTATTCTTATTTAACATGGTTTTAAGTGGCTTAGCTAAAGTGGAAAAATCTGAAATATATCTTCTTATAAAATTAATTTTTCCTAAGAAGCTTTACAAGGTCTTATTGTGTTTAGGCAAGGAAAGAGAAAAAATTGAATCTATTCTTTTAGGATCTATAATTAAGCCATATTTCAAAACCACATGTCCAAGAATCTTACCTTAATGAATCAAGAAGACACACTTTTTGGGATTAAGAGACACCCCAAATTGCTTACACCTTTCAAACACTTATTTGAGATGGACCATGTGCTCACTTTCACTCTTTGAAAACATGGTTATGTTATTCAAATAGATAAGTATGAAAATATTAATAAGACCTTGAAATGCCATATCCATGGACCTTAGAAAGGTTGCTTTAGCATTAGATAAACTGAAAGACATCTTTTTTTATATGCAAAGGTCCCCCATTTTGTAGTGAAGGCTATCTTGAATTGGTCCTCTTAATTAACCAAGATATGATTATAGCCACCATATCCATCTAACAAAGAGAACCTCTCTAAACCTAAAACTAGCTATAAAATTTGTTCCATAGATGGCAATGGATAGTGATATTTCAAGGAAGCCTTGTTTAAATCCTAGAAGTCAACACATAGTCTAATCTCACCATTCTTCTTCTATACTAGAATAATGTTTGATACCCAAGTTGAGTGTTTGATTGGAAATATGATGGCTGACTCTATGAGCTTATGAAGCTCAACTCTCATCAAAGGCTCAAGTTTTGGATTTATGGGCCTTTGCCTTTGTCTCACTAGTTTAGTTTTAGCCTCTAACTAAATAGTGTGTTGAGCCAAACTTCAGTAAAATACTTTTAAATTACTATATTTTCATGTAAACATATCAATAAAACTCATACATAATTTAATGAAAGATTGTTTTTGTGAAGGAGTACATACTTTACCCAATTTCAGGATCTTTCTAGCTATAATCTCCACATTGGCATAGTGCTCTTATTTGGTTTAAAAAAGATTACTTCTCTTTTCTCATCTCATCATCACCACTAAATATGTTCTAAAGTGTGACCAATCCTTTGGATAACTTATTATTTTTCAGTTGCACAATATGATTCCCATACTATTGCAACAACTTTAACTAATTTTTGGAGGATAACTTAGCCTCCTCTTGCAAGAACATGACAATTTTATTGGCATCCTAAAATACTTTCCAATTATCTTGGTTATTCAAAATGGAAGGAGTCACAACCACCTTAATGTGTGACTGAGTTTTCTCATTTTTAATATTATCTAAAATTCTAAAGTGAGCCCCTATGATAGCCAACCTATTTGCATGCATACATAATTTAATGAAAGATTGTTTTTGTGAAGGAGTACAAACTTTACCCAATTTCAGGTTCTTTCTAGCTACAATCTCCACATTGGCATAGTGCTCTTATTTGGTTTAAAAATATTACTTCTCTTTTCTCATCTCATCATCACCACTAAATCTGTTCTAAAGTGTGACCAATCCTTTGGATAACTTATTAGTTTTCAGTTGCACAATATGATTCCCATACTATTGCAACAACTTTGACTAATTTTTGGAGGATAACTTAGCCTCCTCTTGCAAGAACATGACAATTTTATTGGCATCCTAAAATATTGTCCAATTATATTGGTTATTTAGAATGGAAGGAGTCACAACCACCTTAATGTGTGACTGAGTTTTCTCATTTTTAATATTAGCTAGAATTCTAAATTGAGCCCCTATGACAGCCAACCTGTTTGCATGTTTATTATTATCTCTTAGTATTACCTAAATTTTAAAAGGTTAAAAATACTTAAGTCCCAAAACCTATGATTATAAAAAATTTAAGCAATGTGTTTTTACATACATTAATATCTCTTAATTGGTAAACTATAAGTTCACTATCACTAAAAACTTGCAAGGTGTTGATTCTCATCTTCCTAGCCCACTACAAACTATGATCTAGTGCCTCATACTCTACAACACTATTTGAAAAACCAAACTAGAACATAATTGAGGAAAAATACCTTTGATTTACTAGATGAATTAACATCATTTTATCCCTAGTACCATGTTTTTTCCTTGATCTATCAAAGTACAACTACCATAACCCTTCACTATATTCATCATCCTTCACCATGGCTAAAATTAGTCCATCATTCTCATGGAGGAAATAAAAAACAAGTCCCTCCTCATAAATAATATTTTAAATATCATGGTTATGTAAATTTAAGGCCCATTAATCAAGGAATAATTATGTAACTCCACCTAAAGGTGAGTTGGTTTCCACTCCACTATCTTCTAGCACCTCATCCAAGATGACATTGTTGTTGTTTACAACACTTGGCATATATGGCTCCAAGTGGAAATGTGTAATGGGTTTAGAATGGATTTTTAAATTTTTACCATAATTATTTATTAACATTAAATATTTCCAATTATATGATAGGTAGCCCCCAATCTTTGAGGTGAAGTCTCTTGATAAACTATGGCAAAACAAGGAGGCAAGTTCACCACCACTACATCCTATTGAATGGTAACATTTAGATAATAATGTAGTGTCAACTTCAAGTTATTAATCATGCATACTAGATTTTTTAGTGACTCATTCAATTTCAATACCCCCTTTTTCATTTGGTTCATAAACTAAACCAAACTTCTATGTAATTTGCTTGGGCATAACAATGGTACTGAAACCACTATCCACATATAGTTATGAACTAAAGTGTCACCAACTATAAAAGAGAGATATAAAAGATGAGTTTTATTTGATTTTAACTCAAATTTTTACACCTTTACCATCTCATAAAATTTTTGCATTTTTTGCTTCATTGGCTGGTTTGAACTAGTCAAAACAACACTCTCTTTTTTAACTGGTTTTGGAGACAACTTGAGAGCTAAAAGCTCTTGAATGAGTATGTATTTTTATCATATAATAGATAAGGAATCCCAAATGATTATACTAATTTTATACTTATTAATTTTATCAAAAATATTTAATAAAGTACCACTAACCTTTGGCTGTACCTTTTGAACTACTAGATGTTTATAAACTAAAGATACTTGATGAAAATTTCTAACTTCTATATTCTAGTTTTTTGTGTAATTGGGGCAGAAAAATAATCTTTGTTACCTTTGGAAACATAATTAGAAGTTCTTAAATCATGAATCACCTCTTGAGTCTCATCAATGGATCTCATTTAACTCTAGTAATAGCTGAAACTTGGCCATTTGGAGTGCTAGTCTTGCCAACCTGATTGTCAGCCACATGATCATCTATTTTCCAATTTACATTTTTTATTTAGGATGCCCTTGAATTTGTTTAACCTCTCCTTGTGGTACTAAAATTTTTTCTTGGTATTGACCTCCTTGAAGATAAAAATCTTCCTGTGTCATCTGGGGAATAGTCATGCTTTATGACACCAAGGCTTGGTTCTAAACATCATTGATATTGGAGGGCTGCTAACTTGAGTCTTGTATCAAGTTATTTTGAGGTGGTGTAGGAATAATAACATTTGAAGTGGAAGGTGTATTAGGATTAATAGATGCATATGGATTAGATTGAGTTATGGCTCCTTGAGCTTGGTAGAATGGTCTCTATTCTCTAAAACCTTGATAAGGTGGCCTATTATCCTTGAAAGGTTGATAAGTAGGATGATTAAGAATTTGGTAATGCCTACTTGTTTGATATTGCTACCTCTTTAGTTGGAAAATATCATTCCCAAAAGAATACAACATCCCTTTGAGCTCTCTAATCTAAATTGATTGGCTAGGAAGGGTTAATTCTTATGCCTGGGGGGATAGAATATAAGCCAATTTAGGAGATTAAGGGGATGATATGGGTTATGTTTAAACAAAAAAGGCATAAGAGGCATAGGTGCCAATTTTACATCTTTTATCAAACTTTTCTCAGCTCTTCTTACAACTTCAAAATCATTAAGAAAATTATTACCACCCATTGACTATATCATAACACTATTGTTAGAATTGAGGGCTCTTAAATAGTACAAGAAGACATATTTTGGGGATACCTTAGTCAACAAAGATATCCTAGTCCATGTTTTTTGGAATATGAGGTTAAAGTCAATCATGAACTCATGAGGATCCTTATTTATGGTAGTTAATTATTCAACTAAGGATATGTGATCAGATTTGTCCTCAAATTGTTTGAGTAATGCTAAACCTAAGTTATCCCAAGAAGCAATGGAGTTTGGTGGGAGGTTTTTATACTAGTGCAATGTTTTTCCTTTGAAGTAAGTATCAAGTAATCTAATAGCCACATTATCTTGAATGACATTATAGATTAAATAGAGGTTAAAAACATCCTTGATGTGCTCAATAGGATTTGTTTGATCTTATCCTAAGAATAACAGAATAATCTTAAGATCTGATATAGTTATGTCATCAAACTAGGCTAAATTCAATGGACTACTTCTGTTGAATGAGATAAATACTTGGTTTCTTATGGCCATATAGATAGTGGGAAATTCACTATTTAGGATAATAATATGAAAATATAGATATTTTATCTTAGGATAGGGGTTTGTCTTATTAAACCTTGCTCTTTCTTAAGAAGTAGAAGACAACTCAATGAACTTAAGAGGAATACCTTTACTCTATGATCTTGTGATAACCTTTGGCATGAAAGTGTTACCTAAATGCTATTAAGAACTCTACAACTTGAATAAATTTTTAGGTTCTAATGATAATGAATATCCTATGCTACTGTAAGTAATTTTCCTCAACTCTGAACTTTAGCTATGCCAAGGAGAATGTGCCCCAATGGGCATGCCATAAACTATTATCAATCAGGACTGTGCCCTTGAGAGAGAGTTTACTATTTATTAGTCTTGTTGGAACATTGAATCTATCCTAAATATGGGTGACTTTAGAAGTGAGATAATATCCAAAGAGGACTATTTCTATTGGTTATTTCACTAAAACATATTCTTAACCTACTATTTATTAATTTTGGCAATGGAAAGGGTGAAAAAGACACTATTTGCAATGGAATTGGAAGAGAAAATGGAAATAAAGGTGATGTAACAATGTTTCATGACCACTTATACTTGAAATGAACACTCTTATGAAAGGGAGAAACTTTCACACATTCTCTACACTCAAGAATGACTTCTACAAAAGTGTTTTAGGACTTGACAAACTCAATTTATGTAAGGAAAGAATGTCAAGGAACTGAACTCACATCTAATGCTTGAATTAAAGCTGATATAAACACTTAATATGACCTGTAAAACATAAAATATTTCTTATGAAGGTACAATAACCAAATAATAACATAGGAAAACAAATGCTTCACTAGATTATATCACTGCAAACACATACACATCACTCAAAAAACCTAAAAATACAAGACAAAAAGCTTCCTATTTCTCTCAAAAGGCGAGTAAAATTTTTGGTAACCTTTTGGCACAACAAAAATCAAATATTTATCCATTACACTCTAGAAAAAATGAATTAAAATAGAAAATAAATGCCTGGAGACAAAGCATCCCCAAAATAGTAGTCATCAATCTTGGTCTTTTTCCTCCTTTAGTGTTATGTAGTACTTATTCAACCATTTAAAAAATTAATAATACATAGGGTGGAATGGAAGAGAGAGTTTAATAAGTTTTGGGAACTTTGTAACATTGTCATAATTATTGGTCAAGCCTTGACCACTTGGAGAGTACATAGTATCATGTTATAGCCCCTGATCTTAGCTTACATGTCTCCTTAGTGAATGAGTCTTCCTCCATGAAATTAGGCCTCAAAGTCCATTTAATTATTTATTAAACCTATATTTATGGTCATTTATTATGTTTCACCACTTGGCTGAGGTTGTTAGGAGACTTTTCCAATCTTAATTGACTTTGTCTTCAAGGTTGGCATATGAAAGGAAATGAGTCCTTTTGGATCTTGGAGACCTTTTAAAACTTGATAAATTTATTTAATCCCCTTTCATGACTTATTACAATTCCAAATTTGGCATACGATTTCATGGATCAGCTTGGTAAGGCTTATTAGGAGATCTTATGCATTGATTTAATCTTTTAGCCCCTTAAATCTCTCATTCTTCACCAAGGCATAGAAGGGAAAAGGTGAATTTTTATCCAAGTATACATATTTATTCCATGGATGGACCTTTAACAACATTTATACCTATAAAAATGCAATTTTATCTATCAAACACTCAAAAAGACTTGGTTTTACACCAAAACCATGCATTTCCTCTCAATTCCTTGTAGCCTTTTTAAATCAAATCTCCTTTTTTGGGAGAATATGGAAATTATAATGATAAATTTATAATATTTTAAGATACCTTATATCCCATTAAATCTCCACACAAAATTTTGTGTCCTAAATTTGAGTGTAGATATACTTTCTAGCTCATTCTTTCAATCAAATTAGGCCTAATTAGCCCTCCTAGACCTAGAAAGTGAAGATCTTATTGTTGGGAGCTCTCACATGTGTGAAAATTTAAAAAATAATAATAATTAACTTTTAAAATTATTTCACCATTATCCATATCAATTTTGGTGGTCTAGAACACTGTGTAAGTACTAATCTTGAAATGGCCATTGGCAAGCTTGCCTTTTTGAAGAATTTTCTAATTGGCCCAAAAGATCTGAATGGTTTGGGCACTTATGAGTGATTTAATATATATTTTAAAGATTTCATAGGTAAAATAATTCTTTATATACTTTAACCATTTATTTTAATCGTTCCACACTCTTTAGAACCCCTATTTGAGCTAAAAATCATGAAAAAGTACAATATATATACTTATTTTATATAAGTGAAGGTACATCAAAAACACATGTGGAGGATCCTCTGACAGTCTAATAAAACTTATGGTATGTTTTAGGATAAATTTTTTGAATTTTATGTGGTTTCCAATTCCATCTCTATAAATTGGTCACAACTAGGGTTTTAGGAGGTTTAAGACCTATATAAGTTCTTAATGATTGTTCATAAAGAAGCTTAGCTTTCCTTGAGTGTGAGAGGTGTAAAAAATGGTTATTTGGTTTTATATATCATTAAAAATGATTATATAATCTCATACACCTTAAAATTAATCTCATCCATGGTTCTACTTGCTTTGGAAGTACCCAACCTTTCTATGTTTGCATTTGGTACATTAGTCAAGGTATTTGAGGTTTAAGATTATTGTTCCTTTGAAATCCCTTAAGGGAATAGACCAAGAAAATAAATTTAGTCACCTAAGTGTGTATTTAGGTAATTTAAATTCTTTTACTCTGCCTTATAATCTATTCATGAGGTTTGAAAAGTTTGTTTTATGTTCTTGACCTTAGGTGAATCTCTAGGTCTCTTGAATATACCCTACAACTAGATTGGCCTAGGTATAAGACAAAATAATGAATATGTATGATAATTTTATTAACTAAATAGTACCATTAACATCTCAATACACTCATGAACACCAATTATACCAAATATTAGAACTTGATTATACCTCTAGATGCCCCAAAACTCATTTTCCCTAAAACTAGCTAGTTAGCTGCCTAGTTTTTCATGTTTCATAGGTATATGGCTGAGTTTTATTTATTTTCACCTTGTCATGATGATATGAGAATGTAAATAATTAATTTATAAAGTACATGGTTTCATTTCACATTATCCTTTCCCTCGATTATTCATTTATCAGTCCCATACACCCTACCACCATACCATCTCTTCTCATTTCTTACTAAGTTTGCACCCTACCAACACTGGTTATAGGTGTTGAGTAGACATTTATTATACCTAGGATTATTAACAATATACCTCTAATCTTTAATATGCTTAATAATTTGGGTTTATAATAGGTGTCCTTTTTTCCAAGGCTAAGACTGTGTATTGCATACTTTAATCTCTTAAAACTTCAATATCAACTCCTATTCTCCTCAATTATCTCATACTTGCTTAGAATTCCTAGTTGGGCCTAAATGATCTCCACATGCTCTGAATTTCATTGATTACACCACTAGTTTCATTATTTTCATTGAATGGTTGTAGATGTGGATTAGACCACTATATGGATTGAGGAGAGGTGAGTGGTATGCCTCAAGTGACAAAAGTAATCTTAACACTTCAAATCAGAATGCCATGTTTTTACATTAACTTGGAGAAACTTGAACTTGATATGAAGATTATTGAATAGTAATAACTCAAGAAATAAATATCTACCTTAAACAAAGATAAAATACCTTAATTTATCCTAATAAGAGATTTGTAATGTTATTTTTTGACGAAATCTAGCTCCATATGATTAAATTCCTCCATGATCTCATTAGTATACTTAAGTAATTGATGTGCTTATCACTTGGTGTTTTTGAACCTTTGACTGAGCTCCTTTAACACATAAAAAACCATCCTCAGACCCTTATTCTCTTGTTTTTTGTTATAGGTGAACATTGTAGGTTTATTGTCTCCTCTCTCTTATTCTTCAAGAATATTGCACATATACTAATAATTAACCTCCAATTAAACTCTGGAAACATGAATCCAAACACCAAACCCTAATTACTCTCTTCAATTTGACACAACTATAAGGAAGGTGTATGAAATGAGAATGATCATGTGTTAAGAAAGATATTTTCTTGATGATCTTCATGCATTGAAATAAATGAATGAGTTTAGAGGAGTTCATTTCACACTCTCTATGATTTCAATGTATGCTCAATATTAATTTGTATCTCCCATCAACCTATTCACAACATCACAAATCTATATCACCCTACCACCACTATGCTTGCTCATTTGTCTTAGCTATAGGTGGCCATCTCAAGATGAACCTTGCATACTAGTTCTTCCTTGTGTTGAGAAAGTTATTTCATTTGATCTTAAAGGTTATAGATGTATTGTGATTTCAAGAATTCAACATGGCTTCCTCAACATAATGGAACTTTTCATACTGGTGTGGAAGGACATAATAAATTATTTCAATACCTATTAAGATGAATAAAATGTCTTTACAACTCATTTTCTGCTTTGAAGTTGACCAAAAAGTCTATTCACAAGGATAACATAGGAAATAAGTTTTATGCTATAACTACCTTCTTGGAAGTAGTTACCTAATGAAAAAAAGTGTAATGGATCCTCTTTGACTCTGTAATTACTAAACTAAAACTATTCTTCCTCATTGAATTTTGGGATGGAGAAATAGGTGAAAGAATAGACCTCTCTTTGATGCATAGGCCATAGTGACCTATTGTCACTCTTAGCGATTGTTCATAAATAATAATCCAAAAATATGAAAAAAATGTAAATAATTTAAATATTACTTATACCCATAATAATGTCCAATTTTTTAGCTCCTATCTCTCTACTCTTTCCATATCAAACATTTGAAAACTACCCTTCTAGAGTTGCCAAGGAGGTCGATATAGGAGCAAAGTAGGTTTTTTCTATTGTTTCACATAAAACCTCCTATAAAATATTTATATAACATTTTGGGGATTAAATTATGTATATGAGATTATTTTCACACAAAAACCCTCTAAAAACATGTACGTATCTAATAAAAATGTTTGTTTTTGCACTAAAAAAGCCAAATTTATTAAGGAGATCTAATTAAAATGATTTAAAATGTGTTGTTTAGTATTTAAAATGTTTGATAAGATGTATAAATATTGAATTTATCTTACTCATAATTAGATACTATCAAAACCTTATAAAACCTTCCTTGGAGGTTACAATCAAAATTACATGGAAATAAGTCATGAAGTTAGTCCAAAATATGATCAACTTGATTGTTTATATGTGAGGCATAAAATTACATTAAAAGGATATATTAAACTCATCAATAAATTCTATGCTCTTCTCACCATTTAAAATGTCTTGAAAAGGCCAAAAAATGACTAGACAAACACAAGATAAATTAAGGACAACAATCTCAACTCACCTAATCAACTTTAAGAATTGATAATAATGGCTTATAATGATCAATTTAAGGAATTTTAAATATTAACATAATGATAAAAAATACAAATAAACATTATAGATAAAGTTTTGAATGATAGGGGTGACAATTTGACCTAGGAGGTCAAATTATCAATAGCTACTAGATTTACTAGAGAGATTTTTAGATGTGGATTGAACTCAACTAGTTTTCATGGGATTTTGAGGCATTATGGAGATGTAGAGGATCCATCTTAGTTTTTTTAAGTCATCATTTTCCTAGGAGCATGAGATCAATTGACCAATACTTTCTGATGGGAGGTGGAGGGGTATACTATAGAGGTGGGCATCACCTTGGAAGATGTCCTTGCCTTACTTGGATTGCCCATTATTAGGAATATTATATTTGAGATGTGTTGTAGGTTGAGGATGAGATGAGATCCCTATCCTTTTGGGTGAGTAGTTTAGATAGGATTTACACTAGATTGTGTATGAGATTTTTTGATGTATATATCTTGACCATTCTAGATATCTAAAAAATCATGATAGGAATTGTGATAACACATGTGTTGTGTTACAAGTTGGATGGGAAGCTACCATTATATGTAGTAACCTTGTGTTAGTCTATCCTAGAGTAAGGTGTTTTATATGATTTGGGTTCTATCATCTGGGTGTAACTTATACATTAAATGTATGGTATGCTGACCTAGGGGTAGAAGACTATGGGCCATATGATTTTATTGAGTGATTAGATTTATGAGAGGTTTTTATGTATCATCTGACTAGGTTGCCCCATGTGGTGGATGATAGGCTACGTTAGGTAGTGAGATGGTGATAGGATCATGCAATGCATGTCATGCCCCATGCCCCAAATTTATAGATTATTACTCGTTAGTAAATAGTATGGCATCCCTATACTGATATTGTGGCCAATTGGCCATCTTGGGCTACTATAGCTACTATGTTGCATATGTTTTCATTACTAGACATTATACCTTATGGGTGAAACCACATCTTGTAGCTCATGTACCTTGACAACTAGGCTTACCACATTTGATAGCTTACTAGTAGTACCTACTTATTGGGCATGGTATGCTAGAGATCATAGAGGTAGAGAGGGTGCAAGAATACCTATGCAGATACCTATCATTAGGCCTTAATGAGTGAGATTGTTGGAAAGTTAGGCATAGCATTAGGGACCAGTTAGACCCTATACATAGGATGTTATAGTGTTAGATGTAGAGGGTGAGGATATAGGTGAGGTAGATGTGGAGACACAATAGGGATTATCATGAACACCAAGAACACATAGGATATGGAGACATCATCAGAGGGAGAGGACATAGGTGAGAGTTACCTCACATGGAGATCTCATGGTAGATGTTGGGCACAACTCGTCCATATAGAGGTAGATAAGGAGAGGACCATGATGCATAAGGGTGGTGAATCTTAGCTTTGTACTTATTCAAAGGTATCCTACAGAGGAGGTGCACAATGATTGGGTTGATAGGGAAACCATGGTTGGTGACACCAATATTGGTAAGAAATGTTTTAAGTTTTTAAGTTTTTGACATAGATCACTAGTTGCATAGTTGTTTATGTACTTAGTATAGATAAATTAGTTTGATATATATATATATATATATATATATATATATATATATATATATATGATGTATATTTGGTTTCTATATTATAGGTATTATTGTGAAAGATATTGTGCCATGATTGTGGCTGCACATCATGATATTTTGGATGGGGTGTTATCACATTATAAGCCATTCACCTTGGTGTATCTTGTTTTACCCTTTGCCCAAACTTATGCTATCTAGTCTCAATTGGTTAGGGAGGTAGATCAATAGTTATAAGCATGAGGAGATGGACTAAAACTACATATAGGACTTGGAGAGGGAAAGGCTTAAGCTTGGAAGGCATTGACATAGGAATGAGTTACCCATACGGTGATGACTATAGAACTTGGATGTATGTAGGTCCAGGTGGTCAATATATAAGGATAGGTTGATAGTTTGAGATCTTGGATTAACTTATTATAACATACTATTTATAGGGGTCTATCATAGGCACCTATGGGTAGTGTGGCTCAACCAAAAGATAGACATGATTATGCACAACCTTGGACCTGTAGCTATCATATTTTATATTTGTATTATGATGTATCACACTCATGTTATATATGTTGATATGGATATTTCTTGATCTATGAGTTTTACTATTGTTGTTGATGAATGTATTGATGTATTTCCTTTCTAACACATGTATTTTACTTTTGTTGTATATGATATGGGAAATATGATGTATTATTTTCTTTTATAGAATTATGTGACACACATGCATGGTTAAAAATAAAAGCATATGATTTGGAGAAGTATACATAATCATAAAATGTAATACATGTTATATCATAATGGGAAATGTGTAAAATAAAATATGAATAAAGTATAGTAAACCAAAATGGTAAATTAAAATGTCAAATGTTTCAAACCATATTAAAAATATATATAAGTCATACTATATCAAGCTGAGAAGTATGAAAATTTGTAATAAAGTGAAAAACATGTGAAAATTAATGGTATGAAAACAAACAATAAATTTAATCAATCATACTAGATCAAGATGGGAAGTATGAAAACAAAAACAAAATGTAAGTATAAATCAAATTAATCATATTAAATCAAGATAGGAATTATGAGAAATATAATAAAATGGCTGTAAAAATATATGCAATTGAAAAATAAGAAGATAAAGTGAAATAATTATGTAGTAATAATAAAACATATTAAATCAAGATGGGAAGTATGTAAATGATGTGTAAATAATAATGTAACACAAATTATCTCAAATTTGAAGCATGCAATACTATTGTGGCTTGGTCATAGTATGAACTTTTATTGGAATATTTTGTGAGGAATACCTGGTCCTATCCAAGGTCTTACACTGTAACTCATAAATGGAACACCAATAAGGTGGATATAAATGTTAGAAATGGGATTTAGGGGTTTTAATGTAGTAATTTATGAGGAATGCCTAGTCGTATCTAATTTCTTACACTAAAACTCAAAAGGTGAACACCAATGAGGTGAGTGGTAATAAGGGGGAAAAATAATAAAATGTTTTGTGAGAAATGCTTGGTCCTATCCAAAGTCTTATAATGCAACTCACAAAGGAAAACCCTAAGGGTATGATTAGTTAACAAAACAATATTCATCAAGGGGAAATATTAGGATTGTTTTAATGAAATAGGAAGTACAAAAATCATGACATAGGTTTATATGAGAAAACCTTATAAACATGAGGCATACTAGGTAAGAAGGAGAGACATGAAGAGGCTAGTGACCATCAAAATACAAAGGATAACTACTCATAATAAGTACAAAATTGTATATGAAAATATGTTTAATACTAAGATAAACTCATGAAGGTTATATAAAAAAGAAAATTGAAATGTACCTACCTTCCCACAACATGTTCTCCATTCCTCAAGACCTCTTACAGATCCATTAGTATACTATGAAGATTGGGTACTTGTGTGAGAAAGTAGGTATCACTAAGATTATTTTATTCTCCTATCCCAATCTACTGGCCTACTATACCCCAATGGACCTTGGCTCTATCACAATACCAACTATGAAGTTTTAGATTCGATTAAGAATATGAGGTGTGCTAAAATTAGGAAATCACATTTTTTGGTGTGATTAGACTTTTGTATTTTATGTTTTCCTTTTAGATCATTTAATTTTATTTAAATGATTTGGATTTTAACTTTTTATGGATTTTGTGATTCCTCCTCCATATGGATTTTTAATAACCAACTTGAGTGATAAAAATGATACACAAGAGGTTTAGACTTTGGTTATAGGAGACTAAGTAACTAGAGATATGACTGACTAAACAACTTAGGCTTACCTATGAACCAATATGTAATCTCAAGTTTCAACCATATTTATGCTTAGTATGTGATAAAAAATAAGGAAAAACGAGATCAAAATAGATCGATGTATATAAGTATTGCAATGAGAAGTCATGTTTGTTAAATGATTACATGGTAAAGATAAAATATTAAGGGAATGAAGGTTTTATAACCAAGTCACAATAATAATTATCTTTATTTGAGTTTGAAAGATAAAAAATAATCATTAAATAAAAAATAAAGGAATCCATGCAAACAAATGGAAACCATAAGCACAAGTATGAAGCCATGAAAATAATGATAATAAGCCATAAGAAAAAGATAAAGAGAATGAAACCATGTAAAACACATAAAGCATAACATAATGGTTCATGCAAAAGAGATAAGTGAAATCATGTTTGATAAATAGTCAAAAATATAAGATATATAAATGAATCACCATTCCAATCTAAATCATGTAATAGAATGATGAATAGTGTGAGAGACTACCAGGATGTGTTCATAAATAATGATAGATCTGATCACAAATGTCATCCATAACATCTCACACATCCCTATGCAACTGAATTTTGATGTTAGCTAAAGTCTCATCAATCTTTGTATAAATTTGTGAAAAGACTTACTTCCGTATCATCTCTACTAAAAGTGTAGGTGTAGTATAATAATATTGATGCTCATGTGGTATTTATTATGTGGGGTACTCAATGTGAGGAATAAGTATCTTGATATGAATGTTATCAGTGGATCTATGAAGAGGTACAATTAGTAGAGAAGGAGAAGCCTTAAATCACATGTGACCTATATTAAGAGGAGTAATCATTACCATTATAAACTATATTAAATCTTTAATATGTTAATGAATCAGTTAGGATCTATTAGTAAGATGGGTAGAACACTAATGCCAAAGATAATAGACATCCTCATATTTAGGGATGTACTCTAGAAGTATCTTGGGAGGAGGTATAGTCTTGTGTTTGGGTTGTGTAATGATGGGATACAATGTGTTAATTTATTTCCTAAGATTTCAAAAATTAATATAGGAATGGTTATTTGTCCATGGAAAGAACAAACATGTCTATTAGTAAATTATGGAGGTCTACTAGCTGGAGTGGTAGAAAAAGAATCATACAGTTGTTGATATAAATGCCAATCCTTGGTCCAATGACCAAAAACTATATGAATATCATAATAAGGATCATATACCAATTATGAGGGTAAGGGATTAAGCTTAGGTAATGGTATAATACAATCAACAAGGAAGGGATAAGATGGAGTGGAAAATAGACTAGGCTCATTTGTAGGTATGACTAGTTGTGCAGTGAGTCTAATTAGAGTGGCTAATATCTATGGGGGAAGTAAGCTATAAGGATCATGATATCTAGAAAAATGGTAAGGTTATATCATGGAATTATCCATGAGCATAATCTTGAGAGGTTATACTATGACTAGATGCATAATACATGAGTAATCCATCTCTAACCTATGAATAATAGTGGAAAAACTAATATTATGTACTATAAAAAAATCAATGATAGAAGAAGAATTGAAAGACTAAAATAAAGAAGAGAGATATTTAAGAAGCTTATCATTTCTAGCTTGAATGAATCTATCTAAAAATGGGTCATCTAAAGAATAACCATCATCATAATCAGGTGTATATAATTTGATAGTACATGTGTGAACTATTTTATTGGTCAAGGAAGCATGGTGAATGGAATGTTTAGTTTTGGTTAAAATAATTAATATTTCATCAAAATGTTGTTAATAGAATTGAGGTTGAAGAGGAGGAAGTTGAGAAATGATGTTCAGAGAAAGATCATAAGTTTTGATCTTTAACTTTATCTCATCTAATTCATCATCATCAATATCTAAGATGTTAGGTGGAAAGTTTTCTATTAGTTATGGATGACCATTATAACCTCTAGTGGAATTAATGGGATAGTTAAGGCATTAGGATTCATGAAATGTAACACTAGGTAAGGGTTCTAGGGTGGGTATTTTAAAGACACATCATTCTTTGAATTATTTGAAATTATAAGAATTGGTGTCCCCTTGAATATTTTATATAACACTATTGTAAGGGAATTTGACACATTGGCATGTGGATGAATCAACTTCTCTCATACAATGTGTATAAGAAAGTGGAAATTTAAATATCATGACTTTCACACTAACGGTAATGGGAGAATAGTAACGGGGATCCAAATACAACCTAGAGGAGGCATTTATCTTCTGTCATAGCCTTGACATATAATGCATGTGGATTTAATGTTACATTTAGATTATCTAATTATTTTAATAAAGTCAAAAGAGGTAACACAATTGCCTGAAACTTCATCAATTAAAGCACACTTAACTTATATATCTCTTATTTTAGTGCTAATGAATTAGGGTGGATAATACAAAAAGTAATATCTGATCAATAATTATAGAAGAGATATGAAACTTAAGTGAGATAAGTGTCCACTATATCATCAACATGGATGGACATTTATTCACATTATTGAAGTATGATATCTTCAAATATGGATAAGGTAGCTTCTTTCCCTATGGGAGGAGGTTGAAGGATGTTCATTTCAAATAATAATTGCTTTAGGCCATTATGATGGTGGGGATAAGTTCTCTTCTAAGAATGTAATTTAATATGGGAGATGGGAAAGTTACACAATAGGATCCCATTCATCATAACCCATGAGAGGATTATTAGATAGAGGGGCATAGTGTTGTAATAGATCCTTTTAAGGGGGTTTGGATGTGTAATGAAACTTATGTTGATAAAGTATGGTTGGTTTAGGTTGGTTTAAATTAGGTTGATTGAATTTACAAGATGTGGTTGTTTGTTGAGGTATTTCTTATGGTTGAGTATAAGAAATATTGTTTGTAGTTTGAGGGATGTTTTCTTGAGGTATGAAAGTTGGGGAAAGAGTATAATTTATATCAATGGTATGAGAAGTGTGGTCAATTTGTGTTGCTATGGGTTGTTATTGTATGTGTGTTGGTTCCTCATGCCCCAATTCCATGAGATGGAATGAGGAAATGTCTTGAATAATGCAAAATGTTAAAGAGGTGTGATGGTTAGGTGTGGGGTTGAATCAATATAAACAACTACTCTTCTCATATTAGTAATATTAACTACATTTTCATTGTTGGTGTTGAGATCTATAAGACTTTAAATATTGTTGGTAGTAGGGGTAGGTTGCTCAATGGTGTCTTGGTGATTAGGTAGGGGATCCTTGTAGATAGTTAAATGATCATTAGCTTGGGTTAGAGCTTGATTTTTAGATTGAGTCTCTTGAGATTTAAGTTCTATGTCATAATCTTGTTGATGTTTGTGTATAAGGGATTCATGGTCAAAGTTAGGACCAAGGAGAAAATCCATTAGAATATTTAATAGTTGTCTACAAGTCTCATGAGAATGGCCCCAACTTGCATGAAACCAATAAAATTTATTTGGATCATACCATGATTTCATGGGTTGTGTGCAGTTAATATCTCATGGTAAAGGTCTTGGAAGACATTTTTTAATTTTTGATAATGACAAGGGTTTGTGTACATTAGTATTATTATTTAGAGAAAATGTGGGATTATTATTAAAATTATTGTTAGGAGGAGGAACATGCTCCATGGTATTGTTTATATAAATATCTTGGATGGTGTGTGTGGTTTCATAATTTTTGGTAACACCATCATTAGTTGCATGATGATTTTTATTTTTGATAAGCATGCAATTTACCATTATGGGTTGAGGAGGTTCAAATTGATATATGAGGAATCTTGGTATTTAGATTGGTTAAGAACCTCTTCTAAAGTTTTTGGAGAAATATTCCTAATGTGATATTGTAATTTAGGGTGGATAGAATTAGCAAATAGGTGGAAGAGGTTTTCATTTTCCATATTATGTTTATATATACTAGACAAAGTTTTTCATCTTTTGATGAAAACTTGTTATATTTTGGAATTGAGTTGTTTATAATTGATTAAATGAGCTAAGTTATTTTTAGGAACATCACTGGTTTGGAATTATTCTATAATTGATTTAATGAGCTAAGATATTTTTGGGAAGATATATACAAGGTAATAATACCAATCATCTTTTGTTATTAAATATTTCCAATTTTTCATTTCAAGTCCAAAGTTAAAAGTTTTTGAAAAATAAAAAAATATCATAGACTAAAAAATGAGGTTTAGAATTTAAAGGGTCATCAATAGATAAGACTAAGACACTAATATTTAAAGAAGCATTTTTGACAAATGTTTTTCTAATTCATTTCTTTTGATAGTTTTAGATGTTTCAAATTCAAGGTCAAATTCTTGGATTCTTAAAATCCACTTCACTAACCTTCCTTGAATAGTAGGTTGTTTTAAAAGATAGGATAAAATGGGAATATTTGATCTTACTACCACTTTATTTCACATTAATAAATGAAAAAATTTAACTAAAGAAGAAACCAAAGATAAAACAAATTTTTGAGTAAGAGGATACCTAGTTTATGTGTATTTCAACACTTGACTCATGTATTTAATTGGTATTTCATTATTATCACAACACCTATTGTTTTATCTATAAAACTAACATAAATAATGAAAGGCCTAGACAAATTAGGTTTAAAAATAACATGTGCACTTGTAATAACATTCTTCACACTATCAAAAGTAGAATCAACTTCTGCATCCCAAAAATATGACTGATTTTTCTTAAGCAAAATCTGTAAAGGATTCAATTTATCAGTAAAGTTCGATATAAAATTTTGTACAAAATTTATTTATTCATAGAATGACCTAAGACTTGATTGATTTTTATGTGGTAGTAGCTCTTTGATTGCTTTAACACATTCAAGATTAATTGAAATCCCATCCTTAGAAATAATATGCTCTAATTACTTACCTTTAGTAACACCAAAAATATATTTCTTGAGATTATAGGAGATATTGTATCTTCTATATCTTTAAAATACTTCATGTAAATGATTCAAATTCTTTTTTATTTTCATAGAATTGACTGTAATATCATCTAAGTAGACTACATAATAAGACCAATTAGATCATCAAAATCTACATGCATAGCTCTTTGAAATGTTGCACCTGCATTCATGAGATCAAAGGGCATCCTATTAAAGGCAAAATTTCCTCTTCAAGTTGTGAATGTTGTCTTGTGCCTATCATCTAAGTTCACAAATATTTGATTATAACCTAAAAACCAATCAATTAAAGACATCATTTCAGATCTTGTAACCTATTACATAATTTGATCCATACTTGGAAAAGGAAAATTATCCTTTATAATAACCATGTTAGGGGTTATGAAGAATGTTATATTTGATAATATTTTTTATATATTTTGGAATGATTTTCCAAGTTATTTGAAAATTAAAAATAATTTATAGTTGGGTCATTTATAAATGACCCTGGGGATGGGTTCAACCCATCCACAGGGTTAAGTATAAATGAGCCCAAAAACCCCTAACATTTTGGTTATGTACATAGTAAAGCTAAAAAAAAGTATATACTAGTTTTATGACTATATTGGTTGAAAAATACCATTGTTTAAAATATTTTAGGGATGTGTATATGCTCAAATATGGTAATGTAATTATTCCACCTGTAGGTGATTATAAATTGATTATAGATTCAAACCATTTAGATTATTTGTATTTATTATTTAAATAATGTGATAGGATATAAATTCAAGCCTTTTGATTTACTCAAGACTTCCATTTTTGATAGAGTTAAGTGGATTGAAAATTTTGGGTATAGTTTGAATATAAAAGCATATGTGTACTTGTAATAATATTCTTCACACTATTAAAAGTAGAATCAACTTCTGCATCCCAAAAATATGATTGATTTTTATTAATAAAAATATGTAAAGGATTCAATTTATCAGCAAAGTTTGATATAAAATTTTGTACAAAATTTATTTCTTCATAGAATGACCTAAGACTTGATTGATTTTTAGGTAATATCAACTCTTTGATTTCTTTAACACATTCAAGATTAATTGAAATCTCATCCTTAGAAATAATATGCCCTAATTACTTACCTTTAGTAACACCAAAAATAGATTTTGTGGGATTAAGGGAGATACTATATCTTTTACATATTTCAAATACTTTATGTAAATGATTTGAATGCTTTTTTATTTTCTTGGAATGGACTGTAAGATCATCTAAGTATACTTGCATAGCAACATTGATTAGATCATCAAAAACTACATGCATAGCTCATTAAAATGTTACACCTGCATTCATAAGATCAAAGGGCATCCTATTAAAGGAAAAATTTCCTCTTCGAGTTTTAAATGTTGTCTTGTGCCTATCATCTAGGTTCACAAATATTTGATTATAACCTGAAAACCCATCAATCAAAGACATCATTTTAGATCTTGTAACTTGTTATATAATTTGATCCATACTTGGAAGAGGACAATTATCCTTTATACTAACCTTGTTTAGATCTTTAAAATCTATGCAAAGTCTAATATCTCCATTCTTTTTACGTAAAGGCACTATTTTAGCTACCCATTCAAAATATGTTATAGAAAAAATAACACCACCATCAATCATTTTATCAAGCTCTTTATTGATAGTGTCTTCTAATAAAGGTCTTATTTTACGTATTTTCTACTTGATAAGTTTAATACCAAGTTTCAAAGGAATATCATGTCTTACATAAGTGTTATTGTATCCTTTTAAATATTTATAAGACTAGGCAAAAATATCAATAAATTATTCAAACAATTTAATAAACTTAACCTTCTCATTAAGAGTACATTGTATTCCCAAAAAACAAACTTTGGCTCTTCGTCAGCTCTAAGGTTTATTGGGATAGTCTCTCCAATAATCCTTATAGAAGGTTCTTCACTATGTGAGAACTTAGGTTGATCATTTAGAGAAAACATGGATTCTAAGCTCACCAAACCAACATGTAACGTATTAGTATTCAATTGTAAATAATCTCCACAATAAAGAATATAATCATTATTATTAAAATAATTGACTTTGATAAAAGCATCAATATGTTCATCACAATAAAAAAACATGTTATTTTTTATTTAAGTTAAGAATTTTAGGTTTGAATATTTATTAAAAATACTCTACAATAAGTTATATTTCACTTATTGTAGGGTTTGAAGCAAAACTAATGAGTTTATCAACACATAAATTGAACTTTCTAAGAATGTGTGTGATATTAAAATATTCAAAATTCTTAGATATAGACCAAACCTTTTGAGTATAGCAATTAAGATGAGTCTGGTTTGTATTATAATTTTTCTTTACTTCTCTTATAACTATTTTAGAATCACCAAAAGCTTCTAAGTGTTTAACATTTAATTTTATAGCCTTTTCCAAGCAAAGAGAGCTTAAAACTTTACTATATTTTTAGTATTATCAAAATATGACTTATAAGCATAATGATATATTCTACCTATGAAATAAATAATATAAATTCAAGTGACACTACCATCTTGTGAACAAGCACCATCAAAATAAAAAGTCCATAATTCATTCTTGAAAAATAAATTTTGTTGTTGTTATTCAAGTTCATTAAGAGTCATCAACTCATATGTACTCATTATTGTTTCAACATGAGCTACAATAAGAGGCATTGAATCAATTGGGTTATCAGACAAATATTCTCTTTGAATAAATTTTTTTTTATTTCCAATTGAAACCCAAGTGGTATATTTTCTAATAAATGCACCAGTTGCTTTAAACTAATCTCTACCCAAAAACATCACATAATTGCTAGGAATATCCAAAATCTAAACATTAGTCATACAATTGATTCTCTCATCTTATACAAATTTAATTATAAGATCTGAAAATTTATCATAACTTGTTGTTTGATGTGAGTCAAAACTAATTAACTTTCTATTATTTATTTCATAAGAAAGACCTAACTAATTAGCTATAAATTTGGGCATAATAATATTTGATGCACATGTATCTAAAATACAATTATGTATGAATTTGTCAATAATTTTGATAGATATATAAAAAGGTGTAATACAATCTGTAGGAGGGTCATAAATTTGAGAAAAAATAGCAGACCGAGTATGCTCATCATTTTTACTTTCTTCCTAAAATCTTAAAATTTTGGTTTTTAATAACCTCATTAATTTTCTCTAGTTTTCCTAGTAAACTAACAAATTTTAATATTGAAATCCCTATATAAATATATGATAAATCATCAATAATATTATAAGCCCCTACATCTAGATGACGTATATACACATAATTTTTAGGCTTAAAAGATGATATTGGAAATTATTAACACCTGCTGATAAAGGATCATTATGTTTGGGATTCAATGCAAAATTATTGGATGTTGCATTATTCTATATATTTTTACCTTTATCTTAGTTTTGAGTATAATTTTGATTATTATTTAATGTATTAGAATAATTTCTTTGTCTAGTATTGATAACATAAGCATTTATGGTTTTAATTTCATCTAAAGATTCATTAATTCTACACATATTTATCTTGTTATCCAAATCAAATGATATACTTTTATTACCTTAGAAATATCTTTTAAATTTTTGAACAACTACACACATATTTGGGTCATGGTCTAACTCATAAACATTACAATAGAAAAAATCTTCAATTTGATTCTTTTGAAGAAATGATGACTTACGTGATGAACATGGTTTATCATTTAATTATCTCTTAATGGTTATTAATTTGTTGCTAAGATTATGATTGGATTTTAGAATTTTTGCATTATTTGAATTTACTTTTGTCATGATTCTATCATTAAAACTAGCTCTTTTTAATTTCTTTTCATATTCTATGTAGAAAGTTATAGTTTCATCAGAATGCATAATATCTTTATCCTCTATAACCATTTTATATTTTAAAGGTAAATAATTACAAAAATATAACCTTGACAACTTCTTAGATGGCCTAACATCAGGGAAAATTTTCTAGCACAATCTAGTAAATCTACTTATAAACCCATAAATGGTTTCGCCTAGATCAATTAAAATATTAACTAGTTCATTTAATAGATCTAAATCTTTTTTAGACTTACCAAAACATAACTCTAACCAATCTTCAATATCTTTCCAAGTTTTGATCACATTTTCTAGAATAATAAATGCTTGGTATGTTTTCAATTCCAAAGTCTTCAAGAAAACTTTAAGAGAAACCTTTTCATTAGTAATATCAAGTGTAGCACAAACCAATTTGAAAGCATCTAAATGTTCCTTCCATGACTGACTAAGGCTTCTTGAAAACTTAGTAACATTATCTTCATCTATATTGGTGCTCGTCCAACAAAAAGAAGTATGAAAATGAAGTTAAAATGAATCAAAATTCTTCAAAAATACCTGTGTAAGGTTCCTCTCTTTTTTATGTCACTTTGATCTTCTTTTATAATCAATTCCTCCAAAGATGGTTGAGGAATAAGTTCTAACTGACTTTAGTTAGTTATTGGTTATGACTTAATTGGTTTTAATTAAGTCAATTAGATTTTAGTTATCACTTAATTCATTTTATACTTTTTTTTAAAAATGAGTCTTAAGATCAAAATTAAAAATAATAAATTAAGGGGACTAAATCTAATTGGGTGGGGGCCCTTAGACATTATAATCCCCTAAATAAGAAAATTTATGTAAAGTATTTAAAACAACATAAGTTATTAAATGAAAAATATCACATCTAACATTTATCCATAGGCATTATATATATAAGTTAAAATATCCTTATCAAAATATACTTGTCTAAAAATGTCTTAAACCATGAAACCAATGTCAAGCAAAAATTAAAACAAAGTATTTGATAAGTATCAAATAGTATCATAATATCCCTAAATACTTCTACTCATCATCTAAATTTGATAATATTCAATAAGTGGATAACCCTTATCAGTAATGTATTCATTATAACTAATACTAGATGTTGGGAATTTGATCGACTTAACTGCATTCTCATCTTTTTCATCATGCACCTCCAACTTAACTTTCTTCACCAATCTAGTGACTGTTGGTGATGTTGAAGGACTTATCTCTTGCTTTTTCTAGTTTAGTGGTAATATTCTTTCTTCTAGGTAATGAAGAGGAAAATCTAAAAGGTTAAGCTTAGAACAAGTCACATGGACTAACAGGTTCAAGAGATGGAAGTTTTTAGTTTAAAAGCACTAAAGCATGAGAGTGTAACTTAATAACTTGTTGTAAATCATGTTTAGGTAACTATTCATTCTGATGAAGAGAATGATAAGAAACTAAATTATCTTCTCATTGTAAAGTGGTTTGCATTCTCTAAGAACCACTTGAATTTGTACGTCCATATGGATAATTTATCCAATCAATTCTTCTCCAACCTCAATTTCCTCTATAATTTACAAGTTTAAATGGTAAAGCTTCAAGAACATTATATAAAGTAGGATCAGTTGCATCAAATTTAATTAACCTATGAGTTATATGGAAAGGTCTTAATAAATTCCTACCCATCCTCCTACCAATAGAGAAATGACCTCTAAACACAAAACTATGAGAAAATAAAATTTTCCTATTCTCAAGTTGATTAGTTCTCCATGAATTTCCTTCATTATTATTTGAATTTAGGGTGTCCACCATGACATTCTAAAAGATAAAACAAATCAACCAAATCTCTTTTGAAACCATATACTAAAAACCATAACCTCATTATATATATATATATATATATATATATATATATATATATATATATATATATATATATATATATTTGAAAATAATACATCATAAAGACAGACATAATATACTAAAAACTAAAATCATCACTCACAAACTCCATTCACTGTTATCAAAATAAATGTTGATAACAAGATAAACTTAATTCTTTAAAAAAAATGATTTCCCTTGAAAATTTCAAAATGTCTAAACACAGTTTTCTTATATTTCAAACAACCATAAACATTTCACTTCCATAGTCTATGGTCTTAATTGAAAAATCACTTGATATAAGAATTATTTTCTAAATATTAATTTTTTTTAAATCATGTGATGAAAAACATTTCTAAAACTTGATACCAAACCCTCTTCATATATCTAAACTTTTAGTAAAGATATCTTTAATGAAAAACATAGATTTTTATTTCACTCCAAACCCCAAAAAATAACACAAGTTGACACTTGTACAAATTTTGTATTCGATGCCAATTGAACCAAAAATAACAATTTATGATAAAATCACATATTTCAAAGATATTATTTCCATATAGAAAGAATTATATTTCTTCAATGAAACTCAAATGTAAATATACCAAGTATTTTGTATTAATCATAACCTGATATTTTCAAAACAATTTTTGCTTAGACCAAAACCATATTATGACGAGCTATTTACAAATTTCCAAATATTCTTCATAAACAAAAACCCTCAAATATTCTAATCATACCGACATCAAACAATTTGTATCTTCTCAAATTTCCTCATAATCATTATTTCAAAAAAAAATTCAAGAATAAGCAACATGTAGACATAAATTTGTCAATTTCATTCCATAAAGTAACACCTCTACATACTACGTGCTTCAAACATCATTTTGCAACGAATATTTTTTGAAAATAATGCACAATAAAATCTATATTATTCTTCATTTAAGAAAAATATACATTGCATGCAAAATTGACTGAGTTAACCATTAAACCAACTTCAATCAAATTCATCATAATCAATTCTAGTTGAGCTTTGAAAATGCCTTATACTTTTTGTGCTCATGAAAAAATGAAACAATATCCATACCTCACCTAAATTTTTTTTAACAAACTTCCAATTTCTTCCCCTTAGCTCCAAATCTTTGATTTCATAGTGATCTTGTCAAGAATGATAACTAACTGAATAAAATCTACCTATTATATTATA
Source organism: Torreya grandis (assembly GCA_037957365.1). NCBI lineage: Eukaryota > Viridiplantae > Streptophyta > Pinopsida > Cupressales > Taxaceae > Torreya > Torreya grandis. The sequence continues at coordinate 1,391,975 of JARHVA010003049.1, read as the reverse complement.
TATAAACTCAAAGTACTAAATAAATAGATGTTAGGCCAAGATTGGATAACAATTTTATCAGTACTTATCTCTAGCTCTGCAAAATTTTTTAAGAACTTTGACAAAAATAGTGATGACCTAAGTTGCCACTGAACTCTCCTCTAAAAATATTGATTAAATACACAATACACAAGTCTTAAATGCCTAAAATTATGGGGGAATAAAACAAATCCCAACATATACACCAAATCTTGAGTGCATTAATAATACATTACTTACCACTTAAAAATCAATTAACCATGCTTTGAACTCAAAACCAACTCAATTAACATTCCATCACCTTTGCATTTATCAAAAGCCACATAAGTCAATTCCCTCACCATAAAGATCATTGATATAATGAACATATGACCCTAAAATAAATAAGACCACCTTTGTGTCTAAAGATTATAACCTTCAAACCTTATACCATGATGAAAATACTTATGTCAAATATTTAAAGTTTATTTTAAGACCCTTAGAAATATTTAGGTCAAAATAACACTTATAGATATCATTATAAATAAACCATTAATTTTAACAATAACTATAATAACTTATGATCCATAAATATCATTCATTCAACAATGATCAAGTAAAACCATCCTGAGCCCATTTACTTTCAGCTTTTTAATCACAAATGCTACCTGCTTGATTAACTTATATATCACAAAAATATTCTAAATTTGATCATTAATTGATACTCATAAAAAATGAATTTTGCTAATGTGGATATATTAAAAAATTTCATTGAATCCATGAAATAATTTCAAAACCATTTTATAATGTAGAGTAATAATTTCACCAAATACATAGTCATGATAAACATTTAAACATAAAATGCATATTCAAATGACATAATGAACTAAGACCTCTAACTAACAGTTTTAGATGTTAAGATAATGTCATTGATATGATAGAATCATCAAAAAGTATTTTTTAAAAAAATAAAATGAAGGGTGTCAAAAATAGGCTTAACAGGTTATAATATAAAGTTACCATGTGAATCTCTAAGGGGTGGGGGATCATTAGGATTTTATTCTCCCCATTGAGTATGGTGGGTTTAATTTTGGAGATGTATTAGGTGATTTTATATTTGTATCATTTGATTTGCATTATTAGTTTGAAATGTATTCATTTGGTTAAGTATTTGTAATAAAATTTGGTTAGTTTGAGAAGTATTTTGGCTAAAGGATGAAACATTTGATGCATTAGAGTTATGTGATGTATTAAGAGATTTAGATTCATTATGAGTGTGGAATGAGGTAGTGTGATGCACCACACTAGTGGCATACGAATACTTAGTAGCATGATATGCACTAGTATCATGGGTATGGATGTGGGAATTTTGAAGAGCCCCACTAGAGGTTAAACCTACTATATTGTATAAAGACATGGCATAGAGGTACAAGAAGACATAGAGGATGATGTCATAGTATGATAAAGAGAAAAAATATATGGAAAATGTGTAGACAAAAATAAATGGCTTGCCTCAAATCATTAGAAAAAACTAGGGGAAAGTGAATGGGGTTATCCTATATGAGGTCCCATCATGAGGTTATAAATGAATGTAGGATCATTTCCTCTATGTTGAGGATATTTTTTGATGAAAAATATCATTTCATATGTGTACTTAATTTCACACTCATCTTATAGTGAAAATAAGGGGTTGAGGGCTGTGGAAGAGTAAGGAAGAGTTTAATAATTGGTAGTGCAGGTGACAATATAGACATTGCTTTAATATGTGGTAGGTACCACTAAATATGTTTTAAAAAACCTATTTGGATTGGTGAAACTCATCATGTTTGTTTGATTCAATCATGTACTATCATCAAATAGGAAATTGATGATAAGGAAAGGAAGCTAAACACTTGTTAAAAATGATGATAAACTAGTAGGATATTGAGTCGAACAAATCAACACTATCTTGTAAGATAGTAGGTAGGACAAGCTGAAGAGCCACACTCAAATAGGTAAACTATGTTCTATAGATGGTTGAACTGAGAAATTATAAAAGACACACAATCAGATAGGTTGACTGTGTTGAAGGTAAACAAAACATGCAGTCTATAAGAGACTGGGTCAAACAAGATTATTGTGTTCCATAGAAGGGTAAAAATACCAACCTGTAAGAGACTATGTTAAATAGAATGAGAGTGTTCTATATAAAATAAAGATAGTAGGAGACATAGTTGAGTGGTTTGACTATGTTCTGAGGGTAAAGATAGGTTTTGATAGTTATGAATATGGATGATCTAGTGTTAATTTGTAGAAAACTTGAAATAAACACACAAGTAACTGGGTTGACCCAATTGATCTAGTTGTGACACACAACATAAACCTTATACCAATGCTAGTTAATACAAGTTTTTTTAATAAACCATAAATTGACAAAGATCAAGAAACAAAAATAGAAATGATAATTTATGCAATCATTCCTGAATGTTTTAAATTATAACTTTAATAATAAAATGTGATAGGGTGTTGGCTTTAGAAAGGAACTAGAAAGGTAAGTTAAGGATGGTTTTAGGTAGTTAAGGATAAAAAGGATATGTATGAATGATGGTACTAATTTGGTATTAGGGCCTACCTCTTCACTTAATAATCTTGTAATGATAAGGGTGTTGTGTGTTTTGCCAATATATACTATCAACCACATATTTATACTTCACCAAAAAATTGAGTTAGCTTCCCAATTGGTGATGAATTCTAAGTAGGTAGACCTTGGGTAGAATTTATTTAATAATTTTTGATATTTTTTGGTTTGGAAGTGTGTGAATAAAAGAAAAAGTAGTGTGACTAAATTGATAAATTAAATTTTCTTATTTAGTCTATGTGTGTTACTCTAAGAAAGTAAGTAGAAAAATGAAAGATGAACTAATTACTAGAAATATGAGTTAATTACTTTGCTTAAAGAGTACAAGGTTGATTAGGTTAACCAAGTATAAAAATAGTACATAATAAAATTGACTGGGTTAAAGCAAGGGCTAGAGTCATAATCATTTCATATAGCTCATCATAGCTATATAAATTATCCATGAAGTGTTGCCTTTGGCTACATATTATATTGAATTTAATAGTTAAAGTATAATCTCAGTAGGAAATGATTGAAATTTATCTTTTATTTGTATGTAATTTATTGATGATTATTTACCTTGTTATTATGTCTAACTCGAATGAATAACATAGTTTTGAGTACAACAACACATCCCAATGGTGGAGAAATTTTGAGAAGAAAACACACAGTGTTAAAAACTCTTTTTGGTTATAATTTTGAGGATTCAATGAGTGAGCTCTGAATACACTTCAAAAGTGATCCAAAGATTCTCTAAGTGTGATCCAAATATATATATATATATATATATAGAAGTCTAGGCGTGATTTGAAGACCTGTATAGGGTGCTTTGAAGACTTGTATAGGATGCTCTGAAGATACCTAGATGTGCTCTGAAGACCAGTTAAACCTTATTGATCGAGATAGTAATTCTAAAAATATCCATAGAAAGACTTTCTATATTTAGATGTCTTATTTTAGACATTACCATTCATGATAATGGCCTAAAACAGTCTGGATATAATTGTATCTTTATTTTATAAAATCAAAGAAGCATCTTCAATCTATGTTAGTTATTTCCTATCTAAAGTTAGTTGAGTCAGTTCCAACACCTTCGTAGAAGCATGGGATCCAACTTCTAGATTTAGATTTAGGTGTTAAGATCACCAAGATTTTATAATCTACAAATAGATGTTGAGATATGTTTCAATACACATCTCCTTCTCATTCCAAATAGTTAGAAAAGTTGTTGAAGTTGAAGAAAAACTAGAAGAAGTTGGAAACAAGGTTCAAATTTTCATATTTGTGTATGTTATTTTGAATGAAATAGATATCAGTATTTCCTTTTATTTTTTATTAAAGCAATTTCTGTTTTGAAGAAGGAGCAAGGGCCCACTTCTCTCCAAAGATCAAGATAAATTGTTATAGTAGTTTAATAGATTAGAAGCATTTCTTTAATTTAGATATATTTCATTCATTATAGATTATAATTTCCTTTAAACAACAAAAGTGATTTATTTTAAATTTAGAGTGATTTCATTTCAAAGTAAAGAGTGATTTTTTTAAATTTAAGTGTGAATTTCCTTTTCAATATAAATTTTGTGATTTCCTTTTCCAAAAGCAAGTGTGAATTTCCTTTAATGTAAGAGTGTTTCATTTACATGCAAAAGTTATTTCAATTCAATACAAGTAGATTTATTTTTTGCAAAAGTGTGTTTTAGAACTAGATTAAGTTTTTTAATTCATCTCATATTTAGAATTTTTTAGAAGTTGGTTAAGTGACAATAAACAACATTCTCAGATTTTGAACATCACATTGTCCTACTCAGTCGAGCAAGTCAAGTGAGGACATTATATGTCTTATACCATATGCTTAAGTTTTGTATGTTGATGGTGTGAATGCCAATATGATATCTTCAATTAATAAACATTTTAGATTTACTTTTCTATAAAGATAGAATAAAAAATTTATTTACTATTTTTAAGATTTAGAAAACACAATAGAAGTAAAAACCCCTAGAAATGAATTGTAAAACTCCAATAATAAAAGATCTCATTACAAATATCTATTGGACACTTCCCTAGATGAAAATGACATGAGTCCATTGATTGGTTAAATGAGAGGTTTATAGATAGCCTATAATTTTTGGCACTACTATCAGGAACACAAATTCATCAAGAAGTGTTAGTGAGATCCTCCATTAGAGTTATATAGGGAAATACAAAAACATTCATAAAAACAAAAAAACAATTCAAGAACCTTTAAATTTATGAACCGAACAAGAGATTCTCAAGGATGGTTTATCTCTAAGGGATCCCAAATAAATCATAAAAAAGAGAGGGTACAATCTTAGTTAGAAGATCAGTAAGTGAAAGAAAGGCACTTGAAAGTCATTTTTATGATTCCTCTCTTGAACAGGGTTCATCATCACAAATTTATCCTACAAGAAGAATCTTATTTAGAACATCCTCTCCTATAGGGAGAATTGATCTTGAAAATACTCTTTCTAAAATAGTTTATCCACAAGCCCTATAATAATAAGATCTGATCAAAGATTCTCCTCCTAAGATAGACCATAGACTGAGCACCCAAGAAGCAAATTTAGATTGGATTGATAACCAAAGTTAGGAAGAAAACATGGGAGACAAACATGCACATGTAGAAAACCCTAGCCAATAACCCCAATAGAACATAACCTTCTCCTATCTAATCAGTCTAGGTCTTAATGATATAAATTCCATGAAAAACATTTTACCTACTTTCAAAGGTAAATCTTCAAAAGATCCAGATCAATTCTTTTTTGAGTTTCAATTTCTCTACCAAACATATGATTATGTCATATACAATCAAAGGTTGAAATGATTCCCATCTACACTCAAGGATGCAACCATGAGATGGTTCATGGGCCTTGAGGGTAATTTTATAACCACTTGGGATGAAATGGAAACTATATTTCTAGACAAATATTAAGATTATTGTAGAGTTAGAGAATGGAAGGAGGACTTTTTAAAGATTAAATAAAATGAAGATGAAACCTTAAAATATTACCTTGACATGTTTATATTTACCCACAAAAGGAGTGGTTATAAACTCACTAAGGAATTTGTCAAAATGGTCTTTATTAAAGGGTTAGATGATGATGCATGTGATGATTTGAATTTGATGGAAAAAGGTGACATTGATAAGTTAACCTTTCATCAAATTTCAACATTTTGTATTAATTACTCTAGAATAAGACTTAGTATAAAGAAATCAAGGTTAGAAAAATCACCTGAAGTTGGTCAATTAATGGAAGAGTTTTTCAATTTCAAGATAAAAATTCTAGTGCAATTGACATCTACTTTAGATGGTCTCAAAGTAAAAGCCAATGCTACCAATTCTGAATAATTGTCAATTTATTATCCTAGATGTAGACTCAAACATGTTGTGAAATATTTCCCTTTAGACAAAATAGAGGTATGTGGTATTTGTGATCTAGATCATGATACCAAGAATTTAAAACACCTTCCTAATATAAGAAATCAAGTGAAACAATTAACACATACCTTTGAAGAAGTAAATTTCATTCAAAGACAAGGAAACCAGTATTCCTAGCCTCAAAATTAGTTTGGTCCAAGATTTCCTCCCAATCCATGGATGGCACCATGGGCTAGATAAGTCACACCACCAATATGGGGACCACCATAACTAAAACTATGAGGTATCAAGAATGAATGCTATAGATGTGGGTAATTTCTCAAGGTCAACCTTGGGTACAATAATAAAATCAACAACCACATTGGGTACAACAACCATAACCTCAATGGTCAAATCAAAAATATTAACCATAAAGAAGATTTCCTCCATAATGAGACTTGATTCCTCTAGAACCTCAACTACCACCAATTAAGTAATAGGTTAAACAACCACAATTACCTGCTAAATTAATGGGAAATCCGAAGAATTGGCAAAATGCACCTATCTATGGAGCTAATCAAGAAGGTAATATTTCAAGTGGTTCAGTTGAATGTAATATTATTAAACTCAGACCAGGGAAGGTAGTAGGATATACACCCATTACCATAATTTAAATTCCCAATAATGATAACACCCCTAAGCCATATATATTCCAAGAACTAGCTAAAGAAAAGATAAAAGACACAGCCACATCAAACACAATTTAAGATCTCCCTAATAATCCATTTCCTGAGAGACTTAAGGAAGAGAAACCTAGGGAAAGTTCTAAATTGCAGCATGGATTAAAAGAAATGAAGATAGAAATTCAACTATTAAGATCCATTAAAGACATTCCTAATTTTAATCAAATAATCAAAGGATTATGCATCAAAGAACCAGGAAGAAAGAAGTAGTATCCCAAAAAAATTAGAGTAATTAAAAAAATTGTTGATCTATTAGCAAGAAACATACTTGTTCCTAAATATAGAGATCTTGATATTCTTATGATGATTGTAATAATTAGGAACAAGTATATTCCAAATGTGCTTATAGATCTAGGTGTTACCATAAACATAATGACTATCAACATAATAGAGTCTTTATCTCTTATAGGGCTTCAACCTACCATAACAATCTTACAAATGGTAGAAAAATCCACTACTACCCCTAAAGGAACCATATAAAATGTACTAGTTACCATTGAATCTTGGGAATACCCTATTGATTTCATGATACTTTAACCTAAACCAAAGAGGGTAGTGTATCCGATCATTCTAGGTAGATCTTGGCTAGTTATAGTTGCAGTAAGAATTGGCTATAGATCTAAAAACTTGACCATTTCTAATGGAATTCACACTAAATATATATCTCTTTATCCACTTACTAGACCTTCTATAGGTCTTTTTGAACAAATATGGGTAGATCAACCTAAATAAAACTAGACTAATGTATCTTCCTTAGACATGGTTACCATCAAAGAACATGTCCGAGAGTTTCAAGAACAAATAATAGAAGATTTAGACCAAAAAAACTTAGTTCTGAAGTTTGATGATTTTGATCTAAAGTCTAATAGTTTTACTCTAAAGTCCAACAGCTTTGCTCCAAAGTTTGTTGGTTTTACTCTGAAGACTGATAGTCTTGCTTTGAAGTCTAAAGGCTTAGCTTTGAAGACTAATAGATTAGCTTCAAAGACTAGCAGCGTAACTCTAAAGACTAGTAACTTATCTCTGAAGACTAATAGTTATGCTTTAAAGATGAAAAATCATGAATGGGAAGAATCCACCTCCACTATTGAGAATCAAATCAATGCCTTAAGCACACCAAACATGTTATTTGGTCCATAAGACATTCAATAAGCAATAGTTAATTGGGTTCAAAATGGGTAGAATTCATTTTTACATGATTTTCATTATTCATTGACCAATATGCTTTCCAAAAGTGAAATTTTTTACAAACATGTAGCCACACTTCATATGTTAATACTTCACACATGTCCATTTAATTCATTGATGAGTCAATAAAAATAATTGAATTATTTTGTTCTAGACATTAAATAGATTGTAATTCAACTAGGTAAACTATTAACTATCAATAGTTGGTTAATTGACCAATAAGAAGGAAAAGTATTTGATGTTTTGGTAAAACACATAAAAGATTTTTTTGGTATTACAGTGACATGAAAGGAATACATCCCAATTTTTTTACACATCATATCTATACTAAAAAAGTTAGACAAGTTAGACAACCATAATGAAGGATTAACCCAACCTTGAAAGAAATTGTCAAGAAGGAAATAGAAAAGTTATTAGAAGTTAGTTTTATCTATTATATATCTAATAGCCAATGGGTTCCACCCTTATTTATTATGCCTAAAAATAATGGGAAATGGAGAGTTTGTGTAAACTATAAATAACTGAATAAAGCTACCATGAGAGACTATTTTTCCTTTCCTTTTATTGATCAAGTTTTGGATAATTTGATAGGAAAATGTAGTCATATAAAATGTGAAATTATACAACTTCATCATGGCTAAGATACGTAATCCATGGGTCCTCTTATTGGCTCACACAACACTTCTAAGCTACTTTTTTCACTGATTTCTAGTCATCCAAATCTTTCTAGACTTAGCTCTTTTAAACCGAAGTAGCTCTATTAGGCCTAGATCTATCCCCATAGGTCTCGTGCCCTTAGGATAACAATGCCCAAATAAGAAAAGAGCACTATAACCTAGGGTGTCCTATTTTTGGTGCTTTTGTCCAAGTTTAATTTGGCCTCAAATGGTCAGATTCTTCTAGTTCCATATTTTTTTTCCTTTTGGCCTCATGCAAATTCATTTAACTCGTGATCATTTCTTTCCCTATAAAAGGTCATTCATAGTCCATTTAGAAGGGTTGGCCTCATTTATAAGAGAGATGCAAGAATACAAGCAATTATACTCAAGCACTCCTCCCTATTATTTGCACACAACTTTCTAATATTATTCAAAGCCTACTCAAGTCATTGTACCAGTCCCTAGCCAGCTGAAGCACATCCAATTTCACATTCTAGTTGCATTGATCATACAAAAAGTACACCAAGAACTTCAATGGGAGAATTACATTAGCTTGATCCCTCTTTAGATTATTAGTATGTAGGTAGTGTGCCCACACATGGGGTGTGAAGTGCATCTAACGCATCCTTTACACACTAACCCCTTCTCTCTCTTTCCCAAGTTTGCATTCAAATTCAAGCACCAAGAGCTCTTAAGGGTTTTAAAGATTAAAATAGGCACATAGTGAGCTATGTGAGGTATTAGACCTTAAAATTTTAGTGACAGGGTAACATAGAGATTCCAAATAGAACCTAGAAAGCTTTCAACCTTAGAATAATAGCATCGAAATAGGACTACAATGCTGAAAAATAGGGTGTCTTATTTTTTATGCTCCTATCCAATAAAGAAACAAAGTTCAAAGACATATTTTTGACTATTTCTCATCCCTTCTCATCTATTATTAAACCTTATCTCAGTTTAGATCAACTGAAATAAGCTAAGTTCTAATTTCAGTCACTCCCTACTATATTTAGAAAAGATAAAAATACAATCCATTTAGACAAATTAGTAGGTTAATTCTTGAATATTTATTTACTGATTTACATTTCTCATCCCCTTTATTATTTAGGAATATAACTCCAATATTCAAAAATTAATAAAACATTTGGTGAACTTGACTTATTTTGAATTTTTACACAAAAACCCTAGGGCTAATTATTTATGATTTTTTTAAAAATATTTTCTTGATTTTTATTGAATTTAAAAATTATAAAACTACAAATTAATTGAAATATTTTCAATAAATTCACCCAAAACCTAGTTTACACATACTAGGTCCTATTTGCATACAAACACCTTCAAACCACTAGGAAAAATATATTGCTAATTTTAGAAATATTTTCAATTTTTTCAAGTCAAATTCTACAAATTCATAGCAAAATTTTCAAATTATTGCATTAAATTTGAAAAAAATCATTCAAAACCCTAGTTACATCAAATACATTCCCATTTATTTTTTAGTACTTTTCACATCATTTTATACATTTTTAGTTGAAAATCTAATTCAAAAAATCAATTTCAAATTCAAAAGTTCATAGTATTTTGCAAATAATATTTCTAAAAAATCCTAGTTGCATATACTAGATCCTTTCTGCTTCTTAAGGTATTACCTTACATTCATATCTAGATTACAAAAATGATGGTCAGTTATTTCCAAATTCTTCTTACATTTCTTGCAAATAATAAAGAAACCATAATGGGCCATATCATGTACATGAATGATGAAGTCTATCATCTGTTAGTATAAATTTTCATTATGTGCATTTCATGCTTATTTATCATTATATGGAATGATGTTAAGTAATTTTTTCTTAAAAATATTAATCCATCTCTTGCATCACCTCTTTTGAAGCATCTCCCCCATACCAAGTCATGTTTCATGGTCCATATTCTCTTCCCCAGGTCACTACCCATCACCAAAGAGCCCAATTGACACCTTTTGTTCCTCTACCTCCTTGACCCATCGATTATCTTTGGTCTCCTCCCATAATAACTACAACTCCTATATAGATAGTAGACAATGTGGTTAGAGATATTACTTAATGTGTAATTATGCCTCCTCCACCTACCTAAGAGCCCCATCACCCTGCTATTCCAACCCATCCCATGCTCAACCAACCAGCATAGGTAGATTCACACAAGGCATATGACATTGTTGATTAGTTGAGAAACACTCTAGGTAAAATTTACATGTTAGAACTACTTTAGAAAAATAATATATTCAAGTACATTCTTTATAAGGCACTCACTTAGACTTTTATGCCTCTTAATTTATAACCTTCTTATTTTGCATTAGTGGTAAATACTCTAAAAGCTATAGAAGATGCAATTTATTTTGATAGTGAGGACATGCCTTCTTAGATGGTTATTGATCAAAATTTTCCATTATTCATACAAGTACAAGTCAAAATCAATGCAATCAAGAGAGTTCTTATTGATAGTGGTTCTAGAATAAATTTATCTAATATCACATTATTACAGGCCATGGGTTTAGATTTGGTATCAATGTAAAAAATATATAAGAACATATGAGGGTTCAATGATATACCACAATAGACTTTGGGTACTATTAGTTTGGATATCATAGTGGGACCAAAAACTTTCTCCACATAGTTCTACGTCATACAAAGTCCTCTCCACTATAATCTTTTACTCAGATGACCTTGGATACATACCATGGGTGCTATTCCTTCTACTCTCCATCGATGTATTAAGTTTATCCATGAAGGATATTTATACACTTATCTGGTAGACAAAAAACCATTTAGATATTATCAACTTACAGAGTCATCTTAGACTATTTCATTAGATGGGACACCATATCTCATAGTACAACCACCACTTCATAGTATTTCTATTGATCAGATACATACATATGAAGTTGGAGCGACTATCACTTCTCGTACTACTTCACTTATAGTTACACCATCAACTCTAGCTCCACCACTTCCATTGAAGTCATTTACTAGTAGGGTTAAACATCTAAGATCAAAATCAACATCTTCACCACTAGAGCAACCCTTAGTTTGCCTTTGACATGATGACATCATGAACATGGAACTTGTAGCATATGATGACACTTATGATGATGATATTGATGTATTTGATGATGTCTGAGATCCTTTCATCCATCTCCATCCCCAGTAAGCTCCATCTTTGGATCCCTTCCCACCATCAGCCTGGTTTTTTATATTATGATGTATATACTTGTACATAATTTCTTTCCAGCATTAATTGTACATATTATCTCCTGCTTGATTGTACATAGTTTAAATATTTTCAACAGTACAAAAACATTCAAAAAATATATAAAACACTAAAAACATTTTTTGATTTTATGAATATTCCATGTTTACATTACTACTATCATGATAGAACTTACATTTGTTGTTTCATATTATTGTATGTCAATTTATTTACATTACCATGCTTCACTTGATCTTCTTTGAGTGTGTACAATGGCATCTAGCTATTTTATTGCTTCATTCTACCCATTGAGGGAGCATTCAAGACATACATCAATATACACACCCACTGGGGGCATCTTCTACATGACTACACCATCTAGGATATGTCATTCCTATACTACACACTCTAAGTTATCATATTGATGCACATTCCTTACTAGATTACATAGATTACTATATTGACATCTCACTAGTACCTATCACTTATGTATTTATTAACATATACTTAGTATTTTACTACACATGTTTTGCATACTTTCATATTTTCTCTGATTAGGTAGATGTGTTTGTATCTTCTAGTTTTTATTCTTGCTTTCATTCCTTTCTTAGCATAGCTTGTGTGATTGTATTTCTAATTCCTACTTATCTTTTGTTTGTGCCTTAGGACATCTACCAATGTCCTTTAATTATATTCATGTGTGTGCCTTAGGATATTTTTCAATGTCCTTTATTTTTACTCTTTCATGTGGTTATGGTCTTTGTGCCAACTTTGCTTCTTCTACTTATATGTGTATGTGGCATTTGAACATGCCCTCTATGCTTGTCTTCCAATTTGAGTGATATATGCCCATATCTCTTATTTGTGTGGCCCCTTGGCCACCCTTGTATGCTTTTAGCTTCTTACTTTGTATGCTTTTTTGCTTGACTACTTTTTGATTTTTTCAATACCATGATTTATGTCATGCATTTTCTTGTTCTCTTGGATGTCATGATGGACATCATGTTCCATCCCTCCATGCTTACTAACAAACTAATAACTAACAACTAATATCTAAGATTACCAGTTCATTTTAGTATCATGCACATTCTCTTACATTATTATATCTATCTAGGCATACCCCTATTGATCTAAAAAATTATCAATTCAAATATTGTTATATCTTGAAATATCTTGTCGAATATTCAATGTTATATCTTACATCTATATAGCTTAACACATTTGTAAGACTCTTTTCTTCTGAGGGCAGTCATTATAGGTTCATCATTCCTAAAATTAGAAGAGGGGGAATCACATAGGGGTTTGTCACAAAGATCAAACCTCATAATAGTTGAAACAATAGCATTCATAACACTCAGTATAAAATCTAGATGTCAAAACTAGTCAAACCAGAGTAGAAAAATAATGATAGTTTTAGATCAACGGTCAATTTTCACACTAAAAAATAGTGCTATAAATGGATAGAAACACCAAACATAGGGGTGTCCACATTTTATCACTCCTATCTAGGCATAAAAATACTCAGGGTTTCTATAAATATGTAAAAAAATTAGTTTAGGGATAGTTTTTACACTTCTAGATCAGTCAGATTCAGTAGTTTCAATACAATTTTCTCAGATATAGTGGGATATCATGTATGGCATGATGGTTCTCACTTCCAATTTAAATTAGGTAGTTGGCATAACTTCCAGATTAGAATCCATGTTTTAGACATCAGTGATATAGGGCAATATGCATGACACATTGATCTTTTCTTTTTAAGTTCAGTTTACCTAGGTATTCTCAGTAGTTGCATGCCTTACTATATATGTAGGTGGTTAACATCAAATTTGAGTTAAAATTTAATACAAGTTTATATTTTTGAGTACCTAAGTTCTTAAGTTAGTTTTAACATAAGCATTTTTCATCATTTTTGGAGAGGCTTTCATACAAGCCTAACCTCCAAGTTCACTTTGGCCTCTAACAGTCAGATTTTTTTGGCCTCTTATATTTTTTCCTATTGGCATCACATAAATTAATTTAAACCATGATCATCTATTTCCTTATAAAAATCCATTCAAAGTCCATTTAGAAGGGTTGGCACTCATTTACAAGAGAGGCACAAGAATACAAGTAAGTTCACTCAAGCACTCTTCCTTATTATTTGCACACAACCTTCCAATATTATTCAAATCCTACTCAATTCATTGCACTTACTAGTCCCTAGCCATCTGAAGCACATCTAAATTTACATTCTATTTGCACTAATCATACATAAATTAAACCAAGCACTTCAATGGGAGAACTACATTAGCTTGATCCCTCTTTGGAGTATTGATATGTAGGTAGTGTGCCCACACATAGGGTGTGAATTGTCTTCAACTTATCCTTTACACACTATCCCCTTCTCTCTCTTTCCCAAGTTTGCATTTAATTTTAAGAACTATAAGCTCCTAAAGGTTTTGAAAATTAAAATAGGCACACAATGATCTTTGTGAGGTTTTAGACCCTAAAATTTTAGTGACAGGGTAACACAAGAATTTTGAATAGAACCCAAAAAAATTTAGCCTCATGAAAACAAAGCCAAAATAAGACTACAGTGTCAAATAGTAGGGTGTTCTATTTTTGGCACTCTTATCCAATCAAAAAATGAAGTCCAGAGACCTATTTATCAGCCCTACTCATCCAGTATCAGACCTTGTCTCAGTCTAGATTAACCAGAATAAACTAAGTTATAATTTCTCTCACTCCCTACTATATTTAGGAAGATAAAAATCAAACCCATTTACACAAATTAGTAGGTTAATTCTTGCATATTTATTTACTAATTTACACTGTTCAACCCTTTTATTATTTAGGAATATAACTCTAATATTTAAAAATTAATAAAATAAAAAATAATATTTGTATTTCTTAGATGGATTTAGTGGATACAACCAAATTAAAATATCACTTGAAGATCACGATAAAACAACATTTACCTACCCTTGGGGAACATATGATTATACAGTCCTTCCTTTTAGATAGTGTAATGCATCTACTACCTTTTAGAGAGAAGTGTTAGCAATCTTCTCTAATCTTACAAATGACTATGTAGAGGTGTATGTGGATGATTTAACTATCCATGGTACTAAATTTTATAAATCTTTGAACAATTTGGATAAATTTCTTACTAGATGTGAAGAACACTAGGTATCTTTAAGTCATGAGAAATGCATCATAATAGCTAATGAAGGGATAGTCTTAGGACATTATATCTCTTCTCAAGGAATAAAATTAGATCCTAAGAATATTGAGGTAATTTATAACCTACTCATTCCACAAACATAAACTAATGCTAAAAAAAAATTCTTGGTCATGCAGGATATTATAGAAGATTCATTGAAGACTTTAGCAAGATAGTTGCCCCTATATTTTCTTTGTTAGCAAAAGATAGTGAATTTGTATGGACTGGTAAATGTCAATAAGCCTTTGAAATATGAAAAAATAAACTCATGATTGTTCTAGTCTTGAAAGGACTTAATTAAGAAAAAACTTTTCATGTTTATACTGATGCTTCCAATATTGCATTAGGAACAGTCTTAGGTCAAAGAGATGATGATGGAAAGATGTATGCCATTTATTATATTAGCAAGAATCTTACTCCCACAAATAATAACTACACTACCATATAAAAAGAGTTTATTTTTGTTGTCTCTGTTATAAAGAAGTTTAGGTATTACATTACTGGTTATCAGGTATTCATCTATATAGATCATTTAGTAATTAACTACTTAATGAATAAACTTGTAGTAGGTGGAATAATAGTTAGATGATTCTTATTGTTATAATAATTTGATATTACTATCATAGATAAACTAGGAAAGTACAATGATATTTTTGAATTTTTATCTAGATTGATCACTACAAGTAAAGATGAAACTATGGAGGACTCTTTTCCAAATGAAAAACTATTTTCAATATCCACATACTCCCATGTTTTACATACATGGAAAATTAATTATAAACATGGAAGTTTTCTCATTATTTTACTCTCTAAAAAAATAAAATGTTTGGTTAGAGATAGTTCTCTTTTCAAAAGGTTTAAAGGCATGTTGTTTAAAACTAGACCTGATCATATACTTTGTAGGTGTGTCAGATAAGATGAGGTATATGACATTATTAGGGCATGCCATAGTGAACCATGAGGAGGACATTATTCATCAAAGAGTACTATTCACAAGATCCTTGGTGTAGGTTACTACTGGGCATCCTTCACAAGTATATCAAAAAGTATATATGGCAATGTGATCCTTGCCAAATGATGGGTAAGCCTAATTTATCTTCTAAAATGCCTCTTCATCCTCAAATATATTTAGAACCATTTAAAAAATTGGGTTTGGACTTTATTGGACCAATTAACCCACCATTTCAATGAAAGGAATAATGTGCATTGATTATGTTATTAAGTGAGATCAAATGTAGGTACTCACATTTTTTATGAAAGAAATGGTGGTTGTTTTTTATACCATAAGATCATGTTGAGTTTTGGAGCTCCTGGAACTATTGTTTTAGATCAAGGACCCAAACTCATATCCAAAAGGATCTAAGATATTATAGAGTTATACTAGAATAATCATAGAAATTATTCACCATATAATCCCTAAGCCAACGGATACGTGGAAGTCACCACCCAAGAATTGAAAAACATCCTAACCAAGATTGTGAACAATAGCATTAAAAATTAAGAATAAAATATACCTAAATCAGTATGGGCATACAATACAACATGGAAGACAACTATAGGATTCTCTTTATATGAATTTATGTATGGAAAGAAACCTTTATTACTAATAGAATTTGAATTACAAACATTAAAGATAGTAGTTGACATGGGAATAGATCTTGATAAAGCATAATAATAATAAATAATATAACTAAATGGACTAGATGAACTGAGAATGGATACACTCACTCAAACCAATATGATTTAGAAGTAGAGAAAGTAGTGGCATGACATTCACATTAGAGAAAGATAGTTTTAAGAGGGTGACTGGGCACTCCTATTTGACTCTAATATCCAAAACTTCAAGGGTAATATAAGGACAAGATGGTTGGGACCATATCTAATCAAAACTATTTTTAGTAATAGATCTATCTAGCTTTAACCTATTGATGGTGACCAAAGGATACTTCTGGTTAATAGTCACAAGCTTAAGGTGTACAAAAGAACTTTCAACAAGGAAGAGTTTATTGAATAGAATCAAGACTAATTTGACCTTGTGGAAGAACCTAGTTCTTCTACTAAAACCAAATGATCTTTGTAGCAGACATCCAATAAAGGAAGAGTGTTGAAAACTAGCAAATGGTGATACTCCTCCCTTTAAAATTCAAAAAAAATATAAAAAATAAAAATATTAAAAATACTGAAAGGTGAAACCCAGTAAATGACACTTTTTAAAGGAAAATTTATGCAATAAAATAAAATTTGTTGTCAACTAACCTATCTTTTGATTTGTTTATCCCTATAGGACACATGGCATATCTAGAATATAGGTGTAGATTCATATGGCAAGGTATAATTATATTTATTTCCCAATGTATTAGGCATTTTTTTTGTTTTATGTCATGCATATATAATCATTAGGAAATCAACGCTTTTCATATGGACAAGTTTTGGTAAATTCACATGGGTATGATGAATAAACAACATCATCACTACATTTCATAAATTGATGTGACATTATTTTCAAAATATCTTATCCAATAAATTTGATGTGACAATGTTTATAAAAGATATTTTCAAATAGATTTGATGTGACTATGTTTTAAATAAATTGTCTTTCAAAAATATTTGATATGATGCATAATTCATTATAATTATTGCTCCAAGTACTACCAATAATGACCTTTATGACATATCATTAGTACTGACTGAATAAATCACCTTCCCATTATATATCACATGATTTGAATAGATAGCCATAACTACCACCATAATTCTTATCATAAGCACATAATATACTTTGATTTGATATTCATTATTGTATTCTCATTGCTCTCAATTATTATGTCACATCTCTAACCTCTTGCCTTCCCATATTTCTTGTGCTAACCTAAGCTCTATGTTTTTACAATATAGTCAAATTTTCAATCATATAATGTTAGCTCTGAAGATGGGTGGAAGAAATAAGAAGAGTGAACTAGAATCCTTTGATGCATTGCTACAAGATGAGGTAGCTAGAGATGTATTTGAATTAACATGTTGGTTGAATTTATTAAACATGTTTCAGGGATTTTATAAAGAAATTGTGTAAGAATTCTATGAGAATTTTGATGAAGACCATGTTATTATCAAAGGAAAAAATGTTCCAATGAATCCCTCTATAATCAATGCTCTCTCTAGGATTCTTGAGGAGGGGGTAGTTACTATTGATAAGATTAGTTTTTTTGACCTAAATCACATGTTTATTGAAATAAATGATCCCTATCCTAGACTAGCCAAATACCCACAAAGAGGCCAAGGGAATCATGAGAGAAAGCCTTCCTTAGCCCTAGTAAAATGTTATATTTTGGATAATGAAATAAATCACTTGTGATGGTTAGTTTACAGTAGTGGGTGGAGATGCTATGAGAATCCTTCTTCACTTGAGGAAAGGAGCTACTCGATAAAAATACAAGGTAAATCTTCTCTCTTTCCTTCATAATTAAATTATTCATGTTGCTCAAAATTTGAAAGGAGGTACTGAGTCCACATAACATCATGGGTTGGTTACACTTATTTTTTGACATTATTTTCTAAGTAAATCGAGGGGTGAAAAAGCCTGGTCATCCTTCCAAAATTTCTCTCCACTTTCTATCAATAAAACACCATGACCTGCCTCTCCTCCTATCACAGTCTAGATTGAAGAATTATTATCTTCAATACCTTTGGCTTTGAAGATGCTACACTAAAGATTGAAGAGATAAATGAGAGTTTTTCAAATACTCCTCATCCTCTTCTAACTACTACATTGAATATCGAAGAGATAAATGAGAGTTTCTTTAGATACCCCTCATCCTCCTCTAACTAAGTTCCAACACAGTCACTGACTTATTTTTTTAGGATGAAGAAGAAGAAGAATAAAATGTGCAATCCACAAAGACTATAGGAAGCCTAAGCTCCCCTATTGACATTACAGATGTTGACGTAGTTGTTGTAGAAGAACCCCAATAATAAGAAATTATATTTACAAAATAAACCCTTATAGCAATAGTTATACCTCAAGAAGCATAATGACTTGTAGCCTCTACCATTAATAAGGTTAAGGCACCCTTGATTGAATAAGGACCATCTTCCCCTCATTTTTTTAATGAATAAAAAGAATTATAACATGTCACAACTCTATTATGCCATGAATAAATAATCAGGAAATAACAATCCGAATCAGATGTTCTTCATTCAACCTTGAAAGGTAAGGACCTGATGATTTCTAATCTAGAATAAAGATGGAAAGAATATATTAATAGAACTAGGGAACAAGAGATAATGCTTCAATAAATAAAATATAAACAAATTAGGGTCTATAATTTGATGTTTTCATAGACTTAAGAGTTGAGTAATTTGTAGAATTCTCTTACTATCAAGGAGACTCAACTTTTTGATATACAAAATGCCAATGTTAATAAGCATAATTATATTAATAATCTAAGATAAATTATTCATGATATAAATTTAGTGATTGTTGAACATACTGATAGAATAAGAGAGCTCACCACTCATAATTCTAAGTTATAAGTCTCTATTCGAGCAATGTAGTGAGAAACAAGAAAAATTGTAGTTTAGATAAAGGGACTGACTAGAGTTGTTCCCTCTTTCCCTATTCCATTACATGGAATAATATTAGTCTAGCATATCACCCAAAATAAAATTCAAAAGTTAAAAGATGAAAATGCTAAGCTTATAAATGAATCTCATAAGGAATTGATAGAATCCCAACAATAATTTAAAAAAGCATAGGCTTCCATCCAACATATTTATGATATTTCTAAGAATTTTTTAGCATGGAGGTAGCCTTCATCTATTTATGTTCGTTTTCTACATGAGCAATTTTATAAATGGTAGATTCAGTTAATTTCTCTTGGTTTTTCACACATTATTGAAGATAAGTATGTGTTTATGGACATTTTTCTCAAGAGCGTTAAATAAAGGTAGGATGTTATTTGTGAGTTTTATACTTTTAATTTGTTGTTAAGTTTTAAATTTTGATTTCTCATAAATATTTTTGTTAGAGAAACATAATTGCATGCCTTTCTCTCTACTCTAAGGAACCAAACAAAATGGAAGTGAGCCAATAATAGATTTTTATAATTACAAACCACCACTAGGATATGTATGAGGACACAATTCTCAGAAGCAAGGAAACTTATTTATGCTTTTCAACCACTAAATCACATGTATATGAAGAACAAGTATCATGAGCTATTGAGATCCAATATTGCCACTTTTAGAGATTTTCTAAACTAGAATTTTGCCAATGTCATTAATTCTATTCTTGACAAGTGGGAGACTTTACCTATTGAGTTGAAGTGCATGGAATTCATGAGCCCTACTAATATTAGATGGAGCTTAAGAAGGGCCAAAGCAATTGCCTAGATTATCATTCATCTCTTGGAGGAAAGAGGTTCAAATGTCTAGATTGGGATGAGGTTTAGACCTCCAATCATTCTATGTTCTCTATCTTCATGGTAGGGTTGGAGTACTCAGGGAAAAGATGAGTTTCAATCTTGGTTGAATATAGATGTTAGATATTTTATATTCTTTCTAAGGGGCCACCTTGATGGGGCCATTATTTTCAAGTTTATGATCTTAGTCAGAGGTTTGAGTTAGGAATTTTGAATTAAAGCTCAATCATCCCACTTCTTTGTAAGAGGAGTTGTAAAAGGTAAAGTGTGGGGGAGAAATGATGAGCATTTCATATAGCTCATCATAGCTATATAAACTATCCATAAAGTGTTACATTTGGTTATATATTATATTACATTTAATAGTTAAAGTCTGATCTAAGTAAGAAGTGAATGAAATTTGTCCTTTATTTATATGTAATTTGTTTATTATTTACCTTATTATTGTGTATAACTTGGATGAATAGCATATTTTTGAGTACAACAACACATCCCAATGGTGATGTAATTTTGAGTAAGCAACACAGTTTTGGCAACTTTTTTTTGTTTCAATTTTGAGGATTTGATGAGCAAGATACAAAGATATATAACTCCAAAGACACTTTAAAAAGTTTTCCAAATATGCTCTAAGTATGCTCTAAGGATATATACATGATTCTATGAAGAAGTCTAAGCATGCTTTGAAGACCTATATAGAGTGTTCTTAAGACGTATACAAGATGCTCCAAAGATATCTATATTTTCTCTGAATGCCAACTAGATCTTATTGATCAGGATAGTAATTCTATAGATATATATAAATCGAATTTCTATATTTATATGTATTATTTTAGACATTACCATTGATGGTAATGGCCTAAATAGTTCAGATACATTTGTATCTTTAGTTTATAAAACCAAATAAGTATCTTAAATCTATGTTGGTTATTTACTGTTTATAGTTAGTTGAGTTGGTTCCTACACCTTCATAAAAGCATTGGATCTGACTCTTAGATTGTCTATATTTTGAATAAATAGATGTGGGATTTAAGATTTCTAAGATTTTGTACTCTCTATGAATAGATATTGAGATATGTTTAAATACACATC
This sequence comes from Torreya grandis, assembly GCA_037957365.1. Lineage (NCBI taxonomy): Eukaryota > Viridiplantae > Streptophyta > Pinopsida > Cupressales > Taxaceae > Torreya > Torreya grandis. The sequence continues at coordinate 1,370,480 of JARHVA010003049.1, read as the reverse complement.
TCCTTCTCATTCCTAATAGTTAGAAAATTTGTTAAAATTGAAGAAAAGCTAGAAGAAGTTGGAAATAAAGTTTAACATTTCATATTTTTATATGTTATTTTAAATGAAATAGAGATCAAAATTTCCCTTTATTTTTGAGTAAAGTAATTCTTGTTCTGAGGAAGAGCAAAGGCCCACTTCTCTCTAAGGATCAGGATAAATTAGTATTTTCATTTAATATTTTAGAAGCATTTCTTTAATTTAGATATATTTCATTCACTACAGATTGTAATTTCCTTTTAAATCACAAGGATGATTTTTTTTAAATTCAGAGTGATTTCCTTTCAAAGAAAAGAGTGATTGTTTTTAAATGCAAATGTGAATTTCCTTTTCAAAATCAATTGTGTGATTTCCTTTTCCAAAAGCAAGTGTGGATTATCTTTAATTCGAGAGTGTTTAATTTACATTCAAAAGTTAATCACAATTCAATACAAGAAGATTTATTTTATGCAAAAGTGTGTTTTTCAAACTAGATTAAGTTTTTTAATTCATCTCATATTCAAAAAAATTCAGAAGCTAGTTAAGTGATAATAAACAACATTCTTAGATTCTAAACATCATGTTGTCCTACCTAGTCGGGCAAGTTGAGTGAGGAGATTATATGTCTTATACCAGATGTTTAAGTTTTGGATGTTGATGATGTGAATGCCAATAAGAGATCTTCAATTATCAAATAGTTTAGATTTACGTTTTTGTAAAGATAGAATTAGAATTTTATTTACTATTTTTAGGATTTAGAATACATAGTAGAAGTAAAACCCCCCAACAATGAATTGTACAACTCTAATATCAAAATATCTCATTATAAAGAGCTATCAAAATTTACCCTAGTTAAAAATGACACTAATCCATTGATTGGTTAAATGAGAGGTATAATGATAGCCTATCAAGAAAAAACACAATCGAATGAGTTAAATAAGTCTCTTAGGAAAGAAGCAAATATAAAACTAATTTGATCTAGTTGACTTAGTTGACTATAGGGTTATAGTTTTATAGACTTAAAACTATGAAAAATAGTACTGTAATGAAGAAAAGAAATGACTAAGTTAGAGAAAATGAACTTGATGATTTTAATGATGTTGAATTTGCTATTTATATACTATGTTATCCAGATGAATAATTTTAACCTATTAATAGAGTTGACTAGGTTGACTGAGTATGAAAACATGTATGTGAAGAAAGTGAACTGAGTCAAGTGGATTGATCTAGTTAATTATAGTTGATGGTGACCTACATAATTCTAAGCATAGTCAATTGTATCCACTGTGTGTTAAACTTGCACATAAAATGTTATACTAAGTTGATAGATTCAATATAGTGATGTAAAAATAAAATAAATAATAAATGATAATAAATTAAATCATGAAAGAAAACCTGCAAGGATTAGTTCATACTAGGTTTAACAAAATGTATATAAGGGAAAGTGAAGCTGATCTACAAATCAATCCTATCTCAGAGAAGATAAATAAAACTAGCCCTTCCACTTGTTGGTACATTTGGACAACCAGGGTCATGAAAAATATAGATATACTAGACCTAACTAAGGGGTATATTACCACACATTATCACTAGAGAGGGTTCTAAAGCCTCTAGTTAGACAATAGTACACAATAACCCTAGCTAGGTCCTATGGTTTCTAATAAAGTAAATTAAAACTAAGTTAGTGTTCACCAAAGCTTGTTGCGCAAATAAGGGATAACAAACATAAAAGTAAACATGAAAATAAAAAATATATTCAAGTCAATGTAGAGGTAATCTTAATACATGGAGAGAGAAATACATTCATAAGCCAACATATGAAATCTATCTACTAATAAAAGAGGAGTAAGATTTAGGAATACTTACTATTGATGATTTAAATTTCTAGGCCAAATTTCAATAAAACTTTCTTAAAAGACCACTTCAATTTTATACATGGTTATTTTCATGCCTCGTGGTGTCCTCGAATTGGTCTTATTTTGAGCCTTTTAGCATTGTTTAAGGTGTCATTGTATGCATTAGACACTACTTGAGAGATCCTCATGTCATAATTGTTTTGAGTGTTTAGATGATGTGTTAAGTTATCATGGTGGTACTTTGGTGAGTGGAAGGGTGTAAAGTTCCTCGAAGGCCTAAAGAATCGCCTAACACTTGTTTGGAAAAGTTAAGGTTTTTAAACAAAAATTAAGGTATTTGGGGAAGTTAAGGTTCCTTATTTTCATTATATTTAGGCCTATTTTAACCACTTATTAAGGAGGGACCTTGTTAAAAAGATAGAGAGGGGTGTAAAAATATTTTTTAAGTCTTGAAATAGTGGTTAATAATTTATCTAAGGTTGTTTTCAATGGTCTACTTGGTCAATGTTGTTATAATCTATAGTTAGCCCTCCAAGCCTTCATGCACCCTTCAAACATGTCATATAGGTAACCTTGCAATTGGAAAAACTTTGAAGAAGATATGTTTAGGTGTAACATTGAAGTGAGAGGTCTTAAAGGGTCTCATAACCATCATAATGTCATTTTTGGAATGATTACATGTGCAAAATATCTACTTTTAAAAGTTAAATGGTTTCTATCCATCAAAAGGAGGTCCCATCTATTGAAAATGACTCTCCAACTTCCCTCCATCCATACCACCTATTTTAAACTTATATTTGGATCCTCTTTTCCATACCTCTACCCTCCAATGGCTTATCAAATATTTTGACCTAAAAATTGCAAAAAACTAGGTGTTTTAAAAGTGTTTGTAGGCTTCTATAGATTTGTACAGTCAGGTCCACATAGAGGGAGCTTAGACACTTCATGAGGGTTCATTGAAGGTATCTTAGAGAATTTTCAAATTATAAATATGTAAGGAAAGGTAGTTGAATTCCCATCTAGCTCTTGGTAAGCTCATAAGGGCCAAATTGAGTTGTATAGTACATTCTATACAAGAGGAGTGAGAGCCCAAGATCTTAGCTAGAGGTTAGGCCCATAATTGGATTAAAATTAGTGACATTGGTTCTTAGATATAACCTTAATATTTATGAATTATTGATAATACCCCCATGTGGTCTTAATCCCTTTACAAACCCAACAGGCCCAACTACAAGCAGATTCATGAAAAGTTTGAGCTCCCAATGGTGGATTAAGTATGGAAGAATGTATATAAGGGTATATTGAGTGTTTTATACTCCTCTAAACATGTTATTATAGTACTTTAAAGGAGAGATCAACCCATAGTTCCCCTTGGTAGGAAATTTATAGGTTAAGTGATAAGGTTTCTATGTTTCATAAAATAACAAGACATAAAAGTGATCAATGAAGAGTATCCATGTTCCCTCCATGCCCCTCTCATCTCTGCATGATCAACATAATATTAGGTCTCCTTCAAGTTCTTCAATGCTTACCATGTGATTGAAAGAGGCAAGCTTTAAACATGACTTAACTTGTTGTCATGACAGTTAATCTTTAGACTAAAAGTGTATAGATTAGTGTCTTCTTCAAGTGGCAAGTGTGATTCAAAGATGTGGAAGATATACTCTCTAAAAAAAACAAGCATCCTTATAGTCCTCATGACATAAACACATAAACTAGCTCTAGATTTCATACACAAGCTTCTTAGTATAATTTAAGGTTTCTTAGCATGGTTAAACGTTTTTGGAACTCCTAAGTTTCAGTTTTATCCATTAGGATTCCTAATTTACCAGTTCTAAATGCTTTAACTTATTGAGTATCTATATGGGGAATATTTAGTGTTGACCAAATTTGACCTTGTAGGTCAAATCGGGACCCCTATAGTTAAAAACTTGATTTTTAGGTGTTTGGGGGTATAATATATTATGTATAAATGTGTAATATAGATTAATTGATGTCATTTAATGTTTATTGGCCTTGGTCCTTAGTTTTTTTAATCTTTAAAGTCTTAGGAGTCATTTTGAGGTCATAAAAGGGACATTTAATGACTTGTATAGATTTATTGGGAGGTGTGAAGAGTCCAAAATATGATGTCATGTCCCATGTATCCTAAGAGATCTTAATAAATTTTTGGTAACTAAAAGTGGTAGGTGCTTTAGAAGAAAAGGCAATTTTCTTGAGAAAAAGGAGAATTTGTCACTTTTACAGTCCATGTGGAAGTGTGCCACATGGGGGAAGATCATATAATGTCTCTTCAGATTTTTTAATCTCAAATCCATGTTTGAAATTCTCTAAAGTTCCATTTTTGAGTTAAAACTATTTTTCTTCCTTTTCACCCTTCTTGGCAAGCAAAAGCAGTTTTCAAGTTCATGCTTAGTAAAGATAGTTGAAGAGGCTTCAAGACAAATGATTTTGGAAGGTGGTATTATACTTATATAAATTAATTTATATTAAATTATTTTTAATAATGGTGGCATGTGCTTTATAAACCATCCTTATGAAGTTGATTGTGCTTTTATGCTTCCTATTTCATGCACCCTATAGGTTTTGCTCCATTTTGGGCAAGTCCATATGAACCAATTGGTGATGTTGAATCCAGATAATGTTTTATCTATTCTAAAATTCTTTCCGTGATTTTTTTTAGGTTTCATGGTGTTTTAGTGAACAAATCATCTCATGTTGGTAGATTAGTCTCATTTGGGATGATAGGCAAGATTCCACTATCTACAGAGTTCCTCATGATTTGGAAATGGTTTTGAAATGTGTATATAAGTTCATCACCATGTATTAAATGTCTTCTTAGTCCCTTCATCTTTAAATTTGGAAAATTCTTCATGAAGGTGCAATCATATGCAACTTACCATTCAGGTAGTCAGTAATAAACATGTACAGGTGCAATGAAGGAGGAAAATCACGTGGAAATGGATGTTTTGAAGTTGGTTCCAAGACCATAATAATTAAAATCATTCATTTTAATAATTGGAGAAGAGTTCAAGTCTTTTCATGACATCTAAACTATACACACTACCCATACTCCTTTTCATTGCTTGCATATTTATAATGTGCACTTATAGGTGTTTGAAAAGGAAAATCATGTTGGAAGCAAGTTTTATAAATGAAAAAGGTCCATAATAATTAAAGGAAACTATTTGGAACCATTTATATATAAATAAAACTCAAGTGAAGGTCAAGACAATGCTCACTATCCATATCACACTTGTTTCCTATAAAGGAAAATGGCCACTTACAGGCAGTGTTCACATGGAGCTGAGGTGTCAATGGAGATTGTAAAAAGGTTAAGTATTCCCTTAAATCATAGTGTTTTAATTAATTTATTTTAGACACATGTAGATGATTAAGTCCAAAGGAGACCTTTGTCACCCAAATTGAAAACTTGACCTTATCAAAATATGGAATGGTTTAAAATGGTAAAATTAACATCTATGACCCAAAAAATAATTATAATGATATTATATAATGTGTTTACCTCCCATACACACCTTTGGTCCATACATAAGCCATGAAAACAAGCAGCTACGGCCAACATGGAGTTCAAGTTTGAGAAGGGTCTATTTTCTTGCATACATGAGTGTTAAGGTATGGTCATGGTTATAAAAAGTGATTGGAAAATTTATAAAAGGTTTAAATTATCTTAAGAAACAAACATAATAACCTTATAAACTCATAAACACCTATAGGACTCTACCTACAGTCAGATATAGGTGACTATAGGTAGACAGTCAACTTAGATAATATGCCTAGGGGATGGTTTATGCTTATACAAGGGGAAAATGGATTAAAAAGTGTTAAATAAACCTAGGGAGCTATATTTAGTTTTCAAACATTGTTTTCAAATCTTAACCATGAAATTACACCTACATGTCCAAGCCTAAGAGCTATAAATAGTTAACATAGTCAAAACTGTGCATATAGTCTGGACTAGGTAGAAGCATATGGAGATATGTGAGAATTTGGAGGGATGAATGAAGGTTATAACACATTAATTAAATTTAAAAAAACCTCATGAAACCATCATAATGGGTACATAGTAGAGAAAGGGGTCCAATGATGCAAAAACACGGCCCACACCAACAAACTTTGCACATAATACTTTTAAGGAGTATATATTGGGTTTTGATGAGGTTTCGGGGTCAAATAACTTGATAAAAGGATGATTTTTTTTGTGATATGTCTTCACAAATTTTTAAATTCCCTCCAATACCATTTAGTTTATGATAATAAGGGAAGTACCCTTTATTGTGTCTTAGATAGAGGGTACTTCCCCTTGTGCATAAGTTGGTAGGTTTGAAGAAGGGAGGTGATAAGGTGAACCTAAAGTTTTTTGGACCTTTGGGAGAGGTATGTAAAGTTTTAATACATCCATACCATCATGATATACTAATATTACAATATATAAACTAAATGGGATACTCTAAACCTCCAAGGTTATAGTTAGGCCTAAGGGCAGGGTTTTGGCCTAGAACCCAAACAAGAGATCACCTTCACTTTTAGATCTAAGTGAGATTTAAAACTAATTATATCATGTTCATATGGAAATAAAATAGGTGATAAATATGTTGAAATTAAAATTAACTTAGTTGTATGGTCTAAACCACAAGAGTGCAAGTAGGCTTACTAGGCAAGACTTAGGCCTAAAAGCCAAATGGGTAGTTACTTTCACTTTTCACATGAGATATGAATTCCAACCCAATAGGACATGTTTTTGGGCTCAACAAAGATGTGTTCAAGTTGTTAATATGTAGAGGAAACTATTAAAAGGTCACTTTTGGCTCAAAAACCAACTTAAGTATGTAGGAAATGGAGGGAAAGGCTCGATAGGACAAGTTTGAATACTCATATCTCTTTTGGTGCTTTACATGGGGACCTAAGAAGATTTGAGAAGTTATCAGGGGTCATAGAATCTGATCTAGTGAGATTTTTTTGTAGGTTGAATGTGAAACCTTCATGAACAAACCTTAAGAGTCAAAACCACTCAAAACCTTGCTAAACCCTTATAAAGACAAATTTGAGAAGATTAGAGAGATAATGCACCAAAATGAAATATGTTGTCTAGAATGATGATTTAAGGTTATAGAGGACTCAGTCAGGCTCCTTACCATCAAAATTAGTTGTATGAAATCTGTATGAACATGGTATTCTTAACTATTTTATGTTTTTTGCAAGTTTGAAGAGGTTAAAAGAGATTCCAATCACATGAAAGGAAATATTGAGACTCAAGATAACTATAATATAAATTTAATTCCTTGAAAAAACTCATAAGTGTCTCAACCATTTGCATCATCTCAGCCAGTCAAAATTGGCATAGTGACCAAGCTAGTGAGAAGGATGGAAAACTTCAAGTGAGCTGATTTTAAGGAGTCCTTGATGCTTATAAGGCCATTGAAGGTATTAAAAGGTGTCATCCACTCCATCTCATGTATTTTTATGTAAAATTGATGCCTTTTGAGAGGCCAAGTGTGTAGGGTGCATGAAGGAATAGTTTTTTGGACTGTAAATGATGATTGATCATTCTTAGATGATTCCAGATAACTAGGTCTACAACTAATACATGGAGAGTAATGATTAAAATCCTTCCCATTAATTAAAATAATTATACCTATGTCTAATTATTTTTAGTATGTTCAAATAGGGCTAATCATCAAGGCATTTTTTAAAGCCAAAATAAGGAGTTTTATGCCACTTTGCAAGATTTTCATGCCTTGTATGGACACTTGTGCTTCTTGACCTTACATGGTTCATCCCACATCCTTTTATAATGCAAAATTAACTAATTTTATCATATTTACAAGTTTCTATATGACCCTTATACTTCTCTCTTCTCCTCTCTCTCTCTTAGTTTTATAAGAACTAGCCATTTTGGCCATTGTAACTTATGCTCCACCTAAGCATGGTGAAGCCCTGCTAATTTGCATACCATTTTGATCAATAAGACTAATAATTTTTACCTCTTCATGACTATTCATAGTGTGTTTTACTTAAATTTTATATATTTTTTACTGAAGACTACAGATTATTTAGCATGTTTTCCCATTATTTCATCTTATTTGTAGCTAGAAATCTTCTTCTTGTAGGGCATGTGAATTGTTTTAAGAAGTTTTAAGGATGATTGAGTATATTAACTAGTTCCATTCAAGGCCTCTTATCTATTCTTCCTATCCTAAACATTCATCCATAATCTCATAATGTATTGTTGATGTGAGAAGATGAAGATTGGAGAAGTGTATATTTGCCTAGTCTCTTAATTTCATGTGTAATATGAAGCTGGTTAGAAGTCGTCATTCAATTTGGTGTATCACCTCCATTAGGATAGTTTAATTTCATTTTTATCTATCCCTTCCCCCCCCAAAAGTCTAGGTGTAGTTGTGATCCAAAGTGGTACATCAAGGGAGCTAGCCCTATATAGATATTTGTCTCATCCTTAGACTACCCACAAGCTTAGAGGTGTTTTAATTAAACCACTTGGATGAGGAAATCTTAGACATCTCATCAAAGGGTGAAAATCCAAGTGAAAACTATTTTTAGAATGCTCAGTGGGACTCTTGGTCCAAGAAGTTGAAATATTTTTGGTGTTATCTTTCAATAATCAACCTTTAGAGGCATCTATCCAAGCATCAATGGCAACTCCAAAGTTACGCCAATTAGTAAAATAGCCTAGGTATTCCTTTTGAATATTGTTGATGGTAATTCCTTGTGTTCTTGCTTCTTAATGAATTTTCATGGCTGACTTTGGTGTTGAGTTTTATTTTACACAAGTTGATGAGACATTTCAATCTTGTGTCATTCCATATCAACAAGAACAAGTTCTTAATCAACCCTGTCATGAAGTGTACCATATCCAAAATGAAGTATATCAACCCATTCATGAAGTTTATCAATCATATATCTATCCTTCTCAATTCCTTGCTCCTCCTAGTCAACCTAGACACTTAAGTCAATCCATTTCCACCTTCAAAAAAAACACTTTTGGGTTATAAGAGGTATATGTTAGATCTTGACACATAAATGGGATATGTTCAAGAGTTTACTATTAATCTTATTCATAACGTGGGAGATGCATTAGATATAGTCAAAAGAGAATGGAAACCTATTGAGAGATCTAATTGGCAAAGGCTCACAAGTGAGATATTAGATGTGAGTGGCTTAGTTTCTTCCTTAGAGGATACGCTAAGAATTCATGAAAGACAACCTCACCAAACCTATCAGTCCTTATATCCACTTCATTGAGTTTGAAATAAATCCTATTTTAACCATAATCATGAGCCCAAATAATCTTACCAAAGTCATCCTTTTCCCCATCAATTGGAAGATAGAGTTAAAAAGAGAAACCTTATTTTTGAAATTAATATTGATAGGTAGATTGATTTGGCCAATAAGCAAATAAACTAGTGCATGTTAGTAGCAAAGGAAGTAGATTCGAATCCCTCATTTCCCTCTCATATTACATCCCCATCTCAAGGAGTGACCTCTTGATATGAGATTCCAAGTTGGAGATAAGGTGGAGAATCCAAGCCTAAGAAGCTTCCAAGTTCCTTGAACAATTCATCTACTCCTCAAATTACATCACCACCTCAAGAAAATAATTCTAATCCTAACATCCTAAGCTATAGTAAGATATTTGAATCATGGGGAAAGAAAGAGGATAGAAGCATTGTTAAGGAGTGTGAAGTTGAGAATGAATTTGATCATTTGTAAGTCTATCCCACCCTTCCTCAAGAAACTTCTTGTGTTCCATGTCAACCCTCTTTTACTCCTCATCCTCATGAAGATTCTTATGAAATTAAATAAAAAAATTTCCAAGAGAACCTAGCTAAGAAAATTGAAGAGTTACAGTCAAGGATGAAGTTGCCAAGGCAAGGTGTGATGGAAGGTTTAGACCCAAAAGAAGATCCTATGCCTAAACACACCCCATCTAACCTAACTCAAGAGAGTTCCAAAGTTGAATCAGATGTGAATGAAGTGATTTTAAAGTGGAAGTAAGATAACCAAGACATATTAACCCAAGGTATACCTCCCATTCTTCAAGAGCTCCCAAAATAATCCCCTACTATGTATTCTCAATCTGATTTTGAGTCCTATGTTCCACCTCCACCAACTAGTTCATCTTGTCCTCATCCCATCACCCTTTTCCTTGATGAACCTATAGTATTGGAATATAAATAGGAGTAATTGGTTGAGGAAAAATCTTAATTCTTAATTGAGGAAAATGTAACTCCTTGGTAGTCTCATTGAGCTAGGTCACTAGATTTCAAGATGCCTAGTCTTGGCATCACCAAGAAGGAGAAGGAGATTGAAGATCTTGCAAACCTTGAGAAGCAAGATCAAATTATGATAGTGGATAAATAATTTGAGAGCCCTCAAAAGGTCCTAAGTGTTAAAGAAGAGGTGACCCCTTGTGTTGAGTTTTCTTGTTTGGTTGATAATTAATAATGCCTTTATTGTGTTGAAGAGAAAATCTTAGATGAAGTCCTTTTAGATTATAAGGTAGAGGATGAAGAAACTTCTCTTATTGTTCCCCTTCATGATGTTGATCAAAAATAGGATGAAGACTTGTGGTAGTAGTATGGAAACATTTGTAATGAGTTTGAGTCTCTCAAGGGGTCTATGATTTCATTAGAGCTAATTACAAGTGATGAACAAGATGGCATTGTCCAACATGTCATAGATGAGCAAGAGAAAAGTCCACACTAGAATTTGGAGGTCAAGACAAGTTTTTATTGGACTCAATATTTCAAGGAATAAGAAATTATTTCTTTTGAAACCATGCCTACAAATAAGATGAAATTTAATCATGAGATGGAGAGTGAGAAGCAATATGAGGTATGTGTAAAAGACCAAGAGGAATAATTTTACATTGCAGACCTATTTAAATATGGTATACTTTAGATAATAATAATTTAGGTACCAAGAAGTAGGTCTAGTATATCAAGTGTTCAATCTAAAGAGTAACATGCTTAGAACCATGATTCATCTCATGAAGAAGGAGATGCAAGAAACTTTCCTTTTGATCCTAGAAAGGGAGGTATGATTGATTTTTAGCTGTATATAGTTTTTTGCTTCCTATTTTTCCTAAGTGCTTTGAGCACATATGTGTCTAGTTTATGTGTTTATTTTTCTTTGTGTGTCCTTTGTTTTATGTGGTTGAGGTAGTCAATTAGTTATTTTGTTTTGGTCAAGCTTGTTTTAAATGGTCAAAGGTCTCCTTATTTTGATTTAGACTTCAGATGACTCCCTAATCCTAATAGATTGAAAAGTCTACTAGTCTAGTTAATATAACAGGCATACTACCCCTATGAGTCACCAATTTCTTGACCAAATTTGACCCTAGAGATTAAATTGGGACCCTTATAGATATTTTTTTAATTTTTAGGTGTTTATGGGTCTAATATATTATGTATAAATGTGTATTATAGGTTAATTGATGTCATTTAATGTTATATTAGCTTGGTCCTTAGTCTTATAAATATTTTTAGTCTTAGGAGTCATTTTGAGGTTAAAAGGGGCATTTAATGACTTGTATGGATTTATTATTAAGTGTGAAGATTATAAGAGATGATGTCATGTCCCATGTGTCCTAAGAGATCTTAATTAACTATTGGTAACTGAAATTGGTAGGTTCTTCAGAAGAAATGGTAGTTTTCTTGAGAAAAAAGAGAATTTGGCACTTGTATGACCCATGGGGAAGTGTGCCACATGGGGGAAGATCATATAATGTTTATTAAGATTATTTAAGCTCAAATAAATGTTTTAAATTCTCTAAAAATTCCATTTTTGACATAAAACCATTTAATTATTTTTTTCACCCTTTTTAGCAAGCAAAAGTAGTTTTTAGGTTCATGTTTAGTACGGACAACTAAAGAAGTTTTAGGATAAATGATTTTGGGAGGTGGTATTATAATTATAGACATTAATTTTAATTATAATATTTTAAATAATGGTTTAATTTTATTTATGAAACATTCTCATGAAGTTGATTGTGCTTTTTTGCTTGTTATTTCATGCACCCTATAGGTTTTGCTCCATTTGGGGCAAGTCCATATGAACCAATTGGTGATGTTGAATATAAATAGTTTTGGATATATTATCAAATGCCATCCATGATTTTTTTTAGGTTTCATGGTGTTTTAGTTAACAAATCATCTCATGTTGGTAGATTAGTCTCATTTGGGATGACAAGTAGGTTTACACAATTTTCATAGTTCCTCATACTTTGGAAATGGTTCCAAAAGGAGTAGATAATTTAATAACCATGTATTAAATGTATTATTTGTCACATAATCTTTAAATTTAATTTTTAAGGCAAATTATTCATGAAGGTGCAGTCATATGTAAATTACCATTTAAGCAGCCATTAATGAACATATACAAGTGCCATAAAGGAGTAAAATCACATGGAAAAAGATGTTTTGAATTTGGTTACAAGACCATAATAATTAAAATCACTAATTCATATAATTTTAGAAGAGTTAAATTATTTTCATGAGGTCTAAACCATACACACTACCTATACATCTCTTCACTACCTGCATATTCAGAATGTGCACTTACAGGTGTTTAAAAAAGAAAATCATGTTGGAAGCAAGTTATAGAAATGATAAAGGAAACTATTTGTAACCATTGATATAGAATTAAAACTCAAGTGAAGGTCAAGACAATACTCATTATCCATATCACACTTGCTTCCTGTAAAGGAAAATGGCCAGCTACAGGTGATGTTTACATAGAGTTGAGGTGTCAATTGAGACTAGAACAAGTTAAAGTCTTACCTTAAATCCTATAATTTTTATTAATTTATGGTAGACCCATGTAGAGGATTAAGTTTTAAAATTTATGTTGGAAACTAACTCTAAGGACTCAATGACTATTTCAATCTCTTTATCACTAATTTGGAAAAATAGAGAACCTGACAATTTTGTGGAAACTTTAAAACAAGGTTGTAATGAGATTATGAGCACCTAGTTGTACTAAATTTATATACACTATATAGTAAAATTACTTGTAAAAATATAGAGGATAGTTAATCAATGGAGATTAGTTATTGAGAGGCTCAAACTTGTCAATTTATGCAATGGGAACAGGTAGTGAAACCTATAGCTCTAAGTCCAAAGGAGACCTTTATCACCCAAATTGAAAAATTAACCTTGTCAACATATGGAATGGTGTATAATGGTTAAATTAACATATATGACCCAAAAAATAATCATAAGGAGATTCTATAGTGTGTTTACCTCCCATACACACGTTTAGACCATACACAAGCCATGAAAACAAGCACCTACAACTAACATGGAGTTTAAGTTTGAGAAGGGTCTCTTTTCTTGCATAAATGAGTGTTAAGGTATGGTCATGGTTTTAAAAAGTGATTTTAAAATTTATAAAAGGTTTTAAGTATCTCAATAAACAAACATAATGACCTTCCAAACTCATAAACACCTATAGAACTCTACCTACAGTCAGCTATAGGTGACTGTAGGTAGATAGTCAACTAAGACAATATGCCTAGGGGATGGTTTAGGATTATACAAGGGGAAAAATGGATCCAAAAGGTGTGAAATTAACTTAGTTAAATATATTTATGTTTAAAACATTGCTTTCAAAGCTTAACCATGAAATTACACTGATAGGTCTAAGCCTAAGAGCTCTAAATAGGTCAACACAATCAAAATTGTGCATATAGTCTAGGCCAGTAAGAAACATATGGAGATATGTGAGAATTTGGAGGGGTGAATTAAGTTTATAAAACCTTAATTACATTTTTAAAAACCTCATGAAACCATCATAATGAATACATATCAGAGAGTTGGGTCTAATGATGCAAAAACACAGCCCACACCAACAAACCCTGCACATACTACTTTTAAAGAGTCTATTTTGGGGTTTGATGAGGTTTGGGGGTAAAATCACATGATAAAAGGATGATTTTTTATGTGATATGTACTCAAAACTTGTTTAATTCCCTCTAATATCCATTTATTCTAGGAGAATAGGGTAAGTACCCTCTATTTTGTCTCAGACAAAGGGCACTTCCCCTTATGCATAGGTAGGTAGGTTTAAATAAGGGAGGTGATAAGGTGAACCTAAAGTTGTTTCGAAATTGGGGAGAGGTATGTATATTTTTAATAAATACATACCATCATGATATACCAATATTTCAAGATATAAAATAAATGGGTTTTGGCCTAGAATCCAAACAAGAGATCACCTTCACTTCTAGATATAAGTGAGATTTACAGATAATTGGATCATGTTAATACTTACATAATATAGGTGATAAAGTTATTTAAATTCAAATAAACTCAGGTGGATGGTCTAAACTACAAGAGTACAAGTAGGCATATTAGGCAAGATTTAGGCCTAGAAGCTGAATGAGTAGTTACTTTCACTTTTCACATGAGATATGCATTTCAACCCATTGTTAAATGTTTTTCAGGTCACTAAAGATGTGATAAATCTGTTAAAATTCCATTAAACTATGAAAAGGTCAATTTTGGCTCAAAAACTAACTTGAGCATGTAGGAAATGGAGGAACAGGCTTGATAGGACAAGTTTGAATACTCATATCTCTCTTGGTGCTTTGCATGGGGACCTAATAATATTGGGTAAGTTATAAGGGGTCATAGATTCTGATCTAGTGATATTATTTTTAGGTTGAACGTGAAACCTTCATGAACAAACCTTAAGAGTCAAAACTACTCAAAACCCTTGCTAAGCTCTTGTAAAGACCAGTTTGAAGAAATGAGAGAGAGATAATGCACAAAAATGAAATAATTTATCCATTATGATGATTGGATGTTTTAGAGGAATTATTTAGGCTACCTACCATCAAAATTACTTGTATATAATCTATACAGACATGGTATAAAGAGGGTTTTCTTAACTATTTTGTGTGTTGTGTAAGTTTAAGGAGGTTCATATACCAATCACATGGGAGGAAATATTGAGATTTAAGATAAATATCCATGTTAATTTCATTCCTTGAAAAAATTCCTATGTGCCTCAACTAGTAGCTTCATCTTAGCAAGTCAAAACTGGCATAGTGACCAAGCTAGTGAGAAAGAATGAAAACTTCAGGTGAGCTGATTTTAAGGTGTCCATGATGATTCTAAGGCCATAAAGGGTCTTTATATGTTTCATACACTCTATTACATATATTTTAATTAAAAAATTATGCCTTTTTCAAGACCAAGTGTGTAGAGTGCATGAAAGAAGAGTTTTTTGGACTATAGATGATGATGGCTCATTCCCAAATGATTCCAGATGACCAAGCCTACAAAAAATGCATGAAGAGGCATGATAAAAGTCTTACCCTTAATTATAATCATAATAGATATCTATAATTAGTTTTGGGATGTTCAAATGGGGATAATCATGAAGGTAGTTTTTCTGATCTAGAATAAGGAATTTTATTCCACTTTGTAAGAGTTTCATGCCTTGTATGGACACTTTTACTTCTTGACATTGCATGGTTCATCCAACATCCTATTATCATGCACAAGTAACTAATTTTATTAGCTTTACAAGTGTCTTTATGACCCTTGTAATTATCTCTTCTCTTCTTTCTCTCAAGTTCTATAAGAACTAGCTGTTTTGGCCATTATAACTTATGCTCCACCTGAGTATGGAAAAGCCCTACTCATTTGAATACCATTTTGATCAGTAAGACTACTAACTTTTACCTCTTCATGACTATTCATAGTATTTTTTTACTTGAATTTTATATCTTTATTATTGAAGACTATGGATTTATTAGCATGTTGTCTCATTCTTTCATCCTATTTGCAATTAGAAATCTTCTTCTTATAGGGCATGTGAAGTGTTTTGGGAAGTGTTAAGGTTGAGTGAGTTAGTCTATTCACTAGTGACATTAAAGGCCTCTTGTCTATTCCTCCTAGACTAAGCATTCATCCATAACCTCATAATGTAATATTGATATGAGAAGATGAAGAATGGAGAAGTGTATTCTTGGCTAGTCTCTTGATTTCATGTGAAACATGCAACTGGATGGAAGTCATCATTCAATTTAGTGTATCACCTCCCTTAATATATTTTTCTTTCAGTTTTCTCTCTCCCTTTTCCCCCAAAAAAAAATTCTAGGTGTATTTTTGATCCAAAGTGGTACATCAAAGGAGCTAGCCCTATCTAGAGATTCACCTCATCATTAGGCTACCCACAAGCCTAGAGGTGTTTTAATTGTGCCACTTGGATGAGGAGAGCTTAGACATCTCCTCAAATGGTGTAAATCCAAGTGATAAAACTTATGTCTCAATATATGGTCTTGAATAGAGAGTAATAGTCAAAATGAGGTCTTCCAAAATCATCTACCATGTACTAACTTCATTGGGCCATTTTCACCTTATAATGGGATTTGGTTTCTAGACTCCAAACTTCAAAATGATAGTGTAAAGATACACAGAGGTAGCTATCAACTCTTAAATCACTTGAGGTCTAAACTAGTGTAAATAATAACTCAGGATACATGTCAGAGACCTAGAAAATAAGGAATATTATTCAATTAAATCCAAAATTCATGTTGTATTTATATGGTTATCATACACTTTTAAGAGGTGAGCTTAAACTAACACTTACAGGTCTATCTCTAAAATGAAGGAAGAATACATGTGTAAATTTGAGTATGAGGTCCATAGTCATTTTAAAATTATAGAATGAGGGAGACCTACTCAATTTGGGTTAAATATAATAATGATTTCATGAGGTGATCAATGCATTAGAGGAGTTGGATTGACTAAGTCTATGGGCTCAAATGTTTATGCACATAGGCTTGCCATAATTGAGAGGAGGGAACATGTGTTAAGGCATGGATCTTGTCTAGAGGTTTTATGAACTAGAATGAATGAATAAGATGGCCAAGATATCATCCATACCTCCAAGAAAATGTTGATGCAGATTTCAAGTCAAAAAGAAGACTATGAGGTCATTTTCAAACATGTAGAGAAGGGACAAAAGGTTTAACTAATCCTAGTAGGCCTAGGTAGATAGCCACAAGCCTATGGGTAAATATGTGAGAAGGTCAATTATTTATGATTTAATACTAGCATAAGGGAATATATAATTCCAATTTTTCTCAATTTCATCAAACTACCAAAAGATACAATTAAATAAAGCATCCACTCACATAGTCAAGATCACAAAGTGCTCTCCACATACCAATCATGAGAAAATAGGGTTGGATTGTAGAGTTGAAGAGACATTATTAGAAGATCATTTTAAGAGGTTTAGAAGGAATATATAGGTAATATACCCTATACATCATGATTTTCATGTCTTATATAGGTCTCAATATACCAAATAAGGAGGAAAATGCCTACATTTTTCATTCAAGCAGACCTCATTTGAGCACCTACAAGCAGGGTCATATAGAAGAGTAAAAATGTAAGGAACTCTATATAGGGTTAAGTTTGAAGAGTGAAAATAGAGTCTCTAACTTTTTTTCTAAATAATCTCAATACCTTCATTTGGTTTTTTGGTCATTTGGGATAAGAGAAGGATTAGACAATCTAATTAAGCCTAGTAGGCCTAGACAGACAGTTACAAGTCTATGCATAGAAATTGGAGATATATGAATGATTAGGGAGTGTTTAAGGTTGGATAACACTATAATATGGTGATATAAATTTCACAAGGTAATTCAATAAGTTTTTAACCTAGAAAAGATGAAAAAGATGCACGTATAGGCCATTAGGGCTACATAGGCCATGAAGCTTACAAACCCTAGGCAAGAGTATGAGTGGCATGCAAAGAGTTTTAAGGGTTTGTAGAGAAGATAAATCATGGTAATTGGTTATGTGAGGTGGAAAAAACACCCAAGAAGTGTTAAAACTAAAATCAAACACTCTCACACCTCTTCAAATAAGGATACCCTTCTTGAGCTCTTAGAATGGCCTAACAATCAACTTTAGTCATCTTCCTATTCTCAGAACTATACAAAGAGGTTGCATGGGGATATAAGATCATCATGAAATGTGGAGAGGGTTTTAAAATTAATGTTCCTATACTTTTTATCTCACTGATTCCCCATCTCTATGAATCATTGTTAAGAGCCCAACAACCTCAAAAACACTATTTTAAAGCTCAAAAAGGACATTTTTTTATTGGTACTTGTAATATAAGTTACATGGGAGTGAATGGAATTTGGATATGTATGAGGGGGTTTTATACTAATTTTTCTTGGAATTGGTTATGGGTTACGTCTCCTTACTCTATGAATCATCATTAATATTAGTGGAGATCCTAAACCTTACATAAACCTAGATAAGAACCTGATGGAGAAAAAATGGAAAGAAGTGCATATAAATTCATTGAATTGGTCCTAAAAACACATTAATCTCATTTTAAACTCTAGTAATGCCTTATTCTTATCACTAGTTGGTATGAATATCTATATGGATTCATTAAAAACTATACTTTTGCAAAGTTTTAGGCTGAAAATAGGGTTTTATGCATGTTGAATAATTGTATGTCATTAAGGAGGGTAGTGTGAAGCACATTCCACATTTTAAAAATAAAAAATCACTCTCAAAAAGTCCTATAAATTCTTTTATAGGTATAGGTGAAAGAGCCAGTCTAGAAATGCTTATGAAGGGTGACCTAGTCACCTAGATGAACAAGAATTATAGGTTTGAACTATTGATAAGGCACATATCATGGTGTAATATGATTTTACCTACCTAAAAAATGATCTCTCATCCATATTTTAAGGTTATATTCAATCCCCATGGTCATCCAAGTATCTACCATTAAGTGACTAGGCCTAGTTGCCTACTGGGTCTATTTGGTCATCAAGGGAAGATGTTCATTAGCATAGAGGGATGCCAAGGGAGTAATTTTAGGGTCATAAAATTATTATTATTTCTCCATGGAGGTTATAAAACACACTTCATGGACATTATTAGGCATTTTTAGGCCTAGTCAACATGCACAACGGGAAGGGAAGGCTACTTAATGCTTCATGTAGGCTTAATTGGACCACTTTTCTACCTTTATAACTATCATGAGATGAGATATTTAGCCAATTTTTCATGTTAATGATGTGTATGGAGTAAACCTTTTCCAAAAATAGACATCTAATTCCCAAAAATCTCATTGAAGACCACTCACAGCCAAGGCAATGCAAGAAGGGAGTTATGAGGGCTTGTTATAACTGCTCATTGAGTGATTATGGTCATTAATGACCTCTCCATGCCTTTTATATGCCACATTATCTACTCTACATTTATCATGTTATATAAATTAAGGCTCTAAGGCTATTATATAGATCCCTCTATTGGGTATGAAGAAATTATTCCCAAATTTGTACATTGTCACCACTTGAACTATTAAGACTATTTTAACTTATCTACACTAGTTTAGTGTGTTTCATGCTTGTTTTATTTACATAATTGGTAGGTTTATCTCCATTTTTATGTCCTTGCCTCACCTAGATACTATTACAATGTTCTATGTATGCCACATAGTGTGTGAAGGTGTTAGTGGTTGAGCTTCGAGTGGAATCTAATTCATAAGTGTTTTGAATTAGACCTCTTATTTATATCCCTCAAGTTTTGATCATGTAGCACAACCTCTATGTGAAACATTGATCCTTATAAGCCTTTGGAGAGAGTGGTTTAGTTACTAGTCCTTTTCATATTCATTAATGTTGTTTAAAGGTTAAATAGAGTGGATAAAACATATTGGTTCATCACCTCTAGTAGCATAGGTTTTCATTTCATGCATCTCTTTATCCATTTTCATCACTAAGTTAGTAGTTTTAGGAATTGAGCTATAATTTACACACTAGGGGAGATAACCCCATAAACTAGAGGTTCACTTCATCAACTAGGCTACCCATACCTAGATGTGATCCCATTGTATCAGCTAGATGAGGTAGGCCTAAAATACCACTACCTATAATTTCTAGCATGCTTAGTGGGACTAGGATTTAAGTAAATTAGAGCACTCACTTGCATTATTTGGTGATCTCAAGAAGCCTCAAGCACTCTAGTGGTAGATTTGTAGTCAGGATCCCATGCCAAGGGTAATTAAAAGGTCTCTACTTAAGGGTAAAAATATCTTGTTTTTGATAGTTCACTTTATTCTTTAGTTGTTACATGTTTTGTAATGGCTACATATGAAACAAACTTATATCATACACCTCCCTATTAGTAGCATTATAACCTATACTTGCCTCACCATGAGCCTTATCAATCTTACATTAAACCCTATCAGCAACATGATAGATCATATCAATCATATGATCCTTTTTACTATCATTAATATCACCCATACCCTCCTTTTGAGCCATTCAACCCCCTTGGTATCCTACCTATCCTCATAATCAGTATTTTCAATATTATGATCCTCCTAGTCTATATATCCATGTTACAAATCTATCCATTTACATTCTTAAGCAATCCCTCTTGGGTTATGAGAGATATATGGTTGGGATTGATACAAAAAGGGGATATAGTCAAGAAGTTCCTAGTTATCTCATTGGGAATGTGAGAGAATATTTGCAACAAATAAAGAGAGAATGGGCATCTATTATGAGGGAGAATCATTCAAATCCTTAATGACATGTTAGACATGGGTGGTCTTATTTCAATTATAGAGGAGAAACTAGTGGTTCATGAGGGGTAACAAACCCAATATTATTATCCTTGTGTGCCCTCCCCCATTTCATATCAGTCCTCTTTTGATCAACCTATCCTTCCTCAAAAGACTAAGCCAAATGAGTTAAAAACCCCTCCAAATTCCCCACAAAATACTCAATCTTTCCCTACTTAGAATTATATTCAAGAAACTATGTAAAAGAGGGAATAAGTGTAGAAGACTGAATGTCATGGTTTAAATAAGACCTAGTAGAGCCTTTCCCTTCCTAATCATCCTATGGATATTTGTGATCAAATAAGACTTGATTTTGAAGCTCACCTAACTAAGGAAATTAAACTTGAAAATGAATGTATCCAAACCTCACTCTCTCTTTCCCAAGAGCCCAAATCTTTCTCATATTGGAGATCCATCCAAGAAGGTTTTCAAAATAATAAGAGTGCTAACCGGACTCCTAAGACAACTCATGATTACATCCATCACCCTCCCACCCTCAACCTATTTGAGAAGGAACTAGTCCCATGGAGGTGAGCAAAGAAAGTCAAGATATAGTAGTAATTAAGATAGGTGATTCATGTGAGCCAAAATAAGAGATTTATATTGGGACACCTCTTTGTGAAGAGAGGTACATATCAACCTTCAAGGATGCAAAAGAAGATGGACTTAAAAATCAAGGTGAGTCATAAGAGGAAAACATATCAGTTGGTGAAAAAGAAGAAGGTGATTTTAGGATCTTCTTGATGACATGGTAGTTTCTCTCTTTCATGGCAATCTTAAAGAGTATGGAAATGAGGTATTTTCCTAACTTGTAATAGTTTTAGAATAAAGAGGCAGCCCTTAAGAGGTTTCAGTGGGTCAATAAAGATGCAAGATAACCTATGAAGATCTTCATGAAGGTAAATTTGATGAGATACAGGATGATCAAGTTTTTATGATGAATTAGGGAGCTTCCAATGATCTATTAGAGGTGGTATAAAGTTACTTAGAGTTCCATTAGAATGGTTGAGGAGGTATAGTTTCCAAATATTTCTCAAGTTGTGTTATGTCTACTTATACATCAGCTCCTATGAATAAATAAAGACCAAACAAACTAGAACTATGTGAGGATAAATAAAAGGACTTGTTCGACAACATGAAATAAGGTTACTTTCTTCTTGAGGCATGTCATGATCTAGTTTATATTGAAGAAGGTAGTTTCACCAAACAAGAGGAAGGTAACTCTCTAAACATGCCATTCCAAGAGGCTTTTTCATTTGAAGGTGACTTGTTTGAGGTATTTAAACAAGGTTATCAACCCCTCATTCCATTTGTAGGTATCTCTTCACTCTTGGGGAATGAAACTAAACTTCGTTGGCCTCAAGACTCATATTTATTGGGAAGTTAAAGCTATAATCATGCCACAAGATCTAAATCAAATTATTCATCTTGATCAGTATCAACCTATGACTGAGGCATAAATAAGACTATTCATAAAAAGTAAACAAGTTTGGAATGAGTATGATTAGGTACTTGATTCACACAACCATCCTATGCATCTAATAATGAAACAAAAAGGTCCAATTAGTATTCTAAGAGGATATGAGCATGTTAAAATCTTCATATGTAAGTGGAAGTTCTCATTCCATGAGCAATACCTGATTGAAATTCAATTAACACCTAATGATTTGACCTCATGGTGTCATGGTGATCAAATAAGATTCCCATTTGATTTTGGAAGATAAAAAAGTTATGTTTAGGTTAGTTTTTTTTAATAGGTTTTCTTCTTGTTTCAAATAGGTCTTTTCAACATAACTGTAGTGTGTTAGCTACCTTAGTTGTTGTGTTGTCCTTTATTGTTGCTTTCTTAGGTATTTAGGTGTTATTTTATTTTAGTGTCTTTGTGTGTGTGTGACATTGTTTCACTATTTGAATGTTTTATAAGGTGTTAAATCTGATTGAAAAACCAAGAAAAATTGTCATCCAATTCATGTTGTCATGTATGAGTCTTATACCCAAAAGAATGAGATAGTTGGTTCCCTTGACCAACATGCTAGTCAACCCTTGTGAGTTGCCAAGAATGTTGATAATTTGGCATCCCAAGCTAAATTTAAACCCCTCTAATCTAATTTTTTTTATGATAACCCTTCAAGCTTATACATGGTGATTCTTGTGATGTCCTCTATTGGTCTTATTTTTAACCATTTAGCATTCTTTAAGGTGTTATTGTATGTGTTAGACATTGCTTAAAAGATCCTCATGTCATAGATTTTTTGAGTATCTGGATGATGTGATAAGTTTTCATGGTTGTCCTTGGGTGAGTGTAAGGGTGTCAAATGCCTCTTAAGGCCTAGAGAATGTCCTAAACCCTATTTGACAAAGTTAAGGTTCTTTAGCAGAAATTAAGGTATTTAGGGAAGTTAAGGTTCCTTGTTCTTGTTATATTTAGGCCTATTTTAACCAATTCTTAAAGAGGGACCTTGATATCAAGATGGGGAAGGGTTTCCAAATCTTTTTTAATTATTAACATAGTGGTAAATGATGTATCTAAGGTTGTTTTTAATGGTCTACTTGGTCAAGGTTGTTTCAAGCTCTAGATAGGCCTCCAATCCATCATACACCATTCAAACATGTCATATAAGTAACATTGAAGTTCAAAAACATTTGAAGAAGATATGTTTAGGTGTAAAATTGAAATGATGGGTGTTAAAGGGTCTCATAACCATCATAATGGTATTTTTGGAATGGTTTCATGTGCAAAATGTCTCCTTTTAAAAGTCAAATACTTTTCATCCATCATAAGGAGGTTTGGCATGTTAAAAATGACTCTCCAACTTCCCTCAATTTGTACCACCCATTTCAAACTCATCTTTGGCTCCTATTTTCCCTCGTTCCCTCTAATGATTTTTCAAAGCTTTAAACTTGAAAAAATGTAGAAAATTAGGTGTTTTATAGGCATTTGCTAGCTTGTATAGATCTATATGGCTAGGTCCATATAGAGGGAGGTTAGATACTTCATGAGGGTTCATGGGAGGTATCTCAGATAAGTTTCATGGATTAAATATGCAAGGAAAGGTAGGAAAGGTAGTTGAATTCCCATTGAGCTCTTGGCAAACACACAAGGGCCAAATTAAGTTGCATAGTATAGTTTGTACAATAAGAGTAAGCTATCAAGCTATTAGATATAGGTGGGAACCTTAGTAGGATTTAAATTAATGTAATTGGTTCTTATATCTAGACCCTAAGATTTATGAATGATTTCTAAGACCCCCATGTTGTCTTAATCCCTTTGTAAGCCCCATAATCCAAACTACAAGTAAATTCATGAAAATTTTGAGCTTGTTGTTTTGTATTAAGTATGGAATAAGGTATATAAGCATCTAATAATTTTTTTATACTATTATAAGAATGTTATTATAATACTTGTAAGGACTGATCAACCCATAGTCCTCTTGGTAGGAAGTTTACAGGTATACGTTAAGGTTTCAATGTTTCATAAAATAATAGGATATAAATGTGATAAATGAAGAGTATCCATTCTCCCTATATGCCCCTCTCATGATCCACATGATCACCATTTGATAATATTAGGTCTCCTTCAAATTCCTTGATGCATACTATGTGAATGAAGGAGACAAGCTTCAAACATGGCTTAAATTATTCTCATGCCAATCAGTCTTTAGATTGAAAGTTTATGGATCAATGTATAATTAAAGTGGAAATAGTGATTCAAGGATGTCGAGGAGATCTTCCCTCAAATAAATAATCTTCCTTATATCCCTCAAGACCAAAAAACATAAACTAGCTCCAAATTGTATTCACAAGCTTCTTAGCAAAATTTAAGGTTTATGTTTTATTCAACACACCCCACCCTATATTTTTATCTAAAAAGTGGGGACCCCCTTTTTTTTTGTAGGTAATGAATATTATATATATGTGTGTGTGTGTGTGTGTGTGTGTGTGTGTGTGTGTTTTAGGGTTATTATAGTTCTATTATTTGTCATAAACTCAATGCTTTGAAGGTTGCATCATGTTGAAGCATATTTATTTCCATTTTGAAGCACTTATTCAAAATAAACTATTAATGAAAAGATTAAATGAATGGATCTGCATGACATGAATTTAGATTTTTTTAATTTAGAGTATTTTTTTAATTTTGAGTATTTAGAAATTTTATTCTTTAGTGACTTTATTTTGAAAACTTTAATTCAAAAACTTCTCTTCAAAAATATTCTCTTTGGAAACTTTCTCATTGGCAACTTTTGCTTCAGAAGGATTTCATCAGAAGGTTTGCTTCAATGAGTTTGGTCTTCAAAAGCTTTTCTTCAGTAAATTTATTTCAAAAAGTTTCTAGAAGGTAGATTTTATTTATGAGATATTTATCTTCAGATATTTTTTTATCGAGGACTTTTATATCATGGAATTTGTTTCAGAAAGATTCTCTTTGACAACTTTCATTCAGAGAGATTTCATTAGAAGGTTTGTTTCAAAAATATTTTCTTTGGAAACTTTTTCATTGAAGGCTTTGTGTCAGTAACTTTAATTTTAGATATTTCACTTTGGAAACTTTGTTTTGGAAACTTAGTCATCATAAGTTTTATTGTAAGAACTATCATTTCAGGATCTTTCTCTTTAGGGACTTTCTATGTGACTACCTTTATTTGAACTAACCTTCTCAAAGAGTACTTAGTCATCAACAACTTTATTTTGGAAACTTTGGGATAAAATATTTTAGATCAAATCTTTTTGAATAACATTTTATGTTTTAGAGTCTTTTGGCCCAAAGGTAAAAGTTTGACTTCTCTTGACTGGACTATGTAATGACACATGGCAAAGGATGAAAGGTAACACCATGGCACCCTAATTGACAAGGCATCCTACATGGCATATACACTAGGATAGTGTGGTTGAATTTGAATTGAATGAATATGATGAAATCATAGGGATTGATGATTAATGGTGCACAAACTAGAAATCAATGCATAATTTAACATCGAGCCCACAACTAAGCTTATGTCATTCCATCTTTGATCTGGAGTAAAATTTAGCCTCAGTTGATCCGAAAATCCCAAATTACTATCAGATTGATTTGATAATCCATGAAATTTGGTTTATTATTATACACCTTATAAAAATCTTAGAGTGTAATAGTATCCATCAAACCTCCATGGCTTCATCATCTAGGTCATACAAAGGAGCCCAGATACCATCCAAGTTCTCTATCAAGGATTACATAAAATATTTGGATATTATGTTTTATTTCACTATATTCGATGGTCATTATCCAAATTACTCAGCATTATGGGAAGCAGTGGAAAATGTTGACTCCTTTGGAATTGAAGAAGACATCTTAGCTGAAGATAAGTAGTTAGTAAAGGACCTCTACCTTTCAAACATCAAACCCTACATTACATAGTTGTAAATCTAGAGGTTATACTCATAGTATATATTTACTATGAGGCCTCTTCTTTGAAGAGAGAATAATGGATGATAACTACCTTCACTATGTTGATAATAACATAGTTGTCATGTATATAGAAGGTGAGGCATTTAACATGTATTTGAGCCTACCCATTCCATATGTCACTTTTGATTTATACAATATCATTACATGAAATAAGTTTAATAATATAGAGTGAGCACTAGTGAGGTGACTCCTTCGTAAAGATACTTTCACTTTGAAGTAACACATCAAGAAATCCATTCCCATCACCTAATTCAGAATGGGAATCCATGTGGGAATGTTACTATTTAATATACATTTTGGCCATGCAAGCATCTACTTATTTCACCTATAGTGGGTTCCCCTACTAGACCTTATAAGTACCTCAAATCACACCTATACTTTGGGGGAAGTGCACTCCTTTAAGAATAAATCTTGCATAAAGATAAGTGGTCATTGGGAGGAAATTTTTACAAGATGTCTTACCTATTAGATTCAATCATGGGCATAGTGTATAGGCACAATGGAGTCCTAATGGGATCCAAACATAGAAGTCATCAAGAACATGGTTTGTGATTTCTATTCCTTTATGCACATATATCCATATGTGAGAAACATAGCTAAGATCACTGAGGACCTCTACCCTCATGTCTAGATGGCCATCCATGACTGGCCTTTGGTAATAATTTCCCCAGGCATAGCCTACACACTTGAGAACAACATAAGAGACTATTGGCTCTATCTAGATTACATTATTATCAAGGTAGCTGGCCACAAGGTAGATCCTCTTTAACTCTTTAAGTTCATTCTAGATAAAGTAGTTGAGTAAGAAATTGCATATCAGATATCGAATGGCATTGATGAGGAATTAACAAAGAATAAGAAGGCCACATTCTATGTCTCCCACATCACCATTGGGAGAATACAATACACAATTTGTAGGCAATTTAAGGACGCTGGGATGCTAGAAAGTCATAAACATTGCCTACCCTCCCTCATAGATACTAGGATCCTCATGGAAAGTCCCATAAGAAAATTCTTACCCTTAGCCTTGGTTACAAACATGATCCAATGGATTATGATTTTCTATTCCTAAATGCTAAATATAATTAAGAGGTGAAAAAAAGGGTTGAAACCATAGGATTAAGGACTTATTGAGAGTGATTTAGGATAATTCATCTCTCACACTTAGTGAATCAAAGTTTAAGATCTCACCTCTTGAAGGATGAGATCTTTTGATATTTGTAGTGGTAGGCCATCATAACAACCAAAGGGAGAGGGATAAGATCACCAAATAGTTCAAGGCCAACCTTAGGACCAACAATAGTTGGTAAGTGAGGTACCACTCATTGAGAAGTAGGATGAACAACAACAATAAGAATAAATACCTACCTCTACACAAGCCAAAGAGGAACAAATTCTCCTAGTTCAACCTTGAATAGTTGAACTGATATAGGGTAAGCAAGAGCTAGATGAGGAGTTGATTCAAAAAATAGACAATATACAAAAGGAATAAATTAGGATCATATGCTTATAATCCTATGATGAATAGGAAATAATATTTTCCATATCCCCAACACCTAGAATTATTCTCCCTCTTCCCCAATAGGTGGTAGTTCAACAAGATGGAAGAGCAACCAAGTGCTATAAAAGGAAGCTTAAGGGAGACAAACCACAGACCCTGCCAACACAAGAGGTGTATAAGGAGGAGTTACATCAGACCAAGGTATTGAGCCTATAATCACTAAATGATAAGGCACCTCTCATATGTGAACCATATAGTAAGGGTCCTCTTATTACAACCCCTTAAGGCCTTTTCCCTTTGATGTCTTGACCTATAGTTTTTATCACCCCTGGGCTAGTTGTGTGTACATTCATTTTTGTTTAGGCACTTTATGTGGGTTTACTTTTCATGTAACCATCTATGAATTTACCCACTACCACTTCACATTATTCACCCTCCACTAATATAGTTTCCATTCTTTCAATGTCCATCCCATCAACACTAGATATGTCCATTCCATCCATCACCCAATCCATCACTCTATTTCTCCTTCCACTCAATTGGATTCACCTTTACCTTCCTCAACTCCAACCTCTACAATCATAGTAGTTACCACCAAAAGGACTCCCAAGAATCAACCAATCTTTGTTGTTCATCTAATGCCATAATAAGGAAATGTAGACTAGTAAAAAATCATTTGAACAACAATGCCCAATCCTTCCACTAAAATTGAGCTTAAATTTGAAGAACATATACAAGTAGAAGCTCAACCACTACATCTATTAAATCTAACTGTTCTAGATTTTTCTAAGGAGTTTAGAGACTTGACTTTTAAGAGGCTTAATTTGAAGATCACTAAACTACCAATAGTGATCTTGTTATTTGATAAGGCTACAACATCAATACAACTAGTAAGGAAGAGGAAATTTGAAGATAGCTCAGGAAAAACTCTAATAATGAAGGAAAGGGAAGAGGTTTATTCCCTCATCAAAAGATAGAATATGCAAAAGGGTCAGTCCCCATATATTGAGAACATCAAGTCCTATATGGAAATGCATACAAAGGTAATCTTTGTCATACATGAAGGGACTAAAATGGCTAAACAAGAACTTGAAGAGGAATTAGAAACTCTCAAAGAGAAATAAAATGTAATTTGAGATCCCTAAGGCATTAATTAGGATGTGTAGAATGTAGCACTTAGGCTGTATGAGATTATAGATTCTATTCATTCTTTTAGGGTCAATCTGGCTCCCCATGTTGATTTCATAACTAGATTATTCAAAAGTCATAGGGAAGATGACAATAAGCTAAATTTCTTGGTATTGTATACCCAAAATAAGGAATTTAGCCACTTGGACTTGATGACCCTATTAGAGGCATAAAATACTTTGAATTTAGCTATAATAATAACATAAGAGGCCCAAGATTGGGTATCATCCTTAAAGGTTATAGTGAATAAATTGGCCAAGCAAGAGAAATAGGCCAAGAAAATTTTGATAGAACTTGAATTGATAATAATATGGTATAACATAGGTAAGACGATAACTCAAGTTGTATTTGATAAAATGATTAAGCAAGCTTTAGATAGATTCAAACATAGTCTATAGGGTTTAAGCCTAGAAGACATTGAAGCCAAATTGAGTGCAACTAGGAAAAAGTGACAAAGGTGAAAGTCTTCTAGGTTAGCTTTAGAACCACCAAGATAGAACATGCCAAGCTGATGGAGCAGATGAGTATGGAAATTAGGTTGCATCTCCTAGAGATTACCCTAATTCAAGCACAACATGTTTTTTTTTTTAGATTATGGAAAAAGTAGGTTTTGAAGGGGCCCCGAAACCCTATTACAAGGAAAGAAAGAGAGATCATCCAAAACCACAGGCAAAGCCTAAAAACTACAACAAGGAAGTTGCAAAAATAGGTTTTTAAATGGACCTGAAACCACCAGAAAGACTACCGGTCAAAACCCAGATTAAACAGATATCTGGTTACACCAAAGGCATAGGATTACAAAAAGAAAACAAAGATAAGGACCAGTTTCATAACCAACAAGAGTAACCAGATTATTCATCCAGTTCCAATATCATTTTCATAGTTTCTTTTCCTTTCATAACAGTATCCTGGGTAGTGGTTGCCGCCAGCATGGCTCCTTTTTGTGTAACCATCTTTCTTGAACTTTGTCTCATCCTTTTGCTAGGTCCCTCCAAGGCTTTGGTCTCCTCATTGGCTCTTTTTCCAATATTGATAGCAGCAGCACAAATATTGGACGTAACTTCCTCCATTTTCATTCTGTTGTCCTTAATAAGTTCCCAGAGGTTATTCTCATAGGCTTTGAGCTTGACTGGGATCTCTCTTATCTGATTTTCCATATTGTTAATTTTGTTCCATACAGCTTTCAGGGTATCTTCCATAGTTTCCATTTTTCTTTTGATATCCATAATCTCCCTACACATCCAAGAATCAAATTGGGAAGATGCCTCTGCTTTGTAGTTAACCCAAGTCATTGGTATGTGTGTTTCATCATTCTATTTTTTCCCTCTCCATTCCTCAGAATTTTTATTGGGACTATTCCTAGCTTCTTCAAAAATATCCTCTCGACCCTTTTGTTCCCGCTCTTTAATTCCAGTTTGAATTTCCATATCCATATCTTGATTATCATCCTGACCTGTAGTTTCCTTTTTGTTCTTTGAAGCTGGGTCCTCAATAGGGCCATCCTGAACAAATTCATCCTCTGACTCTTCTTGATTTTCCTCCGTATCTTCAGTTCTATTTGCATAATCCTCCTCTGTGTTGACATCATCTTTTTCATTCTTCTCAGGACATTCTTCATCCTCATTAGAGTTTGTATCCCAGCTTTCAGTTCCTTCATCTTCCTCCAAGTTTTCCTCCCTGGGTTTTTCAATTCTCTCCCATTCCGTATCTTCTTCTACATTCTACTTTTTAGCACTAGGGAGCTTGATTTTGCCTTTCCCATTTACACTTTCACTCTTTCTGTTCTCTAACTCCTTGTTTTTCCCCTGTTTGGGGTGCTTTACCATTGCATTATTCTTGCAATAGCCTTCGATTAGCAGAATAAGGCCTTCATGTAGGATAGGGTGCATTTCCTTTTTCCTATGAGCATATAAACTTTGGACCAAGGAGAAGCAAAGATAAAAGGGAAAAGACAAACTTACCTTGTGCCTAAAATGGTTAAGGAAGACAAAGTGGAATTTGTGCACTCGCTTACTTCTTCTGTCCAGGATGAAATACTCCCTTATGCAGCTTAAGACATCCCTCCATATCCCTTTAATCTGATCCAATTCATAGAAATCCCCATTCTTGACCAGCTTTTGCTCTTCCTCATCCATTTTGGGGAACTTAAAAAAGGCCTCATTCAAAATGCTTTTCTGCTTGGAGAATTTAAGTCCATTCGTAGGCAGCCCTGTAACCTCAGCTATAAAATCCTCTGTTAAGTTTGTTGTTATTCCATGTAGGGTGACCCTTTCATCAGTCCAATTTTTGAAAAAAGCCGTAGTCATATGCGGTTTTGACCCATGGAGTCTTTCCATATAGCTCGCAACTTTTCCTTTCTGTAGAATTCTCTAGACTTCTTGTTTCTCTTTCCATTCATCACAGCTCTTGGGTTCCTATTTTCGGGGTTCACCCTTCCTTTCGCGTGCCATTCTCATTTTCTTTGAAACCCAGTTGTTATGGTCTTTACAATGATCCCACCTGCTGCCAAATTGATTGGAAAGTTGGCTTTGTTTGTGCTTATTCAGGATCCGCTTCTCACTCTTGAGGGCCTTCCTCTTTAATGATTGTTGTCCTTTCCGTGCGCTGCCACTCCTCCTACTCATTATATTTCTATTACACTCCAATCTTTCCTTCCTTTGCATGGGTTGCATCATGAAGAATGAGCACCCTCAAATCCATGTTCTTTTCTAATGTTTCATGCCACCTCACTGTTTGACCTGCCTGGACTGCACAATTAGCTAGCCAATTTGCAACACCATTGGCTTCACGAAAGGTGTGGGTTATAATCACTTCTTCAAATTTTTTATTAATGTTTTCATCTCCATTACCTTATCCTCTATGGTCCAAGACACAGTATTTATATTGTTAAGAATATTTATAATATTCAATGAGTCCCCTTCAAGCCACAATTTGGGATATCCCGATTCAAGCACAACATGTTAAGGTGTATAATCACTATGAATACTTAGATGCTAAGAATAAGGTAGCACAACAAATACCACCTTCCAATTCTAGTCCATAGAATTCATAAACACCACCTATAGCAGCAATAACTACAACCATGTCAGTACCACTTCATAATATAGTTCCCATGGTAATAATAATTTCATCAACTAGTGCATCTCTGAGTACTACTCTAGTCACCACATCATCAAGCATGAGTAAAACTACATTTTTGATGATAATTTTGAGACATATTAATCAAGAAACAATTTAAAATAAAGTCTAATTTTTTATAATTTTTTAATGTAATAGCTATAACTAAATAGTTAAGTCCTAGTTGCATTTATATTTTAATTAACTGAATTATTTTTTCAGCATGCACATGTTATATGATTGATCTATCTATAAGTTATTGACATGTAATTGAGACTTATCTTATAGTCTATTAAGATGTAAACAAAGTGTTCTAAACTTAGAGGATGAGGTTACCCCTTTCCCAAGATCATTAGATACATGTATGACCCTCTTTTCAAAGGGTTGAAGTTTTAAATAAATATACAAGTAGAAATCAAGAAATTGATTGTCATACAACTGTGTTTGTTCTTTCTTCTTCCCTCTCTATGTTAATGAATTTGAAGTTTCTTTATATATATTGATTCAATAATTATGATGTATGCTAATGCTACAAATGAATCTGATTATTTTTTTAATAAATATTAGTCTTATATGTGTAATATCTATTGAAGATTGATAAATTTCATTGACTTAGATAGTTATTACAAGTTGAATTGATAATCCAAGGTGTGTAGAGGTATCTCTTTCAATATAGTATTAGAGGTGTGAGTCATAGCTTCCCTAGATAAATTCTTGGTCTGAGCTATAATCTCTTATATAAAGGTGTGCAACAACATCCTTAAAATGAGAAACCTTCAGTTGATACCATTGAGCATCTTATATTTAATTACCCCAGACTTCCAACCATGTTTGTTCATGAGTGTGAAAAATCTACAAACAAAAAACACTAGCTCTTGAGATATTTTTCCACTGAAGAGATAGCAAGAAACTCCATTTCAAAGACATAGAACCCTCTTTTCTACTTTACCCTTCCTTCTTTTTTGAGTTTCTTTGAGGTCTACCCACCATAGGATAGTCTTCCACCCATCCAACTTGCCTAGTGATTTTATTTTTTATTAAAATACATGCGTCTACCCATAAACCTAATTAAACAACCCATAGGTTCAACCTACTATTCCACCACCTAATTTTTCTAACCACATACCTACAACTCATGCCCTAGAGTGGAACCTAGTTTCATAGAGATCCAAAAATGTTAGAGGTTACCTCATTTAAAACTCTATAAGGTGTGAATAAAACCTACATCAATAAAAGCAAAAAAATCTAGTGCTATAAGGAGGGCACACTTGTGTGTTTTCTCAATAAATAAGGGTCAATCATTAAAAAAACACCCAAGAGATTAACAAGGTCTAGGTCCCAAGATAGACTTTTTGTTTCACCATTATCAAACTCTAGGAGGCCTACACCCATACCTATCATCCTTGAGGTACACCAAGCCTCAACACCTTCCCCTGTAAATAACATACCTCTTATCAATCTTCCTATGGCTCAACCCTGGTTAATCAGATCTTCCATTACCATCCTTAGGGACCAACATAATCTACCAAGGAATTAAGAAAACTATTTTCCTACCTTATCCACCTCAAATGGGAGAACAACTAAAGAACATATCAAAAATGTCAAGGTTGTCT
This sequence comes from Torreya grandis, assembly GCA_037957365.1. Taxonomy (NCBI): domain Eukaryota; kingdom Viridiplantae; phylum Streptophyta; class Pinopsida; order Cupressales; family Taxaceae; genus Torreya; species Torreya grandis. The sequence continues at coordinate 1,337,084 of JARHVA010003049.1, read as the reverse complement.
TGAGATTAATGAATGTTATCCATGATGATCTTGCATGTAGTATTTTTCCATTTACTTAGCAAGATTATTATTATGATTGGTATCTTAATTTGAAGTTAAAATCCATCACTTCATGGAATGAGTGTCAAAATATGTTCCTTGCATAATTTGGATAGTTAACTAATCCAAGTTTGGTATATCATCTCTTTACCAACATGAAAAGGGAACCTAATGAGTCCATCTAATCCTTCAATGCAATATTATAGAATATTAACACTCAATTGAATGATGTGTATAAGCTAGATGAGAATTTAATTCTCAATATCTATAAGAACATCCTAGATCTTATCACTTCAATATTCTTGTGACGAGTTGTCACTACTAATACTCTAGCTTTGGCATTCCAAGAAGCTATCAACATTGATAAGAATCTCAATCCATAGCTTATCACTCATAAGCCATAAGTTCAAGCATTCAAAAATGGACTACCATGCTTGAATATAATTCCATGTATGAATTAGAACACTCCCACATTCAATAAGAATAAATTATACATTATGCCTCCTATGACATAATAGATAATGAAACAAAATTATGATTTCTTAAACAATCATACATAAAGGAATATCCAATAGAAGAATCAACATCAAGATCACACCAACACAATAGTCACTCAGGGTTCTTACTCCAACAAAGCTGAATTAGATTCTATACAAACAATGGTTCAAAAGCTGAGTAACAATTTCTTGAATATGCAGAAGAGGATGGCCAATACAACTAACTAGAATTATAATCAAAATTATGCCTTTTCAAGATATAATAGGCCCACTAATAATGTATAACAATAATAGTCTAATAAGCTACCAAAAATTAATATCATGGAAATAGTGTTGCACAATTCGTGCAGGGTCCATAGCACATCTTAGCATGGAGAGTTGGACTGTATAGAGTTCTGCAAAGCCTTTGAAATCTTTTAGAGAAAAATGATCAAACAAGACCAAATGATAAATCCTCCAAATCTTCCTCATAAATCTATCTCTTTTAGTTTACTTATGGTCTTTGAGACTTTTGATTCCTTCTTCCCTAATGAGGATGATAATATCCTTGAAAATAATTCTAATGAATTACAAGCATTCCAACAATTCAATAAGAACAATTATAACTTGAGGAATAGGCAACCATTTACTACTTATATGCCTCCCAACAATATAGTTATCCATTTGAATCCCAAGGCTAATAATAATTCTCCTTCCCCTAAAGAGAATGATTGGCCTCAACATAGAGAGGCAAAAAATAAAGGAGGATACAATATTGTTGAGGATATGAATAAAATAAAGGCAAACATTACTCTTCATGAACTAACATAAATCACAAAGAAAAAGGAGCTCTTATGTAAGTCCATCTTAGGCAAGTCTACTCTAGAAAAGTCTAAGATAAACAACATGAATGTTATATACAAAATCAATCTAGAAGTTCCTTCTTTCTTGCTATCCATTCAAGCATTTGGAAAAAATATACACAATTGCTTGGTAGATTCTGGAGCTTAAAAAATAGTGATGCCAAATTCCATTTGTTAAAAGCTTGGTTTAACACCAAATCCATCCAAGAGGATTGTCTCACAGTTAGATAAAATAATAGTGCCTATATTGGGAGAGATAAATGATGTGAGAATTCAAATTGCCTTAGAACCTAGAGAAAAAATGACTATAAACATCTTGGTAGTGGATATTCTATAAGCGTATAGATTATTGTTGAGCAGAGATTGGTCAGAAACATTAAATAATATCTCTTCATGGACTTTTCACATATATGGTTGCCTTGGAGAGGTATAGCTAACCAGATCATGATCAATCGAGAGCCAAGAATAAATCATCCTATTATGGAGTACAATACCACCAATGAAGAGGTAAGTTATAAATTTCCTAGTCTTATAATTTACACATTTTCCATGAAGCATAAATTTCTAGAATAAATATAGGGCCCTTTCCAATTATGCACCCTCCATTTTGATGGAGCAAGATCTAAGCAAGGGTCAAGTGTTGGTATCGAGTTGATCAATCCACAAGGAGAGAAATTATTAGCAACATATAGGCTCTAATTCCCATGCACTAATAAAAAATTAGAATATAAAGTCTTAAGTATTGGATTATAGATTTCCCTCAAAAATAATGCCAAAAAATTAATGGTATATAGAGATTCTAGACTTGTTATTAATCAGGTCAAAAATAAATATTAATGTAAATTGTCATATTTAAAGAAATACAAGCATAGATAATGGGATTTAATTGAATCATTTAAATCTTTTAACATAGTATCTATTTTGAGAGAACAAAATGGAGTTGTCGATTCACTGGCTACTTCAATATAAAATTTGGCACCCTTACAAGAGTCAAAAATCCAAAAGTTCTCCATTGAATTGGTATCATGTCCTTTAATACTAGATAATGTTGAAAATTTTCAAGTGTTTGATGATGACCAACAAATTGTCCAATTTTTGACAAACTCAAGACAATTCAAATCTAAAATAATTGATGATAAGGAAAGAAACCATAGGTGCCATGATGAATTGGATGAAGAAGGCATTATCTAGTTAAAATATAAATGCCTCCCATTGGGAATGGTCACCCTAAAAAGGACCTTGATAAAGATATTAAAGCCCAATCATAGAGGCAACTCAAGGTTAATAAATCTAAATTTAGTTTGGAAAATGTTGGTGATGAAAAGAACTCACACTTCATCAATAATGTCTTGAGTTGTACACCAAAATAAAGGCAAAAGGTTAAGGAACTAATTATTAGGTATAAAAATGTAATTACATAGACATATTGTTAAGCATGAAATATACTGAGAAGGGGGGGTGAATTAGTATATTATATATCTTATTTTTTAATCAAATTATTTTTCTTTAACCACTTAACCACACATTTAATATATTTAATAAAACTGAAACAATAATATGCACCACACAAGAGAGAGAGAGAGAGAGAGAGAGAGAGAGAGAGAGAGAGAGAGAGAGAGAGAGAGAGAGAGAGAGAGAGAGAGAGAGAGACCATATTTTTACGTGGAAACCCAAAGTGAGAAAAACCATGGAGAGAAATCTCAAGTATATGAATGAGCACCAACTCAAATTACAAATTTTGCAAGCACCAACTTTTAGGAGCATGGACCCCTTTTCCAAGCACCAACACAATAACTATTTATGAGCACCAACCCCTTGCAAAGATTTGTGAGCACCAACCCATAGGAGTAATAAACCCTCTTGTGTATAAAACACAAGTATATTTCAATGTTGCTTACTCAAAAAATGATATAACTCTACAATATCTTCTACTTTCCTCTCTTTGAAAACAAATACAAACCATGCACTCTCTTGCATATTACAAATGGCTTCTCAAGCCTTTATTTATAGCTTCCTAAATGACCTTTGGCATTTACCCTTTGTGACCCTTCAATCCTCATGGAAAATGGAACCAAACTTGCATGATCCTTTATATCCTTGCATTTAAAAAGTCATATGGTGACCCTTCATAAGCAAAATCATCCTTTCCTCTTTTATCTTTATCTTGGTGACTTTTTGTATTCTTCAAAGTATCCCTTCATGGAAAAATGCACCATACCCTCTTTTGTCTTCATATGGTGACTCTTGAAATTCATCAAGATAACTCTTCATGAGAAAATGCATCCCATTCCTCTTTCATCTTTTACCCCGTGACTCTTTGACTTCTCCATGGGCCATCTTTTAACTTATATGCAATCAAAAATATATTCATTAATATTAAATAAATATTAACACACATTAGCCAAGATATGAATATTAAAAACACCATTAAATGAAAAGGGGCCTTTATCACCAATAATGTTAGACATTTGACATCAATGATTTATAACAATCTCCCCATTTATCATTGATGGCAACCTCAAACTGAAATTGCCATATCCTAAAACCTGCACATACTACCATCTAAAAAACATACAGTAAATCCCCCTTACTATAGCAACCTGTACCTATTCTTTATACCTATTTTTGTACCTATACCTATTATTCTCCCCCTTTGACATCAATGACAAAGGGCCTACCTGGAGCTAACACTTAGCTTCCCCTCAACTGATGTTAAACCTCAATGGTAGGAAGTAAAATAAATTACTCCCAACTTCTCCTATAGATACTCAAATGTGTCTTTTGGTAGTGCCTTCGTGAAAATATCTAAAATTTGCTCTATAGTACTGATATACTCCATCTTAACCTATTGATCTATAACCTACTCTCTCAAGAAGTGATATCTAATAGGAATATGTTTTGTTCTTGAATGCATCACTAGATTCTTCAAAAATTTAATAGCACTTATGTTGTCATAAAAAATAGAAATAGGTTCATCATATTTTACCTTGATATCTTCCAAAGCTTGCTTTATCCAAAGAACTTGAGTATAACATAATACAACTGCAATATATTCTACTTCAGCTATAGAAAGTGATACCAAATTTTGCTTCTTGCTTAGCCATGACACTAAGCTATCACCAAGGAAGAAAACTCCTCCACTTGTACTCGTTTTTTCATCCAAGCATCCTGCCCAATCTAAATTTGTATAAGCAACCAAAGTGAAATCTCTACCTTTGGGATACCATAATCCATAATCCAATGTCCCCTTGATATATCTAAATATTCTCTTCACCAACTAAACATGACTATATTTTGGAGATGATTGATATCTTGTAACCATACCTACTACATGCATGACGTCTAGCCTAGATATTGTCAAATATAAAAGACTACCAATCATAGATCTATACAAAGATTAATCTGCAATAAGTGAATCTTCATTCTCGCTCATCTTATTTCCTATACACATTGGTGTGCCAACTGGTGTACAATCCTCAAAACCAAATTTCTTCAACATTGCCTTGGCATATTTACTTTGAGATATGAAAATTCCTTTATCTAATTGAAATATTTGCAATCTTAAGAAAAATGACAATTCTCTAAGCATAGACATCTCAAATTATTTTTGCATATTATTAAAAAATTCTTTTGTCATTTTTTCAATGTTTCCTCCAAAAATGATGTCATCAACATATACCACAATAATCAATTGATGCTCACTTTTTTTTTGATGTAGAGATTACTGTCAGCAAATCCTCTCTTGAAACCTTGATCCTACAAGTACTTATCAAGTCTTGCATACCAAGCTCTAGGAGCTTGTTTCAATCCATACAATGTATTCTTCAATCTGAATACATGGCTACTAATATTTGAGAGAATACATCCCTCAAGCTACTCAATGTAGACCTCTTCTTCTAGATTCCCATTCAAAAATGTAGATTTGACATCCATCTGAAACATTTTGAAATATTTAAACACTGCATATGCAATAAACATTCTAATAGCCTCTAACCTTGCCACTAGTGTAAAAGTTTCTTCAAAATTTATTCCCTCAATTTAAGCATATCCTTTACATGCTAATCTTTCTTTATTCCTTATTACTTCTCCATTTTCATTTAATTTATTTCTATAAATCCATTTTGTTCCTATCACATTGTAAACTTTTGGTCTAGGCACTAATTCCCAAATATCATTCTTTTCTATCTGATTTAATTCTTCATCCATAGCCTTAACCTAATGCTAATCATGTCTAGCATCTAAAAAAGTTTTAGGCTGAATTTTGGATAATAAAGAGAAATTAACTTACTCAAATTCACTTACCATCATTTTTCTAGTGTGAATTCCTTCATTTATGTCCCCAATGATGTCACTTTCATTATTATTTCTCTGAACATATTTGGATGAAGTTTTGGTGTCCTTTTTCTCCTTCTTCTCATCTTCATTTGATTCTTCAAAATCTTCCTCTTCAATAATTTTAAGATTGTCTACTAGATCATTGATTATTTGCATGCCATCTTCTTCTATCCTGACACTTGCACTTTCAACAATTTTCTTGGCTCTTTTGTTATAAAATTTATAAGCTTTATTTTTGCAAGAATAAATAATAAATATGCCTTCATCTGCTCTATATTCAAACATCCCAAGTTTTTCATCATTTCTCTTTATGAAGCATCTACTACCGAAAACTCTAAAATAATCAACTATTACTAGTTTATCTTTCAATAGCTCATAAGGAGTCTTATCACTATTGACTCTCCATAATGCTCTATTATATATATGCACTTCTAGAGAAACTACCTCTCTTCAATATGTATATGGTATATTAGATTCATTTAGCATTATCCTCACCATCTCTTAAACTATTTTATTTCTCTACTCATCTACTCCATTTTGTTATAGACTTTTAGCTGTTGAATAATGTCTCTTTATTCCATGGTCCTCAAAAAACTCAATAAATTTATCTGACATGAATTCTCTTCCTTGATCTGATCTTAGACACTTAATCTTTAAGCTAGTTTCATCCTCAACTAATGCTTTGAATGCTTTGAAATGTCTGAAAGCTTCTATTTTTTTCTTTAAAAATATTATCCAAGTCATACGTGAAAAGTCATCAATAAACAATATGAAATATTTCTCACCTTGAGTACTTTGAGTTCTCATAGGTCCACATAGATCAGTTTGAACAAGATCTAACATCTGAGTGGTCGATTACTCTTTTGTTTTGAACCACCTTCTAGCCTGCTTCCCATGTTGACAAGGTTAACAAAGCGTGTCGAATGGCTTTGTCATATTTGGAAGATTTTTGACTACTTGTTTTTTGATGATGTTGACAAGATTGCTAAAATTTATGTGACCCATTCTCTTGTGCCATATCTAACTTTATTTAGTCTAACTTAAACAACATCTTTGACCTTTGATGTCTGATAACATATACAAATTATTGCTTTTTCTCTGAGCATCTACAATAAACACATCTAAATCCTTTCTCTTAATTTCATAACCTTCTAAATAAAAATTTAGTATGTGTCCCTGATCACACATTTGACTTACACTCAAAATATTATGCTTAAGACCTACATATAAAACATTTTCAATTTTAGTTCTACTATTATCCAAACTTAGTGTGCCTTTTTTGGCAATTCTGGCAATAGTATTATCTTCAAATTTCACTATGCCAACATTGATTTTATTCAGTTTTATGAACTTTATTTTGTCTCCTATCATGTGCCTCAAAAATATACTATCAATGAACCATGTCTTTTCTTCATTTCTTGCATGCAAAGCTATCTGTACCAACATAGATTTTTTAGGTTGTTTCTTTTGCCATGAACCTATCTAAACTTTCTTCTTGATGAATGGAGCCTTGAAACTCTGGTCCTTCTTAACTGACTCAAACACACTTATACAGTGCCAAGCTATGTGTCTAAATTTATTTCACTTGTAACATATTATGGCCTCTTCATTAAAGCCTGATAGAGGAGCAAAAGAGTTGTGGCTTCTGCGTGACTCTACATGACTTTCCTTCTCCTTATTTTTGAAATTATTAGCCCTTTTTCAACATTCTATTTTCTTATGACCATATCCATTACAATAAAAATAGTAACCATAAAAATAGGACCTATTTGTGTATCTCTAACCTAATTGCCTTTTATAACTTTGTTCCCTCTAGCCTTCTTTGTTTGAGATGTACTTTGTATTCTTAACTTCTTCCCTTTTTATTTCTTCTTTTGTAAGAGCTTCAGCATAGCTCTTTCCTTTTTTCTTATCTGTGAAAGTAGTGGCCTCCCATTTTTATTTTCCAAATCTAATACCTATCTTATCTGACATTGATCTTTAATTTTCTAATATCATATTCAATATATTAGTGTTATTCTCAAATTTTGAATCATTGGCTGCTCTATCATTGATTGCTTTATTTGTTTTCTCAAAATCTAATTTTAAAGAAGAAATTTCAATAACATACCTTTCACATTCTTTACTTACTATTTTCAACAGTGTCTTTATATCTTCTTCATTCTTTTTGGCTTCTTCAAAGTGTGCTTATATATTTTCAATTATTTCCTTTGACTCTTTTTCATTTTTGCTGATCTAGAGCTTTAATATTCAATTCTTCTTTTCAAGATATTTTAATTCTTCTAAGGCACAAATGAGTTATCCTTCTAGATTCACTTCAGCTTCATCTTATTCTTCTTGATCATTTTTACTTTTGCTTGTGAAGTCATATTTATGTATGGCCATGAATATAATATTTTATTCTTCTAAATCACTGACTCCACTATCTTCAGCTGAGTTAGGATCTTTAGAATACAAACTCTTCTTCTCAAATCCCTTCTTGAATTTTATTTTGAAATTCTTCTTGTATGTAGACTTTCCTTCTTCATTATCACCATTACCCTTATATTGGAACTTAGCTACAAAACATCCAATATTTCCATAATTAAAACATTTGAAAGGTAATTTTTCTTGATATTTACCTATGCCCTTTTTTATCTTGTGAATGAATAGAGATCCATTATCATCTTCATCATTACTATAACTGTCACTTGATTCTTGAATCTTAGCCTTCTCTTTCTTTGATGTGTTGAAAGTAGCTTCTCTTTTTGAGGGTTTCTCTTATTTAGTCTACATCTCATATATTGTAAGAATACCATGTAGCTCATCCATCTTTAGCTTGGCTAAATTAATTTATCTCTTCAATTACCAAAACTTTTACATCATATCTCAATGGTAGAGATCTCAAAACTTTTTGAACCACAATTGATTCTTCTAACTTTTTTCTAAGACCTTCAATTTAATTAACTATTTGATCAATCTACAAAAGATAACTTTTTATATTTTCTTCCTCTTCCATCTTCAAACTCTCAAACTATCTTCTAAAAGTCTGAAGCTTAGCTTACTGAACCTTTCCATCACCTTTGTAAATATTATCAATTTTTACCTAAATTTCATGAGTAGATTTACATTACATAACTTTAACAAATTTTGATTCACATAAACCACATAAAATAGCATTTAAAGTTTTAGCATTATTTTCACTTGCCTTCTTTTTTGTCAAAGTAATTACAAGTGTCTGTGGCTCTTCATATTCCTCTACCACTACTTGCCATATGTCAAATCCAAAGGCTATCAAATAAGTCTTCATCTTTTTGCTCCAAAAAACATAATTTGTCCCATCAAACAAAGGTGCCTTATTTTTAAAAAAACCTTCATGTGATCTAGCCATAATGCTTTACTGATCTACCTTCAAGCTCTAAAACTTTTTCAAAAGAACCTGTTCTTATACCAATTGTTAAGAACAAAATATACTAAGAGGGGGAGTGAATCAGTATATTATATATCTTATTTTTTAATCAAATTTATGTTATTTAACCACTTAACCACACATTCAAGATATGAAATAAAACTGAAACAATAATATGCACCACATAAGAGAGAGAGAGAGAGAGATACCAGTTTTTTATGTGAAAATCCAAAGTGAGAAAAATAATGGAGAACAATCTCAAGTATATGAATGAGTACCAACTCAAATTATAAAGTTTATAAGCACTAACTTGTAAGATCACCAACCCTTTTATCGAGCACCAACATAGAAACTATTTGTGAGCACTAACCCCTTGCAAAGATTTGTGAGCACTAACCCAAAGGAGCACCAACCCCTCTTGTGTATAAAACACAACTATCTCTCAATTTTACTTACTCAATAAATGATAGGACTCTATAATAACTCTTACTTTTATCTCTTCAAAAATAAATATAAACCATGCACTCTCTGCATATTATAAATGGCTTATCAAGCCTTTATTTATAAATTTCTAAATGACCTTTGGAATTCACCCTTTATGATCCTTCAATACTCATATAAAATGGCACCAAACTTACATGACCTTTTATATCTTTGAATTTGAAAAGTCATATGGTGACCCTTCATAAGCAAAAGCATCATTTCCTCTTTTGTCTTTATTTTGGTGACTTTTTGTATTCCTCAAATTGTCTCTTCATGTAAAAATGCACCATACCCTCTTTTGTCTTTACATGGTGACTCTTGGAATTCCTCAAGGTGACTCTTCATGAGAAAATGCATCACAGTCCTCTTTCATCTTTTACCCCGTGACTCTTTGACTTCTCCATGGGCCCTCTTTTGACTTATATGCAACTAAAAATATATTCATTAATATTAAATAAATATTAACACACATTAGCCAAGATATGAATATTAAAAATGCCATTAAATGTAATGGGGCCTTTATCACCAATAATGCTAGACCATTGACATCAATGACAATATTTCCAACACATATGATGGCTTTAGTAATTTCAATGCTAGAGTCATCACCCATACAATTCCACTCAATCCTGATCATAAACCATTTAGGCAAAGGTAAAGGCTAGTTAATCCTATCTTGGAACCACTAATTTAGAAGGAAGTGGAAAATTTGTTAAGTGTTAGAATAGTCTTTCATATTAAACATTCGACTTGGGTGGCCAATCTAGTTATATTCAGGAAAAAAAGTGGTAAGATCAGACCTTACGTCAACTTTAGAAATTTGAATAAAGATTGAGAGAAGGATAATTACCCTTTTCCTTCCTTATATGAGGTAAAATAAACTATAAGTGGGTCTGAAATGATGTCTTTCTTGGATGGATTTTTAGGTTACAATCAAATACTAGTAAAATCAAAAGATATGATGAAAACAACATTTACTATGAAGTGGGGAACATATGCATATAAGTGAATGTCATTTAGGCTGATCAATGTTGGAGTTAATTTTTAGAGAGAAATAGATAATGAATTCTAAGGACTGATAGGAAAGTCCATAATTATATATATAGATGATCTCACTATTTTTTTAAAAATAAAGCTGATCACATCGACCATCTTTAGTCTATTTTTGAGAGGTGTAGGAAGTTTGGGATATAACTTAACCCCAAGAAGAGTATATTCAGTGTTACTAAAGGCAAGTTAATAGACCACATCATTACTAAGGATTGGATAACCATTGACCTAGATAAGATTTAGCGGATTTCAAAAATAATGTTTCTAAATAGAAAAAAGGAGCTCAAATCCTTCTTTGGAAAGATAAATTTTGTATGGAAATTTATATCAATATTTGTAGAGATTGTTAGACCCTTAAACACAATGATAAAATATAATTCCAAATTAGAGTGAATGCATAAAGCTAATAAGTATTTAAAAGACATAAAAAAGTTTATTTCACAAGCCCTAGTGTTGGTAAGCGCCATTTCACTAAAGACTTTTTCTCATACTCATTCACCTCAGAACATACTATTACTGACATGCTTATATAGAAAAGGGAATAAAGGGAACATCTTATTACATATAAACTGAAATATGTAGAGCTTAAGTATTCCCTGATTGATAAGCAAATCTTCACTCTCATCAAAGTAGTCAAGAATTTTAGGTACTACATCCTCCGGAATAAGACCATCGCCATAGTACTAGATCATATTGTCAAGCTCATGCTAGGATAGAATGAATTGGGGGAGTGAATAGGTATATGGATGGAAAAATTAAAAGAATTTGATAGTGAAATTAAACTAGCTAGGATTATTAGAGGACAAGGCATAGTTTAATTAATGATTGAACCAAACCTACACATCACCATTGAATAATTTTTCCAGACACAGGTCTCTCAAAAAGATTAGTATTAAGGTATTATTTAGTTCCTTCTTACTAGAACATGCCCCTAAAAAATCAAAAGAGAGTAAAAGAGAGCTTTAAGGCTCAAGGATGCTCATTATATTATCACTAAAGGAGTCATTTATCAAAATAATTATGAAGATATTTAACTAAGATGTGTGTCACATGGAGAAGCTCAGGAAATATTAGAAAATCTACATCAAAATATAAGTGGTATCCATCCATTAGATAATATTATAACCCATAAAATACTTGGAATGGGTTATTAATTACCAAATTTTTTAAGGATGCTCACTTCCTTGTGAGGATGTGCCATAAATGCCAAGTTTTGGAAAAAATAAAGGTACACACAGCAATGTCACTATAGATTGTGATTTAAGGTATGTCATTCACCCAATGGGGATTAGACTTAATTGGTGTTATAAACCCAAATTCCTCATATGGACACAAGTTTGTGCCCATTGATATAGATTATTACATTAAATGGATTGAGTTAGTAGACACAAAGAACTCTAAAGCCCAATATGAGACAATTTTTCTTGAATAACATATCATAACTAGGTTTGGAACTCCTATCTCTTTGGTTTGCAAAAATGGGCCAACATTTCAATCAACTAAGTTAACTGAGTGGACCTATGATAATCATATTACAATTACATAATACCCTAATAATTACTCATAAGGGAACATATTGGTTGAGTCACCCAATAATAACCTCATAGATGCGATCAAGAAGTCATCTGTAGATAAACCCATGGAGTGGTACCTCTTACTAAAACATGCACTCTGGGTAGAAAGGACTAGGTAAAAATAGGCCCTCAAAGCTTCACCATATCTACTAATATACGAGAAATAACTAGTGTTCCCAATAATGTTAAAATTACCAATGTATCTATTTATGCAACAATACATGGAGCCTATTGACAAAACATAGTCTAGATTATTGGATATCATCAAAATGTAATACTCTAGGGATAAAGCATTACAAAACTTCAAAAAACATCAGGACGTGGTAAAGATATGGTTCGATAAGAGAGTGAAATTTAAATCATTTAGGATCTCTAACTAGGTACTACTATGGGACAAATCCCATGATAAAAAATTAATGCATGATAATTTTACCTAATTGGGGATAGGATCATATCAAATTTTAGAAATCTTGGGTAATAACGCATTTTGTTTGAAATATCTTCAAGGTAATGATCTAATATATCCAGTTAATAGACAATTTTTGAAGCATTACTTCATGGCTAACCCATTTGGAGAGGTCTTCGAGTAATGATAGACATTCTAGTAGAGGTAGGAGTAGATTATATTTGCTTTATTACTTAGTTTCTTGCTTTCAGTTGTTTGCTTTTCTTAGACTAGTTCATGTTTTCTAAACTAGACCTTTCTAATTTTAGTAGTTTTTTTGCTTTCTAAAATAGTTTTCTATTGATTTCAAAATAGTCAAATTTTGGTCAATACTTGTATAATCAAACACAATTTGAGGTGTTTTTAATCTAACCCAAATCAAGGGGTAATATATATTATAGTTCAAATAAGCTAACAATCATTCAATTAAACCTATAGAAATTTAGTTACCAATGAGAGAGTTAGCCATCCAAAAAACTTGGAGTTAGAACATTTGGGCCTATTACCCCAAATAGATAATACTAAATCACTTAATCAAATTAATCTAGGTAAGCAATGAGAGAGTTAGCCACAAATATGTCCTAAATCTAATGATTTCATCAAGTATATGAAAGTTTCTCCCATAGTTATGTGCAAATTTAGAAACCTAGAGTTATTACCTTGGGTCAAATACACATAAAACATTAATAATTGTTTAAGGTGATAATCATATACATGGGCAAGAGTTGATAGGGACATTTTGATTAAATCAAAATTTTAACTAAGACCAACTCATTGTGGTCACCTTCTTCCCTCTTTCAATTATCAAAACAATGATTTTTTTTTAAAGGCATAATATAAAAATTGAAAAGAAAATAAAAAAAGGATTCAAAGCTTACATGATTAAATAATATCAATGTATTACACATCATGAAAAAAGATGAATAAAATAGGAATAGGTGATCAAAGGTATCTTCATCGAGGATTTGGATACCTAACTAGTAGTAGAGCAATGCCTGAGCTCCCCATCTATAAACCTAATGCCCAATCAAATTGAAACCTATGGATTTCCCTCATGTCTTTTCCTAAAAATATAGCTAAAGAGATAAGGAAAAAAACTTTTTACACACAGATCCAAGGTGTGAGTAAATTTAGTATGTTGCATAGGATTATTAAGAGTCTCTTTTCATTTCTAGTTTAATCATTTATTTTGGGATGAATTTATTCTTGAAAACTCTAGAGTATTCACCCCTATGAGTCACCATTTATTATGTTTAACACACCCCACCTTGTATTTTTCTCTAAAAAGTGGGGACCCATCTTTGTTTTTGGAAGCAATGAATATATTATCTATGTATATATGTGTTCTTGAGGGTTATGATAGTTCTATTATTTGTCAGAAACTTGATGCTTTGAATGTTGAATCATGTTGAAGCATATTTATTTCCATTTTGAAGTTCAAACTAACTTAGTAATGAAAATATGAAAAGAATTGCTTTACATGATAGGAATTTATATTTTTTTATTTGGAAGCATGTAACCTTCATCAATTTTAGCCTTTGGAAACTTTAATTTGGAAGATTTCATTTGGAAACCTCTCTTCAAAATATTATCTTTGAAAACTTTCTTGTTGGCAAATTTTGTTTTGGAAGGATTTCATAAGAAGATTTACTTCAGAAAGTTTGGTCTTTGGAAGATTTTCTTTGGTAACTTTGTTTCAAAAAGTTTTTAGATAATATCTTTTATTCATGAGGTCTTTCTGTTCATAGCTTTTTGCATCAGGGACATTTATATCGATAAATTTGTTTCAGAAAGATTCTCTTTGACAAATTTCATTTGAAGAGATTTCATCAAAAGGTTTATTGAAATGATTCTCTACAAAAACTTTCTTACTAGAGGCTTTATGTTGGTAATTTTCATTTCAAATATTTCATTTCAAAAACTTTTTTTCTGAAACTTAGTCATCGAAAGCTTTTTTTTTAGAACTATCATTTTGGGAGCTTTCTCTTTGGGGGCTTTCTATGCAACTACTTTTACCTGAACTAACACTCCCTAAGATTACTTAGTCATTGGCAACTTTGTTTTGGAATATTTGGGATAAGATATTTCAAAGAAAATATTTTACATTTTGAAGTCTTTTGGACTGAAGGTAAAACTTTGACTTCTCTTGACTAGACTATGTAATGACACATGGAAAAGGATGAAAGGTAAAACCATGTCACCCCCAATTTAAAGGCATCTTATGTGGTGTGTACACTAGGAAAATATGGTTGAATTTAAATTGAATGAAGGTGACGAGCTCATTGACATTGATGATTAATGACACACAAACTAGAAATTAATGTAGAAATCTAATAACATCAATCCCCCAACCAAGTTAATGTCATTCCATTTTTGATCTTGAGTAAACTTCATCCTTAAGTGATCCCAAAATCCTTAATTGTTATCAAAGTGATTTATTAATCCAAAAAAATTAGTTTAGTATTATATGTCATTATCAAAAGCTTGGAGTATACTAGTATCCATCAAACCACCATAGAATCATCGTCTAGGTCATACAAAGGATCCCTGACACCATCCAAGTTCTCTATCAAGGATTCTATAGAGTATTTGGACATTGTTTTTGATTCCACTATATTTGATGGTATTTATCTAAATTACTCAGTATTATGGGAAGCAGTGGAAAATGTGGACTCCTTTGCACTCAAAGAAGACATCTCAACTAAAGATAAGTAACTAGTAAGGGATCTGCTCCCTTTCAAACATCAAGCCCTATATTATGTAATTGTAAATCTAGAGGTTATGTCATGAATATATTTACTATAAGGCATCTTCTTTGAAGGGAGAATAATAAATTAAGGATACCTTCACTACGTCAATAATAACACAGTTATCATGTATATATCAAGTGAGGCATTCAACAGTTATTTGAACCTACCCATTCTAGATGTCACTTTTGATTTGCACACTGTCATTACTTAGAATAAGTCTAATAATATGGAGTGAGAACTAGTGAGGTGGATCCTCCCTGGAGATACTTTAAATCTAAAAAAATTGTCAAGAACCCCACTCCGATCACTTGATTAAAAATGGGAATCCATGTGGGAATGAAATTGTTAGACAAACTTTTTGGCCATGCAAGCATCTACATCCTGCACTTGGAGTGGGTTCCCTTAATGGAACTTATAAGTACCTTAAATCACACCTAAAATTTGGGGGAATTCATCAATGCACACTTCTAGTAACAAATCTTTCATAAAGATAGGTGGACAATGGGAGGAAATTTTTACATGATGTCTTACTTATTAGACACAATCATGGGCATCGTGTATAGGCATAATGGATTCATGTGGGATCATAACTTATAAGTCATCAAGAATATGATATTTGATTACTACTCATTTGTTCACATATATTCATATGTGATAAATATATCTAAGATCATTGAGGACCTCTATCCTTAGGTCTAGATGGCCATCCACAGCCAGCCTTTGGCAAGAATTTCTCCCATCATAGCCCAGACACTTACCAATAATGTAAGAGACTACTAGATATATTTAGAATAAACTATTATCATGGTATCTAACCACAAGGTTGATCCTCTTAACCTCCCTAAGTTCACTCTAAACAAAGTAGCTAAGCGAAAAATTGCATATTAGATATGGAATGGCATTGATGAAGAATTAATGAATAATAAGAAGGGTACATACCATATCTCCCACATCACCATTGGGAGAATTTAATACATAATTCGTAGGAATTTTAAGGATATTTTTAATGTCAATAAGGCATATGCACAGCCTACCCTCCCTCATAGAGACTAGTATCCTTATGGCAAGGTTCAGAAGAAAATTCATACACTTGGCCTAGTTTATAAACACAAGCCAACATATCGTGATTTTATATTCTTGAATGCTAAATATGATGAATAGGTGAAATAAAGGGATACAAATACAATATTGAGTGAAGATTTACTAATATTGATTCAAGCTAACCCATCTCTCATACTTAATAAATCAAAGTTCAGGATTTCACCTCCTAGAAGATGGAGATCTTATAATTTTTGGTCTAGCAGGACATAATAATAAATACAAGGAGAGGGGAAAGATCCCCAAATATCTCAAGGCCAATCCTAGGACTAGTGGAAGTTGGTAGGTGAGGCATCACTCATTATAGATTAGGATGAACAACAACAAGAAGAATAAATACCTGCCTCTACATAAGTCAAGGATGAACAAATGGTTCTAGTTCAACCTTCAGTAGTTGAACTAGTATAGGTTAAGAAAGAGTTGGTTGAGGATTTGATTTAAAGAAAAGAAATTTACATAAGGAATAAATTAGGATCATATGCTTAGACTCGTCTAATTTAGAGGAAATAATAGTTTCCATAGCCCCAACACCTAACATTATTCCCCTTATCTTCCCCAATAGGTAATAGTTCCACAAGCTGGTAGAGCAATCAAGTTATATAAAAGGAATATTAAGGGAGATAGAACATATAACCTACCAACACAAGAGGTCAATGAGAAGGAGTTTCATCAGGCCAAGGATTGAGCCTACAAGCTCTAAAGGCCAAGGCACTGTTGACAAGTTTGACTCCACAGGTCAAATTGTTACCCCTATCATTTGAAACTTTGCTTGTCATGTTATTTTCCATATTAGTTGGTATATTGGTCTTGTAATTTACTTTTAATAGTCATCCAAATCCATTATTATCAGATTTTAAGGTAGTTTTGATGAAATTAAGGTTTTGATCATCATGGTCATTTGCTTGTCTAGCCACCTTTGTGACTAGTTTCAAGTTGTGTCAAGATATTAAAAGAGTATAGAACATCATAATAGGCCTTATGGATTATTTTAGTGTCATATCATGATGTATAATTGTTCTAACTAGTTGGTGACATATTTGGCTAACTCTGTGACCTAGTTTACTACAATTTGGGTCATTTTATGTCTTCTAGAGTAGGTTTTAAATGTGAATGATAGTATAATTATATAATAAGAACATGGCATACTTTTATAGGCATGAGAAGTATAATGGATCCATTTTTTAGTAGTTTCATCATACTTCTTAGGTGATTTTGGTAGATTTCATGCTAAAAAGGCTTATTTTGAGGCCATCCTTACAATTATTTAAGGTAAAATTAAACTTCAGGCATATTCATGACCTTATTTATCCTTTAAAAAGTCAAAAAAATTATTTTGAATAAGTTTTAGGTCTTAAAATGAATAAAACTAATTTATCTATCATATTGACCTCCTTGGCAGCTCTAAAAGGGCCATTAATTTTTACTCAATATAGGCAAGAGAGAGAGATTCATGTCCAAATATATTGGTAAATTATATCTAACATAATTGAATTAATTTTATTGGTATAATTTTTCATATTCATCCCCCCATATTTATGAACAATTGTTAAGATCCTAAGGGGCTCACTATGATCTAATCATCCAGACAGGGTCTAGGTTTGTCTTCATTTATTCACTTCAGAGATCTATGGATAAAAATGGTTTTATGGGGATGATTTTAGGGTTAAATATTACCTTTTTAATTTTTGAATAATTATCTAATTTTCTTTGATAAGGGGATTTTTTATAGGAAACCGGTTGGTTGTCTTAACTTGAGATTTGGCAATTTTCAAGCAATCTTGATATATCAGTTGAATGTATTTATTTTCAAGATTTTTCAATATAATGTTTAATTATATTACATATATTTCATCCAATCAAAATTTCAATTAATTTCATCTTTAAAAATCTCTTTCTTGAGACAACTTGGTTGGTCATTTGGCCCTTCCAAAGGTATAGTTGAAAATATAACGAGATTATTAGTATGTGAAGAGAATATTAGTGAGGCTATCATTATATTTATGGGTTTAAAAAGGATTATAAAGTATGAATTTATCCATTGTATTATTTTCCATATGAGTTAAAAGGACCATGTTCTCTTAAGAGATCAAAATCTCTCTTATAAGCCTAATGAGTAGGCCAGAAAGACATCATGGTAAGTAATAAAGGTCATGCATATTCATGAAGGTGAAGAAGCTAATTTTAAGGTCATAATATTATTTTAGAGTGTTCATGGAGTCCCCAAGATGACTATAAACACTCCTAGGTGCAAGAGGTTTATTATAAGCCTTATATGCCTAAAAGGTACAGTCAAGACTCTATATGGTTGTATTGTCAACTTAAAAGACCTTCCAAAGGATTGTATACTCTTATGAATCTGTTATGAGTGTCCAAAATGAGTTTTCAATGTGATATATGTCCTTAAAATATATATTAAGTGCTCACAAGGTTCACAAGGTTCACAAGGTACAACAAAACCATGAAGAAATCCTCCTTAGAACTCAGTTTAGGAAAGTTTAAGGTAAGTTAGTATTATTTAAGGTAATATGTTGTTTCATGTTTCTATACTATTCTAACCTCCTCATGGAAAATTAATTATTCTTAAATATTTTTTTGATTAATTAAAGTCACTATAGTTTTTTAGTCATTTTTTGTCTCTTAGAATCAACTTCCCACCTCTCCTCAGTCTGTACACAGGGAATCTTCAACTACAACACTCACCCATGAAGGTACTTAAAAAAGTGTCATTTTAATCATGGAGATAATTAAAAAGTGTATGGGTATAAGGGAATATGTAAGTAGAGATTTAAAGTAAAATATTATGGCTTATGATCATTCAAGTCTCCACCTCACATGCTCTAATATGATATCTCAATTTGTACAAGCATTAATAGTTACCTACAACCATGGTATCTAAAACCTACAATAGTCAGTCATTTGATTGTCATAATGCTCTATGATTTAAGTGAATTTATCATGAATTTTTTATTTAATTATTCTTTATGTATTGTTTTATGAGTGACAAGGAGGTATAATGGAGTTGACAATGTTGAAGAGACCACCTATAGGCCTATTTTAGGGTTAGTTCATCCACAGGGCTAAAGAGAAGTGACAAAGTTATTTGAAGATACTTTAAACTAAATAAAGACCATAAACAATCTTAAGGACTAATAGGAGGATCAATTGCCTTCAAGGTGAATTTTCAAACCCTAATACATAGTAATGACTCCTAAATAGCACTTACAGTCCGTATAGATCAATAGGTGAACTAAATGTGCATATAATGAAGGGGAAGAAATGTTGAAGGGTGTTTGAAGATAAATTAGAACCAAAATCAATATTAAAGAAAAATATAAAGGTTATAATGCATAAATTGAGGTCCTAAACTCATAAAACATAGTCAAGACTCCTTAAATAGCATACACTGATAACTAAAACCTATAACCAAGTATAAGCAAGGTAAGAACACAGTCCTTTATGTTGAAAACCATAAGGAGTTTGTAAGGACAAAAGGAGGGGGTTTTGTTTGTAGATGATTTCATGAAGATGATATATTTTCTTAATATATTTCATAAACCTCTATTGTACCTAATTACCCTACATCAAACACTAAAAACCACCACCTACAGGCTATCAATTAGGCCTAATTAAGTTTGAAAAACATGTGAATACCAAAAGTGTAGAGGTCTAGTTAGAAGATTAGATGGGTGATCAGGCATAAACATATAATCTTGTGGATTTTGGTATAATATCCTTAAGGATATTTTAAGGAAGAATATCTCTCATAATTAGCTACAGTCAACACTTAATCTCCACCTATAGCTAGCTTGTAGGGACTCAACAAAAATTCTATATATAATGGGTGTTAAGAGTACAAAGTTAAGGTCGAGGGTTTATTTAATAGTTAATGAATTGAAAATTATGAAGTTAACATAATATTAAAAAGGTTTTGGGAAAGAAACCTCTACATATATTCTTTAATATAGTCACCTACAATCAACTACCTTGTTTCAAAGATGACTAATGAAGTATGAGGTATGAGGATGTATGAAAGAAGCTTGAACCTCCTAAGATGTCTTCAATAAATCAAATATGTTTTTTATCCATGTTATATACCTCATATAGGTCTTATTACTTTGACATTCACTTACAGTCCATACAAAACACCATTAAATGCCCACCTATAGTCATCTAATGACCTACATGCAACTAGAGGTAGAAGTGGAAGTGGAAGTATGAGTCAATAAAAATATAATGATGATTATAATTAATGATATATGATCTATTATATAGGTTCAATAGATGAATCCATTTCCATCTGAATATCTTGAGGTCTTAAACCCAATAATACCATCAACAAACACAATTTTGAGCAACCCTGTAGGCCATTCAAAAACCCTCAGTGGTGAAGAGTGTCTTTACCATTAAAAGGATAAAGTATGATAGTGAGAGGAATGATTTATTATGACCTCATGAATACCTTACCAAGTTTTTACAATGAAATTGTATAAGAAGCTCTGTTCATGCACCTTAGGGTCAGTAATGCTCAAATTGCTAAAAACCCTCCATGGTGAAAGTTCATGTTTTTGGACCTATTTAAGAGGTCATTATTGTGAAGGTTATTTTAAGTCATGTTCATGGACCATTAAAACATGTTTAAAATCTTTAATTGATGTGAGAATGAGTTTTGAGACCCAAGATCACCTTTCTTGGCCTTAACACACATAGGCCTATAGCCAATCATAAGGGAGATTTGAGTGTTGAGATAGGCATGCTCATGATTTTAAATTTGGTATAGGGGGTTATCATGAGTTTAATAATGAATCCATGGCCAATTAAAATTCATAAAAACATGGGATATACCCATTGTTTTATTTCAGACCTGGCCCACTCTTTTGACAAGGGGCAATCTTGAGACTAAGGGGCATGTTAAAGGTCTAAGCATAAAGTAATATTTTATAAATTCATGGAGAGTATCAAGTTAGTGAATAGGAATATCATAGGTTTCAATAAATTCTTAGGTGGAAACATAACTCATTTTTCCATCCAAAATCCCTTGAGGGCTAGCAAGAAGGAGATGGGCTCTAAACCCCAAATACCCTAACCTGTACACTATGAATATACAATAGGGTAATGAGAAATACCGAGGCATGTATAACCATGGATAGGATTTTTTTGGATGTGTATAAACCTCTCCAAATAGTTATAATAATAACTTGAGACCCAAAAATCAGATTAGACCTCTGTCAAGTTAAAAGAGAGTTAAGCATGCTACCCAAGAAGTAACTTCAGATACTCGTACCATCTCTCTCACTTTTCATGGGAAGTTGATCCATTTAGGATAGATGAGCGGTTAATCTAATAATGTTTTCCAAGTGGAAGGAGTTAAATTAATGATATTTTCTTTATGAATAATCGTTAGGACCCCAAATAGGTCTTAAACATTTTTAAACCCCTAATAGTGACCAATCATGGGGAAAAGACCTCAAAAGCACATATAATGCCATATTTTTATGCTAAAACTTATTTTATGTTGTTTAAGACACTAAAGAGGTTATTCACATGTATTTTTATGTTGATGTCACTTATACAAATTTCTATAATACCCTATTTTTGCATGTTTTTGGTGTTTGCAAATGTTATGAGAAGAGGAGAACACCCCAATCATTGGATTATGTCATTTGGTATGTCACATAACTGTTAAAGTACAAAAATTTGCATGGGAGATTATTGAGGTGATCAAAATAGACATGTTTTCCAAACTAGTTTTAAACAAGCTTAAAATAAGACTAGGTATCAAGGTGGTTTCATGGTTTCCATACTTCCATAGGGTCTCAGGACCTATTGAGGTCAACATACCCCCATTTCTAAAAAATGAGTACCTATATGCCAAATTTTACAAATTTTTACCTTGAAATTGAAGATTCACTTGATCAGAGTGTCATTAGCATGATTACACATTATTTTTATTTGAAGATCATCCACACCATGGTTTGGCTAACTTATTTACTCAAAGTTTTGTTTTAACCTTATGTAAAGTCCTGATATTGGATATTTGTATTTTAGGTTCGAGCTTAATGAAGCCCATCTAGGAATGAACATGCTTAGGTTTTTTGTCCTTTAATGTTTAATTGATCTTTTACTATCCTTGGTTTATAATTGATTAGTATTTTGAAACCCTAACCTAATGTTTTACTTGGACCTCTTAATTCAAAT
The DNA here is from genome assembly GCA_037957365.1 of Torreya grandis. Classification (NCBI taxonomy): domain Eukaryota; kingdom Viridiplantae; phylum Streptophyta; class Pinopsida; order Cupressales; family Taxaceae; genus Torreya; species Torreya grandis. The sequence goes on along the minus strand of JARHVA010003049.1, from coordinate 1,314,388 downwards.
TTAAATTTGGTAGGAGATTTTTATTTTAATTAAGTGGGAATAATTAATAATGTTATAGGCTTAGTTTATTTTTACCTCCTAAAGCTTAGTCATGTTTTTCAACATGACCAAATCTTGGTCTAATATCTATGCTTATTCTCTTTTATATCTTGATCCCCCTTTTTAGTTTCTATATTATTTGTGAGGTCCTTTTTTTATATGTTTCTAATTTTTAGGCATGTCTCTTTGAGCTTTTCCTTTGGAACTTTTTCCCTAATGAATTACCCTTTTCATTAATAGAATTATCCTCTAGACTTTTTTATTTAATCCAAATTATCTTTTAAGCTTTTTTAAATGGTCCTTTTCTTTCATTAATTATCCTTTGGATTTTTGAAAGTGCCCTTTCCCCCATGAGAAGTGCCCTTCAGTACTTTTATCCCAAGCAAAATGACTCTTCAAAAGGATTATTTTAGACATTTTGTTTAAAACATTTCCTTTATCCCAAGAATCCCAACACAAATTATTTGAATAAATTAATGTGCCTTATATGTATATGCTAAATCTTCATGCCTTGGTCCCTTTTGTTATGTCTTAGAAATTAGTTTAAATAATCTTAGCCTGAGGTTTTAATTCATTTTTATCAACACAAAATCAAAACCATAGTCCATAAACTTTATGAATAAGCCTAACTTAAACCTTTTGCATTTATGTAGGATTGATGATCCACATTTACTCAGACTAAGTTAATCTAATAGAGCATATACAATCAAAGTTTCAACAAAGCCCCTGAGATATCAATAAGGTGACAAGTATCATGGTTGCATCCAAATAAAAATGAATATCTAATGGAAGTTTATTCCATGGATCATGATCAAATAACTCATGTTTACTCGAATGGAATAGATCTGATGGAGTGAGTTCAATTTTGAAAATTTAAGCAGTGACCTAGTATAGATTAAAGCTCAAGCACCTTTTAGAGATCAATGAATTACATTGGTCCATGCAAAATGATCAATAGTGCAAGGCAAAGCTGGCTTTGCATAGGATATAGAGCTCACTATTAATATAGGGACATAAATAAACACGTCCAAATATAGTTTAAGTTTATAAGTTGAACATAGGGATGCCATTAAAGCTTAATATGAACTTTCTTGAATATTGAAAGGACCTTGAAAGCATATGAAGGTCCTAATTTTCTCCTGTTTACATCATATGAGTATCTGCTCAAAGATGACTTGACCTAGAATCCATTAATGGGTAATTTAATGAGATTTATAGTAATGGTAGCCTAAAAGGATGTTTTTAGTGATAGGATTCATGGAGTCCATCTAAAATGGATAAGATCTGATCGACATGATTTGACTATTTACCTTGAATATGTTGGGGATCAACCAATAATAGATTACACTTGTGAAAGCAATAAATGCAGAAATAAATCAGATAATCAAGTAACTAGAATGATAAACATCAAGAACAAGAGATACAAGAAACCACCCTAAAAACTTGTATTAACAAACTCTTCACAAAAGGAATACAATTGAAGAAACTTCTTTCTTCCACACCTCTCCTAGATGTATAGATCTCTCACTAGATCTCTATTCCTCAAGAGCTCTCTCTCTCAAGAACAGTCAACTCCAACAAACCTGGATTGATTCAATTCTGTACTGTTCTTCAACATTCACATACAATGAACTACTAAAATAATTCACACAAAGCTAAGAAGATATAATTCTACATATAGAATTAGGAAACTTGAGCATGCACTTACAACAAACAGTTAAGCCTCTTGAACAAGGGCTCTAAAAATAATATTACTAATAATAGAGACACGAGCTTAAGACTACAACTTAAACTCATCATGCAAACACTCGCTTCTGTCCTCGAAAATAGCATTCTGGATGCACAGGTAACCGACACCGGTTCCTGTTGCTTGCCTGTGACCGCCGTCGGCCAACCCACTGCCGACGCCAGCGCCTCTGCAACTGCACCTGGCCGACGTCGATCTCTCCTGACCAATGCCGGTGTCTGTGTAGACCCAAAACTATCATAGTGTGCTCCTTGGTGAAGCTTTTAGCTCCACACCCTAACAATCTCCCACTTGGAGATAAATAGCTGCACCAGTACCTGTACAGCAACATCTTCTAGCTCCTCCATCTTCAGCTCAATCATGAAGACCAACAGAAGTTGAATGAAGATTCAACTTCTCCTTTGTAATTGGCTTGGTTAACATATCAACAGGATTCCTATCCATATGGATCTTCTCCAGCTTCAACTCACCATCTTCCAATACCTGTCATATGAAATGGTACCTTAGCTGTATGTGCTTTATTCTTGAATGAAAGGCTGAATTCTTAGCCAAATGGATTGCACTCTGACTGTCACTATACAATCTACAACTCTCATGCTCCCTACCAAGCTCATCCATGAACCATTTCATCCATATCATCTCTTTGATAGCCTCTGTGGCTGCAATATACTCTGCTTCTGTAGTTGACAAGGTAACAACCTTCTGCAACTTAGATATCCAGCTAACCGTCATTCCACCTACAGTGAAAACATAACCTGTAGTGCTCCTCCTGCCATCCAAATCACCTGCCATATCTGAATCTACATAACCATGTAGAGAAGTATCTGAACCTCCATAACACAAGTGCCTACTGCTGGTTCCTCTCAGATATCTAAGGATCCACTGAACTGCTTTCCAATGTTCCTTACCTGGATTGGCCATATACTTACTTACCACTCCCACAGCTTGGGCAATATCTGGTCTAGTACACACCATTGCATACATCAAAATCCCTACTGCAAAAGAATATGGAACCTTACTCATGTACTCTACCTCATCATATGAATTAGGACATTGTTCTTTACTTAACTTAAAATGTCCAGCCAAAGGTGTGCTTACCGGTTTAACATCCTGCATATTGAACCGTTTCAACACCTTGTCCACATAATCTTCTTGAGACAATATCAACCTATGATTTTTCTTGTCTCTCTTAATGCTCATGCCAAGGATTTTATTTGTTGCTCCCAAATCCTTCATAGCAAACATTTGAGCTAATTTCACTTTAAGCTCAGAGATATCCTGCATGTGTGATCCTGCAACCAGCATATCATCTACATACAACAATAGAATAATATATCTACCATTATCAAATCTCTTGAAATACATGCAATGGTCAGATTTACACCTACTGTAGCCATGCTCAGTCATAAACCTATCAAATTTTAAGTACCATTGCCTAGGAGTTTGCTTGAGGCCATACAAGATTTTCTTCAATCTGCACACAAACTTCTCCTTACCCTTGACCTCAAATCCTTCCGATTGTTCCATATAGATTTTCTCATCCAAGTCTCCATGAAGAAACGCTGTCTTAACATCTAGCTGCTCAAGATGTAAATCCTTGAAAGCAACCAAAGACAATACAACCCTTATATAAGTCATTTTAACAACAGGAGAAAAAATCTCACCAAAGTCAATACCTAGCTTTTGTGCAAATCCTTTTACTACCAATCTGGCCTTATATCTCATCTGTCCATTCTCACCTTCTTTCAACCTATAGGTCCATCTATTCTTGAGTGTTCTCTTACCAGCTGGCAATTCAACCAAATCCCATGTTTGGTTCTCTCTTAAGGACTCCAACTCCTCAACCATGCCCTGCTCCCACTGACTCTTGGACTCCACCTATATTGCTTCTTCAAAACTCTCTAGTTCTCCACCATCAGTTAGCAATAGATAAAATAATGAAGGAGAATATCTAATTGGAGGCTTACTCACCCTTTCTGACCTCCTGATGGGTGTCTGAGACTCGTTCACAACACGTTGTCCACCCAAATTCTCTGACAGTGACCGACCTCGGTCACCTCTAGACCTGTTACTAGCCGACATCAGTTATGCCTGACTGACGTCGGTTCCTGTCCTACCGACATCGGTCTCTATATGACCAACCTCTATTTCTATTCTACCGATGCCAGTTCCTGATCTGCCAACGTCAGTCTCTGTGTTTTCTTACAAGTGATTATTTCTTTTTCCCGTGAGCTCATATTGGACCTTCACCTCATCCAATTCACCATTGCTCTGCTCAGATTGATTCAGCTTCCTTAGTTGATCACAATACATCACTCTTTCATTGAAAACAACATCATAGCTCCTAATTACCTTGTTAGTTTCTAGATTCCACAATTTGTAACCAAAATCATCTGAGCCATAGCCAATAAACGTGCACCTCATAGACTTAGCATCAAGCTTCTTTCTATTTTCTTTATCTATGTGCACAAAGGCTTCACAACCAAAAACTTTGAGATATGAGAGATCTACCTTTTTACCTGTCCATGCCTCTTCTGGAATACCACCATCCAGAGCTGTAGAGGGTCCTCTATTAATCAGGTATACTGCAGTGTCAACAGCTTGTGCCCAAAACTGTAAGGGCAAACTGGCATGCAATCTCATACATCTTGCACGCTTTATTATTGTTCTATTCATCCTTTCAGCAATTCCATTCTGTTAAGGTGTCCTTGGAACCATCCTTTGCCTGTGGATTCCATGCATATAACAATAATCTCTAAACTTATAACTGCAGAACTCACCGCCATTGTCAGATCTCAAGCACTTCAATCTTTTACCTGTTTCATTCTCAACCATAGCTTTCCAAATCTTAAAAGTCTCAAATACATTAGATTTTCTTCTAATACAATAGATCCATACCTTCCTTGTAGCATCATCTATGAAAGATACATAGTACTATGATCCTCCAATAGAAACAACCTGAGCCAGTCCCCACACGTCTGTGTGAACAAGCTGCAACTTATGCCTCTTCTTAGTAGACCTAGTCTTGAGAAAACTAATCCTTTTCTATTTTCCAAATACACAGTGCTCACAAAACTCTAGATCTATGCCTTTTAAATCTGAAAGCATACCTTTGGACTTAAGAATTGACATCCCCTTCTCACTCATGTGGCCAAGCCTTGAGTGCCACAATTTAGCATCAACATCTGAAGTAGATAATACAAAAGGAGATTTGTTAGTAACACAATTACATAAATAGAGAGTACCTTCTCTCTTACCTCTAGCCATAACAAGTGTACCCTTGGTCACCTTCCAAGATTCTGTTGTGAGAGTTACTGTACAACCCTCATCCCCTAACTTTCTTGTAGAAATCAAATTTCTCTTCAAGCTAAGAACATGCATCACATCTCTCAACACCCATGTGTTGCTATTCTGCATCTTCAGCTGCACTTTACTTTTGCCAATTATTTTACAGGGCTCATCATCCCCTAGATACACTATTCTAAAATCTCCATGGATATAGTCACTAAAATATTCCCTGTTAGGGGTAGCATGAAAAGATGCACCAGAATCTAACACCCAAGATTCTATATTATTTTGTAGAGAGAAAATTAAAGCATCTTGTGCAATACCTGCAACCTTGGCTTCTTCCTTTCCTTCGTGTTGATTGTCCTCCTTAGGCTTTGACCAACAATCTCTACTTATGTGCCCAATCTTTCCACAATTCCAGCATTATGGCTTCCTACCGTTCCTGGATTTGGATCTTCCTCTCACCTTAGACTTTGATCTTGATCTCCTCTTGCTCTTATCTTTCTGCCTCCCCCTGCTCTCAAAACTTAAAGCGTTCCCAGATGTCTCTTCTGTGCTTTTCCTATGTATTTCCTCATTCAAGATAACACTAACAACATCCTCTACTTTCAAAATATTTGATTCAGATGCAGTATTACTTACTACCATTACTAAGCCATGCCAGCTTTCAGGCAAAGAACATAATATTAAAAGAGCTTTTATTTCATCATCAAACACTATATTGACTGAACTTAGTTGATTCACAATTCCATTGAAATCATTCAAATGAGTAGAAACAGATCCACCTTCATTCATATGCAAATTAAATAACTGCTTCATAAGATATACCTTATTAGAAGCTGAAGGTTTTTCATACAAATTTGCTAACATAGTCATCAACTCTACCATAGACTTTGCCTGTGATAAATTAGATATCACAGTGGATGTTAGACTCAGTCTTATAGACCCCAGAGCCTTTCTATCAAGAACTTCCCATTCTTCATCCTCCATGTCTTTGGGCTTCTTTGCAACCCCACCTAACGGTAAGTAGAGATCTTTTTGATACAGATAATCCTCTATCTCCATTCTCCAATGTTGGTAATTTTTGCCATTGAACTTTTCCATTCTCAGTTTACTTTCATCTGCCATTGCTTCTCCCACTCAAATAGAAATCCTTGCAGAGACCCCTGTGAGAACCTTTAATCAATACACACTACACAGATCTGAACCACCTGTTAGTGAACCTGAACTCTGATACCACTTGTTGGTATCAGCTCTTGAAACTGCAACCAAGGCTCTGATACCACTTGTTGGGGATCAACCAACAATAGATTACACTTGTGAAAGCAATAAATGCAAAAATAAATCAGATAATCAAGTAACTAAAATGATAAACAGCAAGAACAAGAGATACAAGAAACCACCCTGAAAACTTGTATTAACAAACTCTTTACAAAAGGAATACAATTGAAGAAACTTCTTTCTTCCACACCTCTCCTAGATGTATAGATCTCTCACTAGATCTCTATTCCTCAAGAGCTCTCTCTCTCAAGAACAATCAACTCCAACAAACCTGGATTGATTCAATTCTGTACTGTTCTTCAACATTCACATACAATGAACTACTACAATAATTCACACAAAGCTAAGAAGATCTAATTCTACATATAGAATTAGGAAACTTGAGCATGCACTTACAACAAACAGTTAAGCCTCTTAAACAAGGGCTCTAAAAATAATATTACTAATAATAGAGATGCGAGCTTAAGACTACAACTTAAACTCATCATGTAAACACTCACTTCTGTCCTCGGAAATAGCATTCTGGATGCACAGGTAACCGACACCGATTCCTGCTACTTGCCTGTGACCACCGTCAGCCGACCCACTGCTGACGTCGGTGCATCTACAACTGCACCTGGCCGACGTCGGTCGCTCCTGACCGACGCCGGTGTCTGTGTAGACCCGAAACTATCATAGTGTGCTCCTTGGTGAAGCTTTTAACTCCACACCCTAACATAATAATCCCTAGTCTTGGATTAATTAATTGAATCCATATATTAAACATATAAAACCCTTGGTCTTATAATGATTAGCCTAGGTCTTTTTTAGAAGGGGATTCAAATTTACATGGGAAATGCTTTATTATAGACTTAGTTTGTATAACTTTAACGTAAATCCTATTTATATTTGTTAATAATGCTAAGGCCTTAATCAAAATTATTTTTCTAGGTCCTTTATGTTTTAAATGATCATGCTTTTATCCTATCCAAGTCTACTAAAATTATTGCTTGTGTTTTGTAGGTGTAATGGAATCTCATTTGTGGATGCTTAGATCTTTGTGTTTTAATGTCAAATTGATCTTTTTATCCTATAGCCTATCAAGGATTAATTGGATCTATTTTTAGTCATGCTAAATCCATAATCTAAGGTTTTAACCTAGGTCCCCTCTTGAATTACATTCTAACTTACATGAGGCCAATTATCCATACCATAGACTTAGCCTAATTTTACCCTAAGGCTTGGGTCATGTTTTTCAACATGATGAAACCTTAGGCTAAAATTTTATGCTTGGTATCTTTATACCCCATGAGCAGGTGGTCCCTTTTACTACATTCTAACTTAGCTTAAGGATTTACCCTAAAATATCATTGTATTTATTTATACAATGAGACCTTAGGTTAAAACCTTATGCTAGGACCTTTTATGATTGGTAGGGTCCCCTTTTATTACACTCCAAACTTAGCATAAAATCTTTATCATAACGTCCATGTTCATGTTCATAAACATAAATAAATACTTTATTCTCTATGAATTTATCCTAAATTTTATATATCTTCAAGCCTAACTTCAATAATATGCTTGTTTGCAGGATCAATATTAAGATTAAAAGGGTTACTTTTATCTATATCATAGACTTAACCTAAGTTTTTACCCTAAGTTTTAATTGTATAAAACCTTAAGATAAAATCTTATGTTATGACTTTATTATTTGAATGGTCCTTATTTTATTATACTTTAAGCTTAGACTAAGGAATTAGGCTTCAACTTTAATTATCTGTAGGTCCTTTTATCATGTTTAGATTAATAGACCTTAGACTAAAGTTTATTCATATTTATTAATATGAATAAAAACATTAGTCCAAAGCTTTATATATTCCTAGATTTACTTAAAAAGTTGGCATCTTTGTAGGATTGATGACATGCATCAGCTTGAATAGGATTAATCTAATAGAATGTGGTTAGTCAAGCTTCAATGAAGGTCTCCAAGATAAGCAAGATGGTGATAGGTGTCACCATTTCATTAAAAAAGATATTGAATATCCAGTGGCAGTCCACTTCTAGTATCAAGATCTAATGGGATCCATTTTCTCAAATAAGCTAGATCCAATAGAGTAAGATCGAGCAATACTTTTCAATGAGGCTCAGAAGATCCATTGGACCATCAAGTGGTAACCTTGAAGCCTAATTCATATTAAAGCCTAGATATTTTCTAGGATAAATGGCATACATTTAAGTGGATAGATAAGATCAGATGGTGCATGATCAAAGAGGACTTTTTAATGCAACTTAGACCAAATGCAATAATGAAAAAGGTCATAACTACATAAAATATAGTAGTTGTAGCTAATGGTGTCCAAATCTTAGGATCAAGATCAATGAACAATGTTGATCTATGCAAATCAATCAGATGGTGTGAGATGAAGGGAGGGTTTTAAAAGGTAATGGTCATTATTTGAACATTGATGAGCAGTTTTGCCATGAAAGTGCCATAGGGATGCCATGTAGGTGTTAGGATGATGCCACATAGATAGAAAGCAATGGGAACTAAAGATCTGGTGGATTTTTGGTGAGAAATTTAATAAAAGATCACAACCACATGTAATTTGTAAAGCAGGTTGTATATAGACCAATCTACCATAAGGAAAAGGTCATGTGTTCTAGAATGCAATAGAGAGGACACCTATCCTATACACTTGTGAAAATGTAATTAGATGAGACTGACCGACATGTTGCCTTATATCCTATAAAAGGAGAATTATCAATTGTCAACAAAAGGAGGGAGTTCTTAAAACCAAATTACTTTATAAACTTAGATCAGTTAATAAAAGCAAGGAATTCTACAAAGTCTATCTATATTTTCTTGTGTGAAGTACTATATGGTTTTTCTCTCAGTTGTTTGGTTTCACTTTCAAATTTGAAAGGTTTTTATGGATTCTAGATGTGTACATTGAATGCATAATTACTAGTTTATGCCAATTCTATATTAGTTGAAATTTCTTAGGCTTATTTCATTTTTTGCACTTCTTTTTCATTTGGGATAATGTTGTTTGATTTCAAGAGTGAATATTTAAAGTGATCATGGTTCCTATTTGCATCCTTTCATACCTTAGAATTTTTCGTGATACATGTTGTGATTTGGGCTTAAGATGTTTTACTTCATACATTGGTTAAATGCATATTCAGATGATATTTGAACTTTGTCATAATGTCTGGAATAAGACTAGCAATATCTTTCTTTCTACCCTACCCTTCCTTGTACTTCTTTTTTAACCTGGTCACTTTAGTTTAGCTTGTCATAGTAAATATTCATCTTAGATTAGTCTTAGATTAGTTATTGATCATAATTCACTATTCTTAGCATAGATGCTTCATACTTTGCATAGATCTACTATTTGGCCATGGTGGCTCCCAACCACTAACTAATATAAATATTGTGAAATAGTCACTTGTTTTACCTTTATTCCACCAATAGATAATAGGATTATCATAACCTACAACTAATGCACTAAATTCTTAGAATTTTAAAATGAGAAGTGTTTTTTAAACACCTTGAGCACCTATGGTACATATTTAGGCATCAATAAGAGGAGCTTCATTGGCACTGGAAGGAGGGCCTTTAGTTAGATCTTTGTGAATTCATAGCATCTTTGCTAATTTTGGTGTGTTTTGATCAAATATTGGTGTATTATTTACATATTTGAGTGATCCTTTGCTCAATTATGTAAATATCACCAATTTTTATGGTTTTGAACCAGTCTTTGGGCTTCATTTAGCCAAAGATTGATATTCTTTAAAGATTCATAGATATTCATGCAAAAGTAGTTCATGCTTTGTGTATTCCCCATGTTTAAAGTTAGTAATAGTAATTTTGTAAAAAGATTGACTGGTCTTTTGCATGTTTAATTTCATTCAAGCTTAAAGCTGTAAATATCCCTCTCATTCATCAATCTAGATGTATATTTGAACTAATTTAGTTAAATATAGTCATTATTTACATATATTTGAGTAAAATTGACTTAACATGCAAACTTAATTATTTTACTTTACAAAGGTTGGTATGATGCATTGTATTTTAAATCGGTTTCAAATTCATAAGTTTTAAATACCCAAATCAAGGCTTAGGTGATCAAAATTCCCAAATTCTCAAACACTTCACTAGTTCTAGGTACTCATGTGCTCAAGGTATGGATTTGATAGGTGGTTCTTCAATCAATGTGCTAGGTATAGTCTTAATAATGTTGTCACTACTGAAGAACATGTTAAGTCAATCAAGGCTGATTTAATATTGTTAAATGTATTTCATGAAGATGTATCATGTAGATTATTCCCATTTACTTTCAAAGATGTTTCATATAAATGGTTTCTTAACCTACCTGAGAACTACATTACTAGCTGGAATGACTTTAACAATGTTTTCATTGATCAATTTCATAAAAGTATTAGTCCATATGTCTTGTATCAGTAATTCACCATAATTAAAAGGGATGTTCATGAAACCATCAAAGCCTTTAACACTCGAGTCCAAAAAATGTTCCTTAGAACCATATCCCCTTATAAACCTAATGAGGCTTTAGCTTTAGAAATTTATAAGGATTCTATAGATGCCATGACCTCTATGTTCCTAAAAAGGTCTCTTCTAGTCATAAACACATTGACTTGGGCCTACTCTAAATCCATAATAATTAATGACCAAACCCAACCTCAGGGTCAGATGGTGTATTCCATGCCTAACGTCCATTCATATTGGCCCATCATGAATATCATTCTTGGTATACCTATTTTAACACCATTTCAAAACCAATTGCCCTTGAGTCATACATATCTTGGCCAAAACCTAAAATTCTTGTATAGCACTAGTAGTGGAATTCATCCACAAAAATATGGAACTTTAGCAGCCATAGCTAATAGTAATGATCAAATTCATGAGCCTAAGACACCATAAAATTCAAATGACTTGATATTAAAAATGGTCCAAAAATTGAGCGTTGACTTTCTTCAATTGAAAAAATAAGTAGGAAATACAAGTGAGGGCTCTAACAAGAACTATGCTTATCAAAGGTTCAATAGGCCTCTAAACAAGTTTCATGATAATAGTAATATTAGATCATTTGAAAGCATACATTTTAGTTTCTATGATATATATTTAGTTGATCATTGAAATATTTTTGAAACCTCTAAAATTGTGCCTAGTCAAGACTTTATTCTAGGGACATCTAGCTTTCTAGGAACTTATAAATCCTTCATACAAGATTTTGATTTTCCATTTGAAGATGAAGATGAGCCAATTGAATAAGTTACATCTGAGAGGAATTGTATTCCTAAAGATGTAAGATAAATTTCAATTAAATATCAATAAGACATCATCATTAGGAAATCTACAGATGAATAAGAAGAGTTGCTAAAAATGGATATGGATCAAGCACAAGATGATCTCTCTTCAGAAGGTAGCCAAAAAGGCAACCCACATAGATTTATTCCTAAAATGGAGAATACTCATAAAGAACATGATCACTGGCATAGGTCATACCATGATTTCTTATATGGAATCAAAGAGTTGGAGATGGTAGATGATGGGATGGAATAACACATGGATGCTTCATTTGAGGATTTCACCAATGATTTGGAGTCCCCAAAAGATGATATTATTTTGAAGGTCATAAACCAAGATAAGGTGGAGCCTTATTAGATAGAAGGGATGCCTATCTTCACTAAAAATGAAGATGAATCAAGTGAAATAGACTAGGAATTATCATGTGACTTAACCAAGAGGTCAAGATTATGGGACCAACATGTTTCTGATGGGAGTCCAGATAAACATCATTCAATTGATCAAGTTGAAGAAGTCTTTTTAGATGACTTGGAATATTTTTTTTCAAATATCGGTATTTTATGTCCACCTCATAAATAACCCAATGAAGACATCAGTCTAAGGATACTATCTGAGTTACCATATTGAGTAAAGATGGTATAATTCACTATCTATCTATAGATGAGGCAAAACTAGCACTCTTACTGTAAAGTGGGAGGATTTGGGAAGAAGATGATTGGGTCTTATATTCATATCTTTGATCTATGCATATAATAATGTTGATAGGAGACCAAGCTATATCACCTATAAGACACAAGCTTATATCTCTTAGTCAACCTATTATTCTAGATACTAAAATTCCTAGTATCTAGATGGCCATCATAAACCAAGTGTTTGTCCCATTTAATAGAGGTATCACATTGAATCTTACCTAGTTTGATGATATGATAGTAGCAACTCTTAAGATCATCCCATTATTTTTAAGATAAGATCAAACAACCCTATTGAGCACATTAATGATGTTGCCAACCTTTGTTCAATCCACAATGTTGTTCAAGAAAGCATGGCTATTAGATTTTTTATTGCTTCCTCCAAAGGAATTTTTTTCTAGTAATATATAAACCTCCCATTGATCCATTTATTATTGGGATGACTTAGTTATAACCTTAGTCAGGCAATTTGAGGACAAATTTGATCACCTATCCTTGGTTGAGCAACTAAATACCATAAAGAGGGATCTTCATGAGTTCATGACTGATTTTAACCTCAAATTATAGAAAAAATGGACCAACATACCTATATTGATCATTCCATACCTAGAATATGCCTTTTTGTATTATCTAAGGGTCCTTAATTCTGACATTAGTGTCATGATATAGTCAATGAGTGGTACCACTTTGCCTAATGCATATGAAGTTATAATAAGAGCTGAGCATAGTTTGATACAAGCTTGAAAATTGGAATCTAGGCCTCTTATGCCTTTTTTACCTGAAACACAACCCATACCATCCACTCAAACTCCTCCTATGGTTCCTATTTCATCCCCCTAGGCATAAGTTTCAACCCATCCTAGACAATCAACTGAGAGCAGAGGGATCAAAGAAATATTTTAGGCCTTTGGGAATGAGATTGTTCAGCTAAAGAGGTAATAAAACCTAGAAAATAGGTGTTACCAAGTACCTAATTATCCTACATATCAGCCTTTTAGAGATATTAGGCCACCCTATCAAGGCTTTAGAGAACAAAGCCCATCCTATCATGCTCATGGAGCTATCATTCAAGCCAGACCATATGTAGATGTTGATATAAATGCTCCATCATCTTCTAAGGATATTTTTCATGTGCCTACTTAGAATACCATGATCCCATATTTAGTTTGGTAGCACTTAAATCAAAATGATATACATAATCAAGCATTGGTCAACCAATCCATAGTAATGACTCAAGAAGATGTTTCTCTTCAAGAGGGTCAACATAATGAAATTATGGAATAAAAAGACAAGATGAGTCATGGATAAGGTAAATTGGATTCTAATTTTGTTAACTGGTATCTTGATGGTCATGTTTCCTTGAATCAAGTTGGTGACTCAAGTACTTCAAGCAGTGTGGTTGTAGCTATGACTAGAGAAAAAAAGAGAGATATTGAAGAGACTAAAGAGGTTTTTCGTGATTCAAGTACACCTAAAAATGTTCCTAAGAATGTAAAAAATTAGTTTTTTACCCCTATACCATATAAAAATTAGAATGTAGAGGTTAAAAAGTCTTATCAAGCATCACAAGCTACGAACTTTAAACTATTCAAAGAGTGTAGCCAAAGGTAAGTGCAGTTATTTATAGTATTATTGATCATATGAAGAATTAAAATGTTAGTATGAGAATTTATGATTCCTTAGCAATACCAAGACAAAACTACATTCTCATAAAATAACTTTTAGCTCTCAAGTTATCATCAAAACCAACTGAAAAAGAACGCATAGTGTTGGCAAATTTGGATCAGCTAATAAGATAATAGGTCCATGAAGGACACAAAGAGTTAAAAATGGGTAATGATTATTTAAAACAAATAAAAACACCTCCCTTTTATCTCTCTTTGATATTTGGTGATACTTTGGTTCATAACTATATGGTGAACAGTGGAGCTAGTAGCACTGTCATGCCCAAACAAATTATAGTTAAGCTTGGTTTACTGTATGAACAAAACATAAAAGGGGTATTAAAATTAGATGGGTCACTAAAAAATATATTAGGCATTATTAATTACCTAAAGTTGACATTAGATTCTTGTCCAGATGTTACTATTCACTAGGATGTAGTGGTGGTAGACTTGCCTCCTTACTTTTCCATGTATTTGTCTAGAGACTTCACTTCAAAGATTGGTGGTTAACTATCAGCTGATTAGACACATTAAATATTCAAAACTAGGTATTTCACAAAGGTAACTATCCATTATGATCCCATTTCACATTTCCACTTGGAGTCTTACATGCCAAGTGTTGTAAACATTATGTCATCTCAGATAAGGTTTTAGAAGCTAGTGTAATGGAAACTAATTCACCTCTAGAGGGAGTTACAAAATTATTAATTGATGAATGGGCCTCAAACTTACATGATCATGATACATACAAACTACTTGATGAGGTAGAACTTGGTGTTTATTTCTACCATGAGAATGATGATGAATCTAGTGATGGTCTGTGGCAGCTATACTTTGATGGATAAAGGAACAAGTATGGTACCAAGGCTAAAAGGATGTTGATATCTCTAGTAAAGCAAAGATATTTTTCTTAAATTAAGTTTTAGTTTATTTTTTCAAATAATTTTGTACAATATGAGGCACTAGTACATAGTTTACAATGGTCTAGGAAGATGGGAATCAACATCTTACAAGTTTTTGGTGATAGTGAACTTATAGTTCACCAAGTAATAGATATTAGCATATATAAAAACACATTTATTATATATTATAA
Organism: Torreya grandis; assembly: GCA_037957365.1. NCBI lineage: Eukaryota > Viridiplantae > Streptophyta > Pinopsida > Cupressales > Taxaceae > Torreya > Torreya grandis. The sequence continues at coordinate 1,299,276 of JARHVA010003049.1, read as the reverse complement.
TCATATATTTTGGGACTTACTTGAGGATTTTCAAGCTTTTAACATTCAGGTAGTACCAAGAGAAAGGAATAAACATACGGATAGGTTTGTTGTCATAGGGGCTTAATTCAGCATTCCAACTTATATTAAAAGCAAGAAAAAATAATCACATATAAAGGTTGTTATGAGGCCTTCCATTCCATATAACCATGAGAAATGGTAGGTCCTTGAGGATTAAAATCAAATTATCATGTTATTACAAGAGGATAAATTCTCTTCTAGGAATTAGTCAAAGTTGTTACAGTAATATGGGGATCAGATTATTCAACTAAAAACTAATAAGTTGCCCAAAGGATTAGTTACACTTGAGAACATCTTTAGTAGAGATGATGAGATGAGGAGAGAGTATTCTTCTTTGTCAACCAAATAAGAGCACTATGGCAACATGGAGATTATAGCTAGAAATAGTTTTAAATTGGGTAAATTATACACCCCATAAAAATAATCTTTCATTGAGTTATGTAGGAGTTTTATTGATGTATTTTCATGGAAATATAGTGATCTAAAAATATTTGATCAAGTCTATCTCAACACACCATTGAGTTAGAAGCTAAAACCAAACTGGTTAGACAAAGACAAAGGCCCATAAATCCAAAACTTGAGCCTTTGATAGACATTTATTTAAAGCACATCTCAACAACTATTCATAGAATACAAAATATGGTGATCTAAATAGTGAAATACACTTGTTCAAAATAGAATATCTAGGAATAAAATCCCACACTTATAGGGAAATGTTCAAATTGACTCAACTAACAATAGATGGAAAATAACTTAGATTTAAAGAGATTATGTTCAGTTTTATAAAATAGAAATATACTATATCTTATCATTTTAGACCATTACTTTGAATATTAATGTCTATAAGAAGATATATAAATATGAAAAGTTTATATATATATATTATAGAGGATTGATATTCACAAGCTCATTTAATCAAACATCATCTTCCCAATCAAGCATTCCACTTAGGTGGCAAACCATGTTTCAGTATGGAAGAAGAATAGTGAGATTAGACTTTGTGTTGACTTCTGAGATTTAAAAAAGGCTTCTATTAAAGATCACTATCCATTTCCCTCCATGGAAAAATTTTTTTAGCTAGTTTTAGGTTCAAAAAGGTTCTCTTTGTTGGATGGGTATAGTGGCTACAATTAGATTTTGGTTAAGGAGGAAAAATATTTCAAGATAGTCTTCACTACCAAGTGGGGAACATTTTCATATAATAAGATACCATTCAATTTGTCTAATGCTATAGAAACCTTTCATAAGGCCATAGATATGGAATTCCAAGGTCTTATTAATAAGTTTATGCTTATCCATTTAAATGATATAACCATGTTTTTCAAAAAGTGCAAGTGAGCACATGACCCATATCAAAGAAGTGTTTGAAAGGTGTAGGAAATTTGGGGTGTCTCTTAACCCTAAAAAATGTGTCTTCATCACTAGGTGTTGGATCATGAATAAGACATGTGGGGTCACCTTCAGGTAATTTAAATTTGAGACCATGGGTTCTTTTATATCTGGTCATAGAAATGGCCTCGATAGTACCCTACTAATTTGGCCCAAGTGCTCTAACTTAATATGCTTAGTTATCCATGATCCTATTAGGGAAGGGATAATTTTACTACCATAGCAATCAGCCAATTTTCCATTGTATAACCATGAATCATCATGGAAAGTGAGTCTTGGCTAGTGGATGGTGTGAAAATAACAAGCATTGGTCTATTAAGCTTTCCCTTTCACTTTCATTGCCATTCCACACAAATTGGCTTAACTTTAGGTATTTCATAGGTCTTTGGATTCTTTGGAAGCCTGGCTATGTGGAATATGTCAGAGGAGGCATATGTGAAGATGACAAAAGGCTATTAGGGTTTATACAATTAGCTTGTGGAAATTTAACAAGTATCTCTTTGTCATTATATTTTTTTGGTATTGGGTTTAGACCAAAATGGTAATTATAACTTTCATATTCAGCCTCTAAATGCTTGTAGTGTTCATATGGTTATAAATATCCATGGATAGTGACCTCCATCCTTGACCTAGTAAACTTGATACACTGGTGCAATGTTGAAGGGATTATATGAATTTTATGTAGCCATGGCACCCAAAATCATATCATATGATAAATCTAGGTCTATCACATGTCAAAGTGTATTATGGGTCAAAGGCCCAATGATCACTGGTAAACTTATGGTTCCTTATGATTCTCATTCTTCATTATCATATGACTTGATAGTAATAGTCTCTAGCAGAAGTTTAGTTACTATATATCCCAAATGCTTAATGAGATTCAGAGACACAATATTTAAACCTAATACATTGTCTATGAGGACACATTTAACTTTGTGCCATGTGATAAGAACTTTAATGTATAATGTATTATTATGGAGAGGGATAAGGGATGACATATCACTTTGGTCAAAGGTCAACTTTTGGCTTGGGGCTAGGTGTCCAACCAATGCTTGAACTTTATCTGGTGTAATATCATTTGGCACATGGGACTGACCTAGGAGTTATGTAAGGATATTATTGTTGATGGTAGATGCACACAATAAATACGAAATGGATATTTGTGTAGGTGTATTTTATAGTTATTCTATAATATCATACATTTTTTCCTTAATAGTGGTATTTGGATTACTTCTAGTTGACATAGTGGGTTGGAATAGCTCATTAGTAGGAGGTTATGGGCCTAGGATGGTGATTTTATACCACTGAGTTACAACTGCACATTCTAGATTAGGTATAATAACATTGTAACAAGAAAATGATGGAGATGGGCTAGAGAGGATAATTATTGATTATTAGTATGCTTGGTTATGGTCACATGATAATGAAGAGTTATCAACATAGGGTCCTAAAATGGTAATCCTTGGTTGTTGTTGTGCTTAGCTACAGTCACATTTTATGGAAGGATTATAGATATTAGTAGGTTGATTGGAATTGCTAGATAATGGTCCTGCTCTATTGGCATTTGGTCTAAGATGGATGATAATGGTAGATACATGACCACCCAAAATATGACTTACAATTTTATTATAATCATGTACAACTGCATGATATGTCTATTGGTTATTGGGGTCATTTTATCCTTGGTTCCTTCCATTTCATGGTTGACATTGTTGTTTATGCTACTAATATTATTGTTTTCATGCCTATTTTTTCTAAGGTATTTAGTGTTGTTGTTGTTGATTTCCATTTTTATGTTATGGAAAAGGTTTTTAGTAGATACCTAGGTTTTTATTGGAAGTAGATGATCAATTATCCAACTAGATCTCTCAATTTTCCAACATATTCTTGATGAGGTGTTTCAACTACACATAATGACATATATAATGTCCATGAACATGATGGTATTTACAAAACTCATGCTCTTTATACCAATATAGATAAGTTATTCCCTCAATAAAGTATTTTAGAATCAATGAACTAATCATATTAGTCATGGATAATTTGAAAAACTCTACTTCAATAGGCTATACAAGGTCGTTGAAGACTCTACGAGTGGGTCTTCTTGTTGGAGGATGGGTTTTAAAATTTAGTGGTTGTAGTATTTGAGGAGTTAGCCTAGGTTGAGGCATAGGTTATGCTTGTTGGATATGATACATTTATGGAATAAGCTAAATTTATGGCATACACTAAGAAGACAAAGTTTGCACCATTTAAACATGATGCAACTCAGTTACTCAATTACTTAAAATATTCTTATTTTGGTTGTATGGCTTGGATTTATCATTGTTATTAGCCTGAATATGTGTAGACACTTACACTTAGACTAGACTAGGGTTCTAATTTGGGCCCAAATTTTGGTTTTAACTCTAATTTTGGTTTGAGGAAGACAACTTTATAGTCTATTTATTAATACGGGATTTTTCGATCTATATGCCTTTCTCAATGATCTCCTCGAATGTGTTAGCACACTGAAGCTCCAAGTGATAAGATATTTTGTTATGAAATTTTTTGGTAAACACAACTACCAATTATTTATCTGGTAGATTATGGGTAAAGTAACTAGTAAGCACTCACAATATTTATAAGGATCTTACAAAGCTCTCACCAACTTTCTGCTTGGCTTGACTAAAATCAACTATTGAAATCTCATGCTCGAGATTGTAGTGAAAATGTTGTACAAATTTATCTAGTAGATCATCAAAGTTAGATACTGAGTTTTTTAGTAACTTAAGAAGCCACGTCAAAACCTATCCAGCAAGACTTTTAGGAAAAATAAGAAGTAGGTATATGTCAATATAGGCCACTAGCTGACAAGTGATAAAAATTTATTTTAGATGCTCTTTAGAGTCTCCTTTACCCTTATATTTGTCAATTTTTGGTGGCTCATACCCTAGAGGAAATGGTATCTAAAGATACTCCATGTTAAATGGGTATGAACACATGTTATCTAATTTGAACTTCTTCATATGCTTTTTTGTTTGAATGGCTACAATTGCATCCTTCATCTATTGTAGTTCTTAGGCCAAAAAACTTGATGGCACATTTGGTTGTGGTTGTGTCTAAGTGGTTAAAGGTTTGAAAACTTAACTAGGGTACAATGTAGCTATGGAGTATTGTGGAATGTTGGTTTAATAGACCAATCAATTTTAAATATGCATCCATGTAGTGGGATCAGTTTGTTGATATTTCATACATTTTTGGTAAATGTTTTGGTTTGGATTCAGAATATGGAATTGGTTTTGAGGGAATTGGGATTATGATGGAAGTATGTGGCTTTATGGAAGGTACTATGCCTATTGAGTTTATGTAAAGATTTGTTATCAACTAGTCAAACTTAGATGTATAAATGGTGCTTATTGTTGAATAAGGCCCTATCTTTGAATATGTAACACATGTTGGGTAAAAGGTAATGGTTGCCTAATAAGTACTTGTTGGATATTGGTGCCTATTTAAAAAAACACCTATTGTGAAATAAATTCTTTTTGGGTGTTTGGAATTTGTCATTGACTAATAAGAATACATTTTTTATTAAATAACATATGTTATTATTGAGTTATATTTTTCTACATATGTTGAGGTACATCACTACCTATTGAGTCAAAACATTTATTGCCACTTGTTGAGGTGATGTAGTATTCTACCTTTGCTAAGGTGGTAAATTGGTATGGGCCTATGGGTATAAAATATTATCCATCACCTATTAAGTTGGGATTAAATTCAACACTTATTAGGGTAAAAAAATTGTTGGTACCTAATCAATTATTCCCTATTATTGCATGCTTGAATAAGCAATTGGGTGAGGAGTGGGAGTAACCTGTTGTGGTTGGGAACTTGGCATTCCTGCCCCCTACTTATGAAAACTTCTTGTGGTATTGACTAGAGGTACTTATTTTTTAGGGTTATTTGGTGGTTAATTTTCCCCACCTTAGCCTAAATTAAATGATACTTGTGTGTTATCTACTATATTTGGCACATGGTACAAATTTGAGGGCATAGTCGCTTCCTCAATGAATGGGACATTAAACATGTCACCTACTAAAGTGTTTTTGGAAAATAGGTCTACATCCTAATTATCATGACCTAAAAAATTAAATAACACTCTTGTTGAAGGATTTTTTTCTATAAGTGGAGTATTCAATATGGACATAGCATTAAAATTATACACTAAATTAAGATAAGTCTGATATGCTTGTTGCATTTGTAAAAAATAGTCCTCCATGGGGCCCTTTCCCTTTACAAGAATATTTATATCTTAGTTATTCATTGACATGAGTGTTTAAGGGTAACTAGTAGAGGTTTGTTCGATAATTTGGGTATAAGGTATGTTACAAATCACTCTAACTAGACTAGGTAGGTTTTCATGGGGAAAGTTTTCTAGAAACTTAGCCCCTACCTCTATGGCTCTAAATAAAACCTTGTCATTATTTTCAAGAAAGTGGTGATCAAACAAGTATGGGTCATAGGTCAATGGCATATTAATGTAATAAGGCTATTTTTGGACTTATTTAATAATAGATGAAACATTAGTAAGGTATTGAGTTATTTATTCTTAATCTTGACCTGGATAAGGAGGTATATTAACCAGGTAGTGTGTTAATGGATATTGGCCTTGTTCCACATATTGAATAATATAAGGAGGATATGGATCTATCTCACAAACTACATCTTCACTATGGGTCTTGAATAAATCAATTATTTATGACTACTTTTTAGTAATCCAGATTATACATGATCCCACTACATGTGCAACAAGGCATATCTAAATCTATTACTACTGTCTTGTGAATAAATTATCTAGAGTCCACAAAACTGTTGAAACATGGCCTAAAATAATTGGTGGATGATTAGTATGTCTTAGAACTTGGTCTAGATGGAAAATTCAAAACATTATTGAAAATGGTCTAAACTTGGGCTAGAATGGAGCTTTTTTTCCAAGATTTTCAATGATAAGTTTGGTCTCAAATATCTCCAAGGTCTAATGTGTTGCACATAAATGGTCAAATAGAAGGTAAGTTTGAATCCTATTCAGTAAAGTGTTTCAAACAAATTTAATCTAGGTCTAAAAATGAAAAATAGTGCTAGGTATTTGGAAACAAGTCATAAAGATAGAACCAAAAGGAATGAACTAAATATTAAAATGTCAAGGAAATGCTAAGTCTTTGGTAAGAAGGCACAAAGCTAGACTTTGAAACAAACTAGGTCTAACAACTAAAAGGAAAATGGTAGGTATTTGGTAAGAAGGAATAAAGCTAGACTTTAAAATAAACTAAGTTTGAAAATTGAAAGGAAAATGCTATATATTTGGTAAGAAGGCACAAAGCTAGACTTTGAAAAAAACTAGGTCTAAAAACTGAAAGGCAAATGCTAGGTCTTTGGTAAGAAGGCACAAAGCTGGACTTTGAAACAAACTAGGTTAAGATAAAAAAAACTTTGTAATTAATATAAGGCAAATAGTTTTAAACACTTTGACTCAATCTTAGCATATGGATTCTAAAAAAAACTTGAATTTGGTATAATACATACACTCTAGGAACACACCTAAAACTAAATGGGAAAATCAATCTAAACTAGGCAAAATAAGAGTGACGAGTAAAGCATTCAATCCCAAGTGATAAACAAGGCTCCAATGTGTTGGGTGAATATTTTGATACCAACATAAAGGTAACAAAATGATACTTTCAACTATAGTATGAAGAGATAAAATCTCTACTCAAGGAAAGGGGAGGCTCCCTTTCTATTGCTAATTAAAACAACCAATAATTATTTACACTTATTTACACTAATCTTATCAAAGTGGGTGTTATCATATCATCCAATTCTATTTTTTTATAATTTATGTACACTTTCAAATTTATGCTATGAATCCTTTAATTCCTTACAACATATAATAGAAATATGAAATTACTTGTTGGAGCAACAATATCTAATATTCAGATTAGTTAAACTTAAGAGTAACTAGAATAAAACCAGCAATGTAATGTAGATAGATGGAATAAAGCATATCCCAAAGTCTTCACCTTATTTCCAGTAAAGATCAAATCACCAAATAAAATAACTTACAGCCCAAATTCTTCTCAATTACTTTTAATAATTACAACAAACCCAATAATGATCTTATAGCTCAAAAGACTTCAAAATCAGCTTCCTGGCACCTTCTGATTTATAGAAATTCATACCATAATTTAATTAAATACAAAATTAAATTTAATGGAAGATACATAAGAACATTCCAAAAACATAAAAAGTTTATTCTAACACAAAGATTGAAAGACCACTTGCTTTTCAATATATTAATTGACAAGAGATTTACAATTTGAACTCAAAGTTTCAAATGTTTATCAATGCCACATCATTTATATTCTATATCTCTTTGGTGATCCCTTTAAAAAATAACATCCTCCTATTTATAGATAATATATATGAGAAAAAATATAAAACACATAAATATATTGACTTATTCATTGACAGAGTCCAATTTGACTTAAGACAGTGTACTTTTCCTAGGTGCAAATTGCACCAAACAAAATTACATATAAAAAGTTACAAAAAAAACAAATTGTATTTAGACACAAGAATTTCTTCCTTTTTATTTTTCTCTATGAATTATTCATATCTCTTCAAGGTGGCCTTAACCTCACTATCATCTAGGCCTAATGTACTCCTAGAGATGGCAAGGACCCTTGTGATGGAATCTTCTAGATTAACTAGCAAGTCCTTGCTTTTATCCAAGATTCTTTACAACTTATCTATTATGACTTGAAACTCAACCAATTTATTGATGGATTCAAGCATGAATGTTCTTGCCTCAATCTCTATCTGAATCAAATATGAGAACTCTTGAGCTACTATTTTTATAGGAAGATTTTTTTGGGAATCATCTTTAACTTGATAAGGAATCTCTCCAATATTATCTATAAGTTATAAAACCTTATCATTGCACATATCTTCTACTTATTCAATATCCTTAATTAAATTTTCAAGAAATTTATTCTTATTCTTCATTACTTCCTTATATTCTATGAATACTTTCCTACTTGGACTGCCCTCTCCTCAACTAAGATTTCCAGCTTGAATTGGCATAGTTGAGTCTATGTATGAATATATTTTTCAATCAACGCTAAATCTTGAGTGAGTCTCTTAAGAATTTGCTAAATTTATACTTGTACTTCACTCAAGTTCTTCAAAAATATAATGGTAGTACACAACCACTATGTACCTTGTGTTAATAATCTTTCAATCCAAGCATCAACTGCTCAACCTTGCGATCCAATTTTTTTCACCTATTGAATTATTTTTTTGTGCTTTCATTCTCAACGAATTCACTTGACTCAGAGGATTATGTGATTTTTAGTAGAATAGATGTCAGTTATTTTACTTGTACCTTGATTTGATCTTTAATTTTTTGTCCTTGTCATATCTTTCTAGCAAGGATGCTATAGCTACCTATAAATCCTCCTTTACACCTTCATGCATTTATTTACCCAAGTTTATCTATGCAACTACATAGTCAAAAACTTGGATATCTTTAATATTTCTATCTTAAGGAGGCACTACAACTTCAACATACTTGTGTCTAGACTCAAAAATTACCCTTGACATGGTTTTAGCCTTCTTTGTTGTTTTGGGATTTATTGGCACAAGCTGACCAAAATCAAAATCATTAGGATAAACAACTTGCTTCTTCCTCTTGGGTGTTTGAGTCATCATCCACGGGGAAAGAAGAGATGGATCTTTTCGGATGGAAGATGCTAAGGATTGTGATGTTTAGGTAAGACCAATGGTTTATGAAGTGGTTAGAATATAAGGTGAAATGGTAGAGGTACTTGGTAGTGGAGTTGGCACCAATGGAATTGTGGTTATGATTGGTGGAGTTTGAATTGGTGTGATAGAAACTTTGGTCCCCATTGGGAAGTTGGGTATCAGGGTAGTAGAGACTTGAGTTATTGGTTTATAAGATTTTTTGGAGATAAATTTATCTTTATCCTATAGGGTAAAATACAAATTCGTAGCAAACCCTAATGACTTTGAAGGAGGGTAAGATTTGACAATGAATCAAAGACTTGATCAAGTGTGCCTTGTGAAGGGGCTTAGAAAAGTGTGGTACTGGGAGGTGATTGAGGAGATGAAAGAATAGTTTGGAGAGGAATGGTAGACATAATTGTTATAATTGGTATTATAGGGGGGTCAATGGAAAATGATACCTATGAATTTGTCATTTGTGAAGTTTCTACTGAAGAAATATATGACTATGTGGCCACCATCTGTGAAGACTATTAAATTACTAGTTGAGGTGATTATGAAGTTACTAGTTGAGGTGATGCTTCACTAGTGGCTAGATTTTATTTAGTTTCTACTTGAACACTCTTTTCTACACCAGCTTCTTTATCTTTTCTTTTACCTTGACTTACAAACACAAAATTTGGTTTCTATGTGGATGTAGAGGCATATTCATTATTCTTTGTCCTCAACTCCTCTCATTTCCTTATAGTATCATCATCATATTCTTCTTCTGATCTAGTCTTGAATTTCTTCAACTTAATACCTTGCCCTTCTAACCAAGTGTTAGTCCTTGTAAGAAAAGGTTGAAATTTGTCTCTGATAGATGTGGACTCTTTGATGGACCATTGGATTGGCAAGAGAGGAGTGGAATTTACCTTATTACCCTCATATAAGGGGTCCAATACATTCTCATCTTCTGATAAATCTTTTGGAATATTAGCTAAATTTAGATTAATAATTTGATCAATAATAATATGGTTGTAATCAAGTCTTCTCACATATTCATCAATCCTACACTACCCAAATATCTTCAATCCTATGCACATGAGTATAGTTACCTTTTAGTTTTTCCTTCATCATTATATAATCAAAGTTTCTTCTACTCTTAAATCTCTTAAGAGTGATCCATTGTAGCTTAGTTTCCATTATTTTGGCTTTGGATGTGGTTGAAACTATATATCAGCTAATGTTGATTGGGAACTTGAAACCCCACTTATAAGCATCAAATTGTTTTTTATGCACAACCATCATTTTTTAGCATATCTCCATCAAATTCAATTTATCACTTGGGTACCTAGGTAGTATATATGGTTTTTCATTGAACCCCCTACCCTGATGCAGGTGAATGTTGAGAATTATATAAAAATGCAACCAACCTTATTGATTGTTTCCCACGCTTGATCTAAAACCCTCTTCTTCTTGAGATCTTGGTTGAAGGTATAAATGAACTTGTAATATAAATCATCATTTACTCTCATGTAATGTTTTATGCTTTATTTGAGAGTGAGTTGTGGGTAGTATTCATATACTAGAACCTCCTTCCTTTCACTAGCACTAGTCAATCCTGGGAAGGATTTCATGTTGGCTATAATATATACCAAATAAGAAGTCATATAAAATTTTAATGAAGAAGTCACATTGAAGAGCTGGTGGCGTATGGCATCACTAATTGACTTCCTTAGAAACTTCTCTATTTTCCCTTCATGATGATGAAGATGTAGTGATACATCCACTCTTGGAAGACATTTGATGTGGGAATACCTTTGAATCTACTTAGGAGGGTGATCAAATCCCCTACCTCCTCTAAGAAGTCACTATGGTAAAGGTACTTAGGTCATCTAGCTATAGAGTGATGATGAGTTTTGAGCCAATGGGTATTGATATGGTTTTTGCATTTGTCAAAAAATTTATCATAGTACTCTTGTGAAAAATTTATACTTACATCTGAGTGTTCTTCAATATCTGAGAGATGAAAGATTTTTTCAAAGTATTCATCATTCCGCTGAATGATCACCTTCCCACTTGCATCCTTAATTGATCTAGTTTCTTTTTCAAAGTGTGCAACAATTGATAAAACAAATTCTAGATCCTATACTAACATAGGAAATGTAGCTACCAATTGAATCTCACTATTTAAAATGGGCTGTATGTGTTGTGTAATTGGATCCCTACCCAACCTCTATAAGAATTTGGCCATATCAACATGACCAATTTCAATATCTCTGATCTAGTCTACATTTGACTTGACTGTGGATGTTGGAAAACACCTTGGAACTTATACTTCATTGTTTTATTGGTGGGGGAATCCTCTAACATTGGTCAAGTAACTACAAGAGATCATTTTGATTCCCCATAGTTAGCATTTTTCATCTAGCTTAGAAAAAATGTAAGAGCAAAAAAACATTTCACTTCTACACAGGATATGGAATGAGTTTAGCTCAGAGAATTTTCTCTAAATTTCACCTTAGGAATTGGTGGAAGTCTTAGTGTGTTTCAAATAAAATTATCTAACTTACACCTTGTATCACATTGGTTTAGGTTAGATAACTTTCTCTGACTTACACCAATGACTTTTGGGATTACGATGCACATCAGAGAAAATTTTCTATAGTGCACTAAAAGGCTGGTTATGTGCACTTTGGGGAATTTTCTCGTAGGTGCATGGGGTGAGGAAAATGGGTGCAAGAGCACACCTTGGATAAAATTCTTTGAGGTGCATAGGGGAAATATTATTATGGTGCACTTTGAAGAATATTCTCCAAGGTGTACCATTGGGGTTGGTTAAGTACTCAAAGAATTTAAAATGAGCATGATAGGGGCATGGGGGTTTTAAGTAAAATTGAAGGTGAAAATTCTAGGGTTTAAAGAGAATAGAGATCAAGGTGGGAGAAAACATGAGGAGATTTCAAGAATGCATGATGACACATAATTTATTAAATGAAGAATTAGTGACTAAAAACCCTAGAGAATGCACATAAAAGAAATATTATTAAAATAAAAGACACAAAAGCCTATATGTAATCCATAGGTGGTAAAAATCATGAGTGTGTTGAGGTAGCCACAAGTGAAAATGTTGAGGGGTGATGTAATCAGGTTCAAAAATGGCGGGGAAGCAAGCAGGCATGAAAATGATGAGAAGGTAAAAAATGGTAAAAACAAAAATTACAAGGAGGTAATATATATATAATAAAGGTAATTAATACATATTAATTACGATAAGAATGGTGGTCTCAGGTGCAAGGTTAGATAAATTCTCTAACCTTGCATGTGCAATAGCGAATAAATTCTCTGCTATTACATAGTGGGGTGAAATCCAAAGAAAATTCTCTAGATTGAAAGTGTAGTAGTAGAGATTTTTTTTTCTCTACACGTTGAGGTGTAGTATGAATAAAATTCTTTGGATTGCACCATATTGGACTTGATGTAGTCTAGAGAAAATTCTCTGAACTACACAGGGTGAAAAACTCCTTTAAAAACTAACTTTTGAGGAAAAATAAATGCAAAGAGGAAATGATTGGCCTCATTTTGTGAGCTTAGAACTCATGGAATAAAAAATGGACAAGTTTTATAGGGGTTATCCCATGAATTGAGCTTACTAAATTCAAGGATAATAGTTGTCTCTAACTAGGGATTTTCCGTCAAGCATTCTTTAAAATGCTTGAAGGAAAGAGAATCATAGAACTATAAGTGCCTTTCTCTATTAGGCCATGGAGTCAGGTGACTGAATAGACTAAAAAATGAAAATAAAAAGAATATAAAGATATTTACTAGATGTACAAACTTATCTAAAACCTCACTAAGTGAAAAGCTTTAGATGTTGCCCAGTATAGGGCAGTGGTAATGGTGTTCCATCCAAGTATGCCAAAATGAAACTATGCTTCCCAAAAAGTTTATGGATGAGGAATGGGCCTCTCCACAAAGAATCAAATTTTCCATGCATCCCTTTTGACTCTCTTCTTTTGTCCCACAAGAGGACTAGATCCTCGACTCAAAATTCTCATGACTTAACCTTCTTGTCAAAAAGTTCCTTGATGTGACTCTGATGTTCAACAATGTGGTCCACCACCTTTGTATGTTGCTCCTCTAGTTTGACAAGATACATAATATGCTTGTCTAATTAACTTTCAAACACTTCATCTTCAATTTCCATATCTAATCTAAGAACAAGCAATTCCAATGTTATGGGTATTTCTACATTCAATCCAAACAAAAGTTGAAAAGGAAACATACCAATTGTTCACTTAGGAGTGATGCAATCAGTCCATAATGCATCATATAATGCCTTGTGATAGGTTCTCTAATTGTCCTCTATCAACTTTCTAATGATATTAACCAAGTTGTGATTACGTGACTCAGCTTTACCATTTCCTTGGGAGAAGTAGTATGAGGTGTGAGATAGAATAATTCCATATTCAAAATAGAACTAAGTCATCTCCTGAGATGTGAAACATGCAACATTATTGGTCAATATTTTTTTAGGTATTCTAAACCTTGTGATGATATATTATTTGAGTAAGTTGCAAACAACCTCTAAAGTGGCATGTTTGGTTGGAAGTGCATCCACCCACTTGGTGAAGTAGTCAATAGATGTGAGAACATAACTATGACCTACACTTGATAATGGGTTCATGACACCTATGAAATTAATACCCCATTATTGAAAAGGTTCTTCAATGATTTTTGGCTTAAGGGGTAGGGCTACCAGTTTATGTTTTCCCATAAATTGTTGATACTTCTCACATTTATGCACCCAAATGTATGCATCTTGAAATAGTGTTGGCTAGTAGTATCTTGCCCACAAAATTTTGTGAACTATGACCAGAGCTAAAAAATGTCCCCCACATGCTAAGTCATGAAAAGATTCTAACAACTTGCCTTGTTGTGCTTTATCTACACATCTTAAAACAATTCCATCAATGTTTTGCTTCTACAAACCATTGTCCCAAATGATGAAGTTTACAGTTTTAATCTTGATTATCCTCTTCTCTTTGTGAGACAAATGTTTTGGACATTCTCCATATGTGAGGAAATGAGCAATGTCAAAATACCATTCATTTGTTGTGCTTATGATCAAAACCAGAGAAAGTTCTTTTATATCTCCTCTATTATTGGATGCCTCTTTTGGTTTAGTTTCTACCATGAGTTGACACAAACCTTTTTCGTGCATAAGTTTTGTAGACCTGATATCCATATCATACTCTTAGATTTTATTAATCCAATTGCCTCTTTTGCCTCTAAATTATTTTTTATTCAAAACGGACTTGATTGTAGAATCTGATAATAGTGCAATAGTGTGAGAGTTGAGGATGTAATACCTAAAATGCTTAACTACTTTCACCATAGCATAAGCATGTTTTTCCTTGGATGAGTACTTGAGCTCATGGGCCTTTAGATGGTAGCTCATGAATGCTATAGGATATTCAATCCCCTCTTCATTTGGCTATACCAAGATCATAGATAAGGTATGCTCAGAACCATAACTATACATGATAAAGTTCTTGGTATAGTCAAGGTAGACTAAGATAGGATCAAGTGTAATTAATTCCTTAATTTCATGAAAGATAGATCTCCCATCTACATTCCAATGGAAAAATGATTTTATTTTCATCATATCGATAATGTCGAGTGTCTTCTTAGCAAAATCAAGAACAAATCTCTGAAATAAATTAGCCTTCCCAAATAAGGAATGTGTTGGAAAATTTTGATAATTTTACATTGTTAAATTATATAGTTCAATGAATTGTTAGGAGATTGTTAGTTCAAAAGTTAGTTATACAGTGATGATTAGTACATAGCATAGGTTAGATGTTAGTTTGTAGTTTGGTTAAGTGATTAGCATAACTAAGGAACAACAGTTAAGGTGATTATATGGATCGGTTACAGTATAACCAAATATTTCTTTATATATGTATATATATATATATATGTATGTATGTATGTATATATATATGTGTGTATATATATATATATGTATGTATATATATATACATATATATATGTATATATATATATATGTATGTATGTATAAATATGTATGTGTATATATATATATATCTTGTTATTTGTTGGGTGAATATTTTGTCGACCAGCTAACTGGTGAGAAAAATAGTTCCTATCACCACAGCATAGGGAGATTGGTCATCCAGGTGTGTAGTTTTACTACATCAACAGGGGACAAATCTCTCCTCTCATCAAGGGGAGGTTCCCTATTAAATATAAGGAGGCTATATACTATATATATAAGCAAAAAGTAAGAGACAAGGGTAGGGTATCACCATCCATCTCTCTTTTTTCAGAGATGATGCTCACAAATCAAAGGAGAAATCCTGGGTGATTAGTGAAGGTACTTCTCTTCTTTTAGAAGTAACATTTAGCCAAGAGCCAGATCCCTTCTTGGATAGTAGAAATCCTAGTGAAATGATAGAAGGCACTTCTCTTCTTTCAGAAGTGCTTGTTCTTACAAACAATAGGAATCTTTCAGGTAGTGACAAGTAACTGGTAACCAAGGGTGCAATAACCAGTAAAATGAACTGTAGCATAAAGTCTCCACTTTAACTACCCAAAGAGTGAGATATAAAGGATAATGGGGGCATAAAGTCATCCCAAAATCCTCAACACAGAAACAAAAAATAAACACACACTAAAGAAAACTATAACAGCACAAAGTCTAAAAGTAACTGACTTCAAGACATCTTCTTAATTACTTTCACTAGTTATGCTTATTAGATCAAATAAAAAAGAACACATTCAGAAGATAGACATAATGACAATCTCCTAAAATGATACAAGCTATACAGCACAAAGTTTGAAAATCACTTGCTTTCTCATTCAAATAAAATAATATGAATAATAATCTGAGCTAAAAGTCTCAAAATGCCTTTCAATTTGGGCAGAGTTTTGCTTCTATTAATAGGAAGATTTCCTTTACTAATGATAGAAATTACAATCTTATAGCAACCATGTAAGGCTTGGCATTTTTTTCCCATGGGATGGCCCATGTTGCAGTCAATGCCTTTAATGCACCTTCAGATCTATCTAGAGGGACCATGCTTGGAATAGTGCATTGCCTTAACTATGGCATGTCTATTCATCTAATATGTCTTCTCCTGAGTCTAGATCATCTAGTCTATTCCCTCTGACATCTGCGTAGTTATCCATTTTGTCTTTACTCCAAAGGAGACCAATAGGTTGTGCCTTCAATGTTTACAAGCTCAAATATCTACTTTGCAGACTGTTCCACCTACTGGAATAACTTTTGCATAGATATTTGGGCTTTTCCCTCTTTTTGCTTATGTCCTTTTCTAGCTTTGTCTTTTCCAGCTTTGTCTCTTCCTAGAATTTAAGTTTCTGAGATATCTTTTTAGCCAGTCACTTGGTTCTTCCTTCAAGTTTCATGCTTTATTTAAATTTCAACAGATATTCCCTTACTTTAAATTTGACATCTACGCGGCTGTCAATGATCGCTATCTGCTTGAACCATGTTGAACCTTAAACCTTTAAACCCACTGAAAGTACATTGGTTCATCGGTTCATTTTGCCTCTTTTGTTCCATCACTTCCTAGTTCAATCACTTTCCCACTCCTTGGTTGAACCATCCATTGAACCACCTATTTGTTGCTTCTTTCCTTGACTGAGGCTACCTTTGAACCTTTGAACCCATGAACCATTGAACTTTGAACTCTTTCGATTCAAGGTTCAATCGGTTCATTGGTTCATCTTTTGTCCATCACTTGTTATTTCTAAGCTCTTTGATCTTCATCACACTGGTTGAACCTTTGAACTTGTGAACTCATTGAACCTTTTGGTTCAAGGTTCAATGGTTCAATTGGTTCATTATTTTTATTTGGCCAAGTCCTTTTGATCTTTTTGAACCAAATGTGTTGAACCATTTGGTTGTTGAACCTATTAAACCATTGAACCCATTAAACCTTTGAACCAAAGTGGTTCAATGGTTCAATGGTTCTATGGTTCAAGCCTTCTTCTCTTTGATAAGTGTTTTGAAGCCATTGAACCTTGAAGTGGTTAAACTTTGAACCTTGACAAATGCACTTAATTGTTGCTGCTGACGTTGAACCTTTGAACCCATTGAACCAAAATGGTTCAAGGTTTAGCGGTTCAATGGTTTAATCCTTGGTTAGAAGCTTGCCAATGAACTCTTTTGGTTGAACGTTGTCATTGAACTAACTTTGAAATCACCAAAGTGTTGAGAGATTGCTTCTTTCCTATAGAGTCCATAGAAATCAACCTTTGAAGCCCGTATAACTTGGCTTGTAGAGTCTATAGATTTTCTTCCTACAGATTCCATAGATTCAAGCCTGTAGAGTCTATAGATTCAAGCATGTAGAGTCCATAGATTTTTTAGAAGCTTAAAAATGATGAATTTGAATGCTCAAAACAAATATCGAGAAGGGAAGAGATTATTTTGGTCCGTTGAACCAAAATAGTTCACATGTTGTCCCAAAAATGAGAATTTTTTGAGGACAACATTATTGATCAATAAACATGATCACAGCATTCAAGCTTTTTTCTCTACATATTCTATCATTTGGTATCATAATCTTTGAACTGTTGGTGAAGCAACTTGAAATGTGTAGCATAGAATCAAAAGTTTGATCAAGATCATGGTGGGAGTAACATGATTGCTCATTACACATGTTTTATCTTTGTGGATCATGTTCTTATTTTGAGGGAGAGAAAAGATCTCATTGTAGCAATATTTGGAGCAACAAAAGCATGGAGATGTTTGTCAAGGTAAATATACCTCATAAATTACAATATCAAATTCTAAGGATGTGCTACATCCATATACCTAATCCAACACCACCCATCATCTTCCTGTGTTCATCTTGATGTATTGAGACTTCAACGTCACCCAGATTTTGTTAGCATGGTTCTCTACCATTTATTTAATCATCTTACACTTCCATATATGGTCCAACATATTATCGCTCCATGTGCATCTGAAGATAATATTCTAATTGCATTGATTTACATACAAGATATAAGTCAAATGTATATCTCAAACTTTTACAATGGTAGACACTCAAAAAAATGTGGATCATTGAAGATCTTGTTTGCATTTATGTTCAGCTGATCTATTAGTATCAAGTTCAACTCAGATAGGAGTGATGGTCACTACAAGTTTGATTTATTTGAGTCTCATTTTATAGTCATGTTATCTATACTTCATTGAGTTTTAGGTTCAATTTTTGTTATTTTCTCTAAGCCTCTTTAGTATTACCTGTCATGACATTCTTTTATAATAAGAATCTTTTGGGTCATTTATTTTCATTATATTAGTTTTAGGTTTAACTAATATTTTTTTGTTTGTCTTTTCATTATAGTCTTGTCAATATTTCAATAGATTTCAAGAATGAGTTATGAGTAAAAAGTTTTGAATCAATAATTGAGTTATCCATATCAAAAGTCATTTTATAGGTTTGTTAAAAGTTCAAGAGTAGTCAAAGCCTTTTTTTTTAAATTCCAAAATTTTAAAAAAGAGTCAAAAGTCATGTCCTAGAGTCAATTTTAGTCATGTCATCTAGATTCAATATTATTTTGGGTCCATTACGCCAAAATTCAATAAATCTTTTGTATAGATGCATTATCAGGTAAACCCAACATCTTGAGTTGTTAGTATCAGTAAGAAAGTTTTTGCCTCATAAATGACGTGCATATGACCCTCATCGAGACATTGGCTAAGTGAAGCAACTTCATTTACTGGAGGCTGGAGGATACACAGAGGTTGGAGGACATTTGGAATCCTCTCGTGAGTCACCTATGATGGCATCACACCATTGCTATGGTGATAAATTTTGGTGTGTTTATTTTTATGTTTTGTAGTGTGTTTTTCAATAAGCTACTTAGCATTATTTTCTATTTTGGTACCACCTAAAAAAGAATGTTGTAGAGAACAAAAGCACTAAAGTAGTGCTTGGTTCTTGGAAAAGGTTTTGAGTTAATTCAAGAAACCACTGAACTGCAGTTGAAACCTCCTATAACCCTCTAGGTTCATGGTCAACCTACAAAAAAAACCATATGGATTTATGGTAATCCTCATAATCCGATAAACCACTAAAGGTGTTAGCAAAGAGAAGTGTTCCTATCACTTTTAGGTTTTTAGTAATCTTGTAAGGAAAAACCAAGGTGACACCAAGACCTTAAAGCCACAAAGATGGCATGCCACCTCAGAAAGTGAGCAGGCTACGTGAAGGGTATAAATCTTTTTACAGTGTTTGTAATAAAGGGGAGATAACTATTAGGAAATATGGTGTTTGTAGAAATAATGTAGTAAAAGGGGGAATTTTGGCAAAATTTGATAATATTACATTGTTAAATTATATATTTTAGTGAACTTTTAGGAGATTGTTAGTTTGATGGTTAGTTATACAGTGTCAATTAGTGCATAGCATAGGTTAGATGTTAGTTAGTAATTTGGTTAAGCAATTAGCTTAACTAAAGAATAATAGTTAATGTGATTATATAGAGTGGTTACATGATAATCAAATATTTCTTTGTATATATATCTTTTTATTGATCAATAAACATGATCGTAGCATTCAAGATTTTTCCTCTGCATATTCTATCAAAATGCACTCCTTTCTTACTCCGCTCAAGATCAATCTTGATTTCTTCCTTAGACATAATGTGTCCAAGGAGATTACCTTTTGTAACCCCAAAAATGGACATCTTAGGATTAAGGGATATCCCATGTTCACGGCACCTTTTAAACACTTTTTGTAAATGGTCATAATGATCTTGATGCTTCTTTGAGAAAATACCTAAATCATCAAGACAGACCACAATGAACTTACCAATAATATCTCAAAAATCCAAATCCGTAGCCCTTTAAAAGGTAGCACCAATATTAATCAACCCAAAAGTAATTATATGATATGCAAAGGTGCCCCATGAAGTAGTGAAAGTCATCTTATGTTGATCTTCATCATGTACCTCCACTTGATTGTATCCCAACAATCCATCTAGCATGGACAACATCTCTGAACCAGTCATAGTTTGTAATACTTGATCCATTATCAACAATGGGTAGTTATTCTTAAGTGATGATTGGTTCAGATTATGAAAGTTAACATAGATGCAAATTTATCTATTCTTCTTCCTCACAAGAATAATGATGGATATCCATGTCGAGTGATGTATAAGAAAAATGATCCTAGCATTTAGCATCTTTTGGATTTTAGCAAGGATGGTGCTTGAGATTTTAGGATTATATTGTCACTATTTTTTCTTGTGAGGTTGAGACCCAGGCTTAAGAGTAATATCATGTTGCACTTTTTTAGGTTGAAAATATTTTATATTAGCATATGAATATTCTAATACATCAATGTAATAACATAGAAGTGCCACCAACTTCTTTTTTTTTTTATGAACAACATTTCCCAATATTTATCATTTTGGGATCATCTTTTATTCCTATATTAACTTGCTCAATTTTTGTTGTTAAGTCTAATTCAGAATGTTGACATTTAATTAATTGATCATGTTTATCAAAAATCCTCCCCAAAGATACCAACCCTTTGGAATCCTATTCCCTTTCAACTACAAAATTTCTTTTCCAGTTTCCTCATTAACTTTGTAGATTGATTCTTGAGGAGTATAGTCACTCCCCTCAAAGTATAACTCACTAAAATTTTCCACCTTCTCCAAGAAGGTGATGACTTTCTCATCATTTTTGAAAACCTACAAATTATTTATATTATTAGGAACACTAGGTCTAAATACCAACTCAATGGTATACTTGTTACCTTGGAAATTCTTATGAGGAATTAGGAGAATAACTGAAATAGCCAATGAATAAGCTCTATCATTATATTATCTTGGAACTAATAATATATTAAATGCATCAAAATCCTCCATGCAATCCTAAACTTGATTTTGATAATGCCTTAGCCTTTCATTCTTTATTTGATATAAATTTTTGACTTGACAGATGACTAGCTCAGAATCACCTTGAGCATGAAGGTTTTTAAATCTTTTATTTTATACAACCTCCATCCCTAATAACAAAGCTTATTATTTAGCAGTATTATTAGTGTTATCAAATTTTACTTGAAATAAAAAGGGAATGTCTTTCCTTTTAGGGATATGAGGATGATCCCAACTCTAGATCCATTTGAAGAATAACTACCATCAAATTCTAAAGTCCAAACATCATTTGAACTTTCTACCTTGATAGTCTCAAAATCCAAAACCTCTTCATCTAAAAAGGAAGGTTCTTCTACTTCCTAAAATTTATCTAAAATATCATCTAAAGATACTAGATCTTCATCTATGGTCAAGAAATATGTACCCATTCTAGAGGTTTCAAAGAGAATCTAGGCTTTTGGATCCTCAGTCTTTGTCACATTATACTTTGCTTGCTTCTCTAGATGAAGTTTCTGCATAACACCTTTAATAGGTATTTTAGCCTCAAACCAATCCATGTTGATTTCACCACCAACATCCTTACAAAATTTATGTCCCAATAAAATTCCATATGAGATTAAAACATAAGCCACAAGAACCATCATCTTTATCTTCTTCTCCAAGAACATGGCAAATACAAATTGTGCATCCTTGATTTGGCCTATGAGGGGTACTTGCTTATTTTCCATTAAAAAGTAACGAATAAAATTTTGTTTCAAGGTTAACCCTAAGGAAATGGATAGCTTGGTTGATATCACATTATCACAGGCACTTGAATCAATGACACAGTTACTAATCTTGTAACCATTGACAAATAGGGAAATATAGAAAGGTTATAGTTTTCTTGAGTTGGATGTAGGAGTTAAAACCAAGTTATTTTATTTTGGTCTTGGCTTAGGGTCAATCAGTGCACTCTTAGATGAGGTTTGATTAGTATTGATCCCTTTATTTTTTACAAAATTCATCAATATTTTGAATTGGTCAGGATTAGATTATAGGTACTTAGCCTCGAACATTAATTTTTTTTCTTGGAATGGTCTTGTTAGCCAATTTTGACACCTAGTTTTGCATCTTTCATTTTGGCTAAGTGCAACATTCTTAATTGGTTTATCCCCATATCAAAAAGTGTCAAGTGTTATTTCCTTTAGAAGCCTTTATTCGGTCTTTTTGCAAGTGTTATTTCAGTCTTTTTTCTCAAGTGTTATTTCTTCCAACAAGGAATTGTTTCAAACTTTTTGTCCAAAACAAAAATTCCAAAGGAATTGGTCCTTTTCTCTTTTGAAGGGTCAATTTAAAAATTTTGAAGGGTCTTTTATCATGGAAGTGTCCTTTGAAAAAAGTCTGAAGGGCACATTTCAAGATTTTCAAAAGGCATCTTCAAGATTTCCAAAGGAAAAGTGTCCTTTGTAACTTTTCTAAAGGGTTTGTTCTTTCAAAGAATCAGTCCATTTCAATATTTCCAAAGGGTCACTAACAATCTTTTTGAAAGGTCTTTTCCTCATAAAAGTGTCCTTTATGAAAGCCTGAAGGGACACTTACAAAATTGCCAAAGGGTCTTTTTCTCTTCTAAAGGGTACATTTTAGGTTTTCTAAAGGGTACATTGCAAGGTTTTCAAAATAAATGTCCCTTACAACTTTTCCAAAAGAAATTGGCTCTTTCAACTTTTTCAAAGGAGTTATTTTGGACATTTTATCTGAAACAATCTTTTTGAAAGGAATTGTTTATCATGAAAGTGCCCTTCAAAAAGTCTGAAAGGTCCTTTGTAAAAAGGTCAAAGGGACACTTTACAAAAGATTGAAGGGTCTTTTTAAGGTATTCTAAAGGATACATTTCAAGTTTTTCAAAAGGTACATTTCAACGTTTCCAAGAGAAATATTCCATGAAACTTTTCAAAGGGACAAAGGACATATTTAGGCTTTTAGAAAGGTGAAATGAAAATTCCAAATGATTATTTTCAGTAAAAATTTCTTTCACAAAAAGTCCAAAGGGATGCTTGTAAAATTTTCAAAAGAAAGAAACACTAGAAAATAGACCAAAAAGAGAAGGGACCCGAGAGGTTAATTCTTTCATAGAAAACGGTCCATGGGAAGATTGTTCAATAAAATGCCAAAGCAAAGGTATAAGAAAAAATATTGAAGGAATGGTCTCAGTAGAATGATGGTTATATGGATGTTAACTTCAAGGTGATGACCTAGCCATTGGCATTTAAATAATGGGTCCCAAGTAGATTGATGGTCCATGTTCAAATGTTCAAAAATCATAGGGCTCACATTCTCCATTTGCCAAAGTAGATCAGAGGGTTCATCTCACCTTTGATCAGGTCATGATCTGAGTCATTTTTGATGGCCAATCAAAGAAAAAATAGGATATACACGTAGAGTCTAAGTGATGCCTCTCCAAGGCTAATAGAATGAAAGTGACTCTTCCTTACACCATTGCACACCTTAGCAAGTTACTGAGAAGTTATTAGCATAAAAACAAATCTACATCAAGTGGAATCTCATTTACATAACCAATTTATGCCATTACTTAGCTTGAAAACAACTTGTTTTTGCTAGTATAACTATTAGGGAAGCATCTTTGAGAGAGAAAGCTAGCTATGTAACCACTTGAGGTGACATGGATCAATCAAATGGCCTAATGAGCATCATTTGTAAAGATAGTTGTAGCTAAAGATGGAGACTCTTGATAGATTGATTACTCATTTTGGTGTCAAAGGCCTCCTCTTCTCACTTCCTTTCTATTATAAATACGACCCTTGGGCTAGTGTAAAAATAACCACATAGTGTATGGTGAAGCCCTACTAGATTGAAGTCACATTTTGCCTTTAAGCATTAGGTACTAGTCTATTTCTTTCAAGTTTTATGAATAATTTTTTAGGTGTGTAAGAGACATATAGTGACAATAAGTGATGATTTTCCATCCTTATATCATTTATCCTTCATGCCTGAGCAAAATTTCTTAGTCTAATAGGTCATATAGAGTATGTTCAAGTGTGTTGAATTGTTGTAAGTGTATAATTATTCTTGGAATGTGCAATTTTCTTTTTAGTTCATTTACCTTGTGTCATTTCATGCATCTCACCTCTATACTAAAATACTTATGTTAGAAATCCTTAGAGCATAGGAAAGGTCTGTGTGTTTTGATATATTGTGCACTAGAGTAAGATATTCATGTGGAAGATAATCTTGGTGTATTGCCACTCTTGGAGTAGGTTTTCCTTTTATGTAATCTCTAACTCTTTTCCTTTCAATAAAACTAGTTTAGACAAAAGTTGTTTTGTAGAGATACATTTAGGGAGCTAGCCCTTTAACTCTAAAGGTTCATTTCTTCTATAAGCATACCTACATGCTTGGAAATGTTCCAACATTGCCTAAATATATAAGAGGATTAAAAACTCTCTTCTATGGTGAAATATTTGGAGACAATAGTTATGGCATGCCCGATGGGACAAATTATTTACATGTCAAGGTGAATGCTAGTCTTGACAAGCCTAAGGTTGTAGAAATATTCTTAATCTAGCATTTAGTGACTCCAAAAGGTGAGAATCTCTAGTTGTAGATCAATTTTCCCACATTATACTTCATGGTCCTCACTAAGTTATCTAGAATTTTCTACCAAGCCCCTTTAGATGAAGCTCTTCTTAAAGAACAACACCCTGAACCATTCCTAATGCTTAGAGATCCTAGACAAGGATGTTTGGGAGAAGAAGAAGAAGAAGTTGAAGAGATAGGAGATCAAGAGGAAAGAGGAGAAATGGATAGGTAAAAAACTTTCCCAACCTTCAACACCTAAAGTCTAATTAACCTTCCTACATATGACCCTATTCCTCCCAATGCTACCAAGAGTCTCCCTAGTTTCAATGGAGAGGATCGTATTACCCCATCTGAGCATATTAAGGATATCTCAAATTTTTATAACTTCCATAATGTCACTCGAACCAACATAGACATTTTATATCTTGACATGTCTCTAAGAGGTAAGGCACTTGACTGGTCTAGGAATTTGGAAGGTGGTTGTATTACAAGTTGGGATAGCTTTGGGCAATTGTTGGTAACTAGATTTGAGAATAAGAGTGACCATAAATTGTTGATCCATCAACTTAACATGATAAAGAGAGGTCCTAATGAATCCATGGGAGATTTTAATGAAATATTTTAAAGGACATGGCATAGGTTGCCACCTATCATGAGAACTCCTCCGAGCTTTGTGTTCCCCACTTATCTCAAGGGTATTAATATTGATGTGGTGGTGATGTTACATTCAATGGGAGGATTCACTCTACCACATTCATATGAGATAGCTATTGAAGCTAAGAATAGCTTGATATAAGCTTAAAATCTACCTCCAAGAGTTTTCATGCCTTTACTATCTCATAGTTCGGTTGAAGCTCCAAGCATAGCATAAGTTCCCAATGCCAATGTCAAGCTGAGAGCCTTTCTTAAGAAGGTGGATAATGCTATAGACAAAGATAAGGAAATATTATCATTACGATCTCATCTCAAGCAAGCTCAGTTATAGGCAAGTTTTCCACCTAACCCTCAATACTATCCTCAAAAAGTCTATAGAGCTCTACCCTAATACAACTACCAAGGGAGAGGACAAGGTCAACAAGGTTTCAATAGGCAGCCCAATGCCTATAATCCTAATTCCACACCTTCCACAAAGGTTGTTGTTCCAGTGCATGCTAACTTGGTCCAAAGACAAGATAATTTGGACCAATGGGGACAACCTCAAGGTTAGTTTATACATGGTGATGGAGAAGACATCAAAGCTTTGGTGGCACAAGAAGAATCTACTCATTACATGAAATTAGAAGAAGTGAATCTCATGCAAAAATATACTCATGGAGAATGTAGCAGCCTGAGCATATGTATGATGAATGTTTAAGCAAATGATGATTATGTGTTGAATCAAAGCACACAAATTGAAACTAACATAAGATCCAAGAAAATAGCTCTAGGAGATGTTCCAAAAGTACATGTGACTCAAAGTGATGCCTCTCTAAGGCCACAAAGTGTGAATCCTAGTGCAATACCTACTACCAGTCATGCTCCTCAACAAATTCAGAATACAAGTAGGGTTATCAAACCTACAATGCAATAGGTTCAAACTCCCTTAGTACCTTTAATATTACAATAAAAGGTGAATAATTCCCCTCTAAATATTTTTGATTCTTTAAATAATACCAAGACAAACATATCTCTTTGGCAAGTCTTGCATATGCCTGGTCAAAAAGAACTCTTATAAGAATAACTTGCAAACATTCATGTAACCCCTCAAACTTTAAAACACAATAATTTAGCCCTTACCAATTACCCAAGTCATGTCATGGAGCCCTCCAAAAAATCTGAAAATCTGCCACCCTTCTACCTCACAGTCACTATGGGAGACAAGTTGGTTCACAATTGTATTGTAGATAGTGGAGCTAGTACCACTGTCATGCCTAAGGTGGTGGCTGATAAGTTGGGATTGAAGTATGAACCATATAGTAAAGGTGTGTTGCATCTTGATGGGACTCTAACCAAGATAGTGGGATTTGTCAGAGGTTTGAAAGTCTTTTTACATGGTTTCCCAAGTTTCCCCATTATACAAGACGTTGTGGTGTAGACCTTCCAACTCATTATGCTATATGCTTACCGTGGGATTTCACAACTAAGATAGGAGGATACCTTTCTATTGATTGGTCTTTTATAGATTTCAAACAAGATATGGAACTAAGATGACTATAAGGGCTCAACCCTTAGCAAGGTTTCATATTGAGCCATATATGGAGACAAGTTCAAATCAGAATTGTCTAATTAGTGAAGAAGAAGGTGTCATAGATAGTGAAGCATCCTCCCCACTTGAAGGTATTTCTAATCTTTTCCTTGATAAGTATAGCACTGAAACACCTGGAATTAATCCATATACTTTCATAGAAGAAATTGATTTGGGAGTTTATTATATACATAAAAAGATGTTTCAATCCCTTCACTCACTAATGAAGACCATGAACTTGAAGGAATATGGGAAATGTTTTTTGATGGATTAAGAAGTAGAATAGGTGTAGGAGTTTGCATTATGTTAGTTTATACATAAAATAATCAATACTAATCCTCATATCTATTCCACTTCAGTTACACCTGTAATGTGGTAGAATATGAAAGCCTAGTTCACGACCTCCAATGGGTAAAGAAGAGAGGGATCAAGAATTTGAAGGTTTATGGGGATAGTGAATTGGTCATCCACCAAGTGAGAAATAAAGATATAGAAAATAATCCCTTTCTTAAATCCTAAAATCATAGGGTATGGGACCTACATGAAGACTTTGATGCCTTCAACATATAACCCATGCCAAGGGATTTGAATAAACATGATGATAGATTGGCTACCATAGGAGCATAGTTTAATGCAGTTACTAATGTAGGAAAGGAGAAAGATAAGTCCCATATCAAGGTCATTGTGAGGCCTTCTATTCTAGATAATGAAGTGTCATGGTAGGTGTTTGAAATTGATGAACACATTGTACACTTCTTACAAAATGAGGTAGGATTCTCTTCAAGGAACCAAAAGAGACTGCATGATCAATATGAAGAACAAGTTATTTAGCTAAAGACAAACAAGATACCTAAGGGGATGATTACTTTAGAGACTGTTTTAAATGTGTTGTTTCCAAAATCAAATTAGCCCGTTTTTGAGAACAACCCCCTACGAAACTTGTCCATTTCATATTATGTCTCTCTAAGTTCATTTTTAAGATGAGTTTTGAATTTGTTCTCATCTTGGCCTAAGAACATGAGAGTGACCATGATCTCGTTGCGACCAAGGAACCCCTCTCCCAGACTGCCTCTTCCAGAGTTGGTCTTTTCTTCTTTTTGTGCAAGGGCGGCAAATTTTGCCGCCAGTGCATTTTGACCCTTAGAAAGCAAGGGTGGAAAAATTTGCCGCCCCTACATTTTTCCTGCAAGGGCAGAAAATTTTTCCACCCTTGCATCTTAACTTGCAAGGGTGGCAAAATTTGCCACCCCTGCATTTGGACCCACCAGGACATGCAAGGGCAGTGAAATTCACCGACTGAGCACACCTCAGTTTCTATGTGCGGCATTTATTACCACACGTGATGGGTTGTTGGGGTCAATTTTCACCTCATATAAACTGATTTGAACCTCATTTCTTCTCATTGCTTCTTCTTCTCCTCCTGCCCTTCGCATCTGGATGATCTAGCGAGCGATTTGAAGCACATTTTCACGGATTCCAGCTTGTGGCACACATGGTTTTCTAGGTAGGTCTTGTTTTTACATTTGTTTTTTTGTTCTTCCTTTATTTCTTTATCTTATTTTTGTCATTGTGGAAACTACCTACCTAAAGGGATGGCTTAAAACGCCGTCCCTCTCCTTTACCCACGGGCTTCCTCTGATGCCATGCCTTTTTGGGCAGAAAAATTTGTTGCCTGTGCCTCGGCCCCCCAACCCTAGCTACAAAGGTGGCAATTTTTTCCACCCAAGTAATTCTTTTGTCTAGCAAGGGTGGTGAATATCGCTTCCCTCGTGACCCTACCTCGCAGTTCTTTTTGGCAGGGGTGGTGATTTTTGCCACCCCTCCATGTTTCTTGCTATCCCTACAGGGGTGGCAATTTTTGCCGCCCCTACCTCTTTTTATTTTAACCTGCAAGGGCGGTGAAATTCGCCGCCCATGTAGCTCGAACATGCACGAGCAACTAATTTTGCCACCCTCACATTTTTTTCTTCTAGCCTGCAGGAGCGGCAATTTTTGCCACCCATGCATCCCTTCTCTGGATTTTGCTAACTCTGGAGGATTTTTCCACGTTGACTTTTTCTTTCCCTTTCTTACTCATTTTTCGGTCCTTCTTCCACCCGGCCTTTTTAAGTAACCTCCATTGACCATGATCACTTAAATTGTGCTTTCCCCTTTCGTCCATTGTCCTCTAATCTCGCAATCATGTTTGCAGTACCTTCAGAGAGTTCTTGTTCATCAGCACCTGTCTGGCCAAAACTAGTTCCCATGTCTGAAGCATCTCTGAAAAAGGTGAAGACCATGAAGTACAAGTATCAGGGCATCTTCCCACTCACATCGGTCTCCTCAAATGTCGACGATGTCTTGGATATCGAGATTGGCCACATGGACATGGCTAAATTCCTAGCACAAATAAAGGTGATGAATCCAAGCACCGAGATGAAGAGGATCATCGAGAGTAACATCCACCTAGTGGCCACCTTTTCGATAGTAGCGCATCATACTGAGTTCATTCTCCAATGTGCTCACTTCTACAATAAAGAGACCAGGTCAGTCTCAGACACCAGTGACAATATGGTGATTCAGTTGGACCCTAAATTCATCGATAAAGTTTTCATGTGCCTTCCAGCCACCGAAGTAACCAAGATTGACTTCGTGAACACACAGAGGGAATACGATAAAGAACTTGAGAGGGTGAAAAAAGTAATGAACTATAAGTGGTTGAAGACCCCCAAGACCAACTTATCAAGATGGCCACAAAACTTTTCGAGGAGTGACTTCATTGAAGAGGTTGGTGACTTGATCACCCTTCTTAACAGGGTGCGAGGCCTCCCATCTTCTTCACTGTTCCATGAATGGATGTACCTATTCATTAAAATCATCTTCCAGGGCAAATAGGTCATCTTTTGGGGAGAGCAGATTAGTAACACCCTGCATGAATAGCTGACCAAGGTACAAACTTCTTATAAGTTTTATATGACCTCGTACCTTGTGTACATAGCTGCCACCATGCGAACTTTCTCAGGCTTAACCACAGAGGGAAATAGAAAGACAACCCCAGTGTACTCATATTACCTTCAACTGACTTTGCAAGGATCAACCTGCCATTTCAAAAGGGTAAATGATGCCTTTTTTGCCACATTTCTATGCCTCTTTGACCCTCAACTTCAGCAGAAGAGAGTATCAAATGAGACCTAAACAGTGGTCAATGATTACGACTGCATGTTCCTTCAATTCCCCACCTTCTGTTATCTTCAAGTTGGCTTTTTCCAAGGCTACCCCTACATGCTCCCTAGGTTTCCTTCAGATAAGCTGTTACTAATAGAACTTTGCCGACAACTAATTGTCGTACATACCACACAAATAGAGCTGAAGAAACCAGGTTTCAGGTTTCCAATCGAGATTGGCAGGTACTCCATTGCAACAACAGCCAAAACCAAGGTCATGGAAACTGAAATGTAGATGGTCACTCTAAGACCATTTAAGAGAAGAGAAAAATTCAACTACAGGGGCGTCAAGGATAAAATCAAGCGAAAGACTCAGTTCCATGAGCCCATGATTGAAGACATCTGGATTGACCTGAAGATGGCTGAAGAGATCAGGAAGATGGATTATTACAGGCTGACCCTAGACCAAATTGAATATCGAGGACTTGTAGAGATCCCTTCCAGTCTGGCCGATGATGGGAACATCGTAAATAGCAAATATCTAGTTGAAAAGGTGGTTGGCTCCCCTCTTCCTCCAACTCAGTGGTCTCAGAAGGAGCTAACTTCTTTGAGAAAAAGATTCAAACCAATATTGGCTAACACCAATGATTGGTCAGTAGCCAAAGGGATCATCCTGAAAGAGTTTGTCACAGGATTAGAGGCTAAATACCAAGCAAAGTTAAAGAGGAAGGCTTAGAATAGGACCAAGAATAAGGGTGATGTACCTTCCCCTTCTAGGGCTCACAAGCCTAGAATCATCTTTGTATCTAAGAAACTAAAGACTGCAGAAGAGCCTGAAGCAATAGCAAAAGGAACCAAGGAATAGAGTCCTCAAACACAGGCAGCTCAGCCAATGGAGACGGATGATCAAATGTCAGGGAAACCAAGCACTAGACCTTTGCTCTCATAGGAAGAAGCGTAGCCACTCACGAGCATCTCTCCTTCTCCCTCTCAGTCTCCCATGGTACCCTCTTCTCCTATCTATCTGATCAGTGTTGCCTCTTTTGGAGCCACATCTCCTTTTAGAGTCATATTCAGTGATCCCCAGGGTGCTTTAGGAGGTTCTCCCCGCTCTTCTAGGTCCATTCCCAATTTATCATCTCCTTCCTTCAATTTGACAGCAAGCCCTACACCAAATCCAAAATCAGTGGTTGGTACAGTTTTACCAGTTACTCCGACTACGACTACTGTCACCACCAGCAATGTAGAAGCTGCCACAGTAACACCAGCAGAGGGAACCATTGCCACAACAGGTACTTCTCTCTCACCTTGGATGATAGCTTTCACCCCCAAAAGAAAGAAGATGGCCATCTCTCCAGATGAATTCGACTTTGGCAAAATAGTGCCGGTGAAAGCTAAGACTCCTAAGAGGCCAAGGATCCTCTTGAAATTGGTCGAGGAAAAAGGGCAAAAATTTATGGAAATGGCCAGGCCTCCACAGGACATAACCCTTGAGGGTTTCAAGATGATCAACTATTCCATCTCTTGTGTTGAACTTGGCAAAGTTACTCATGAAGGTGCGAAAAGTGATCTTCAGGTTGTTATGGACATCATGGTCCAAAAATTTGATCGAGAGAAGGAGATGAAAGATTATTACAAAGCAAAAATAGAGTAGCTAATAGCAGTAATAAGAACGTTCACTCTTCCCCCTGAAGCAGCAACTCCAGAAGCCTTCTCCGTAGATGACCCGATCATTCAAAACGCTGAGAAGACTTACTTGAAGGGAAAAGTCCTGGAGGACTATATTCAAAAATGCATACTCAGGGAGTTTTTTTACTTTCAGAAGTTGCAGAAAGGACACGTAAGATGAGGAAGGTAAAAATAGAGTTAGATGACTTTGTCTCCCTTATCTCTCAAGAGATTGATATTTCAAAAAAGGATCTTAGCAAATGGAAGGAGATGAAGGATCTGAAGAAAAGCACCTTGATATCTATTAGTGTCATCTCCAGCAAGGACTCTTATGTTGAAATCAAGGAGTCACTAATCTTCAGGATCCAGGTACTCAAAGATCTAATTGATGATTTCAAAGCTTTCAAGGAGGCTAGTGAGAAGAGTGACCTAAGCCTGTTGAATAAACTAGAAGAGCTGCCATGCAACCTAACCTCTAAGGACAATCAGTTCCTTCTAGCAGAAGAAATGATTCAGAGTTTCAAAGAGATGATTCGGAGAGATTTTGAAGAAAAATCCTTCTCAATGTCTTCTGTGAACAGTATTCTAGACGCTCAATTAACTTTGGAAAATCTAAAATCCAGGTTAACTGGTCACGCCAAGGCCATCACAGCATTGAAGGACATATTGATCAGAGCTAAGATCATCTCTAAGAACATAGTTGCACCAGACAGGATGGGAATCCAGGCATCCATCACTATGTACGATGCCCATATGAAGAAATCTGGCAGTAAGAACTGAATTTTTCCCCTTCTTTCTTCTTCTCTCCTTATGCACTTCTATTTTGTGAAAAGTGCATGCAATTTTTTAAGATGTAATTACATGTAAATATTTTGAAAAAATATCTCAAAGTCAAAGATGAGTCATCTTTGACTGAGATATTTTTGTATTTTATTATTTTCTAGTTTTTTAGGATTTTCTCCCTATATATAGTGGAGACCTCATTTGTAAATGGGCTTGGAAAAATAGAGAGCAAACATTATGCTAAAATTGAAGCAATTCTTGAGACTTTGTGCTCAAACTTGTAAATCATATTTTGTTAAATGAATGAGAAGCAGGTTTATTTCAGATTTTGTGTTGAAGTTGTCTAGGAAACAGTTTCTTATGTTCTTTTTCCTAATGATCTCTTGTTTATCTAATTTAATAAGCAAAGTGGGTGTGTTAATATTATCTGAGAGCACTTCTAAAAGAAGAGGATAGACTTTGAGCTACCTTTACCTTTGAGATTCAGTTATCTTTTATAGTTTCAAATGAAGACTTTGTGCTCTGTTTTACTCTATGGTTACGCCTATCCTAAATCGGTGAAAGAAACTATGGAAGACTTTGTGCTTACGTGAGTGCTCTTGTGAAATTTGTTACTTCAGGTGATTTTTTGCTTCACATTTGATACCATTCCTGAAAGAAGAGGAATGTTGTTAGCTAAGGACCAGGATTTCCCTCTTTTATTCTTTATACATTACCTCTAAAAAAGGAGAGGTAGATGTTGTTATACCATCCCATGTGTTATTTTTTTGCTTAATAATATACATATATCTAGCGCATAAATATTTATAGGGAACCTCCCCTTGATGAGAGGAGAGATTTACTTCATCTAGATCTGGTAAACCCATACTTGTCATGGTGTAAATCTCCCTATGTTGTGGTTGATATCCCATTTTGCCTTCAGTTAGTTGACGACAAAATATT
Organism: Torreya grandis; assembly: GCA_037957365.1. NCBI lineage: Eukaryota > Viridiplantae > Streptophyta > Pinopsida > Cupressales > Taxaceae > Torreya > Torreya grandis. The sequence goes on along the minus strand of JARHVA010003049.1, from coordinate 1,265,784 downwards.
CACCCAATAGTTTTTTGGCGACTCCGTTGGGGACCTTGAATGTACATTTCAAATCCTCAAGCTCTAACTTGAAATAGTTTCAGTCCCTTTTCCATTTAAAATCTGGCAACTCCATGCTACACCAAAAGCCAGAGATCCAAGGGTGTTGTTGACCCTATGTTTGAGTTGGTGCAGCAAAGTAACTTTGATCTCTTTCCTCCGTCACCTTTCCTTCAACGTTCTAGGAGTTTTCCTCCTAACTTTATCAGGTCACCAACACAAGGTAGAGCTTTTTTTCCTACCGTTAATCATGCCCTACCTATAAACACCCCACCAAGATTTGTTATCCCACCATTTAATCATCCTAACATAATGGCTCAAGGCCCGTGGAGTAATTCCTTTGGTCCTCTAAATTTGATTGCACCTTTGCATGAACTATCTCGTAGTTCTAGAAAAAAAAATATTAAGTTTTTTGGTGATGGAAAGGTTCATCCCGATGAGCATATTTCCACTTTCTCCATAGCATATGGCGTGATTGATGTAGAATTTGAGGATGTAACAGTTAGACTTTTTGTGGAAACTTTGCAAGGAGCTGCCGTGGATTGGTTCTATCACCTGCAGGCCAGGTCAGTAACAGACTGGGATATGCTCAAGTCCAAATTCGAAGCAAGGTTTAAACTTATTGAAGATGCACATGCTTTGTTGGCTCAGCTAACACAGTTGAAGAAAGAATCCCAGGAACCCATGAGGAATTTCATAGCTAAATTCAACAAGTTGAGAAACTGGATTCCAACTATGGCTCAGCCCACACCAAAAAATCTCAAGTATTTTTTTATCAATTCGCAGCTTCCCGAAGTAAGTTTCTTATTGAGGCGAGTTGGCCCTATGGATCTAGCCTTGGCCCAAAGTTTGGCTACTGAGATTGAGGATGATCTTATCCTGGTAGGTAAGATCAGAAAAGACCCTAGTAAAAATAAATTCTCTTCATCTGCTGAAAGTTCTTCAGGTACTACAGATCCTATGGTGTAGAAATTGACGAATGAACTAATAGCTTTAAAGAGACAAATGGCCCAAGGTACGTCTGCTCTTACCTATCGAGATGCACCTAGGAGAACGTTCTAAAATTAGCAATATCAGGGTAATGCTACCCAAAACCAAGGGCAATCCAATCGCTTACCTCCCCCTCTAGGGAGATTAGCCATTAAAGTAGCACCTGCCAATTCAGTGGTCAGTTACCTAGAGGCAGAACACGACAACTCATTTCAACCTCAGTTAGATCAACAAAAAGATGTTAATCTCTTCAATGAGCAGGAAGAGGAATTAGCTAGCGACTCTAATATCAGTTTCCTAGATTACCAAGACGAAGCTGGAAGTAAAGGGGAGGGTTTGGATGGATCCTATGTTGTTTTCACCAGATCTCAAAATCAGTCAGCCTCACAAACTGATAAAGGAAAGGTAGAGGAAGAACCCCAGCTAGCAGTTTCTATCGCTAAATGCGGGACTCCATTTCCTCCACAATCAAAAGATTAGGTAACCCATAAAAAAGTAAGTACTCTCAATCACCCGATATCTTCCACTTCTGTTACTTAGACCAGTGCCATGCCTATTAAAGTCCTTAATGATAGACTCTCTTCCTCTGTTACAAGTTTTTTTCAATTATTTGATATAATTGATAATGCTAAGAAGACTAAAATTCAAATGACAGAGGTTGAATATTTGAGGGCTAACCCAGAATAGTTTGATAGGTTAGCAGAATATATGAAAAACAAAGCCATCCCCGTAGGACAAGATCCTTTGAAGGCTGTTCATGATCCCCCTAAGGATAAACCAGCCTAAAACAATCTTGTTGTGACTCCTCCTATCACTCTTGGGAAAATAGAACCTTTCTATGTTTCCCTAATTATAAATGGTTATAAACTGAGTAATTGTATTATAGACTCTAGAGCTTCAGATAATGTCATGCCTGTGAAAGTGGCAGATTCTCTCGGCTTGACTTTGACCAAAACTTTTGGGAGGTGTTTTTTCATGGAAAATAAGCAAGTCGCTCTCCTTGGTCAAATAAAAAATGCTCAATACGCCTTCACAGCTTTTCCAGAAAAGCAGATAAAAATGATGATTTTAGTGGCTGATGTTCTAGCATCTTACAGCATCCTACTTGGGTGAAATTTCTGCAAAGATGTTGGAGGTGAGCTAAGTATGGACTCGTTGGAAGCAAAGATCCCAGTTCAAGGTGTCATGAAGAAGTTACTTCCTGAAAAAGAAGCAAGGTATGTAGTTACCCGATCGTCAGCACCAGAAACTCAAATTTTATTTGAGTCCTCAGGCATGGGCAATTACTTCCTATCTACGAACGAAACCCATGAGGCATCTGTTGAAACTCCTTTGAGTGATAACTTGAGGTTGTGTTTGGCTGATGCAGCAAAAAAACTGACAAATCAAGATGAACACATGAAAGAGCCTCTTCCCCCAAATAAAGGAGTTTTCAAAGAAAAAATAGCACCTAGCGAGGTATGGACCTTAGAATTTGATGGCAGCTGCTCCTCTACTGGTTCAGGAGCCAGGGTTGTGTTGGTATCTCCTCAGGGAGATATTATTCCTTTGTCTTACAAATTTTAGTTCAATAATACCAACAACATGACTGAATACGAGTCCCTATTACTCAGACTATAGACTACTAAAGAAAGGGGCATTCGGTTACTCCATGCTAAAGGGGATGCTGAGTCGATAGTCTGCCAGGTGAGGAACCTCTATCAGATGAAAAATAAAAGGTTGTGCCACTATCGCAACCTGGTTTGGGAATCAAAAATTTTGACGCTTTCAACATTTTTGCTATTCCAAGGGAATTTAATGACCAGGCAGATGCATTGGCTGTCTCTGCCACCCTTCTAATCCCTCACCCAGACTTTAAGAGAGATAGGTACACTATTGAGCTAGTCTTTTGACCAAGTATATCAGATAATGTCGGCCACTGAAAAGTATTTAACAATGATGATCAAATCATCACCTTCTTGGAGTAAAAGGATAGTTTCAAACAACTGCATTTTGAAGGTAGTGAACTCTGAGAATATGAAACAACTCCTAAGACCAATACAGATACAGGTGAGGATTTTCTACAACTTAAGAGGAATAAGAATCCCAAAGGTCTGGTTTTCCTAGAGAAGTTGTTTGATAACTATGATAGGTTTATTAAACAATAGGGAATAGATTCAAATTCTTCCCAAGATTTTGATCAAGTCAACTTAGGAACCCAGCGTGATCCTAAGATGGTAAACATTGGAAAATGTTGCACTCCCGAGGAAAGGTTTGAGCTTGCTAGTCTACTCCACCAGTATATGGATGTATTGACCTATTCCTATGATGATCTAAAATCACTCAGGCCAAATGACATTCGTCACGACATTCCCTTGAAAGCCAACTCTGTACCTTACAAGCAAAAATCTAGGCAATATAATCTAAAAATCTCAGGTACTATTTTATCTGAGATACAAAAGATGCTGAATGCCCAGATAATTTTTCCAATCCATCACTCAACATGGATTGCCAACATAGTGCCTGTCAGAAAAAAGAATAGTGAAATTTGAATCTGTGTGGATTTCAGAAACTTAAATCAGTTGTCTTTAAAAGATAACTATCCTCTTCCCATCATGGATCAAGTCTTGCAAATGGTAACAGGTTCTAAAATGTTATCAATGCTAGATGGCTTTTCAGGGTACAATCAGGTTGAAGTCGGAAAAGCAGATCAACATAAGACAACGTTCACCACACCTTGGGGCACATTTGCTTACCGGAGAATGCCTTTTGGTTTGATAAATGCAGGCACCACTTTTCAAAGGGCGATGGATCTCACTTTCAAAGATGAGATGAGAAAATTCATTGTAGTATACTTGGATGATCTGATAGTGTTTTTAAAACATCATTCTGAACATGTTCACTATTTGCAAAAGATACTGGAACGCTGTCGTCAGAATGGTATTTCTTTAAACCCAAAGAATTTTGTCTTCGGAGTAACCGAAGGGAAACTTCTCAGACACATTATGTCTTGTGAAGGTATTAAAATTGATTCGAAGAGAGTCAAGTCCATCTAGGAACTTACTCTGCCTACCAGCAAGACCGCAGTTCACTCTTTCTTTGGAAAGGTGAATTTTCTCTGAAAGTTTATTCCTGAGTTTGCTGAGAGAACCCGTCATATTGTCAACATGATGAAGGGAAATGCTACATTTAGGTGGACTGCTGAGGGTAAATCAGTATTCAAAAAGATTAAGAAAGCAATCACTCATGCACCAGTCTTAGCCTGCCTAGATTATACTAAAAGTTTCAAAATATATAGTTATGCCTCTGAACATACACTATCGGCTATTCTGGTCCAGCAAAATCTAGAAGGTGTAGAATCCCCTATTTTATTCATGAGTTGTCCACTCAAGGATCATGAACTAAAATATTCCCTTATGGAGAAGCATGCATACGTTGTGGTCAAAGTGGTCAAGCATTTCAGGTTTTATATCCTGAACTCTCACACCAAAGTTCTCGTACCAGACACTACAGTAAAATCTATTTTGACTCAGCAAGAGTTTGGTACAAAGAGAGGTAACTAGATTGCCAAAACTCAGGAGTTTGATTTAGACATCAAACCAACCAAACTCATACGGGGAAAGGGTCTTTGCCAGTTGATTGCCAACAACATTCCAGGTGAAGCAGAAAGTGAAGGGTTAGAGATTGAAGGCATGCCTACGGTCCTCTTTGTTGCCACTACTGATGAGTGGTATTCTGACATTGCTCATTTTTTGACATATGGTGAGTGTCCCACTCATCTTTTTTTTAAAGAGAAATGAAATTTTAAATTGAAAGTAGTTGGTTATGTTCTACGGGACAATGGTCTTTACAAGAGAAACTTGGATGGGGCATTCCTTCGTTGTGTTGACAAGGCACAACAAGAAAGACTCTTAGAATCTTTCCACAATCTGGCCTATGGAGGACATTTTTCTACACCAGTGATAGTGCATAAAATTCTACGAGCAAGGTATTATTGGCCCATGCTGTTCTAGGATGCCTACAAATGGGTGCATAGGTGTGAATTGTGCCAACAATTCGTTGGGAAGCCTAAGCTGCCTACTTTGCCTTTCAAGCCGATAGTGATCGAGGAATCATTTCAGAAGTGGGGTATTGACTTCATTGGGGTAGTCAACCCATCTTCAAGTGTCGAACATGATTATGTCCTCATGGCAATAGATTATTTTATGAAGTGGGTGGAGGCCATCCTAACCAAACATGCTACGTTTGAAGTGGTATGCAGCTTTCTCAAAGAAAACATCATCTCTAGGTTTGGGGTCCCACTAAAGATCATAACAAATAATGCAGCCTATTTTTTATCGCATGAAATTACTCAATTCTATTTTTATTATGGGATTACCTTATCCCATACTTCAAATTATTTTTCTCAAAGAAATGGCCAAGCAGAATCGAGTAACAAGAACCTGGTCACTATTATCAGAAAGTTGGTGGATGACAATCAGAGAATGTGGCACAAAGCATTGTATGATGTTTTATGGGCTGATAGAATAACACCCAAAAGGGCTATAGGTATGTCCCCTTTCCAGCTTCTTTATGGCCTAAATGCAAAAATTCCCATCACCCTTGAACTGCCAGCGCTCAAGTTAACTAAAGCAATCAAAGACTCAACCTTTGAAAGCTCGATCGATAAAAGAATTATGTGTCTAAACGAGCTGAATGAGCATTGATCTATGGTAGTGGATCAGATTAAGGAACATCAAAACTGGGTGAAGGCACTCTTTGATAAGAAAGCTAAAGTTTGTGAATTCCAAGTCAGAGATCAAGTCTTGTTGTGGGACAAGAGGCAAGAACCAAAAGGGATGCACGACAAATTCAACTCCCTGTGGAGAGGCCCGTTCACCATTCGATCGCTCTGTGGTGAGGCTAACTTCTTGCTAGAGTACCAAGATGGAACACCATTTGCACTACCTCATAGTGGACAGCATCTGAAGCTGTTTAATCCTTGAGACTTGGAGAAGTCCATTTATATATATGTACAATTTTTATGTTTTGTCTATTTTTTTTTTGTTTTTAGCCTGACTCCATAGCCCAATGGCTTGAATGAAGGCACTTAAAGACTGGTTTCTATTCCCGCTAATCATTTGATTAATGAGAGTTCCCCAACAAGAGCCATTTGTTGTTTCCAAAATTAGATTAGCTCATTTTTGGGAACAACCCCCTATGAAACTTGTTCATTTCATCTTATGTCTCTCTAAGTTAATTTTTAAGATGAGTTTTGAATTCATTCTCATCTTGGCTAAAGAACATGAGAGTGACCATGATCTTGTTGCGACCAAGGAACCCCTCTCCCAGACTACCTCTTCCAGAGTTGGTCTTTTCTTCTTTTTATGCATGGACGGCAAATTTTGCCACTAGTGCATTTTGACCCTTAGAAAGCAAGGGCGGCAAAATTTATCGCCCCTGCATTTTTCCTACAAGGGCAGCAAATTTTGCTGCCCTTGCATCTTAACCTGCAAGGGTGGCAAAATTTGCCACCCCTTCATTCGAACCCACCAAGACATGCAAGCGCAGTGAAATTCACTGCCTGAGCACGCCTCAGTTTTTATGCATGGCATTTATTGCCACACATGGTAGGTTGTTGGGGTCAATTTTCACCCCATATAAACTGATTTGAACCTTATTTCTTCTCATTTCTTCCTCCTCTCCTCTTTCCCTTCACGTCTGGATGATTTAGCGAGCAATTTAAAGTGCATTTTTGTGGATTCAAGCTTATGGCGTGCATGGTTTTCTAGGTAGGTCTTGTTTTTATATTTATTTTTCTTGTTCTTCCTTTATTTCTTTATTTTATTTTTGTCATTGTGGAAACTACCTACCTGAAGGGATGGCTTAAAACACCGTCCCTCTCCTTTACCTATGGGCTTCCTCTGACGCCATGCCTTTTTGGGTGGCAAAATTCACCGCCTGTGCCTCGGCCCCCCAGCCCTAGCTATAAAGGCAGAAATTTTCACCATCTAGGTAATTCTTTTGTCTAGCAAGGGCAGTGAATATCGCTTCCCTTGAGACCCTACCTTGCAGTTCTTTCCAATAGGGGTGGTGATTTTCACCGCCCCTCCATGTTTCTTGCTATCCCTGCAGGGGTGGCAATTTTTGCCGCCCCTACCTCTTTTTATTTTAACCTACAAGGGCGGTGAAATTTGCCACCCATGCAGCCTGAACATGCATGGGTGGCAAATTTTGCCGCCCTCGCATTTTTTTCTTCCAACCTGTAGGAGCGACAATTTTTGCCACCCGTGCATCCCTTCTCCAGATTTTGCTAACTCTGGAGGATTTTTCCACATTGACTTTTTCTTTCCCTTTCTTACTCGTTTTCCAGTCTTTCTTCCACCCAGCCTTTTTAAGTAACCTCCATTGACCATGATCACTTAAATTGTGCTTTATCCTTTCATCCACTCTCCTCTAATCTCGTAATCATGTCTGCAGTACCTTCAGAGAGCTCTTGTTCATCAGCACCTATCCAGCCAAAACTAGTTCCCATGTCTGAAGCATCTCTAAAAAAGGCAAAGACCATGAAGTACAAGTATCAGGGCATCTTTTCGCTCACATCAGTCTCCTTGAATGTCGATGACATTTGGGATACCAAGATTGGCCACATGGACATGGCCGAATTCCTAGCATGAACAAAGGCAATGAATCCAAGCACCGGGATGAAGAGGATCATCAAGAGTAACATCTACCTGGTGGCCACCTTTTTGGTAGCAGTGCATCATACTAAGTTCATTCTCTAATGTGCTCGCTTCTACAATAAAGAGACCAGGTCAGTCTCAGATGCCAACAGCAACATGGTGATTTGGTTAGACCCTAAATTCATCGATAAGGTTTTCATGTGCCCTCCAGCCACTGAAGTAACCAAGATTGACTTCGTGAATGCACAGAGAGAATACGATAAAGACCCTGAGAGGGCAAAGAAAGTAATGAACTATAAGTGGTTGAAGACCTCCAGGACCAACTTATCAAGATGGCCACAAAACTTTTTGAGGACTGACTTCATTGAGGAGGTTGGTGACTTGATCACCCTTCTCAGCAGGGTGTGAGGCCTCCCGTCTTCTTCATTATTCCATGAATGGATGTACCCATTCACTAAAATCATCCTTTAGGGCAAACAAGTCATCTTTTAGGGAGAGCAGATCAACAATGCCCTCCATGAGTAGCTGACCAAGCTACAAACTTCTTACAAGTTTTATATGACCTCGTACCTTGTGTACATAGCTACCGCCATGCAAAGTTTCTTGGGCTTAACCACAGAGTGGGATAGAAAGACAACCCTAGTGTACTCATATTACCCTCAACTAACTCTGCAAGGATCGACCCGCCACTTCAAAAGGGTAAATGATGCCTTTTTTGCCACATTCCTATGCCTCTTCAACCCTCAACTTGAGCAGAAGAGAGTATTAGATGAGGCCTGGACAGTGGTCAATGATAAAATCAAGTGAAAGACTCAGTTCCATGAGCCCATGATTGAAGACATCTGGATTGACCTGAGGATGGCCAAAGAGATCAGGAAGATGGATTATTATAGGCTGACCCTAGACCAAATTGAATATTTGGGACTTGCAGAGATCCCCTACCGTCTGGATGATGATGGGAGCATCGTAAATAGCAAATATCTAGCTAAAAAGGTGGCTAGCTCCCCTCATCCTCTAACTCAGTGGTCTCAGAAGGAGCTAACTTCTCTGAGAAAAAGATTTGAACCAATATTGGCTAACACCAATGATTGGTTAGCAGCCAAAGGGATCATCTTGAAAGACTTTGTCATAGGATCAGAGGCTAAATACAAAGTAGAGTTGAAGAGGAAGGCTGAGAATAGGACCAAGAATAAGGGCAATGTACCTTCCCCTTTTAGGCCTCACAAGCCTAGAATCATCTTTGTATCTAAGAAACCAAAGACTGCAGAAGAGCCTGAAGCGGCAGTAAAAGGAACCAAGGAATAGAGTCCTCAGACACAGACAGCCCAGCCAATGAAGATAGATGATCAACCATCAGAACAACCAAGCACTAGACCTAAGCTCTCACAAGAAGAAACGCAACCACTCAAGAGCGTCTCTCCTTCTCCCTCTCAATCTCTTGTGGTACCCTCTTCTCCTATCTCTCTGATCAGTGTTGCCTCTTCTAGAGCTGCCTCTCCTTCCAGAGTCATATTCGGTGATCCCTAGGGCACTTTTGGAGGTTCTCCCCGCTCTTCTGGGTCCATTTCTAGTTTATCATCTCCTTTCAATTTGACAACAAGCCCTACACCAGAGCCAAAATTAGTGGTTGATACAGTTTCACCAATTTCTCCAACTACGACTACTGTCACCACCAGCAGTGTAAAAGTTGCCATAGTAACACCAGCAGAGGGAACCATTGCCACAGTAGGTACTTCTCTCCTGCCTTGGATGACAACTTTCACCCCCAAAATAAAGAAGATGGCCATCTCTCCAGATGAATTTGACTTTGGTAAAATAGTGACAGTGAAAGCTAAGACTCCTAAGAGGCCAAGGATCCTCTCAAAATTGGTCAAGGAAAAAGGGCAAAATTTTTTGGAAATGGCCAGGCCTCCATAGGACGTAACCCTTGAGGGTTTTGAGATGAGCAGCTATTCCATCTCTCGTGTTGAACTTGGCAAAGTTACTCACAAAGGTGCAAAAAGCGATCTTCAGGCTGCTATGGACATCATGGTCCAAAAATTTGATCGAGAGAAGGAGATGAAAGATTATTACAAAGCCAAAATGGAGCAGCTAACGACAATAATAAGAAGGTTCACTCTTCCCCCTGAAGCAGCAACTCTAGAAGCCTTCTCTGTAGATGACTCGATCATTCAAAAGGCTAAGAAGACTTACTTGAAGGGAAAAGTCCTGGAGGACTATATTGAAAAAATGCATACTCAAGGAGTTTCTTTACTTTCAAAAGTTACAGAAAGGACAGGTAAGATGAGGAAGGTAAAATCAGAGTTAGTTGACTTTGTCTCCCTTATCTCTCAAGAGATTGATATTTCAGAAAAGGATCTTAGCAAATGGAAGGAGACGAAGGATCTAAAGAAAAGCACCTTGATATCTATTAGTGTCATCTCCAGCAAGGACTCCTATGTTGAAATCAAGGAGTCACTAATCTTCAGAATCCAAGTACTCAAAGATCTAATTGATGATTTCAAAGCTTTCAAGGAGGCTAGTGAGAAGAGTGACCTAAGCCTGCTGAATAAACTAGAAGAGCTGCCATGCAACCTAACCTCTAAGGATAATCAATTCCTTCTAGTAGAAGAAATGATTTAGACTTTCAAAGAGATGATTCGGAGAGAGTTTGAAGAAAAATCCTTCTCAATGTCTTTTGTGGATAGTATTCTAGACGCTCAGTTAACTTTGGAAAATCTAAAATCTAGGTTAACTGGTCATGTCAGGGCCATCACAGCATTGAAGGACGCATTGATCAGAGCTAGGATCATCTCCAAGAACATAGTTGCGCTAGACAGCATAGGAATCCAGGCATCCATCACTATGTATGATGCCCATATGAAGAAATCTGGCAGCAAAAACTGAAATTTTTTCCCTTCTTTCTTCTTCTCTCCTTATGCACTTTTGTTTTTTGAAAAGTGCATGCAATTTTTTAAGATGTAATTACATGTAAATATTTTGAAAAAATATCTCAAATCTTTGACTGAGATATTTTTGTATTTTATTATTTTCTAGTTTTTGAGGATTATCTCCCTATATATAGTGGAGACCTCATTTGTAAATGGGCTTGGAAAAATAGAGAGCAAACATTATGCTAAAATTGAAGCAATTCTTGAGACTTTGTGCTCAAACTTGTAAATCATATTTTGTTAAATGAATGAGAAGTAGGTTTATTTCAGACTTTGTGTTGAAGTTATTTGTGATGTCTAGGAAACAGTTTCTTATGTTCTTTTTCCTGATGATCTCTTGTTTATCTAATTTAATAAGCAAAGTGGGTGTGTCAATACTATCTGAGAGTGCTTCTAAAAGAAGAGTATAGACTTTGAGCTACCTTTACCTTTGAGATTTAGTTATCTTTTATAGTTTTAAATGAAGACTTTGTGCTCCGTTTTACTCTACGGTTATGCCTATCCTAAATCGGTGAAAGAAACTACAGAAGACTTTGTGCTTACGTGAGTGCTCTTGTGGAATTTGTTACTTCAGGTGATTTTTTGCTTCACGTTTGATACTATTCTTGAAAGAAGAGGAATGTTGTTAGCTAAGGACCAAGATTTCCCTCTTTTATTTTTTATACATTACCTCTGAAAAAAGAGAGGTAGATGTTGTTATACCATCTCATGTGTTATTTTCTGCTTAATTATATACATATATCTAGCGCGTCAATATTTATAGGGAACCTCCCCTTGATGAGAGGAGAGATTTACTTCATCCAGATCTGATAAACCCATACTTGTCGTGGTGTAAATCTCCCTATGTTATGGTTGATATACCCATTTTGCCTTCAATTAGTTGATGACAAAATATTCACCCAACACAATGAATATGATCAAAATAAGAAATAAAGAGTGAGCATGTCAAAAAATAAGAAAACTATGAGAGAGTCATGATTTACAAGGATAAGCTCCTAAAAGTTGGTAAGGTATGTTCTCTATCTAAGAGGCAGGCCTTTACTGAATTATGAAAAGTGTTCCATGACATATTTTTTTGGGAATATAAATATTTTAAATCATTTGATCCAATTCTAGCACATCACACCATTGAGTTAAAACTTGGAGCTAAACTAGTCAAGTAAAAATAAAGGCTTATCACTCCTAAGATAGAGGAACTCATGAAGAAAGAGCTGACTAAGTTGATTGAGTTTAGGATTATATTTCTTATCAAACACTCAACTTGGGTGGCTAATCTTGTACCTATCCAAAATAAGAATGGAGAGATCAGACATTATGTGGATTTTTGAGACCTTAATAGCGTGTCTCTCAAGGATCATTATCCACTACCTTTCATAGAATAAATTCTATTAGTTGTTTCAGGTTCTCAATGCTTCTCACTTTTGATGGTTATTTAGGTTAAAATAAAATATAGGTGAATGAAGAGGATCAATTGAAGACAACCTTCACTACAAAAGGGGGGACCTTTGCCTATAAAAAGATGCCTTTTGGTTTATCCAATGCTGAAGCTACATTTCAAAGGGCAATGGACATAGCTTTTAAAGGTTTGATCAATAAGTTTCTACTTGTGTAACTTGATGATATAACTATTTTTTTAAAGGATGATACTAATCATATGGAATATCTAAGGTAGGTGTTTGAGAAATGTAGGGAGTATAGAATATCCCTTAATCCAAAAAAGTGCATCTTTGTTGTCTATAAAGGTAATTTATTGGGTCATATTGTTTCAAAAGAAGGCTTGTCTATTGACCCTGAGAGGAATAAGGTTATTCTAAGCTTGTCTTTACCTCAACACAATAAACAACTTTAAATATTCTTGGGGAAAATAAAATTTGTAATAAGGTTTATTTTAGGCTTTGAAACTATGGTAAAGCCTATCATAGCTAAGCTCAAGAAGAACCAAGCTTTTGCTTGGACAAAGGAAGGTAAGAGTAGTTTTGAGGCAATCAAGCAAGAAATTGAAAAATTTTCTACTCTCTTGAACCCAAACTTTGTCAAATATTTCGTACTCTATAAATTTTCTAACCTTGATACAATATTAGCTATGCTTATGAAAAATAATGATGAAGAGGTAGAGAAACCAATTGTATTTTTTAGCCAAAGATTGGAAGATTATGAGGTCAAGTATACATTTGTTGAGAAGCAAGCTCCAACACTGATAAGAGGATTGAGAAAATTTAGACACATGGTTTCAAACAACAAGATACATAGAGTTTCTCCTAAGTAAATACCTCAATGAAAAGAGAGCTGGGTAAATTACAAAGGTGATGGAGTATGATGTGGGAATTAAGGTGACAAACTTGGTAAGAGGAAAAGGGTTATGTGAGCATTTAGCTTCAAATTTTTAAGATCCAAAGGAGGAAGTCTTGATCAACCAAGTTCACCTCTAACTAGCTAATCACATACAAGTTCAAATTTGGACACAAGACATCATTAGTTTTCTTCAAAATGGTGAGTGCCCTAAAGGGTTGAACAAGTCTCAAAGGAGGTATTTTATATTACAAACCATTCCCTACTATCTTTTAGATGGTGTTATCTTTATAAAAGATGTAAATGGTGTGTTTTTTAGGTGTTCTAATAGTGTTTAGTTTGATATGCTATTGGAAAAGTTTCACAATGATTCAGATGGAGGTCATTTCTCTCTTAGGATGATAACTAAAAAGATAATGAGGGTTGGTTACTATTGGCCTAATATTTTTAAAGACTATTACCATTGGTCTCAAAAGTTTCCTCAATGTGCCTTCTTTGTATGCAAATAGAAACTTGCATCCCTTCTATTGAATCCTATCCAAGTAGATCAGCCTTTCATGCAATGGGGTCTTGATTTTATTGGTGTGATCAACCCTCCATCAAGTGCTAGACACAAATAGATATTGACTACTAATAACTACTTCACAAGGTGGGTAGAGGTTGTTTCATTGAAGGAGGTAAGTGAAAATGCTATCTTGGAGTTCTATGAGAGAATTATAATAAGGTTTGGGGTTTTTCATGTTATCATTTCTATTAATGCACCTATTTTCATAAGTGCTAAAAATTTTGATTAAGTAAATAGGAATAGAGTTTACTTGGGTACCTCATCTAGATATTACCCTCAAGGTAATGGGTTGGATAAATATACTAACAAGAACCTCATCAAGATCATCAAGAGGACATTGGATAATAATTAAAGAGCATGGCACAACAAGTTGAACATAGCCTTATGGGCTGATAGGATTACTCCTAAGAGATTAATTGGTAATTATCCCTTTGTGCTTGTTTATGGGAGAGAGGATAAGTTGTCCATATCTCAAGAACTCTTGGCTCTAGAGATTGCACATCAGCTAAAACTACTTGAAAACACTCCAATGGAAGTCAAATGGATATAACTAATACAACTGCAAGAATCAAGAGACAATGCACACAAGGCCATGGAACACCACCAAGTACTCATGAAGAAGTAATTTAATAAGAGAGGAAGTGAAAGAGCATTCAAGTAAGGTGACTTGGTCCTAAAATGGGATGAGGATAGAGAAAAACCAAGGAAACATACAAAGTTTGACACTTTGTGGAGTGGCCCTTACATCATTAACAAGTGCAAGCAAAGCAACTCCTTTCAGTTGACCAAGATGAATGGAGAAGAATTGCCTATCCCTATGAATGGGATACATCTAAATTTATGCTATTAGTCCTTGTAAGTCTATTTTTTAAATAGTAGTTTAGGTGTGTGTTTCATTTGGTTTGTTGTTTTCCTTGAGCGCCTTATAGCACAAGTGTGTTTCCTTCCTTTTGTTTGGTGTGTGTCTTTGCTTTTGTGTGTGTGAATCAACCAGTTTGTGTTTTTTGAGCCAAGGGTCTATTCAAGTAATTTTTGGGTGCCTATATGCATGAATCCATGCCCAATGGAAGGATTTAGGTAACTAGTCTTAAGCATAGTAGGCATGCCTCCCTTTAGAATCACCAAGAATGTTAGCCAATTTTCATACCTAGTTTGCATCTTTCATTTTGGATAAGTGCAACATTATTAATTGGTTTATCCCCATAGAAAAAAGTAGTAAGTGTTATTTCCTTCAAAATCCTTTGTTTGGTATTTTTTAAGTTTTATTTTAGTATTTTTGCTCAAGTGTTATTTCTTTTGGCAAGGAATTATTTCAAACTTTTTATTCGAAACAAAAATTCTAAAGGAATTAGTCTTTTTCTCTTCCAAAGGGTCACTTTCAAAAGTCCAAAGGGTCTTTTCTCATGGAAGTGTCCTTTTCAAAAATTTCAAAGGACACATTTCAAGATTTTTGAAAGGCATCTTCAAGATTTCTAAAGGAAAAGTGTCATTTTCAAATTTTTCGAAGGGTTTGTTCTTTCAAAGAATTGGTCCATTTCAATATTTATGAAGGGTCACTAACAATCTTTTCAAAAGGTATTTTCTTCATAAAAGTGTCCTTTAAAAAATCCCAAAGGGACACATACAAAAATGACAAAGGGTCTCTTTCTCTTCCAAAGGGTACATTTTAGGTGTTCTGAAAGGTACATTACAAGGTTTTTGAAAGAAATGTCCCTTGTAACTTTTCTGAAGGAAACTAGCTCTTTCAACTTTTTTAAAGGAATTGTTTCGAATGTTTTATTTGAAACAATCTTTTTGAAAGGAATTATTCCTCATGCAAGTGCCCTTTATAAAGTCTCAAAGGTCCTTTTCAAAAAACCTAAAGGGACACTTTACAAAAGTCCAAAGGGTATTTTTTAGGTCTTCCAAAGGGTACATTTTAGGTTTTCTAAAAGGTACATTAAAAGGTTCTAAAAGAAATGTCCCTTGCAACTTTCCAAAGGGATATTTCAAGAATGTCGAAGGGTATATTTAGGGTTTCATAAAGGTGAAATGAAAATGTTGAAGGGTTATTCTCGGTAAAATTTTCCTTCATAGAGAGTTTCAAGGGACACTTGCAGAAAGTTTGAAAGAAAGAAACACTAGAAAATAGACCAAAAAGAGAAGGGGCCCGAGAGGTTAATTCTTTCAAAGAAAAAGGTCCACGAGAAGATTGTTTGGTAAAATTATAAATCAAAGGTCTAAGAAAAAACCCAAAGGAATGGTCCTAGTATAATGATGGTTATATAGACATCAACTTCAAGGTGATCAGATAGTCGTTGGCATTTAATTAGTGGGTCCCAGGTAGATCGATGGTCCTCATTCAAATGCTCAAAGATCCAAGGGCTCACATTATCCATCCACCAAATCAAATTAGAGGGTTCATCTCACCATTGATCAAGTCATGATTTGAGTCATTTTTTATGTCTAATCAAAAGAATAATTGATTGTACATGTAGACTCTAAGTGATGCCTCTCCAAGGCCAATAGATTGAAAGGCGACTCTTTCCTACATCATTATACACCTCAGCAAGCCAGTGAGAATTTGTTAGCATTAGGATAAATACAAAACAAGTGGATTCTCTTTTTCATAAATTATTTATGCCATCACTCAGCTCAAAAACATCTTTTTTTTGTTAGTGCAACCTTTGGGGAAGCATCTTTGAGAGAGCAATCTAGCTGTGTAACCACTTGAGGTGACATGGATCAATTGAATGGCCCAAATGAGCATCATTTAAAAAGATGATTGCAACTAAATATGGATAATCCTAACCTATTTATTCCTTTTTTTGACACAAAAGGCCTCTTCCTCCCACTTCCTTTCTACTATAAATACAGCCCTTGGGCTAGTGTAAAAATAACCACACAGTGTATGGCAAAGCCCTGCTAGATTGATGTCACATTTTTCCTTTAAGCATTAGGTACCAGTATATTTATTTCAAGTTTTATGAATAATTTTCTAGGTGTGTAAGAGATGTATATTGATAATAAGTGATAATTTTCCATCCTTTTATCCTTTATCCTTCATACCTGAGCAAAATTTCTTAGTCTAACAGATCATATAGAGTGTGTTCAAGTGTGTTGAATTGTTGTAAGTGTATAACTATTCTTGGAATCTAAAATTTGCCTTTTAGTTCATTTACCTTGTGTCATTTCATAAATCTCACCTCTATACTAAAATACTTGTGTTAGAAATCCTTAGAGCTTGAGAATGGTCTATGTGTTTTGCTATATTGTGCACTAGAATATGATATTCATGTGGAAGATAATCTTGGTGTATCACCACTCTTAGAGTGGGTTTTCATTTTTTTAATAGCTAACTCTTTTCCTTTCAATAAAACTCATTTAGATAGAAGTTATTTTTTAGAGATACATTCAGGGAGCTTTCCCTTTAAATCTAGAGGTTTATTTCCTCTATAAGCATACCCACATGCCTAAAAATGTTCCAACATTTCCCAAATCTGGAAGAGGATTAAACACTCTCTTCTATGGTGCAAGATTTGGAGAAAACAAGTCTATGATATCAAAATCCAGATATGGGGTAGCCAAGGAAGACAAGGTATTTTCATTTTCAGGTTTCAATTTTTGGGTACTAGGTCTAGATATAGAAGGAAAAGAAGTCGAATGATGGGGAGTACTTGTTTGACTACCACTGTGTTTTTTGATTAAACTAGAAAGGGAGTTCCTTTCTTCACAATTATAACCTCTTTACATGGTTAATCCTTTGACTTAGACTTATCAACCTTCTGTTGTTGATTCAATTGACTTTGAGAATTGGTGAAGACAACATAGGACTCACCATGTATATCTTCCTCTTATTCTACTTCTTCTTCTTTAAAGCTTAGAAACTTGATATCAAAGTCATTAGCTTCTCCTTATTCATCTCCTATGAAGGGATTAGCATCATCTTCTAGAACATATTCAAGCTCCACAACATCATCATTTTCAATTTCTAACTAGTTGATTGTTGTATTATCATGTGGTGCCTCTAATGCAAGTCTTGATTGAGGTGGAGGAAGCTTATTCTAATCTTGGTTTCTCATAGCATTGTTGGAAAAATTATAAGCATTTGGGTATGTTTTTCTTGGAGTATCCTTGTATGAATGAAAGGACATACCTTGGGACATTTGTTTCCTTAGTTTTAGTAATTCATTTACCATCTTCTGAACCATATGATCAGTGGTGTTAGTAGAAGGTGAAGCTGTAGAGGGTTATCCTCTAGGCTTATTTGAATTATTTCTCACTTTTTCTACCAAGATCAAATCATCTTATACTTCAATGGACAATTTTTGAGCATCATCAAGATTGGTTGGGGATACTCTTTACAAAATAAAACTAACCTCTGACAACTAAGAATTGATGAAGAAGCATTTCAAATTCTCAAGTGTAGGTTGAAAAACCATTGGAATTTTATTCCTCAACTTATTGAAGTTTTCCACAAACTCACACATGGGCTCATGTGTTTATTTTTTCATTTGTGTGAGATGAGCCAACAAGGCATGAGAATATTCTACTGGCTTGAACCTTACATCAAAATGGGCCTTAACTGTATCCCAACTTATGATGGTTCATATTTAAAGATGGTAAAATCAATCAACAGTAACACCTTGGAACATTTTTACAAATAATCTTACAAAAACATCTTCATGTTCCACTCCAAGAACTCTGCATGCAATGTATAAAGTGTAAATATGTTCATCTGAATATTGCTTGCCATCACCATAGAACTTGGGGAAATTTTTTTGTGAACCACAAGAAATTTCATGAGATGGTGGTGCCAAATTTAATGGACCAAAATTAGTTCCCCACAGACCTTAAGCAACCATTATGTGTGGATTATAAGGAGAAATAATTAATCTTTGAAAAGGCAAAATAGGCAAAACCCTACAAATTTTAGAAGCTTCCCCTAGTATAGGAAGTCTTGCAGTGGTAGGTGGAAAACTTCTTGTATGCTGAAGAGGTGACCTTGGACGTATCGACAAAAGATCAAAGTTATGTTCTTACAATAACTTAAATGTTGGATCAATGTGTCCCACTACCCTTCTACCATGAGTGTAGCATTTTTCCACTAGATCATGAAAGTGTTCAAAAAAATAAAAGAGATTAACTATATCAAACAATAACATGTTGGTCATATTTCAACGAAATGAGTGTAGAATTTGATTGTGTGTTTGTGTCCCTAGCAGAGTCACCAAGAAATATTGGGTGAATATTTTTCTACCAATAGAAAGGTAACAAAATGGTACTTTCAAACATAGTATGATGAGATAAAACTCCTCAATAAAGGGGAGGCTCCATTTATATTGCTAATTAAAACAACCAATAATCATTTACACTTATTTACACTAATCTTATCAAAGTGGGTGTTATCATATCATCCAATTCTCTATTTTTATAATTGATGTACACTTGAAAATGTATTATATGAGTCCTTTATTTCCTTACAACATAGCATAGAAATATGAAATTACCTGTTGGAGCAACAATATATGATATTCAGATTAGTTAAATGTAAGAGTAACTAGAATAATACCAGCAATATAATGTAGATAGATGGAGTAAATCATAACCCAAAGTCTTCACCTTATTCCTAGGAAGGATTAAATCACTAAAGAAAATAACTTGCAGCCCATGGTCTTCACAATTACTTTCAATAAATAAACACAAACCCAATAATGATCTTGCAGCTCAAAAGACTTCAAAATCAGCTTCTTGGCACCTTCTAATTTATATAAATTCACACCGAAATTCAATTAAATACACAATGAAATGTAATGGAAGAGACATAAGAACATTCCCAAAACATCACAAGATTATTCCAACACAAAGATCGAAAGACCACTTGCTTTCCAATAAATTAATTGATAAAAGATTTATAATTTGAATTCAAAGTTTTAAAATTTTATCAATGCCATAACGTTTCTCTTCTATAGCTCTTTGGTGATCCCTTTACAAAAGATCATCCTCATATTTATAGAGAGGAGCTATGAGTAAAAATATAAAAAACATAAATGAATTTAATTATTCATTGACAGAGTCTAATTTGACCTAGGACTGTGTACTTTTCATAGATGTAAATTACACCAAACAAAATTACATATAAAAATTTACAAAAACAAACTAAGTTTCCTTCGACATAGGATTTTCTTCCTTTTTATTTTTCTCTAAGAATGTTTCATATCTCTTTAAGGTGGCTTGAACCTCACTATTATCTAGGCTCGATGAACTCCTAGAGATGGTAAGGACCCTTGTGATGGAATCTTCTAGATTAACTGGCAAGTCCTTGCTTTTATCCAAGATTCTTTGTAACTTATCCATTATGACTTGAAACTCAACAAATTTATCAATGGATTCAAGTGTGAACATTCCTATCTAAATCTCTATTTGAATCAAAGATGAGAACTCTTGAGCTACTATATCTATAGGAATAATTTCTTAGGAATCATCTTTAACTTGACAAGGAAGCTCTCCAATCTCATTTGTAAGGTCCAAGACCTTATCATTACACATATATTCTACTTATTCAAGATATTTAATTAAATTTTTAATAACTTCCTTCTTATTCTTCATTGCTTCCCTATATTCTATGAATACTTTCCTACTTGGAATGACCTTCTACTCAACTAAGAGTTCCATCTTGAATTAGCATAGTTGAGTCCATGTATGAATATCTTTTTTGATGAACTCCAAATATTGAGTGAGTTTCTTAAGCATTTTCTAAATTTCCACTTTTAATTCAATCAAGTTCTTTAAAAATCCAGTGGAAGAATGCAATCACTAAGTACCTTATGTTGATAATCTTTCAATCCAAGAATCAACTGCTTGACCTTGCGATCCAATTTTTTTTTCCTGTTGAATTTTTTTCCTATGCTTTCATTATCAATAGGTTTAACTGACTTAAAGGATTATGTGATCTTTATTATAATATAGGTTAATCATTTTACTTGTACCTTAAGTTGATCTTTAATTTTCTTATCCTTGTCACATATTTCTAGCAAGGATGACATAGCTTCATATAAATCCTCTTTTGCATGTTCATGTGTTTGTTTACCCAAGTTTATCCATGCAACCACATAGTCAAATGCTTGGATATATTCAATATTTCTATTTTGGTTAGGCACTATAACTTTAGCATACTTGTGTCTAGACTCAAAAA
Organism: Torreya grandis; assembly: GCA_037957365.1. Classification (NCBI taxonomy): domain Eukaryota; kingdom Viridiplantae; phylum Streptophyta; class Pinopsida; order Cupressales; family Taxaceae; genus Torreya; species Torreya grandis. The sequence goes on along the minus strand of JARHVA010003049.1, from coordinate 1,245,156 downwards.
TTACCCTTGACATGGTTTTAGCCTTCTTTGTTATTTTGGGCTTTATTAGCACAAGCTGACCAAATCCAAAATCATTAGGAGAAATAACTTACTTCTTCCTCTTGAGTGTTTGAGTCATCATCTATGGAGGAAGAAGAGATGGATCTTCTGGGATAGAGGATGCTAAGGATTGTGATGTTTGAGGAAGACCAATGGTTTATGAAGTAGGTAGAATGGAAGGTGAGATGGTAGAGGTACTTGGTAGTGTAATTGGCACCAATGGGATTTTGGTTATGATTGGTGGAGTTTGAATTGGTTTGACAAAAACTTTGGTCCCTATTATCAAGTTGGTTATTGGGGTAGTAGAGACCTAAGTTATTAGTTTAGAAGATGTTGACATAAATTTATCTATATCTTATTAGGTAAAATATAAATTATAAGGAGACCCCAATGACTTTGAAGGACTAGGAAGATTTGACAATGAATCAAAGACTTGATCAAGTGTGCCTTGTGAAGGGACTTGCAAAAGTATGGCACTAGGAGGTGATGGAGGAGATGAAAGAATAGTCTAGGGAAGAATGGTAGACATAATTGGTATAGTTGGTGTTATATGGGGGTCAGTGTAAAATGCTACCTATAAAGTTGTCATTTGTGAAGTTTCAACTGAAGAAATCTTTGACTATGTGGCCACCAGCTATGAAGACTATTGAATCACTAGTTGAGGTGATTTTGAAATTACTGGTTGAGGTGATGCTTCACTAGTGGCTAGATTTTTTTTTTTTCTTGAACACTCTTTTCTACACTAGCTTCTTTATCTTCTCTTTTACTTTTACTTACAAACACAAACTTTGGTTTCTATGTGGATGTAGAGGCATCTTCTTTATTCTTTGTCCTCAACTCCTCTCATTTCCTTTCAGTATCATCATCGTATTATTCTTCTAATCCAATCTTCAATTGCTTCAACTTAACACCTTGCCCTTCTAATCATGAATTAGTCCTTGCATGAATAGGTTGAAATCTATCTCTGATAGTTTTGGATTTTTTGATGCAACATTAGATTGGTGGGACAGGAGTGGAAGCTACTTGATTACCCTCATATGAGGGGTCCAATATATTTTCATCATCTTATAAATCTCCCAGAACATCAGCCAACTTTAGATTAATAATTTGGTCAATAGTAAGATGACTAGAATCAAGTATTCTCACATCTTCATCAGTCTTACACTCTACCCAGATATCTTCAATCCTATGCACATGAGTATAGTTACCTTTCAATTTTTCCTTCATCATTCTATAATCAAAGTTTATTATACTCTTAAATCTCTTAAGATTGATCCATTATAGCTCAGTTTCCATTTTTTTGGATTTTGGTGTGGTTGAAACTATATATCAGCTAATGTTGATTGGGGACTTGAAACCCTACTTATGAGCATCTGATTGTTTTTATGCAAAACCATCATTTGTTGGCACATCTCCATCAAAATCAATTTATCACTTAGGTACCTAGGTAGCATACATGGTTGTTCATCAAACCCCCCTACCCTAATGTAGGTGATTTTTAGGAATTGTAAAAAAATGCAACCAACCTTATTGATTGTTATCGATGCTTGATCTGAAACCCTTTTATTCTCAACATCTTAGTTGAAGGTAAAAATGAACCTATAAAAAAACATCATTTACTCTCTTGTAATATTTTATGCTTTCTTTGAGAGTGAGTTATGGGTAGTATTCATACACTATAACCTTCTTCCTTTCACCAACACTAGTCAATCCTGGGAAGGATTTCATGTTGGCTATAACATATACCAAATAATAAGTCATATAAAATTTCAAGGAAGAAGTCACATTGGAGAGATAGTGACATATAGCATCACTAATTTGACTTCCCCAAAAAATTCTCTATTTCCCTTATTGATGATGAAGATGTAGTGATACATTCACTCTTGGAAGCCATTTGATGTGGGAATCCCCTTGACTCTACTTAGGAGGGTGATCAAATCCCCTACTTCCTCTAATAGGTCACTGCAATAAAGGTACTTAGGCCATCTAGGTATAGAATGACAAGGAGTTCTAAGCCAATGGGTATTGATGTGCGTTTTTCATTTGTTATAATTCTTATCATAGTCCTCTTGGGCAAAATTTAGACTTACATCTGAGTATTATTCAATATCTAAGAGATGAAATATTTTGTCAAAGTATTCATCATCCAACTGAATGATCACCTTCCCACTTGCATCCTTAACTAATCTAGTTTATTTGTCAAAGTGTGTAGCAACTACTAAAACAAATTATGGATCTTGTGATAACACAATAAATGTATCTACCAAATGAATCTCACTATTTAAAATAGGTTGCATGTGTTGTGTAATGGGATCCTTGCCTAACTTCTATAAGAATTCAAGCATATCAGCATGACCAATTTTGGTATATCTAATCTAGTCTACATTTGACTCAATTATGAATGTCTAAAATACACCTTGGAACTTATACTTCATTGTTTTCTTGGTGGGGGAATCCTCTAACATTGGTTAAGTAACTGTAACAGAAAATTTTGATTCCCTAGAGTTAGTATTTTTCATCTATATCAAATAAAATGTAAGAGCAAAAAAATTTTGTGCTTCTAAATGAGATATGGAATGATTTTAGGTCAGAGAATTTTCTTCAATATACAGCTTAGGAATTGGCAAAATTCTCAGTGTAATTCAAAGAAAATAATCTGACTTGAACCTTGTATCACATTGGTGTAGGTCAAAGAATTTCATCAGAGAAAATTCTTTGAAGTGCATTGAAAGGTCAGTTACATGCACTTTGGGGAATTTTCTCTGAGGTACATAGGATGAGGAAAATGAGTGCAAGAGTGCTCCTTAAAGAAAATTCTTAGAGGTGTATGGGGGTAATATTTTTATGGTGCACTTTAAATAATATTCTTTGAGGTATACCATTGGGGTTGGTTAAGTGTTCCTCAGAAAATTTTCTCTGAAATACAAGAAAAGAAAATGAGAATGATAGGGGCATGAGGGTTTTAAGGAAAATCAAAGGTGACAATGCTATGGTTTAAAGAGAATAGAGATCAAGGTGGGAGAAAACATGGGGATATTTCAATAATGCATGATGACACATAATTTATAAAATGTAGAATTAGTGAATAAAAATCCTAGATAATGTGCATAAAAGAAAGATTATTATAAGAAAAGACATAAAAAAAATACCTACAATCTGGAGGTGGTAAAAATCATGAGTGTGTCGAGGTAACTGCAAGTGAAAATGTTGAGGGGTGATGCAAGTAGGTTTGAAAATGATAGGGAAGCAAGCAGGCATGAAAATGGAGAGAAGGTAAAAAATAAATGGTAAAAACAAAAATTAGAAAGAGGTAATAGATATAATAGAGGTAATTAATATGTATTAATTATTGTAGGAATGGTGGGCTCGTGTGGAGGGTCAAAAAAATTATCTGAGCTTGGACATGCAGTAACAAAGAAATTATATGTTATTGCACGTTGGGTTGCATTCTAGAGAAAATTCTCTAGATTACACATGTAGTGGTAGAGAATTTTTTTGCCTATACACATTGAGGTGTAGTCTAGATAAAATTATATGGATTGAACCATATTGGACTTGGTGTAGTCTGGACAAAATTATTTGAACTACACAGGGAGAAAAACTCCTTCAAAAACTAACTTTTTGAGGAAAAACAAATGCAAGGAGGTAGTGATTGACCTCATTTAGTGAGCTTAGAGTTCATGGGCTATGAAATGAACAAGTTTTGTAGGGGTTATCCCATGAATTTTGCCTATTAAATTCAAGGATAACACAATGTAAAATAATTATGGTTAAGGTTTGACTTGAAAAAAAAAATTAACCTTAGTTCAAGACAACAAATTGACTTAATGCACACATAAATAGACCACTACCTATATATAGGCAAAATGAGTCTTCAAAAGAAGCAATGAATTAGTCAAATTTACACAATTGAAAGGTAAGAGGTAAATACACAAGCCAAAATTAAGTAATACATAGGTATAAGCCAATTAATTTTGAATCTAAACTTTATAAGATAAATTTTGAACTTGGTTTAAAAGACTTAGATTCTTCAAATGGATAACATCCTAGACCCAAATCGATGACATATTGACACCAACTATAGACCAAAAACATACATGGTTTTGAACTTGGTTTGAAATAAGGAAATGTTTTGAAATAACACAAGTGGTGTAACAATGCTACTTTAATCAAAAGGTATGATAATGGTTTCAAAAACACTAAGGAAAATACTTGGGATGAAATGGGTAGCATAACAATGCCCCATTTTAAATAAGTGACCCACATAAATATTTTGTAATGAAAAATTCTAAGGAAAAATTTGATATTAAAAAGATAGAATAACACCTCTTAGGCTAAAGTAGTGTAAAGCATGTGATGTTATGACTCATTTTGAACAACCAAACAAAATAGTTTCAAAACATACATGTAAAGAAAATAAAATAGAAGTAGCACATATGGTTTATATATCCCTATAATTTACATGGGTGTGCATAGCTTCAACAAAAATTTCTATTGATATACCAATGCTTGTGAGGAATTAAGTGTTAATCCAAAAATTATAATACGTGTAGGTAGAGTTTTTATGCCCCCTCTATCTCTCAAGCATTGGTACATGGCATTAACTTAGAGTGAGGAGCACTCAGCCTTAAGCATAAAATTCTATGGTAAGTAGGGTTTGACTAAAAATCTATAAGTTTTAAATTACTAGATGGTCCTAAGTGTGGCTAACACAAGGGTGCAATCACATCAATTGAATATAAATCACCTAGATTACCATGCAAGGATATATTCCTTTGCATAATAACTCCAAATGTGTAATGCTTAGTGGATTTTGATGTCTGGCTATCACATAGACCAAGTACCCTTTAGGATGGTCAAGCTAACCATTCGCCACTATCTCATCTAATGGTTTACCCAATTTTTATACCCTATCATGGATCTGGGTTGGTATGATGTTGGGAGATGAAGCCCCACTTTAATGTACCCTTAAAGAACTCGAGGGGAGGATATGAACTCCTGCCCACAAGTAAAATGCATAAAAAGAAACAAATGAAAAATGGAAAGACTTTAGAGGTCAATTTTGAATCACCCAAGTTGCTCTAATCTTGGGGAGAGCCTACACGACATTATTTCTAACACACTTTTTACAAATAATGGCAATAAATTAATCATTTTTGGTAATCCAATTTCACTAAATGGGATGGGGGAAGATCATACACATTAAAGTTTGTGTTTTCTAAAATAAAAATAATCTAATATAAGCCATTTTAACTATCTAAAGAATAAACAAGAATCAAAAAGGCCCTTAAGAGCTCTAACTAAAGATGTTGATTCTTTTTACTAACACCAAATTGAAATGTGTTTGAAGTTTTTGGCCCCTTCACCATGTTTACACTTTTAAAATATTTTAAAATGCTAAAATACAAATTTTTAAGTGAATTTTCAAGAACCTTAACCAAATGTGAATGAATTTTAACCTTTATAAATTTTGGACTTTGCAAAATGAAATTTTGATTAAAAAAAACCCAAACTTCTTTCTTGGCTTAATTCCTTGCAAACAAGTTAGTGAATTAATTTATGTTTTAAGCGAAAGCTATATTCCTATAAGTAAGCTCAATAAAAACATAGAATTTAACTCTTAGGTTTCTTTTAAAAATGCAAAGAAATCATCAGTGATTATTATAGGGATCATTGTCGATTTCTATAATTAACATCGATTTTGTTGTGATCATTGTTGATTCTTGAAACCACACTAAAAACAAACATGTTTTGACATAAAAATGCTTGATAAACAATGTTTTAAACTCCAAAATTTTCACTAGGATGTAAGAAGAATGTTAAATAGGCAATAAATAGGTTGTTAGGCACCAATAAAAGAAAGAAAAAAAGATTTTTATTGCATTTTTGGTTTTTGATTCAATTGTGTTTTTGACATAAATATTGTTACCAATTTTGGTAATTGACCCCAATTTATTAAAATTTTCATCGATCCCTATGGCTCGACTGAGATCTCAAACTTTTTCATGATTTTGGTAATTAAATCAAAAAATTGGCATAAAATGGTTAGGAAAACATCATAATAATTAGATAGAAGAGCTTTGTGGGATATGTGTCCCACTGGGTGTGCCATTATGTGATCAATAGGAATCCAAGAGGGGAGATTATTATTGTGTTAGTATGATTAAATCCAAATAAAAACACACTAATAAAACTAGCACCTCAAGCCTAGACACTCAAGGAGTAAGAGAACAATACAAGTAACTATCAATAGAAGACAAAATAACCATTATTTACCTTCTTTGATAGAAAGAGTTATATGTTAGCCATGGATGGATGTGATATATCATGTGATCAAAGAACCTTTGGCAATGGTTCTCCTTGCATCATCTCTCCTTGTCACATTGGCAATGTTGGGCTTGGCTTGGCTTTTAACTTGGTTCTCTCAATAAATGAGCATTATAAAATTACACAAATAAGCTCCTTGAAGGTTATTTTGCATCATAAGATTACATAAAAATATTTTTTTGAACAATAGGTGAAGCCTTTTATTTATATCCTTCCAAAATAACTCTAACCCAAGTGCAATTAGATTAGAGTTAACCATGGTTGAGTTTAGACTAACCCTAGTTAAGTCAAGGAGGGTATTGTTATGCATTGAATTTGCACCTTTTAGAAGGTAGTTCAAGCCTTCCATATTTTATGTAACATGGAAACACCTCAAGGATGTGGGTACCCTATTGGAGAGGTGAATTTCTAGGTCAAAGGGATAGTTTCCCTTGATGAATCACTTAGGCTCAAACACTACTCTAACACATGCTAGGAAAAGAGAGAAAAACCTACTCTAATATAGGTGATGCATGAAATATGAACTAATAACTACCAAAAAACTATAATTAAAATTAAAACAAGAGTCAACCTATACATGAGACTAATCCAAATCTACCTCTTTACATCAATATTTCTCATGAAGCTTTGTGAAGCAAGCTTGAGCTAGGAGGACTAGTCAAGAGGTCATAACATGAAACTAATGAAAAAAAAACTCACTAAACCCTACACACTCCATTTAAACACTTCAAGAGACCTTCAAAAATACTTTCAAACTGAATATGAATGTTAAACAAGGACAAACATGCCAATGAAGCAAAACTATCACTTAACAAGTTTAACTAATTAAGCATGCACATTGAAACGAGTCCATGGAAAAGGTAAAAATAGGTTATTATTTATTGATCAAAGTTTTAAAATGTGTATGGATTCACCATACCTAGGTGAAGGATAAAAACATAGCCAATTAAGGCTCAATATATAGAGAAAGTGAGATAGAAGAAGAGAAGGGCATAGGAGAGAGAGAGTTGACAAGTGTCTCATGAATTAAAAATAAGAGAGGAGTTATTAAAATATTTCAACATGTCCTAAATTCCATGTGTATCACCTCTGAATATGTTACCTTGCCCCAAATTGTGTAGGAGTTAGAAAGCTTGCTTGACACCTTGACTAGCTCTCCAAAACTGTTGGGAAATACAAAAGCACACAATTGATTACCAAATACAAGCAACTTAATATGCGAAATTAACCAGAATTAACAAGTAACTAGAATTTAGAAATAATACAAAATATGAGAGACAATACACAACTTGTATTAATACTCTTTCAAAAGTAAATACCACAAAGAATATTGCCACAGTTCTTCTTCCTTACACACCTCTAGGGCTCCCACACCTCTAGGGCATAAACAATAAATCTTCCCTCAAAGCTCTCTCTCTTACGGTCCCAACACAAAACTCAAACACAGAGTTGGTGTTCACCTCCAACTAGTCATTATCCACTACTGTCAGTACACCAATGCTCCATGCACTCCACAAGTGCTCCATGCACTCCAAGTACACAAATGTACTTCAAGTAGATCTCCCTTGAACTTGCAACACCCTACAACTCAACAAACCTTACTTATGGAAGAATCTACCTTGCCTTCCTCTTTGCTCTCTTTCTAAGTACACAATGTACTCCAAGTAGATCTCTCCTGATCTTGCTCCTTGTTGTGTTTTTGTCCTCCCTGATCTTGCACACCTGCAAATCAATCTAGTTCTGCACACCTGTAAACCTGGATCATGCACACACATACACTTGCAGATCAATGATCTTACTTACCCATGTAGATCTCCAAACTTGGCCTTGTAACACCTACTGACCAAGATCCTACACACCTGAAGAACCCTTCTGATTCTCCAAAACCAACACCCACACTTGGCACTACTGTGGAACTAGGAGGAACACCCTTGCTCACTTCACACACAGGAGCTAACTTTGCTCAACTCAAACTAGAACACTTTACAATATAGCCTATGAGTCTCTTAAATAGATCTCATGCAAACAATAATTAGACATCTAATTACAATAATTAGATCCACAGCTTCAAGTCTAAATTTGGCTCTTGACATGCAAACACTTGGTTTGTTAACTAACTGCCTATAAAACTTGCAATTCTGAACTACACAGGCGACCGACGTCGGTCCCTATCTACTTGAAGGTGACTGACGTCGGCCGATCCCTGACCGACATCGGTTTCTTCTCTTCACTAACTTGACCGACGTCAGTTGATCAGACCGACGCTGGTTGCTTTGCAACTCAGCAACCTTTAGCAACCTCCTCCCCTATTTACATCAGTGAAGCTTTTAGCTCCACAACCTATCAATCTCCCACTTGGAGATAAATAGCTGCAATGTACCTATACCTGTACCCCATCTAATCTATTTCCTAGCTTGTATCCCTCTTCAAGATGAATCTTGAAGACCAACCACCACACAACCTGTGGTGCACCTCCTATCATCCAAGTAACCTGTTGCATCCGCATCTACAAATACATGTAGTGAAGTCCTGACCCTACATAGCATGAATCCCTGCTGCTGGTCCCTCTCAAATACCTGAGAACCCACTTCCCTGAATTGGCTCCTAACTCTCTGACAGCTCCCACTACTTGGGAAAACTCAAGTCTATACCAGACCTCATGTGATTTCAGACACTGAACTGTCTAGCCCTTGGTGTGCTCCAGTTTTGCATCCTACGTATTGAACCTCGCCAACACCTAATTCACATCAGCTCCCACTAGAGACAAAATCAACCTGTGATCTCCATGTCTCTCATGCTAAAGAATTTTGCTGCTCCAAATTCCTCATGACATGCCACTAAACTAACCTGACCCTTAGCTCAGTAAAACCCTGTATGTCTGAACCTGCACCAAGCTCATCCTCCACATACAGTAACAAGATAATGTTGCGACCATCATCCACCTGGTAAGACAAACACAATGGTTATACTGACATTGACTAAAGCCCTGCTTTGTCATCCACCTGGTACCACTTGTCAGCCATGTACCACTGTCTTGTAGCTTCCTCAAGACCATATGACCTGGCCTTCTGTCTCACATGTCCATTCTCTCTATTCTTTAACTAAGGTATCCATTCATCTCTCAATGCTTTTATCCCAGCTGGCAACCCTACCAAATCTCCCGTTTGGTTATGCATCATATTCCTACCAAGCTCCCACTGTATCCTGGATCCTTCCTACTTTGTAGTGAACAATGAGTATAAAGAGGAACAACAAATTTGAGGCTTACTTACCACTTCAGTCCTCCATATGGGCGTTTGAGACTCCTTGACAACTTGTTGTCTGCCCAAAATCTATTACAATGACCGACCTCGGTCACCACACAGTCTGCATCTGACTGACATCGGTTTCCATGCGCCTATCCTAACTACCAACTCTGTCGACATCGGTGTCCCTATTGCCAACGTCAATCCTCCTGACCGATGTCGGTCTTACCTATTGCTGATGTCGGTCCTCTTGACTGACGTCAGTCTTACCCTGCCTGACATCACCAGCTTCGATCTGCACATGACTAACATCGGCACCTGTCTATTCGATGTCAGTTCCTCCTGACCGACATCGGTACCTATGTTTTCTTGTGAGTGATGACTTTTTACCCGTGAGCTTTCTTTGAATCAAATCCCTGTCTAAACTACTCTACTCAGAGTTACTCAGCCTTTTCCACTGATCTTTATTCGCCATCTCCTCCATAAACACCGAGGCTTTCCAGTTCTTAAGCCTATCAAACACATCTGACTTCCTCTTAAGAACATGCATCTCTTTCTTGCTCTTGTGACCAAGCCTACAAAGCCACGTCTCCACAATAGAAGAAGAATCAGTAATATAAGTAAGTAGATAAAGGATACCTGCTTTCTTACCACCAGCTAATTCAAGTGCATCCACTGTGAGAGTTCTTGTGCATCTCTCATCACCCAACTTCCCTAAATAAATTAGCCATAACTTCAAGACTGGGTCCTGCATGACCTCCTTCAACACCCATGTGTTGGCCGCCTACAATTTTAGCTTCACTTCCCCTTTGCCAATTCTTTGACAAGGCTCACCAGCTCCTCTCTTTGGGGCTGCATCGAAAGAGGCAACAGAATCTATAAACCAAGATTCTACTTTATTCAAGAAACATACCAGAGCATCTTGTGCAACAACACCTATAACATCTACTTCTTTAGTTCCTTCATGCTGATCTTCTATCAACCAATAATATTCTTTTCCCTGCTCTTTCTTTCCATAGGACCGTAATTGACCATTCATGCTTTTTAATTCCTCCATTCTTAGCTTACTTTCTTCTGCCGTTGATATACTCCCACTCAATCAGAAACCCCTGAGAGTGCCCTGTAACTAAACACAAAACCTGCTCCCTGCAACCTTAGCTCTGATACCACTTTGTTGGGAAATATGGAAGCACACAATTGATTACCAAATACAAGCAACTTAATATGCAGAATTAACTAGAATCAACAAGTAACTAGAATTCAGAAATAACACAGAATATGAGAGACAATATAAAACTTGTATTAATACTCTTTCAAAAGGAAATACAACAAAGAATATTTCCACAGTTCTTCTTCCTTACACACCTCTAGGGCTCCCACACCTCTAGGGCATAAACAATAAATCTTCCCTCAAAGCTCTCTCTCTTACGGTCCCAACACACAACTCAAACACAGAGTTGGTGTTCACCTCCAACTAGTTAATATCCACTACTACCAGTACACCAGTGCTCCATGCACTCCATAAGTGCTCCACACACTCCAAGTACACAAACGTACTTTAAGTAGATCTCCCTTAAACTTGCAACACCCTGCAACTCAACAGACCTTACTTATGGAAGGATCTACCTTGCCTTCCTCTTTGCTCTCTTCCTAAGTACACACTGTACTCCAAGTAGATCTCTCCTGGTCTTGCTCCCTATTGTGTTGCTATCCTCCTTGATCTTGCACACCTGTAAATCAATCTGGTTCTGCACACCTGCAAACCTGGATCATGCACACACATACACCTGTAGATCAATGATCTTACTTACCCATGGAGATCTCCAAACTTGGCCTTACAACACCTACTAACCAAGATCCTACACACCTAAAGAACCCTTTTGATTCTCCAAAAGTAGCACCCACACTTGGCACTACTGTGGAACTAGGAGGAACACCCTTACTCACTTCACACACAGAAGGAGCTAACTTTGCTCAACTCAAACTAGAACACTTTACAATACAACCTATGAGTCTCTTAAATAGATCTCATGCAAACAATAATTAGACATCTAATTACAATAATTAGATCCATAGCTTCAAGTCTAAATTTGGCTCTTGACATGCAAACACTTGGTTCGTTAACTAACTGCCCGTAAAACTTGCAGTTTTAAACCGCACAGGCGACCGACGTCAGTCCCTATCTGCCTGGAGGTGACCGATGTCGACCGATCCTTGACCGACATCAGTTGCTTCTCTTCACTAATCTAACTGATGTTAGCTGATCAGATTGATGTCGGTTTCTCTGCAACTCAGCAACCTTCAGCAACCTCCTCCCTTGTTTGCATCAGTGAAGCTTTTAGCTCCACAACCTAACAAAAACTACCCTTTGCTTTGTCTTGTTGCATGAAAAGTGGCCTTATTTATGGTAATATCATGTTGAGTTACACCTTTTCTCTAATTTTTACACCTCTCAACTAATCTCTTTATGTTATCTTTTACACATCACTCCATTCTCTTGTTAGGTGTCTAGAAGACTCTTCATCTCCTTAGGCCAATCTTGCATACAAGTGTCAAAACTTGAATTCATCTTCTTGAGATCATCCTCTCTCCATGGATGGATTATTCACATAATACCAGACCTAAAAAAATTCATTTTGAGGTCTCAAAATAACCCTAAAATTTTATTCTACACCAAAAGTTCCAAATTGGCTTCATTCCTTGTAACCCTGAAATCATGCAAACCTCCTTGTGTAAGATTTTTATAGATGTTATTGAGAATATGAAGACATATTTTAGGACCCATTATGGCCTTACAACTTCATGCCAAATTTTATGTCTTATGAATGAGTGGAAGTGTCATTTTCTACTATTTCTCTCCTAACTAGGTCTCAATTAGGCCTTCCTGTCTAGAGACTAACTTTTGACTCCACAGGATTCCCATAAGTTCCAAACCTCAAATAAATGTTTTATTAAATTTTATGACCTCTTAAAGATAATCCATGTCAAATTTGAGATTCTGACACCTTGTATGAATCTCCCAAGTAGCTTAGAATAGTCCCTTGTAGCCTATTTTGTATAGGTTCATACCTAAAAGTATAAAACAATGGCATGATGTGATGCTTAGGAGATTTATATACATGATTCAGGACATTTTGAAGTTCATCCAATCCATATTTGGTTTTTAAAAACACAATCTCCTCAATTGGGGCATTGTGGCTCTCTTAGACAACTTGAAAGTGTCTTAAGGTCTTAGCAATGGTTCATATAGTACGATCTACCAACTCAAGAAATAATTCCCAAATATGGAATTTGATGAACCTATCTAACACCTCCAAACTCTTTTTTCCACCATGTATCTTGTCAATAAATATCTGAACAAGTTTAGGAGACCCTTGGCTAGTAGGTTACATGTTTGTGAGGTCTAGAGAGATGTGGCATGTATGTGATGTTTTGAGTTTGACTTTGAGTTTACAATGACCTCTACAGTTCCATGACATCCACCTTTACTCTCTCCCATTATTATCTTGTTACATCTCTTATTTAAACTCTCTACACACACCATTAGTTGATACCTAGAGTTCTCAATCTAACTTACATAAAATACCCTAGTTGACTATGTTTTCTCTTTTCTCCCATTCTAAAGGATTTAAGACCTCCTTAAATGTTTGTCCATACTTCTCACCATCTCCTTATGGTCTTCAAATTCTTCATTCCATGCTTTGTCAATCCAACTCCCTTCCTTATGACTGCATATAGGCATGTGTGATGGTCTTAAACTATTTATGTAGGGTTAGAACTCTACTTTGACACATGTTTGAAAATCCCTTTGATCTCTCATGAAGTCAACTAATCTCACTTACCTAAACACTCACATGTTCTATATCTTAATTATTTTCATTTATTCTTCTAATTCCTCAAGATTGAAACTAGTTTGTATTGTCTAGCATACCTGTAGGTCTATTTGACTAAGTAGGTAGGGGTTTCAAAAGGTCTTATGTATAGTCAATCCTTTAACTTTATCTATATTTTATTTGACTTAAAATAATCCCAACCACTATCTATCAATCCATCCAAGCTCCCATATGACTAATTATAGGTAGCATTCTCCTCTCAAGTTTTACAAATAGTTTATGGTGTCTAGACTAGACTGTAGGTGTGAATTAGGTGTCTAAGCTACATTTTTAGAACTTAGGACTCAACTAAAAATATTTGAAAATCCAAATGACTTATTTTTATAGTGATAATAACATAAGACTCATTAGAACATCTACCACCCTTTACTTGTATACACTTTTTATCTCATATTTGCTTACACCATAGTTGTAGGTGATTATTTTAAGGGTTTGCTTTTGTTTAGGGATATAAAATATCTTCAATTCATTGATCTTCATTATTATCTTAAAAATATTAAGTCTTAATGAAGTCTCTTTTACTTCCATGCTAGCTCATTGGCTTTTCTATCATCTTTTAGGCCTATTACATCTTGTTTTCATGCACATGCTAGTGTATGAGTGCCCATACCTATAAACCAATCTTCAACTCCTTTGATTCATTGATCACCATATGGGGTATTATTATATTTAACTCAAAATTAATACACCTCCTTATTTCCTTAAATTTCACATGTATATCTCAAATGTATTCATACCAATTCAAGGGTTGAAACTGTACCAAGTTTCATTGACTGCCTATAGCTAGTTATTGTCTATCTTGACTTGGGTCTTAAGACCACATATTATCCATTATTATAGAAATTTTCAAAGGTGTTTACATAGTTTTCATGCCTTTTACACTCTTATATACATCATTCAAATAGAGAGTTATTACATTTATATGTAAAAGGAACCTACAAGCGTGGTTAGACCTCTAGGTATACTTTCTTCATGTTTTGGCCTCTTATTAGTGTAAGTGTGATCCTATCACATCTTGAGAGAATACCTTCATTAATTAATACCTTTTTCATGATATCAATACTGTTACGCACTATTGAAAATGTAGGATAAACCTTCCAAACCCACTTATGTAAGAAGTCTCAAAACATAGTCTACTTACTAGGAACATGATGCCACTATAGGACTAGTACAAAGTAATCAAATGATTGGAGAACATTGAATGAATTATAAATATTATAAAACATTAAAACATGCATTTTATGTATTAAAAAATTGTGGAAATCTCTGAAACAATGAAGGAACCATGATAGTCTTCTTTGACATATATGCAAAATGGAACTTTCTTATCAATCCAAGCCCACACGCGTGAAATAAAACTTTTGGAACATGAAATAAGCCTTAAAAAACCCTATATATCATTTTTAATCTCTCTCATTCTTTCAACTTGTTATAAACTACCAATTTTAGGAGAAGGATTGAGCATGTGGGGTTGACTAGTTATTTTAGACCACTTCTTGGTCTTAGTGATTGTTCATAAAGGAGAAGGGATGAATCTACATAAAAATTCCATGTATTTTAAGCTTACTAGGACCCCTCCTATAACAATAATTTTAGGTTCCAATTATCTCTCCTCTATCCATACTAAGCACTTGAAATTTGCCTTTACTAGCTTGTAAGGAGAGTGATGGAGGTTTTGAAGAATATTTTGCAATTTTTAGACCTGTACCTACATCTAAAATGTATATATAACCTATGGGAGTTTAAAATACACTTATAAACCATTTTTTACTTGAAAAGTGATCTTCCATATCCATACAAGTGTCTTGAACTGCTTCTTTGGAGTCTAAACTGAGGTAAGTAACTAGTTCTGACATGCAACTGATGCTCTGAATTCCTTATGACATCATGTATGTTAGGACACTTCTTGAAATGTTTTTCCTTTATAAAATTACATATTAATCCTCATATAAGTCCTAAAAGGTGACCAAAATGTCATCTTAGCACAAAAGAACATGGTAAAAGGTTAATACATGATGTTATGACCTTAAAGACATATTAATAGCCTTTTATAATGACTCTAAACTATATCAATCCTTTAACCATGTTTGACAACAAAAATACCTCATAAATTACCCCTAGGAATATACAAGTACACATGAGATCAAACCTTGGACCAAGCTAATAAATGACTAATATGACCATATGAAGACCATCTAGGATCATTTAAGACCATGGAAAGACAACATATAAGTTTTGATAGTCCCATGAAAATTTTAAAGTTATAGGGGTTGACCCATTTTGACTTGGGTTTAAAATTTGTTCAAAAAATTATTGATTCATAGGGGTAACATGCTTGTAATTCTAAATAGACCAGTAGCCTCATCATTCCATTGGGAAATGGAGTCATTTACACTCAGTTTCAAACCTGACCAAACCTTAACCATGATAAGATAATTTGATTTGACCTTCAAAACACACCAAAAAAAATAACACACACAAATTAGATTAACAAGACTCACACATGTGCTTCAAGCACTTAGGGAACACAACTAACTTTAAAATAACTTCTTCCTCCTAGATCAAAGGGGAAGCGAGTACTATCTCTTACTCCATGATATGAAGGATGATATGAAACAAGTTGTCTCTTAAGACTTGTTCTTATTGTCTTCATATTATTCATGTTTTCCAATCCTCTTGGCATGCTCTCAAGTGAGGTGGTGACAAAAAACTAATCCCATATGAATATGGATTCATATTGTGCTTCAAGCTCTTTCTCATACTTTTTCTTGATGTTTGTGTCTATCTCAAACATGGCCATCTCTTGTCTTACAGGATCAGCCTCAAACATGGTTCTTTGGAGATTGTTACCTTATCTTTCAAGAAGGAAATTAGATTCTAGGATATCCTTAATCTAACCAATAGGAGATGTAGGCCCTTGAAGAGCCTCAAACTCATTGCAAACCTCATTGAACTTCTTCCACATATCATCTTGGTCTATGAATGTAGAAACAACTTCAACCTCTATTAGTTTTTAAAATTCAATCTCTTGATCATCTTCAAGAGTGCCATATTCATCATATATTATTGCATCATGGACTTGAGACTCTTGGTAGAGTTCTTCAAGACATGTTTTATCAATAGGATTCTTACATTCCTCATCAACAATCTGATTTTTCTCTTCTAGAGGTGTTCTCTTCTCAAAAATTTCAAACTCCTTAAACATGTGCAAATAGGTCTACCACATATCATTCACATCTCTTTGAACCTACTCATGAGGCTCAACAAACTTAGTTAATATGATGTTCCCCTCAAAATCCTTTTCTTCCATGTCTTGATCAACCTGTTAATTGGCCAAGGTAGTAATCTTGTCACTCTCTTCATGGGCAATTGCAACATCATCAAGATCATCTCTTTCTTCATCCAACAATCCTAATGTGTGTTTTTCTTCACTAAGGGGACTAAAAATAGTTAACTTTTCATCATAGAAACTTGAGTCATCTTCTTTAGCTACAACTATAGCTTGATCCTCTTCACCTACCTCCCAGAGAATAGGTTTCTCTTCAAAAAGGGATGTGGTAGGAGGGTGATGGGCAAGTTCATGATTTAGAGAGGGACTAGGAGGTATGGTGGATGACTCATGAATGGGATTAGGAATAGATGAAGTAATTTTGGAGCTTGAAACCTTGGGAATGGAGGATTTTTGGAGGAATTCCTGGAGAGCTAGCAAATTAAATTGGGCAGTGGGAGAGACATTTTCTTCAACAAGCACTTCATCTTTATCATGGCCTTCTAAAGGCTCTTCAACAGCTACAAACTGATATTAAACCTTCTCAATTAGAGTCTCATTCTTATTTTGAATGCATTATTAGATATACTTCCAAGATAGACAAGCTATAGGTTTTTGGGGAGAGGATAATGGGGCTTGATTAGGCACAAATCTCTCTTTATCTTCAACCTCTTGATTTTTTCTCTCTTCAAGTCCAACTCTTTGATTTGCCTATCTATACTCTCTTGGAATAAATTTTCTTGAAGGTGGTTAGTCACTTCATGAAGATAAGGTAAACAAGAGGGCTGATGTGAGATACAAGAGGACTCTTGAAGAGGGGTGAGAGAGACTTGCATAGGTTCAGATTCTTCTTTGCCTTCAACTCCCCAATCTATACTTATTTCACCTTACCCACTCCATGACTTCACCACTTGATTCCATCTTGGAATCTTTAAAAACTTATTTGGAGACTCTTTAGTAAGAGAAGTAGCATTTTGGTTCTCAATAATGGGCTGCTCAACAATAGTATTTTCCCTCTCTTGGATGTAATTCCAAGAATGAAAAGTTTGAGGAACATATGAAGGACTTAAAACACCTTAAAACTCACTTGGAAGAGTCTCGAAGGGAATAGTGGGTGGCATATATGAAGGATGATAGGATTGAACCTATTGTCCTTCATGAACTCTTAGCATATCTTCTATTTTTTGAATGAAACCACTTACATCCAACATGTCACTTGAGAGGCTTTACCAATTTACTCTCTCAATACGTGTCCATTATTTTTTCAATAGCTACAATGAATCTCTCATGTCATAAAAGAGATGACTAGGGATATCTTAACCATATTCCCTTCATGTATGAAGGTCTAACATGTAATTCTCATAGCCTAAGATAAATTGTTTCAAACATGAAATGAATTGGTTTTAAGAGTGGTTAGGGACATCTTGATCTTGAGAAGGCTACTCATATACAACATCATGGTCATCTAGAGGGAAAGTAGGATGACCATAGGACTAATATGACTCATAAAGAGGGCAACAAGCTTGATAAGTCTATTGAGTCACATAATTAGGTTCATAAAAAGGATGATAAGGGGATCCATAGGGATGGTATAAGTCATGACAAGGCTAATAAGGAGGTATAAAACAAAATTTCTCTTCATACCCAACCATCCTAACTTCATTAATCAAATTAAAATACAAGATAATATCAAATGCTTTTTAAAACAAGTACCTAGGTTGATAGAACTAGTTGATTGCATTCAGAGTTGCCATTGATGTTTTTTAGATGCCTCCAAAGTTTGATACATAGAAGAACAACATCAACAATTCTTACATAATTTTGGACCTTAGTCCCATTAGACATGCCAAAACTATTATGCATAAAATTTACAACCTTTGGAAGATAGTTCAATCCTTCCAAAGTCAATGTAACATGGAAACAGCTCAAGGTTATGGGTACCCTATTGGAGAGGTGAATCTATAAGTTAAAGGGCTATCTCCCCTTGATGAATCACATAGGCTCAAACACTACTCTAACACTTGATAGGAAAAGGGAGAGAAACCTACTCTAATGGAGGTGATGCACCAAATATGAACTAGTCACTACCAACCAACTCCAATTAAATTTCAAACAAGAGACCAACATGCACATGACACTAATATAAATATGCCTCTCTACATCAATGTTTCTCATGAAGGTTTATGATGCAAGCTTGACCTAGGAAGACTATTCAAGAGGTCATAACATGAAATAATGAAAGACAAATCACTAAACCTATACACATTCCATTTGAACACTTCAAGAGACATAAAAAATACTTTCAAATTGAATATGATTTCTAAATAAGGACAAGCATGCCAAGGAATCAAGACTATTACTTAGAAAGATCAACTAATTAAGCATGTACATTGAAAATAGTCCATGGAGAAGGTAAAATCAGGTTATTATTTATTGATCAAAGGATGTAAATGGGTAGGGCTTCACCATACCTAGGTGGATGATACAAACATATCCAATTAAGGTTCAATATATACAAAAAGTGAGAGAGAAAAAGAGAAGGGCATAGGAGAGAGAGAGAGAGTTGACAAGTGTCTCATGAGTTAAAAATAAGAGAGGAGATATGAAACTATCTTAATAGGTCCTAAATTCCATGTGTATCTCCTCTAAAGATGTTTCCTTGGTCCAAGTGGTGTAGGAGTTAGAATGCTTGCTTGACACATTGACTAGCTCTCCAACACTACCCTTTACTTTAGATTTTTGAATAATAAGTGGTCTTTTTTATTGTCAAATCAAGTTTAATTAAATCTTTGATTTTATATTGACACCTCTCAACTAATCTCTTTAGGTTATCTTTGACACATCACTTCATTCTCTTGTTAGGTGTCTAGAAGATTCTTCATCTCCTTAGGCCAATCTTGCATATAAGTATCAACACTTGAATTCATCTTCTTCAACTCATCCTCTCTCCATGGATGGCCTACTCACATCATACTAGAACCAAAATAATTCATTTTTAGCTCTCAAACTAAACCTAAGAACTTATTCTACACCAAAAGCTCCAAATTGGCTTCATTCCTTATAGCCCTAAAATCATGCAAACTTCCTTATGTAGAGAGTTATATGGATGATACTAAGAATTTTAAGGCATATTTTAGGACCCAATATGGTATTATATTCATGCCAAATTTTAGGTCCAAAGAGTGAGTGGAAGTGTCCTTTTCAGCTATTCTAAGTCTCAATTAAACCTCCCTGCCTACAAATTGACTTTTGACTCTATAGGATTACCACATGTTTAAAAAATCAAATAAACATGTGATTCAATTTTATGACCTCTTAAATATCATCCATGTCAAATTTGAGATTTTGACACCTTGTATAGACCTCCCAAGTAGTTTAGAATAGTCCCTTTTGGCATATTATGTATAGTTCTATACCTACAAGTACAAACTAGTGGCATGGGGTGATGCTCAGTATAGTTATGGAAATTATTTAGGTCATTTAGAAATTCATCCAATCCATGTTGGGTGTTTAGAAACACCATATCCTTAATCGGGTCATTTTGGCTCTCTTAAGCAGCCTAAAAGTATCTTAGGGTCTTAAAAATGGTTCATAGAATACGATCCACGAACTCAAGAACTAATGAAAAAATATGGAAGTTGAAGAATATATATAACACCTAAAAAATCATTTTTCCACCAAGTAGCTTTTTAGTAAATATATGAACAAGTTTAGGAGACCCTTGGCTAGTAGGTTGTGTGTTTGTGAGGTCTAGAGAGAGATGTGGCATGTATGTGATGTTCTGAGTTTGACTTTGAGTTTAAAATGACCTCCATAGGTCCATGACATCCACCTTTAATATCTCCCATGATTCTCTTGTTACATCTCTTCTTCAAACTCTCTTCACACACCACTAGTTGATACCTAAGGTTCTTAAGCCAACTTATAAAAAATACCCTAGCTGAATATGTTTTCTATTTTATCCCACTGTTAGGGATCTAGGACCTCATGAAATTTTTTTCCATATTTTTCACCATATCTTTAGGGTCTTAAAAGTCTTCATTCCATTCTTTGTCAATCCAACTCCCTTCTTTATGACTACATATAGGCCTATGTGATGGTCTTGAACTATGTATGCAAGGTTAGAACTCTGCTTTGGCATTTGTTTGAAACTCCCTTTGATATCTCATGACCTAAACTATTCTCATTTACCTGAACACTCACATGTGTTATATCCTAATGTTTTTCATGTATTCTTCCAATTCCTTAGGCTTGAAACTAGCTTTTATTGGCTAGCAGACTTGTAGGTCTATTTAATTGAATATGCAGGGGTTTTAAAATGTCTTATGTATAGTCAGTACTTATTTAAATTTCTTTGTGTTTTTATTGACTTCATTTAATCCCAAACACTGTCTATCACTCCATCCAAGCTCCCATATGACTGATTATAGGTAGCATTCTCCTCTCAAGCTTGACAAATATCTTATGGTGTCTTGACCAACTATAGGTGTGAATTAGGTGTCTGAGCTGCATTTTTAGATCTTAGGACTCAACTTCAAATATTTTAAAATAAAAATTACTTCTTTTTATAGTCTTAAGGACATAAGACTCATTGAAACCTCTACCACCCTTTACTTGCATACACTTTTCATCTCATATTTGCTTACACCATAGTTGTAGGTGACTATTTTAAGGGTTTGCTTTTGTTTAGGGATAAAACCTATCTTCAAGTCATTGATATTCATTTTTATCTTGAAAATATTAAGTATTAATGAAGTCTCTTTCACTTCCCTGCTAGCTCATTGTATTTTTTATCATCTCTTAGGCCTAATACATCTTTTTTTCATGCATAGGCTGGTGTATGAGTACCCAGACCTATAAACCAATCTTCAACTCCTTTGATGCATTGATCACAATATGGGGTATTGTTAGATTTAACTCAAAATAAATAGATATCCATCTTTCCTTAAATTTCAAATGTATACCTCAAGTATCTTCATACCAATTTAAGGGTTCAAATTGTACCAACTTTCACTATTTGTCTATAGCTAGTTATTGTCTCTCTTGACTTGGGTCTTAAGACCACATATTCTCCATTATTAGAGAAATTTTCAAAGGTGTTTACATAATTTTCATGTCTTTTCCACTCCTATATACATCATTAAAATAGAGAGTTATTACATTTGATATGTAAAGGGGACCTACAAGCCTGGGTAGACCTATATGTATACTTTCTTCATGTTTTGGCCTCATATTGGTGCAAGTGTGATCCTCTCATGTCCTAAGAGCATCCATAAATTACTTAATACATTTTTCATGATGTCAATACTATTACACACTACTAAAAATTTAGGACAAACCTTCCAAACTCACTTAAGAAAGAAGTTTCAAAACACAGTCTGCTTGCTAGGAACATGATGCCACTAGAGGATTAGTATAAAGTAGTCAGATGATTGGAGAAAGTTGAATAAAGTATAAATATGATAAAACATTTAAATATCCCTTATATGTATTGAAACCTTGTGAAAATCTCTAAAACAATGAAGGAATCATGACAATCTTCTTAGACATATATGCAAAATGGAGCTTTCTTGTCAATCCAAGCCCACATATATGAAATAAAAATTGGGGAAAGTATAATAAGCCTGCATAGACCCTATATATCCTCTATAATCTCGCTCATGCATTAAACTTATTGTAAACTACCATTTTGAGTAGAAGGAATGAGCATGTGGGGTTGACTATTTATTATAGACCACCTCCTGGTCTTACTAATTGTTCATAAAGGAGAGGGGTTGAATCTAAAGATAAATGCCATGGATTTGAAGCTTAATAAGACAAAATCAGGTTCTAATTCTCTCTCCTCTATTTATACTAAGCACTTGAAAACTACCTTTATGAGCTTGCAAGGAGAGAAATGGATGTTTTGATGAAACTTCTATAATTTTTTGACTTGTACCTACATCCAAAATGTGGATCCAACCTATGGGAGATGAAAATAAAATTCTAAACCATTTTTTACCTAAAAATTGATCTTCAAGGTCATACAAGTGTATTGAACTACTTCTTTGGAGTCTAAACTGAGGTAACTAACTAATTCTGACATGCAATTGATGCTCTAACTTCCTCATGACATCATGCACATTAAAACACTTTTTTAAATGTTTTTCGTTTGCAAAAGTACATACAAATTCTCATATTATGCCCAAAAAGTGGCCAAAATGTCATTTTAGCACATAAGAACATGTGAAAGGTTAAGACATGACATTGTGACCTTGAAGACATGTTAATAACCTTTTATAATGACTCTAAATTATATCAAACCTTTGGACATGTTTGACAACATCAGGACCTCATAAATGAGCCCGATGACTAGACAAGTACACATGAGACCAAACCTTGGACCAAGCTAAGAAATGACTAATGTGATCATATGAAGACCATCTATGATCATTTAAGACCATGGCAAGACCACATACAAGTTTTTATAGTCTCATGAAAAGTTTAAATTTAGAGGGGTTGACCCATTTTGACTTGGAGTGGTCAATAGATATAATCAATTAATATTTGGGATAGAGATCTCATTTATTAAGCATGGCTCTCCATTTCTATATTTAAGACTTTAGAGGAGATATTTTCAATTCCTTAACTTTGAGGATGATGACATCATCATAACCTCATTTTTATTGAAATTTCCTTTTTTTTAAATTCATTTTCACTAATTGCACATGAAACTTTCACTTGAGCATTTAATTTGATTTGCTTATTTAATTCATTTTTCTTAACATTTTTGTACTTCAGGAAATGTTTGAGTGCCCTGCTTAATGGGTCCAAAGGCCAAACTATCAATTTGTTAGGTCATGAGTTGACTAGAGATGAATCTATGAGAGTTTACTATTGCATACAAGATAATACCCCAAATAAGGATGACTTAACATGATTATAAGCATTAATATCTGATGTGTGGATGAATTTAGGACATTCAATGATTCATACGCATAATTTGTATTGTTTGGTAGAAATCAACTTGAATTTTGGTTGGAACATAGTTGTAGCCAAAATAGGGTGTCTACATTCATAACTAGCATATCCCTAACATTACCTAAACATAGAGTAATTAAACCACAAATGAATGGTAATCCCTACTAGTTAGGACATGCATATTTATACTAGCAGGTAGCCCAAATTCATACCTATCCTCTATACTATCTCACTATTAATCCATGATTATGGATTCATTACGTGAGCTTCCTTTGCCTTGTTATGGAAAATCAATAAGTATCCCCTACTCCTTAATTAAATCAACTCATTGATCATTCTGGTTGCATCAATATGAATAAGGATGAGTATATATGCATTGGTAGGTACAACTAAATCATCCATATTGGTCAATTCTTATTCTTTTATTATGCTCCTCATTCCATTTTCTCCTACTTTTAGGTGAACTGCATTGGCCTGAGTTCTATTTGGAATATGTAGGTAGATCTTAGATACATGATGTATCTTGGGTGAGCTTGACCATAATTATTCTTCCATCCCCATTATTTTCTTCTAATTATTCTTGCATCCTCATGTGCTCACTCATCTTTAATCTATGTGATAGGTTATATGCTTGAGTTATGTTTACCAATCTATCTTATTAGGGTGCATCATTGTGCCATTGATTATAAACACCTTTGGGAAAATCAATATTCAAACCATATACCCTATTGGGTTGCATCATCATTCCACTGATTATAATTGGCTTTGGACAAATCAATAGTTTAACCCATCTGCCCTACTGGGGCACATCATTATGCCATTGATTATAACCACCTTTGGGCAAATCGACATTTTAATCAACACGTGAAAGAATTATCTCAATTGGATTAATCTCATCCATGGGTTAAATTCATTCTTCTTCTTGCTTCTTTTCAAGGCACTATCCATCAATCTATGTTTTGGGCACTCCCTTGAGGGGGCATTATAGGCTTCCTAAACTTTGTTTGGAGCATAATTCCTCAATCATTATCTTCTTTTTATTCTTAATAGAATATTTATTCTTTGAAAATACATTATTTTTTCTATGTCTCGCAATACCTTCTCAAATAGGGGAAAATGTAAACACCCCATTTTGGTCACATCTGTGTCTAAACTGGACTTCAGATTGATTTCTATGAAACTATGCAGATTAAGCCTAAAAATCATCAAAACACCCAAATTAATTCACACAATGAATGTAAATGCCTAGAATCATGTTGAGGCTTCCTTATTTGGGGTATTACCCTATATACAATGATAACCTCCCATGAAATCATCCCCAGCCAGGTTACGACCAAAAAAACTGATGTTTTTAACCAATTGAGTGGGGCACTTAACCAACTTTTAGAAAAGGTTAAAAGACTAATAATATTTACTTAATTTATTAAACCAAATTAAGTAATTAGTTAAATAATCCATGTGAAATTAATGAATATCTAAATTTTTAAATTCAATAATGTAAAATATCACACCTCTCCATCATTACTTTTGTGAGTTGTCAAGCACTCACAAAATATCTAATAAATATCTAGATTTATGAGTCATGTTTATTAAATGAAGAATATTAATTATATTTTTTTATTCAAGCTCCAATATACATCTCATTTCTGATCCAAAGGCCATAATGTATTTTCCTAACCTATAAATAAGAGATCCCTCCCTCTCTTTAAACAAGCTCTCAAGCCAAAGTTATAATGTTAAATAATTGAGAGACAAAGCTTTCTTGTGTAGAGTTATAATCTTAAATTGTTAAGAGATAGCTTAATTTTTCCAAGCCAAGCCAAATTTGGACAAGGAGAGGTGTTTCCCACAAGTCTAATGCATTGACAAGGAATCCATTGCACACAAGCCAAACACTAACACACTCATATGCCAATAAATGAGCTCATTTGGCAAGGGAGGTAAAGAAAGTTTGTCTTCTTTATTTCCTAGTTGTATTTATGCTTAGCTTTGTTATTTCTCACCCAAAATCATATGTTACACTAATGAACATATAGGCATAGGTTTTGGCATAAAATCATTAAAAATAGGGAATAAACAACAAATCAACATCCATGCACATAGGCATAAATTCCCTAAAACTAGGCAAAGTTATACCCAAAAGATCATTATCCTTGATTGAAAAAGGACTCTACTGCAACCTATGTTGGGGATCAACCAACAATAGATTACACTTGTGAAAGCAATGAATGCGGAATTAAATCAGATAAACAAGTAACTAGAATGATAAACAGCAAGAACACGAGATACAAGAAACCACCTTGAAAAATTGTATTAACAAACTCTTTACAAAAGGAATACAATTGAAGAAACTTGTTTCTTCCACACCTCTCCTAGATGTATAGATCTCTCAATATATCTCTATTCCTCAAGAGCTCTCTCTCTCAAGAACAATCAACTCCAACAAACCTGGATTGATTCAATTCTGTACTATTCTTCAACATACCAATTCTACAATAATTCACTACTAACTACAATAAGCTAGGAAGATCTAATTCTACATATAGAATTAGGAGACTTGAGCATGCACTTACAACAAACAGTTAAGCCACTTGAACAAGGGCTCTAAAAATAATATTACTAACAATAGAGATGCGAGCTTAAGACTACAACTTAAACTCATCATGTAAACACTCACTTCTGTCCTCGAAAATAGCTTTCTAGACGCACAGGTAACCGACGTCGGTTCCTGCTGCTTGCCTGTGACCGCCGTCAGCTGACTCTCTGCCGATGTCAGCATCTCTCCAACTGCATTTGACCAACGTCGATCACTCTTGACCGACGCCGGTGTCTGTGTAGACCCAAAACTGATAAGTGTGCTCCTTGGTGAAGCTTTTAGCTCCACACCCTAACAATCTCCCACTTGGAGATAAACAGCTGCACCAGTACCTGTACAGCAACATCTTCTAGCTCCTCCATCTTCAACTCAATCATGAAGACCAACAGAAGTTGAATGAAGATTCAACTTCTCCTTTGTAATCGGCTTGGTTAACATATCAGCAGGATTCATATCTGTATGAATCTTCTCCAGCTTCAACTCACCATCTTCCAATACCTATCATATGAAGTGATACCTTAGTTGTATGTGCTTTGTTCTTGAATGAAAGGCTGAATTCTTAGCCAAATGGGTTGCACTCTGACTGTCACTATACAATCTACAACTCTCATGCTCCCTACCAAGCTCATCCATGAACCGTGTCATCCATATCATCTCTTTGCTAGCCTTTGTGGCTGCAATATACTCTGCTTCTGTAGTTGACAAGGCAACAACCTTCTACAACTTAGATATCCAGCTAACCGTCGTTCCACCTATAGTGAAAACATAACCTGTAGTGCTCCTCCTGCCATCCAAATCACTTACCATATCTGAATCTACATAACCATGTAGAGAAGTATCTGAACCTCCATAGCACAAGTGCCTACTGCTGGTTCCTCTCAGATATCTAAGGATCCACTGAACTGCTTTCCAATGTTTCTTACCTGGATTGGCCATATACTTACTTACAACTCCCACTGCTTGGGCAATATCCGGTCTAGTACACACCATTGCATACATCAAACTCCCTACTGCGGAAGAATATGGAACCTTACTCATGTACTCTACCTCATCATATGAATTAGGACATTGTTCTTTACTCAACTTAAAATGTCCAACCAAAGGTGTGTTTACCGGTTTAACATCCTGCATATTGAACCGTTTCAACACCTTGTCCACATAATCTTCTTGAGACAATATCAACCTGTGATTTTTCCTGTCTCCCTTAATGCTCATGCCAAGGATTTTCTTTGCTGCTCCCAAATCCTTCATAGCAAACGTTTGAGCTAATTTCACCTTAAGCTCAGAGATATCCTGCATGTGAGATCCTGCAACCATCATATCATCTACATACAACAATAGAATAATATATCTACCGTTATCAAATCTCTTGAAATACACACAATGGTCAGATTGACACCTACTATAGCCATGCTCAGTCATAAACCTGTTAAATTTTAAATGCCATTACCTAGGAGCTTGCTTGAGGCCATACAAGCTTTTTTTCAATCTGCACACTAACTTCTCCTTACCTTTGACCTCAAATCCTTCTGGTTGTTCCATGTATATTTCCTCATCCAAATCTCCATGAAGAAACGTTGTCTTAACATCTAGCTGCTCAAGATGCAAATCCTCAAAAGCAACCAAAGACAATACAACCCTTATAGAAGTCATTTTGACAACAGGAGAAAAAATCTCACCAAAGTCAATACCTGGCTTTTGTGCAAATCTTTTTACCACCAATCTAGCCTTATATCTCATCTGTCCATTCTCACCTTCTTTCAACTTGTAGGTCCATCTGTTCTTGAGTATTCTCTTACCAGCTGGCAATTCAACCAAATCCCATGTTTGGTTCTCTCTTAAGGACTCCAACTCCTCAACCATGCCACGCTCCCACTGACTCTTGGACTCCACCTATATTGCTTCCTTAAAACTCTTTGGTTCTCCACCATCAGTTAGCAATAAATAAAATAAAGAAGGAGAATATCTAATTGGAGGCTTACTCACCCTTTCTGACCTCCTGATGGGTGTCTGAGACTCGTTCACAACACGCTGTCCACCCAAATTCTCTGACAGTGACTGACCTCGGTCACCTCCAGACTTATTATTGGCCGACGTCGGTTCTGCCTGACCGACCTCGGTGCCTGTTTTTGTACTGCCGACGCCGGTTCCTACTCTGCTGATGTCAGTTTCTGTGTTTTCCTGCAAGTGATTATTTCTTTTTCCCGTGAACTCATATTGGACCTTCACCTCATCCAATTCACCATTGCTCTGCTCAGATTGATTCAGCTTCCTTAGCTGATCACAATACATCACTCTTTCATTGAAAACAACATCACAGCTCCT
Source organism: Torreya grandis (assembly GCA_037957365.1). Lineage (NCBI taxonomy): Eukaryota > Viridiplantae > Streptophyta > Pinopsida > Cupressales > Taxaceae > Torreya > Torreya grandis. The sequence goes on along the minus strand of JARHVA010003049.1, from coordinate 1,216,503 downwards.
GATTACCTTGTTAGTTTCTAGATTCCACAATATGTAACCAAAATCATCTGAGCCATAGCCAATAAACGTGCACCTCATAGACTTAACATCAAGCTTCTTTCTATTTTCTTTATCTATGTGCACAAAGGCTTCACAACCAAAAACTTTGAGATATGAGAGATCAACCTTTTTACCTATCCATGCCTCTTCTGGAATACCACCATCCAAAGTTGTAGAGGGTCCTCTGTTAATCAGGTATACTGCAGTGTCAACAGCTTGTGCCCAAAACTGTAAGGGCAAACTGGCATGCAATCTCATACATCTTGCACGCTCCATTATTGTCCTATTCATCCTTTCAGCAATTCCATTCTGCTGAGGTGTCCTTGGAACCATCCTTTGCTTGCAGATTCCATGCATTTAACAATAATCTCTGAACTTATGACTGCAAAACTCACCGCCATTGTCTGATCTCAGGCACTTCAATTTCTTACCTATTTCATTCTCAACCATAGCTTTCCAAATCTTAAAAGTCTCAAATACATCAGATTTTCTTCTAATACAATAGATCCATACCTTCCTTGTAGCATCATCTATGAAAGATACATAGTACTGTGATCCTCCAATGGAAGCAACCTGAGCCGGTCCCCACACGTCTGTGTGAACAAGCTGCAACTTATGCCTCTTCTTAGTAGACCCAGTCTTGAGAAAACTAACCCTTTTCTGGTTTCCAAATACACAGTGCTCACAAAACTCTAGATCTATGCCTTTTAAATCTAAAAGCATACCTTTGGACTTAAGAATTGACATCCCCTTCTCACTCATGTGGCCAAGCCTTGAGTGCCACAATTTAGCATCCACATCTGAAGTAGATAATACAGAAGGAGATTTGTTAGTAACACAATTACACAAATAGAGAGTACCTTCTCTCTTACCTCTGGCCATAACAAGTGCACCCTTGGTCACCTTCCAAGATTCTGCTATGAGAGTTACTGTACAACCCTCATCCCCTAACTTTCCTGCAGAAATCAAATTTCTCTTCAAGCTAGGAACATGCATCACATCTTTCAACACCCATGTGTTGCTATTCTGCATCTTCAGCTACACTTTACTTTTGCCAATTATTTTACAGGGCTCATCATCCCCTAGATACACTATTCCAAAATCTCCATGGATATAGTCACTAAAATATTCCCTGTTAGGGGTAGCATGAAAAGATGCACCAAAATCTAACACCCAAGATTCTATATTATTATGCAGAGAGAAAATTAAAGCATCTTGTGCAATACCTGCAACCTTGGCTTCTTCCTTTCCTTCGTGTTGATTGTCCTCCTTAGGCTTTGACCAACAGTCTCTGCTTATGCGCCCCATCTTTCCACAATTCCAGCATTGTGGCCTTCTGCCATTTCTGGATTTAGATCTGCCTTTCCCCTTAGATTTGGATCTTGATCTGCCTTTCTTGCTCTTCTCTTTCTGCCTCCCCCTGCTCTCAAAACTTAAAGCATTCCTAGATGTCTCTTCTGTGATTTTCCTACGTATTTCCTCATTCAAGATAACACTAACAACATCCTCTACTTTCAAAATATTTGATGCAGATGCAGTATTACTTACTGCCATTACTAAGCCATGCCAGCTTTCAGGCAAAGAACATAATATTAAAAGAGTTTTTATTTCATCATCAAATACTATATTGACTGAACTTAACTGATTCACAATTCCATTGAAATCATTCAGATGAGTAGAAACAGATCCACCTTCATTCATATGCAAATTAAATAACTACTTCATAAGATATACCTTATTAGAAGCTGAGGGTTTTTCATACAAATTAGCTAACGTAGTCATCAACTCTACCGTAGACTTTGCCTGTGATAGATTAGATATCACAGTGGATGCTAGACTCAGTCTTATAGAACCCAGAGCCTTTCTATCAAGAACTTCCCATTCTTCATCCTCCATGTCTTTGGGCTTCTTTACAACACCACCTAACGGTAAGTAGAGATCTTTTTGATACATATAATCCTCTATCTGCATTCTCCAATGTTGGTAATTTTTGCCATTGAACTTTTCCATTCTCAATTTACTTTCATCTGCCATTGCTTCTCCCACTCAAATAGAAATCCCTGCAGAAACCCCTGTGAGAACCTATAATCAATACACACTACACAGATTTGAACCACCTGTTAGTGAACCTGAGCTCTGATACCACTTGTTGGTATCAGCTCTTGAACCTACAACCAAAGCTCTGATACCACTTGTTGGGGATCAACCAACAATAGATTACACTTGTGAAAGCAATGAATGTGAAATTAAATCAGATAAACAAGTAACTAGAATGATAAACAACAAGAACACGAGATACAAGAAACCACCCTGAAAACTTGTATTAACAAACTCTTTACAAAAGGAATACAATTGAAGAAACTTGTTTCTTCCACACCTCTCCTAGATGTATAGATCTCTCAATAGATCTCTATTCCTCAAGAGCTCTCTCTCAAGAACAATCAACTCCAACAAACCTGGATTGATTCAATTTTGTATTGTTTTTCAACATACCAACTCTACAATAATTCACTACTAACTACAATAAGCTAGGAAGATCTAATTCTACATATAGAATTAGGAGACTTGAGCATGCACTTACAACAAACAGTTAAGCCACTTGAACAAGGGCTCTAAAAATAATATTACTAACAATAGAGACGCGAGCTTAAGACTACAACTTAAACTCATCATGCAAACACTCACTTCTGTCCTCGGAAATAGCTTTCTGGACGCACAGGTAATCGACGTCGGTTCCTGCTGCTTGCCTGTGACCGCCGTTGGCCGACTCTCTGTCGACGTCGGCGTCTCTCCAACTGCATCTGACCGACGTTGGTCACTCCTGACCGATGCCGGTGTCTGTGTAGACCCGAAACTGATAAGTGTGCTCCTTGGTGAAGCTTTTAGCTCCACACCCTAACAACCTAAAGGACACTATCATAGTGCACTACCATCTATGGAATTGTGATATTATCTAAGAGGGTTTATGACTCCTGGTTCTTGTTCATGACACCTAACATAGTTCCTACACCAATTTATATCATGTAATTCATCCATCTCATTCAATTTCTAGCTAAGTAAATCTTTTGTAGTTCATTTTTTATTTATAAAAAAATCAAAAAAATCAATTAATATACAAATCAGAGGTTGTAATTATTACATATTTATTCCCTAATTTATTATTCTAGAACTTTAGAAAACTAGGGTTTTACATTACATAATCCCCTTAAAAGTTAAATAAAAAACAATAATTGAAATTAGAATTAGAATTCTAGTTATGACTTAATGTATGAATATGAACCCTTTGATTGAATTAAATCACTAAGGGTCATGTTGAATTCCATTGAAAAAAGGAGCGGATCATTCAAACTTAGACCACATAAGAGACATTTATGTATTAACTATAAGTCTGAATCAAGACTACTTGGGTCATGGGGTCCACTAGGCTCGTGAAGGCCATGTAAGCCATTTAGGTCAGTGTGGGTAAGTTAGTGTAGGTAGGGTTGGCATGGGCATTGTGACAACCATATGATCACTTGTAAATGGATAACCACACTTGTTTTTTTTTTGCATGGCATGCATTAGTTAGTGTAAGGAGCATTGTAACTCACCTTATTTGTGCATTGTACATTCTAAAAAAAATTGTCTGTATTTTCTTGTTTCTTTCATGTGATTTTTTTTAGCATGGCAAATAATATATTTAGAATTTATAATTATTTTAGAGGAAATCAAGCAATCATTAGAATATTCATTGAAGCACCCAAGATCATGTTAGACACATATCACATTACATGGGATTGCATGATATGGATCCTCAAAGTTTGATGTTTTTGATATTGTTACTATTTAGGGACTTAGAAAATATCAAGATCATTCAATTATTTAATTTAATGCAAACCCCCCCCCCAAAAAAAAAATAAAATAAAAATAAAAATAAAAATAAAATAAAATAAAATCCTTAAGTTTGAAATATTGATGGCCAATTAGGGCAAGAAAAAAAACTTTATTTTATAGATGACTGAAGCAAAATTCTGAAAACTGAGTGAGGCCTTTAGAAATGAAAATCATGTGAACATAGACATCAAATTATTGTTGGCATGTCTAAACTTTTGTTTAGAATGATAGTGCACAACCTAGATTGTTCAAAACATAAGTTTATGGTTTATACAAGTTTCTATGATTGTCATCAATTTTTTGAGATAGCTTCTTGTCACTTCTAAATGTGCAATTATAGTATTACCTTCTAACAGTCATTACCAATTCATAGAATAAAATGAAATAAACCCTAAACCCTACATGTCTTTTTATATCTCTAATTTTAAAAGTAATTAATTAGATTAATTAAAAGTATTGGAGTATTTATGTTGTAATTTACTTGAATACATTTATTCATTTAATAACTTGTGCCCATAGAGAGAATGAAAAAAGTTGACAACATGTAATGTAATGCAATGTAGTATTTGGAGGAGAAAATTAAAATACCCAACAAATTTTATCATATTTTATAGTACAAAGTTTTTTCTAAAGTTTGACATATAATTTTGAAATATTCCATGAGGGGTTATTTGAGAATATTTATTTAACACTAATACAATGATAAATATGTCTTATTTAATAATATAAAAATAGAATGACAATTAAAATAATTATTATATTATAGTACAATTGTTATGAAAGAGGGCAATCTCCATGTCGAATCCCAAATCCCAACATGCAGAAGGATTTCACGTACGAGTGCGGGGTGCCATACATTTTTATAGTCATGGAGTGTTAGAAAATAGAGGGTAATGCCATATATAAATTTACCTGAGAGCCACCAAAAACTTCAACGAAAAATATTGTGTCGTAAAGGCTAATTCATTATAGTCTACAAGGCACATCTTCTATCGGGAAGAGCAACCAAGTTTTCAATAATTATTTTCGTGGCCACTTCAAGGGACTTTGGTCTTGTATTTGCAGCTCTTATATACTTCTTCAATGACTACATTGCTTTAGTGTTCACAAACAATTATCTTATTCAAATATAAGTAGCTAAAATGTCATTATTGTTGGCATTAATAGCCATTCTCAATGGTTCCAACATGTTCAGTTGGGTAAAGCTTCTCTGCATAACAATGTTTTCCATTCTTAGATAGTAATTTCCAAATTTTAATCAATAATGTTCATGAATGAATAAATAAAATATTTTCCAATCTAAAACTAGACTTTAAGGTGTAAATTTCCATTCCCTAAAATTTTAAAGCCAAATTTGCTAGTTTAGTCTTAAAATCCATGAGCAATAGAAGAAATTATAAGGGTTTTTTTATGGTTTTGTTTTTGGGAGCCTGAATTTTTATTATTATCGTACATTCATGTGTAGCAGTAGGATTAGGGTAGAAATCTATTGTTTCCTATGTTAACATTGGATGTTACTATCTAATAGGTATTCTATTGGTGGTGTTTTTGGGTTGGATTTTTAGTCTAGGAGTTTAGGTGAATATCCATGCTTTTATTTTATATTTATTTTAACTGAAATAAATTAACAACCTTCATGCTTTCTAAGTTACATTGTGTGTAGGGAATTTGGGGAGGAATCATATCTGGAATAGCAATTAAAACACTTGTACTATTTTTCCTCATATAAAAGTGATTGGAACATAAAAGTCAAGCAGCCATAATCTTGAAACCAAATTGCTTAGACCATGCATATTTTTTAGTGGCTCTCTTTAAAAACAATGGGGAAAAAGACCCAAGTTGAATATTTTGACAACCAATTTATTTGATTATTTGTAGGTTAGAAAGACACTTTATTGTGTCAAGTCTAAATATTCATTTGCCACTTCGAAGTAAAACTTTCATTATTACAGTTAAAACCCACTAATCTCCATTGAGATTAGGAGAATGATTTAAAATGTACTTTCATGCAATTTAACATTTGCATGTTTGAAGTTGTGTGATTTTTGTTTATTCTTTCCTTATTTGAGTTGGGTTATACCTCACACGGTCCCCCTGATTCTTGTAAACATTCTTGATTGGAGATACTAGGAGTTTGGCATGACTCTTTCCAATTTTTCCCATAAATTTGGTTTCTTTATAACTAAGTTCTAAATTTTTCATTAATTTAAATTGTATACAAATAAAGTTTATAAGTTTTGATTTTTTTTTTCAATTCATTAATATATCTTTGTTGCATTCAAGACTTAAATCACTATATTTTTCCTATAATAGATTATTCTTATAGAGACTTTATTTATTTTCTTTCCTAAAAATATTATCAATGAAAATTAGTTTTCTAATAATTTATATAGTATAAATCAATTACACATGGTTGCAATATAAACAAAGGTCACGTAGTCCCTACCTAGGCAGGGAACTATAAGAATCATTTGGGCAAATAATTATTTTGCTCCAACCAATCAAATTTCATCATCTTACACATGACAGTTTTTTATAAAGTTTAATCCATAATTTATAGAATATTCTCTTAGATGTCATTTAGGAATATTCCCTTTATTAATTATAAAAAATAATAACAAATCATTATGGATTGAGAGGATACAAAGTATATTTATGTCTACAGATGTATTAATATCTTGCTTAAAGAAAGTCACTCATATGACTTAAATGACCCCATCCTTGAGATGGGACTGTTTGATCATGAAAAATATTTCTATGTTATGTTAAACCATGCCCCAAAGACAATAAACACTGCTAGTGGCAAAGATAAATTCTAGTAATTAACACTTGGCGAGTTAGGTTAGACTTTAGACTTAGTCCCCAGACAAGTACAAGCTACCCATAATGAATTGGTACAATCGACTGATAAAAATAGACACTATAATAAAAATCACCAAGTTTAGCCTCTGCACTTGCAACTTCTGCCAAAACCAAAAAGAAAAAATATGTTGACATTAGATAAATGCGATGGTATTAGATATTAACAAAAGTCGCATGACACAAATAAATTGTATAGAATATCAAATCATCAATGCTTAATTTCTAAATCAAACCTTAAACACAACTTTCAAGGGTTCAATTTGTTAAAGCCTATAGGCGTTAAGCCCTACCTAATTATGGAGAACTGACATGGATCAAGTTACGTGTGTGATTAAATCATGCAAAAATTACAACATTTATATCTACCTTTTTAAAAAATGCATAAAAATATATAAGCAAATGTGGATATTGATCCCCCTTATGCACTTAAAGTTTTCTCTTCCTACATGAATTTTGCCATCTTTTTCAATATCCAATTTAATTATTTTCATTTCCTTATAAAAACAAATATAATAACATTTCAAGTTATATATATTTATTAAATCTTGTTTATAATATCATTTATTTAAGCATATATAAATAATTATTTATATAATATTTATTTATGTATAAATAACTATTTTAACATAATTTATAATACTAAAATAGTGTAAACACCAATAATAATATAATTTATTTACTAGATTACAATTCTATTACTATATAATTAGTACAATCATCACAAACATTTAACTATGTCCTTTATTAATATTTGAATTTTAAAATTTTGTAATTATAATAATTAAAATATATGTAATTATTTCGATTGTATTCATCATTTCATTTTTTTCTGTTTATTTATGTATTTGCTTATTTGATAAATTTAGGCAACTAAATATCCATCCATGATAAAGGTCATACACATACTTATGAACTAAATGCATTTATCTATATTTTATTTGCTATAATAATTATATAAAAATTATGATAGTTATTCTATAATAATATTATATAAATAAATAAATAAAAGTATGTGTAATTTATTTTTGGGATACGTCTGAAGGCATTATATGGAATCATTGAATTACCTAGAATGTCAACATCTCTGTCCATATTTTGGAAATAAATATATAGCAAATTTATAATGTTGAGTAAGCATACATCTAAATCAGTGAGCTCCTTTCACTAAGTAAACATGAGTAAGGGGTATCCACACCATCAAAATTACCCAGTGCAATATAATCAAGGTTAAATCAGTGAATATCACCAACTTTGACAATAATATTATGTACTTATTCAAATAGATTTGACATCATTGTTTGTAGATCCATGCATAATACACCTACTAATACTAGATCTATTTGCATGATGCAGTCATTTGGTTTAAACATTGACTTGGTTTTTAATTACTCTCTACACCAAGTCCTGCCTATAGGAAACGAGCTTGTTCACTTAGGAGATGCCACTATGTTATGCCCCTCATGTTAACAACATAAGTCTCTCAAACATTTATTTTGATTTTACTAATAAAGTTCAAGTGATATCTAACACGATGCTACAAATATAAGTTCAAGCTAATAAGGTCTTTCTGGATATTGAACATATTTAGTCTTTGTTATAATATTAGGGAAGTATTATATGTGTTTTCAGCTATGTTCCCCTAGTTTCTTACCACCAATGATCTCCTTATTAAGTTCATGGCTATCGATATTGACATAGGCACCATTCAAGGAGTAAGCAAAAAAGTCCTTCACCACGTTCGTAATGCCCTTCACCTAGTCATAACTCTTGTGATGCAAACAAAGACAATGAAAAGTGGTGAAGGCCTAAGGTCAAGGTGCATCCATAAGCAAAGCACAAACCAATAGACTTGGGCAATAGAAGCAAAACCATTCAATCACAACATGGATCCTTTGTAAAGCACTGCAAAAGCTTATCCATTTGTATATAAAGTATTGTCACTTTCTTTTGCTTTATCTAGTAATTGCTTCATCAACTGCCCTATTGCAAAATTATAAATAACTTCAAACAACATCACAAATTCATAATAATACTATTACTAAAAGGAGGGACTAACCACTACACAACCCTTCTTCATTTAATGACTTGTGTCGATGGAAAAGACAAAAAAAACTTGATTACTTGTAATGCAATTGAAATAAATGTGCATATAGGATTCGAAGAGTGAGAACTTGGTGCTCACAACTGACACAATATTAATACAATGTGCATATATTGATATCAAAATATTGATTACACACAAACACTAATTCCTTTTATGGAAGGAACAAATCCATATCGTGGGCCTCTTCAAGGGGGAAACCTCCTATTAGAGCAAGCTCTATTACAAATGACTTCTTCAATGCCTTACACTATCCTATACCCCTTTATTTATACTAGTTCTCCCCTACCCCACTCCTCGTTCTAACGCATGTGGGATTATTCTTCTAATGCATTACTATATTTTATTATTACATGCTATTATTTCTACTAGTTATTCTACTATTATACCTTTATCTAGGTACATTACACTCCATCCCCCTTAAATATGTTTCACCCTCAAAACATGATAAGAAATAAGAGGAGGACCAAATGAAGCCCAGACCATATATAGGTTGAAGATCGGAGAGAGGCTCATCTATGTGTCCTTTTCTACTTCCACGTCTTTCACCTATGCTTGGATATGAACATGTACATCAACATGGTGAAAATGAGCACTATAACTAAAGGTAGAAGTGTAATTTGAACCATAATGATCATATCCTCAAAGTGAGAGCAAGGGTGCTCAAAATAGTCATCTCGATGAATGAATTGAGGATATATGCCATACCCTTTAGCATTTTTCTCTGAGGGATGTGAAAACTCGGTTCCATACATGGGATCAATGATTGTCGGCTTGGGCTCATCGGGGGCTTGTTCGAGCATGGTGATTTCTTGAATGGGCTCATTTAGAACCTACTAAGGTGCATCCAAAAGGGAATCAATGTCTGGTTTGTTGATGTCTTGAAGAGGTGGTGTTGTGCAGGGATGCAAAAAAAAAGGTGTCTCACCATGATAATACTATATGTGGTTTTCTGTGAGCTTAGCTAAGCCCACCACTTCCAACATTGTCTGAGGTTGCCACATTTGAACATCTGCTTGAATCTCATCTTGAAGTCCGTTGATGAAGCAATGACTGAAGAATGCAGTAGAGATGCCATTGGTTAATGTTTCAAACTCAGTATGATATGTACTAATAGTACCAGTTTGTTGAAGTTGAGTTAATACACTACTGAGATTACTGCTAGAGAAAATTGGAAGCCCCATACGAACCAGAGGAGTGGACGTCGATTTCAACTGAAAATGTGTCCTTACAAAATGACCAATATTTTAATTTTTTTGACACTGGTAAACTGACACATGATGTAAAGCGTACTAATAACTACACACCAATGATAATAAAAGACATTAAAAATTAAAGATGAAACTATATCCTAAAGACACCATGATATACTAATATCATACTCACTATGATAACAAAGACCCATCGAAAAAGTAAAATTTAACAAAGTGTGACTAAACCACAATTAAAGACACAAATAAACTATAAGTATAAATGCCTAGAGACTTAATACTTGAAAAAAATAATGTACATTGGACTTTGATGAGATTATAGGGTATATCATAAAGTGACAACTTGATAGCATAGGTTTTTTGGTCAGCACATAGGTGGCAAACATTAGTTACTGCACATGGCATTTGGTATTATTGTAAGCCATGACATTTAAGGAATAATGACACCGTATGATAAAAAAAACATAAGCTTAAGGACACAAGAAATAATAATAAACAAAAACTTAAAAAAAGAATCTAAGCTAAAACCAAAACCTAAACTAAAGACCTGTGAACAAGAATTCAAAAACTAGAAGTTGAGAAAACTACAATGCCAAGAGACCAGGAATGAGTTGAGTGGTCAATGGCAAGCAAGGAGCATAGGAATCTAGTTGGTGTCAAAGCCAAGCACCAAGGAGCCATTTTTTTGTAGAGGTGAGGCCTGTGTTGGAGTGATCGTGCAACGGTGGAGTGCCACGACCAGGATGAGATCGATTGAGTCCTCTTGAGGTGAACAACACAGGAATGCTAATATCTACTAAGAGTGAGCTGAGTTGTGGAGAAAAAACATTGGCTGGCAGAGTAGATCTCAATGTGGTGTAAATCCTATCAATGTGGCAAGATCGAACTAGGGTTGAGAGACACAATTGATCTCGTGGCACCTTCTTTGAATGAGAATGAGAGGCAGGTATGAATCCACAAAGGGAGCTTGGATGTAGGATAGTGGAATACAACTTGATAGCATGGGTTTTTTGGTCGGCACATAGGTGGCAAACATTAGTTACTGCACATGGCGTTTGGTATTATTGTAAGCCATGACATTTAAGGAATAATGACACCGTATGATAAAAAAAACATAAGCTTAAGGACACAAGCAATAATAATAAACAAAAACTTAAAAAAAGAATCTAAGCTAAAACCAAAACCTAAACTAAAGACCTATGAACAAGAATTCAAAAACTAGAAGTTGAGAAAACTGCAGTACCGAGAGACCAGGAGTGAGCTGAGTGGTCAATGGTGAGCAAGGAGCATAGGAATCTAGTTGGTGTCAAAGCCAAGCACCAAGTAGCCATTTTTTGTAGAGGTGAGGCCATGTGTTGGAGTGATTATGCAATGGTGGAGTGCCACGACCAAGATGAGATCAACTGAGTCCTCTTGAGGTGAACAACACAGGCGTGCTAAGATCTACCAAGAGTGAGCCGAGTTGTGGAGAAAAAACATAGGCTGGCGGAGTAGATCTCAATGTGGTGTAAATCCAATCAATGTGGCAAGATCAAACTAGGGTTGAGAGACACAGTTGATCTCATGGCACCTTCTTTGAATGAGAATGAGAGGCAGGTATGAAGCCACAGAGGGATCTTAGATGTAGGCAAGTTCAGGACACTGCCAGAGCAAGGCCTTTGAAAAACCGATCTACCTTGAGTATGGATGCAGAGAAGGACAAAGTTGTGGTCAAGCTTATACAGTAAGCATTCATATAAAATGGGGTTGCCAATTGAGACAAAAGATACCTTCTCAGAATACGCAGTTGAACATAGAGTTCGACAGGGCGCTGGAGTTGAGATGCCAATCATCGAACAAGGATGCAAGATATATATCGAAAGGGGCATGGTCAGATACTACTTTACCAACTGAGGTAGGTAACTATTACCGTAATCGCTTAATGTGAAGGGACCTCGAGAGGAGCTTGCAGGATATAGATCGAAAGAGGCATGTTGATATCTACAAATCACAAATCGTAGAATGCTAGGTGCCATGTTGAGGGCCTCCGATGTTGAGTAAATCCAAATCTGCTACCAACATACCCAATGTAGTAATACAAGAAACAAGCTCGATGGAAGAGGTATGGGAGTATACCCTGATGGAAGGATGCACAGCTTGAGGGCTTGTTTGACCTGGTGATGATGCTTGGATCTATGCAAACAATGGCCTTAATGAAATAACAGTTTATTGGAGACATTGCACATAGACAACTCACATATGACAGATCGAACACACAAAAGTTGGAAATTCGTTATAGGTAGCCAAGGGTTGGACATTTTCAAGCACTACAACTCAGACACTAAAAGCTCATTAAATTAAACAAAGAACAGAGAGTTTTGAAATCTGTGATGCTAGAGCCGCTTACTCAAAAGGCTACAAACATATAACACTAAAGATATATAACTAACTACAGACCAAAGATTACAGAAAAGAGCATGTATGGACAAATCTCGGAGCATATACGGATTTATTTGCACACAAAATAAAATCACTGAAAACTCTAACCGCACATTTTATTGCAACGAAAAAACAAAATTGGCCCTAGAAAGGGCTTGATACCATATGAGAAGAACTTGGTGCTCACAACTGACACAATATCAATCCAATGTGCATATATTGATCTCAAAATACTGATTACACACAAACACCAAATCCTTTTATGGAAGGAACAACTCCATATCACACCAAATCCTTTTATGGAAGGAACAACTCCGTATCACAGGGCTCTTCAAGGGGGCAACCTCCTATTAAAACAAGCTCTATTACAAATGACTTCTTTAATGCGTTACACTATCCTATACCTCTTTATTTATACTAGTTCTCCTCTACCCCACTCCTCATTCTACTGCATGTGGGATTATTCTTCTAATACATTACTATTTATTACTATTACATGCTACTATTTCTACTAGTTATTCTACTATTATACCCTTATCTAGGTACATTACAAAGGAAGAGAAGAAAAAAGAATCTATTGATTTGATTGTTTTCTTCCCTTGATTATCGTACATTCAATGCTAAACCCTTCCCTCATGTTTTAACCACGGTTATGATGGGACGGACTAAAAATATTAACATCTAAGGCAATGTTGTTAGATTTAGATTTATGACTAAATTTTCACACTATGTCGGGAGGCAAAAGTAATGGCATGGCCATGGCTAAAGTCTGAACGTTTCACCGTGTATTCCTTACAGCGTGTTCCCATACCTTGATTATCGCACATTCAATGCTCAACCCTTCCCTCATGTTTTAACCACGGTTATAATGGGACGGACCAAGGCAGTGTTGTTAGATTTAGATTTAGATTTATGAGTAAAACTTTTCACACGACGTCGGGAGGCAAAAGTAATGGCATGGCCATGGCCTGAGGTCTGGACGTCTCACAGCGTATTCCTTACAGCCAGAAGTACCTACAACCCCAAAACAACAATAATATAGTCTTGTATTTAGTAGGAAATTGAAAGACGGTGTTATGTTTGACAAGCATGGTCTGAAATATCTGTGGAGAATTGAAAGGGATGGAGAATTCAGATGTGGAGCTTCTGTCCAAGACACTTCAAGTGGAACACAAGCTTTTTTACTTTGATCTGAAGGAGAACCCACGCGGTCGCTACCTCAAAATTTCAGAGAAAACATCTGGATCTCGTTCCACCATCATCGTTCCTCTTGCCGGAGTTTCCTGGTTTGCAGATCTCTTTAATTACTATGCCACCAGCAATGATGAGCAGGAGCTGTATAGCAAGGAGTTGCAGCTCGACACAAAGGTCCGTTTTTTCAATTCAGTTTTTATGCTTAGATCTGGACGTGTTTCTTATATTTGTTTGTATTGTACCGTTTCAGGTGTTTTACTTCGACGTTGGGGAGAACCAGAGGGGCCGGTTTTTGAGGGTGGGTTTTGTTTATTTTTTAATGCCCTTGCCTCTGAATGATTTAATTGAAATGCAAATTAGAGGATTCCATCGCATTGCAGGTTTCTGAAGCATCTGTGAGCCGCAGTCGGAGCACAATTATTGTGCCTGCAGGCAATACCTCAGAGGATGCATGGTCTGCCTTTAGAAACGTTCTGGCCGAGATCGATAAAGCCTCGAGATTACTATTTCCGAACCAGGTCAGAGATCTATGGATTTTTGTGTTTCAGAGGTTTTATGCCCATTACTATGTGGCATGTGCATATTATTGAGCTTGAGCTGAAGGGTGTCGTATCGTTTTTTGAGGCAGCAACAAGCATGCGGAAAGTCAGAGCAATTGCAGCTGCGAGGATTGTCAGATCTGGTAGCGCCAGGATTCATATCAGGGGAGAGTTCACAGGGCAACTCCATTGATGGGGGAATGGGGGACAAATCCTCGGGTTTAGCTGCTGCAGAGAGCGGTGGAGTGGTGATGGCTAAAGTCATTAGGGCCGAGCAGAAAAGGTTTTTCTTCGATCTAGGGAGCAATTCCCGGGGCCAATTCCTCAGAATTTCAGAGGTTTGTGCTCAAATTAGTTTTTAGATTTTCTTGGGCTTCTATTTGATTAAACATTTTGGGTTAGAAGGGTTTTCAGCACTCAATTATGCTCAATGCTCACACACTTATTTAATTGTTGATAGGGAATTTGTAATTTGAACAAGGGAGGATGAAATATGTAGATAGTATTGTAGATCTGTTTAAAGAACATTAGATTCAGTTTTCTGCCTTCAAAACCTTTGCCTATTTTGTAGCCATTAGTGGCAGTGAGCTCTGCAAATTTGAAATTTAGGTGTGCAAAGATATTAGAGGCCCATGTATCTGTAGTTGTATATTCATTTCAGCAGCCTCCTATTACGTGAATAAAATATAGCCTTACTTGGTTCCACTTCCAGGTGACAGGATCAGAGCGATCAGTGATCATACTTCCTGTATCTGTATTAGAACAGTTCCATGATGCGCTCGGTCAGTTTGTTGACATCACTCGAAGCCAAGGACTCACACCTGCAACTCTCCCAAATGTGCGTACACTTGCATCTGCAAATAGGCGAAGTGAACACTCATAGCAGTTTTGGCTGAGCAGGACTGAGGATTCTTTATTTCACATAGAGAACAAGTTAAAGATTTCAACCTTATAGCAGGCTAGCAAATTGCTACAGACACTATGAGTTTTTCCATAGATTATGTTTGGCAGGCATAAAATGCTGCCACTTGATGAAGTGCAGTGCAAACAAAATTGGCACTTTTGTTTTTGTCATAATGAAATAAACTTTGAGATTGTTGTTGCTCATCATCATCATAACTTCACTGTCTGCTTTAATTTAATAAATGCATTACATATGCAACCGCAACAATCTTGCATTTCTTTATAAACAACAAGACCCTATGCCATAGGCATACGAAACATAAATTTTATGGGATCTTTTTGAAACAAACATAATTTGCTTCTACTACTATACAATTTAAATTCATACCTTTTTTTTCCTTTAAATATATATAAATATGCCTATTTTAATGTAAGCATTATTATACTATATGTAAATTAACATTGTTTAATTAAAAATTAAAACTCATGAAAGGCTCTTAGTTTATTTAAACCACATTATTAAATTTATCGTTATAATTTAAACTTTATACAAACAATTTTTATAAGTCAACAAACTATGACAAAAATATCCAATTATGCCTCACTAGTATTTGTCTTCAACCCTAGATATGCACCTGGATTCCGACCTCGTTGAAATCAATAAATCTTATAATTTAAAATGGACAAGGGTTTATTTTGGGGCTCATTGCTAGCATATGCTAGCTAACCCTTTCTAGATCGTCAAACCCTTCAAAGATGACAAAGATGTTGATAAATAAAAATTGCATGACAAAAATAACTCTAATAAAGTTTTTCAACAACAATGGTTTTCTAGGGATAAGAATGCATGCGATAATTGTAGATGATCAATTGAACTAAATCACTTGTTTATTTATAGATGATTTGAATTCAAACTTTGGCAAGAGTCATGTGCATGCAAACTTCCAATGGTTGGAAACTAGAAACACAAAAGTGGCAAATGGTCCAAACCATTGAACAAAATGGCACAAACAACAAGGTCAGGGTTGTACAAAAGTTCTTGACACTAGACCAGGGAATCACAAAATTACTATGGAGGTTAGCACACTCATGCATGAAAGAGGGTGTCAAGTTTAGAAAATAATCATAATGGTTGAATAATGCCAAATTTGGACCAATCATTCATATATGGACAAATTTGCCAAACACATATAAAATAACAATAAATAAATACCAAGGGATCATTTTTTGGTGTTTACATATTGCCTTACTTTGAAGTGCATGCTTAGCCATAAAGTAGGTTGCGTAAGCACAAACTTCAAATTTATAATATATTAAATAAGTATTGATATTATTATGAAGCCATATCTCTTAATAATGAAATACAGAGTCTTGGACCTTGCACAACCACAATTACTTTCTTGTATAAACATATTTTGAGTGTAGATGACACATGTTAAATGTGAAATTGACTAGTAGCAAACTATATACCTTGTCCCCAGTACATAGTATAAGTTCCATGGGTTCATCATATAGTAGGAGGAGGTAGAAATATGAAGAAGAGTTGGAATCCTAGGTATCATCAAACAATGAACCTCACATAAATACTAAAATATGGTATTAGATACTTAGAAATGTCAGGTTTGACATACCTTCATTTTATATATATATATATATATATATATATATATATATATATATATATATATATATATATATATATGAAATTTTAGATGATTGAACCTATGAAAAGCATGTGGATGTGAGAAAATGGTGAATAAGAGTCATATATATAAGAATTTTTAGATGATTGAACCTATGAAAAGCATGTGGATGTGAGAAAATGGTGAATAAGAGTCATTCATATATATGACTCTTATTCACCATTTTCTCACATCCACATGCTTTTCATAGGTTCAATCATCTAAAATTTCTATCAGTCATTTACAAGAATTCTCCCAATTTGTGCCAAACCAATTAATTATCACATCAAGACATCTCTAGGGCATCAGATTTGTGTTTTTGTCTCTTACACAACCGTTAGACTTAGATGGTACTATAATTTCAGTACTGTCCAAACTTGATGGTTTTGTCCCGTGCCAAGCAATGGTCACATTTCAAATTTTATCATTCTTATGGGTCGGCTCACAGATTTCGCATGTCGATGGCATGAGAAATTATCCAAAAAGTCTCATATAAATACAAATTAGGTATAATCCTATTAAGAATCTAGCAAGCACTTATCAAACATACTCAAACTTACACCTTCAAAGGCACAACCTCATTCTTTCTAATTCTACCATATGTCATAAAGAACATGACCTAGCCAAGTCTGAAGCACCTCAAGCCCAAAAACAAAGTTGTCATTTGCCAAGTATCAAAATCTAGATCAAAGATTGCATACATTGAACAATTACTATGGCACACATTCACTTAATGGGGAGAACTACATGTAGTTTGACTTCTCTCCTCAGAGTATTGGATATATAAACAACACTAAGTGACTCAGTGAAGAGTGGTTGGTGTTATCTCAATGCACCTTTTTCTCTAGTTTTGTAGCTTAAACTTAGTGTTAACAATAGACCTAGGGTTTCAAGACGAGATAGGTTTCTAGGTATTATGCATATACTCAGACCTCATGATCACACATAAAGACATAAGAGAAGTAGTTGCAACTTGTACTAGAACGAAAGATCAAGATTTGCATAGATGAAACCGTCATGTTCAAAACATAATGTCAGACAATAACAAGTAGAGGTTGATGTTAGTGTCCAAGTGAGCCCAAAACTCTAGTTCCTAATCTAAGAAACTCACATTGCACTTTTCTACCTTTCCTACCACTTGCCTTCAGTCTCAGACCTTCACAGTACATAAAACTCTTAAGTATCTTAATTCTCTTAGTACTTTCCATATCTAGTAAGTGTAAGCGTCAAATCAATTTTTACGTTTTACATTTGGATTTGTTATTAATTTTAATATTTTATACAATATGAATAATACATTAGTTTCTATCTTATTAAGGTTCTCAAACCAAAGCACATTTTATGTCAAAAATCATCACATTTATTCACAAAAATAGTATCATGTTTCATGCACATTTTATGCTCTTGCATTCCATAGCACTACATAAAATGGCTTGCTTTGGCAAACCGCTATGGCAAACTGTGTGCTAAATGGATGTTCTTCACATAGTTTATTATATGGAGTAATCTGTTGTAGGTCATGAGTGGTTGTATCTTGTTGATTCACATCTGACATTAAGCTCAAGGGATCATGTATGTTTGTATGTTGTTTGCTTTCCTCTTGTTCTAATGTCTAATTACTAGAAGAATTTAAAGAATAAGTATGAGTAGTCTCTACTATTTCATTTTTTTTCTATTTTCTTTGTTATATTTTGTACTAATCTAAATCTGGTCACAAATATTTGATCATGCTTATTTTACCCATTTTAATCCTTAACTTGTGCATTTAATCGACACTTATTTCATGAATTTGACCTATTTTAAACCTAAAAGAGGACCTATGTTATCTTGTAACTGTCATTCATTGAACATGTAAACTTTATGACCGCTAAAAAACCCTCTATGCATTTGTATGACTCAATCTAGACCCAAATCCCAACATGATTCCTTAAGGGACCAAATCAACTGACAGGGACAACAATGACTGTCAATCCTATCCTTATTTGATGACTCTGTCTTTATCCCACCAACAATCATATTTTCAAATGACACCCTCCCTAAGGTCATCCTCCTTATTTTTAGGCTTCCTAGCGTGTTTTCATCTTGATGGAATTTCTATAAATACACATTCAAATCACTTATTACACAATTGATAATTTCAAATTCACAAGGCTTATTAACACAAGTACACATTGAGTAAAAGTTTTCTATTCTTCCAAAATCAAGGCCCAAGCACTTAAAATAGTCTTCAACGAAATTTCAAGTCAGTCTTATGCAGCCTTAATTCCATATAATCAGGTATTCAAGCTGATTTTTAATGCATTCATATAGTCAAAGTAACACAATTGCACAAAGTACTTAAGTGGAATAACTATATGGAGTTTTGATCCTTCTTCAGAGTATTGTATGTAGGGAACATTCAAAACAATAGGGTGTTGAGGTCTAGCACAACTCCAACCACTAACCCCCTTTTACTCCATATTGTTTATATCCTTGTGGTAAAAAAAACTATGATTTTCATCTTCAAGAAGGCACATATAGGGTTCCACACACTTTCTAAAGACTAAATCAACACAATAATATTTAATTTTCATTGTCGTCCCTGATTGTTCTGAAAGTTCCACTTTTCTATAAAAAGAGAAGATCGACTGACAAGGATAATAACGACAGTTGCTCATGTCCTCTATTGGCTATTCTTATCCTTTAGAGCACTCAAGCTCAACTTCTAGAAGGTTTCTAGGTTTTCTACATTCTATTTTCTAGTTTAACCAAGTGACAACTCAAAAAGTTAAGTTTCTCTTTCTTTTGCATAGTTTAGTCTTGTTTGTTTCTATTTTTATCTATCTATTTTAATCATTTATCTTCAATTTGCTATTTAAAATTATATTTACAATACCCTGTGTTATTCTATTCCATTTATGTGCATTAAGGTTAATTGCAATATTATTTCAAATTCATCATATACATTTGGTGAACCATTTCTAATTTTTAAAAAGTTACTTGAATGTCACTTAAGCACTTTGCCTCCTCCATATGAAGTTGATAACAATGCATATTGTGATTATCATCAATGCAATGGTCATTCTATAAACATGGGTTATAAACTCAAACATCTCATTCAAGGTATTATTGACAACAATGTCATAGAGGTAGACACTCCCATAGAGGAAGCAAAGACTCAACAAAATGACAATGTTAAGCTCAAGATTTTCATTAATCCATTTCCTAATGATGATACCAACAAGGATACTTCAAACGTGCGTCATACTTATAATGCTTATCCACCTCCTACATCATGTTATAGTCCTTTGGATGTTATTGTTGGTATAATTACTTCAAATGTTGCACCACGTCTTATGATTACTTTTGATGATGGTGAAATAATTGATGATGATTCCAATTTCCATGCTTTGTGTATAAGAGCTCATATTGATCAACAGTCTATTGATCAAATGAAAATACATGCACAATTACCTTGATTAATTCATTAAGTTATACACAAAGTGACATACAAACAACTACTAAAGGTATTAAGTCTTTCAATGGTAAGCAATAATCAACTTTGGGACATATTGTGTTGTCTCTTCAAGTGCGCCTTATTATACTATCTACTTATTTTGTTGTTTTACCTCAAAATATAATTTTTGATATCATATTAGGATGCCCGTGATTGTAAGAAAATTGCATCATACCTTATATAATTCATATATGTTTGAAATATATTTATTTCAATTAAGTTGTTACAATTTTGGGGATCAAGTATGAGTACCCTATACATTCCATGCTACCTCCTCTTCCTCATCCAACGACATAATGTAATGCTACATCTATACAAAAGCAACTAGTGTTTTTGACATCTAAGGAAAGGGTTTATAATCATGAGATACAAAAGGTTCAAAAACAAATAAAACAAAAACAAGTTTATAGGAAAAAATATATCTCCTTTGTAACAAAGACGTAAACTTGAAACATATCCTAAGGTGGTTATTCATACTATGCAGTATATACCTTCAAAGGTCAAACAATTGACAAAATATTCTACAACACCTAATGAAGTTTCATGTACTCTTGCATCTCTTAGATCCATGTCTCCTATGCAAGATCATCTGAATAGTCATTTAGATAGCTTTATCATTGAAAATGATACATGTTTTAATTTTGATATTGGCACATCTGATGCTTTTAGCTCAAATAAAGTGAGATATCTACCGCTCACCATCGATTGCTTCGATTTCCATCTTGATGGCATAATTGGATAGCATGTGCATTGTTAAACAATACAAAAAAATTCAAATAATAAATTGAAAAAATTAAAAATCTGATTGCACATAGTTTATGATTTGTTACATCTTCTTCTAGTTGTTTGCATTTACGATCATATGATCCATTCTTCCATGTCCTTGGATTTCAATCACTTATTGGCCTTGTGTCCCTTCTATTTTCTTATTTGGATCCAAACTGTCTTCAAACAATGTTCAATCTCACTAAAAGTGGCATTTATCTATCTGCATGCATAATTTTTTTTCATAGTTCTATCAATTTGATTTCAAGACATAATCAACTAGAAAAACACAAAAATGTTGATCGCTACTGTCCCTATTGGTCGATCCTATTCTTTGTCCCTTTTTACCCAAAATCAACATTTCCATAAGACAAAGCCTTAATTATTTCAATTTATGGGTTAATCATTCAATCTTAGTATGCAATTTTAAGTTTTTCATATAAAATATCTTTGTTTCAAGATCTATTGTTCATATATGTGACATATTTTGACAAGTGTACATTTGATGAAATGAGAATGCACAATTATTTATTTGTATATATTTTATAGTCTCCTACAAATTTCTAACAACCCCCCCTTTTATTATAGTATTGAAATTTTTAGATAAAAAGGATAAATAAATTGTGTACTTTAGTGTGTAACCAAACCATAGGGTGCAAGTTCACTATGTTTGGCCATTTAAACCATTTATAATACATCTCTTTCATTAACACTTATGTGAGTTGTCTAGATTTGCATCCTTTTTTATTTTGACACCTTAGTTTCATTCCAATTTCTGATGTTGTTGTTTTCCATATTGAAAAAATATAATATTAAAAAAAATCTTATGTTTTATAAAATTAAGAAAACATTCAAATATTGTCAAAAAATACAAAATCAAGATCTGAACATAATTAGCATTCTAGTTTACATCTTTGAAATACATTATTTATCTCATGATCAGTAGATAACATATTATTTCTATACCACATATGCATTTCACAAGTTTTATGAGATGTTGTGTAGGACATACAAGCATTTCTACAGATTAAGATGTTGGACTTCTTCTACCAGTAAGTCTTACTAAGTTAGGGCCATTTTATTCATAGGTGACAATATAAAAGGGTTATCAATCTATAACCCTTATAATTTTGAGGTTTCATAGTATTTACAAATGTATTGCTACCATTTCTATCTTACATAGTGTACATGAACACACTATTTACCAGGATATGATCACATGGCATATGCACAACTTAGACTACTTTGACTAATTCTATGTTCCATTGATGTTGTTTACTTGTACATAGTAGATTGTATTTTTCTTTTTTTTATTGTGTTGGCACTTGGCCCTTGTGTAAAATGTTCGATTGATACATCTCTATGAGATCTTGTGCATTGTGTGTGACATTTGAATATATCCTTTCTTTGACCCTTGGCCCTATATGTGTATGATACTTAAACATGTCCCTTGTTTGTGACATTCTTCATGTTTATGTGTGTTGTTTGGGACATTTTAACATGCCCTTGCTCTTAATCCTTGGCCCTTTATTCCATATTTTTCTATCATTTATGCTTATTGTATGTGTGCTTGTTGATCTTGACAATTTTGATAAGTTACATGATCCACGTCAAGCACTCCTAACATAATAACAAACTAACACACTAACATACCAATTCCATGAGCTTTATTGATACATTATTTAGGCCTTGCTTCTTTAATTATATGCAAATTCAAAGCGTACTATGCTAACACTTCTTCCATATGCTACAATTTTCAATGATAATATGTTTACTACACATGTTTAAAATTAAATTTTATTTTGAGATGAGTAAGGGGGCATTCTAATGGGATTATCATACATGAGATGAGCCATTTTAAAAGAGCAAAATTAAGTTATTTGGCACAATCACAATTCAAAGTTACAACATGTTGAAAAACTTAGTTATTCACACATAGGATGAGGCATAAACAATTGCATATACCTCCTATTTTAGTTTCAAAGAGCAAATTCACACAATTTCAAAGTTTCAAGCATATGTTACAATGATAATTCACATACAATTTCAAATTTTACATTTACAATGGGGGCATGATACCATTTCATGTCACTTTTATTCTATTTTTCTAGGTGTAGACATTGTAGGAGCATAAACACACTCCATTCTCTTATGATCATGCTTTCAAAAAAACTAGAATATTGTAATTGAATCTACAATCCATAATCCATCTACAGTGGTTGATTCATTTTAGGTGCACAGTGCATGACTTGGGGTTCTTTATGCACTCTATCATTATGTGTGCGAATATATTAGAATTTTAACCTGTTTCACATCTTGAGATTACAAAGATCAACATAAATAAATTGACGTTCGACATCCCTTAATGAGTGTTATTTTATTTCAAAAGAACAATTTCAAGTTTAGATTTGATCACCCCTAATTTTCTCCAATGGTTTAACTAAGGAACCATCTTATCCAAATGTTTCATGGGAGGCACTAATTCTCCAATGTTTCAAGGAAGCATCATAACCAATCAAAGTCACAAAAACAAGTATTAATTTCACACATACAAATTTATTCATCCCAAACTCTAATTTCAATTTTAAAACTATTCAAATACAAGCAATTTTAAATTTAGTAAAGTTTTTTTCAAATTGTCAAAGTTTAAGCAAAGTTTCAAAAATTTAAATTCAAGTTTTCAAAGGAATGAAATAACTACTTCATGTGTTTTTCAAACTTTATGGTGCGTTGCATGATTTAAGTATGCAACTTAAATACAAAGTGTGTCTTACACACCAAGGTATAACTTTTCATTAATTTAGTAAATCAATTTTTAAAGTTGGGGGTAGTGGGGGATGTAGTAACCTAAATCTGGTTATGAATACTTGATCATACCTATTTCACCCATATTTATCCTTAATTAACTTGTGCATGTTGTTCCTATGAGCCTTCCCTTCTACATTATTCTCTCTTTAGAATCCTCAATTTTGAAATATAAAAAAGAAAATTACCCAATCCCTAGGCATGAATGGGTTATTTTCCTAATTCACAAGTACTTTAAGGGAATGAATTAGATCAACCCTAAAATTTCTCATCCCCAAAAGACAAAAGTGGAGGATAAACCTATGAACATAAGGAAAATTAAGAAGGTTTGAATTAACTATCTTGGTAGTGTTCCCAAGAGTACTACGTTTAAGGCTTCCAAAATATCAGAGGTCAAAGTCCTAAAAGGTTCTGAGGTCAAACCCATTAAGTTTCAATACAATATAACAAGATGTTTGAGTGTGGCCAAGGTTACCACTGTGTCTTTTAATTTTGGGTATGTGCATGGAGTTGGGGGACAATTCCATGGAAAATTTTAAGTAACACAATCATGTTATTTAATTAAAATGACCATGTTATTAAAATTATGACTCAATAATCACTGAGCCATAACACTACATGTTATTTAAAAAATAATAATGTGTACACATTATTGCAAAAATAATATGTAGGCATTATTGTAAATTTAAATAATGCGTACACATTGTATAACACATATGCATTATATAGTGTATTATATAATGTGTATGCATTATATATTGTATTATATACTGTGTATGCACTATATAACACGTACACATTACTTTGTTATAATACAAAAACCATCTCCATGAGCATGTGGGAGTTACACGTGAAGCCAAATTTGGTCATAAGCTTATATTTACTACTCTAAATGTTAAGTATAAGTTTATATTTATATTTTAAATTTAATTTAGGAAATATAAGAAAATAGGGTCACTCAGCATCTGATAGAGTTGATCTCACAGTTACACACCTTACGATGTGGAAAATAGTTTTTAAAAATTCAATCAGGCCAATATTTAGGTATTTTCAGGGTCTAAATATTAAACTTAGAGATTTCAGGACATAAATTTTGCAATTGATATCCATTTTTGGTAAATATATAGTCATTTTTTAGGTTTTTATGCCTTTTAGATTGATTCTTAACATTTCTAAGAGTCTTAGGTTTGTCAAAATTGAAGTTTGCAAACCACTCACTTTGAAATTGATGCAAAATGGTGTGATTGGAGTAGCATAGGTCACATTGATGACCTACACACATCAAACAACCACTTTATGTTAATTTCACTTGTTCATCATCCCTCCCTCATTCCTGATCACTTCCTACTCATGCCTCATCACCCCTAATCACTCTCTCATCATTATTCATTGTCCTTAATCACTCCCTCATTAACCCTCACTATCCCTAGTCATCTCTAATCACTCCCTCATGATTCTTGATTACTCCCTCATTGAACCTCACTATGCCTCATCATCCCTAATAACTCACTTCTTATCCCTCTTCATCCCTTATCACTCCCTAATTAAACCTCACCATCCCTCATCATATTTAATCACTCCCTCATCATCCC
The DNA here is from genome assembly GCA_037957365.1 of Torreya grandis. Classification (NCBI taxonomy): domain Eukaryota; kingdom Viridiplantae; phylum Streptophyta; class Pinopsida; order Cupressales; family Taxaceae; genus Torreya; species Torreya grandis. The sequence continues at coordinate 1,191,023 of JARHVA010003049.1, read as the reverse complement.
TAATCACTTCCTCATTGGTTCTCACCATCCCTCATCATCCTTAATCACTCCCTCATTGGACTTTACCATCCCTAATCACCATTTCATCATCCCTAATCACTACCTCTTCATCCCTCATCATCTCTAATCAATCCCTTATTAACACTCACCATTCCTCATCATTTATAATCACTCCCTCATTGCCCCTCACCATCCCTCATGATGTAGAGCCCTATTGCATACTCTGCTTGTCCAAGCTCTTTGCCAAAATCCACATAACTTTCAATTTGTCTTTTCTTGCTTGATCTTTGTCTTTGGACCCTACATACATTTAAAATTCACATCTACATTTTATTCATTTCATTTATTCTCCACCATTCCTCAGATGATCTCACTAAACTCTTCATTCTATTCTCATTACTCAATGCATTCAATCTCCCTTACTTTGAGACTATCCCCCTTACTAGTCTTTATTCTTTATAACAAGGATAAAATATTGTCTCTAGTTCCTTAGGATTTAATAGGGATCTGATAAACTTTATTCCACTCCTTTAATTTCTCCCTAACTTATTCTCAACCCTACTTAACTTCTCAACATAATCCTCATATCATACACTACCTCTTACTATGTCATAGACTCTTCTTGTATGGACTCAAGTCATAAAATTAACCTCATTTATGGATACCCTATAACATATCCCATCTATTCATAAAGTTCCAAGATTTTTTATTTATTATTTGATAACTTTTTTTGGCTCTTTCTACTCTCATATTAGGTCTTTAGGTTTCCTTCTACCCTATCTACCACACAGTCCTCCCCCATCCATACTTATCCATACTTACACAACTTAAAAACACTATATTATCTTTGTGCATGTTGAACTAAATTTTTTTACCAAATTTCATGAATTATTTATAGTTGCAACTCCTAAAACCTCACTTTGAAAGTAGAAACCCTAACACACGGTTTAGACTAGTTTTATAGACTCGAGAAGGGTCAAAATGAGATTTAAATCTTATAAATGTGTTTATAATGACCTTGAATTTTGGATTAGGTCTGATTTGGCCCTATGCATGTTTTCCAAGTGTTATATTTCCCTTTTTAAGCTATGGTAGATTGGATTAACTAAATTTGAATAGACTGTGTACTCAGTCATAAGTCTGTAGTAATCCAAAAAGAGATTATTTGTTCTAATTCATTCCAAAAAGGGTTATAAATAAACATGAAGGTTGAAAATTATATTCAAAATGTTTACAAACTTTAAAAAATCAATTCCTTCCATCTATAACACTCAATTTACCAATTTCCATGAGATACCACTTTGACTGTGTTAAGTTTCTTGATGACTGCAGGACTGTGTTAGTTTTATTTTTTCTCACCTAAGTATATTAAAGATACTTGAAAGAATATAAGACTTCATGATAATATGAGAATAAATTCACCAACATATACATTTGAATGTTCACTCCAGTACATGCATATACCTTCTCACACAGATGAATACTCAAAACTTTTGCTCATAAAAGATAGGGTTGTGATGTTTAACATAGAATGTCCTTAACAAAATAAAAACATACAATTTTTAAAGAATATTAAGGAATTGTTATGTAAATTTACTGATTACTCATACATTCCAAAATCCCACCAAATACAATATCCTCTTCCACAAGACTCTGACCTTCACTTAGATTTCAAGGCACTATTTGTAAAAGCACAAGGTATACAGTTTTTAATTTGAACATTCAAAATATTTGAAAATAAAATGGAAAATTCTATAATCACCATAAAATAAAAGGTATTTTCAACCTACCACTCACACCAAGATCACAAATAACTTGTTAGTAATCATGTTTCACGATCATCAACACTGTCAACTATCTTTGCACATATTCAAGAAGATGCAGGGTCTATTTGCTTTCTTATCTAAAAATAATCAAAAATTATCTTTATTCACTTTTTTTGGTTTCTTTACATTTATAATTTTTAATCCTACCCCCTCCAACTCTATTTAATCTAACTCTAAATATAAAATAAGACATGGACAAGACTCTTATTACCAAATAACCATCAACTGAATTCTAACTTCTTTTTTATGTTGAGAGTGTCCTCAACTAACTCAAATACTAAGAAATTTATCAAATATGAGTTTATGTATATGTGTTGTAACATCCTAAAATCCTCACTAAAGTCTAACCACACCAAATTCAACATTGGACTTCTTGAAACAAGATTGAAGTCTTTATGAAAGTTAAAAAATTCAAATGAAAGATCTAACGGGAAAGTCCAATACAACTCTAATTCAAAATTGACATAAAAATATAAACTTTGAAAGACTCCTATAGACTTCTTATGACCTTGAACACCTTCTAAAGACTTAAAACATGTAAACTATATCACTATTTATATTGGGTAGTGATGATCCTGCATCACCTCATCATCCATAATCATTGCTTCATCATACCTAATCATCTCTAGTCACTAGTTACTCATCCTTCATCTCCCCTAATCACTCCCTCATTAATCTTCACCATCACTCATCATCCCTAATCACTCCCTCATCCTCCCTAATCCTTCCTCATTGATCCTCATCATCCCTATTAACTCCCTTATCATCTATACTTAATTCCTCCTCATCCCTCCTCATCCTTAATCACTCCATTCAATACCTTGATGGTGGTATTTTGGTGGGCTTTAGCAATTTTAGGATCTAAAAATGGAGAGTTGAGTGATAGCATAAAATATAAGACATAGTGATCAAAATGATGTGGAGGCAAATTTGAAACATAAATATTTAACACCTATGAAAAAATATGCACCTATTATAAATAATGTAATTCACAATTAAAAATCCACCAAAAAAAGAGAAGCAAGTAAAACCACCATAGCACAACAAATGGGTATTAAATACATGAGGATCAACAAGCTATTCAATTTCCTGAAACCAATCAATTGCTTTCCATATGAGGACATTTTATGATCTAAATAATTTTATTTAAGGCCTTCTATCTGTATGTATATTGATTGAGTCATCATACCAAAGAGTGGAAAATAATTTTCAAATGATTATAACAAGTAGTCCGAGATTGAAAAGTGGTGTTTAATTCATAACTTCAATATTCAATCCAATTAAGAGTGTCACACTATGAGCTCTCCACTTGCACATCTCAAGAAGTGGGTATAAGTTATCTATGACTATAAAAAGTTAAGTAGATAATAGATTATGAACCCAATGATATGGTCGGTACTAAAAATATCTATACTTCCGCCAACGAAAAATTATATGAATTAAAAATATTATTTCATTAACAAATGTAGATCAATGGTGAGACAATACACTTCATCATTTCTAATGAAAGTCTGAAGAATTTAATTTATCCTAAATAACATTTCAAAAATTGAACTTGAAATTTATACATCATCCATAACCATGCGCTAGTCTATGGTCTAGTGTAAGCCTTGAGAAATGGATCACCTAGTAGTGTCACTTGGTGTACAAAATCAAACTTTTTAGAGATGCAATACTTTGTGTCATCTCACCATTATAGGTGTGTGGTTGTTTACATATGGCCAACCATGTATTTACCATTGACATGTAGTATATGAATTTTGTGATAGATTGTCATGATCTAAAATACCATATATCGTAGTTAGTTCATAAGCTTTCAGTCATTAGTGCTAGGAAGTGTAAGAATATTATTAGTTCTAGTAAGAAGTACACTCTTAATGGTACAAAGTAAATGTTTAATGACATTCTTATGTCACCATATCATAGTGTGGTTTATCCAACAATAACAAAGACAAAATAATTGAACCATAAACTAGATGAATACAAGGATATCTTTCAGTCACCTAAATAAGTTCCTACATACTATACACTAAACAATACTTTTGATTTGATCCCTTAACTACCTCTACCTAAAACCTATTTATACAACATATTATTTTTAGAGAATGAATATATCAAGTGGTAGATCCATGAAATCATGGATAATGGACACATCATGCCTAAATCATTGTGTTTGTGTCAAAGTTGTGAATCAATTAAAAAATCTTAACAAGATTAAAGTGAAGAAATATTATCCTCATTTAAATATTATGGCATTTTTATACCATATCCATGGTGTAAAAGTCTTTTCCAAAATTGATCTTAAGTTTGGGTATCATCATATGCATGTTAAACCTCTAGAAATTTGGAATATAGTCTCAAAAACAAAGGAAAGATTGATTGAATAGTTGGTTATGTCTTTTAGGTTAACTCATATAATGAATTCATTCATTTCAAGATGTTGAATGACATCTTCAGGCCCTTTACCTATGTCATTTTTTAAATCTACCTTGATGACATCTTAATCTTTAGAAAACATGGGATGAACATCTACACCATGCTAACTAGTGTTTCACATTTTTCATAAACATATTTTTGTGATAACTTGAATAGATGCTCATTTTTCATGCAAGAGATAAAATATTTGGAACACATTACACACAAAATGAGTGAATGTGTCAACATAACCAAGATTAAATTCATACAGGAATGGTAAACACTAAATGACTTTGCATCTGATGCAAATCTTCTCATAATTAAAAAATTATATAAGAGATTTGTGTTTAATTTTTATCTTTTGAACCAAACTACCAAATAAAGAACCGAATAAAATTTCATTTAGTTAGCTACACAACAAAGATAATTCGATGAACTAAAATTTAGACTCTATTTTGTATTAATACTTATTTTACTTGACTATAAATTTAGAATATCATCCAATTCATTTAGTAATAAAATTGACTATCAAAAATAGGTATTGACAACACAAGTCCTAGAAAAGAGTTAATTTTTTTTATAATGGATTAAAAAACATATGAATGGAATCAAAGATATGTTTAGAGTATATACTTATGCTAGATGATGAGGGAGCAATTAGGGATGGTAAGGAATGGTGAGGGTCAATGATGGAGTGATGAAGGATGCTGAGGGATGGTGAGGGCCAATAAAGGAGTGATTAGTGATGATGAGGGATGAAGAAATATTGATTAGGTATTATAAGGGATGAGAAGTGAGTGATTAGGGATGATGATAATAAATAAATGAGTGATTAGGGATGATAAGCCCAAGTGATTAGAAATGATGAGAGATAATTAAGGTCAATAAAGAAGTGATTACGGATGAGGAGGGATGAGGAGGGAGTGAATAGGGTTGAGTAAGTGATTAGGTATGATGAGGGATGAGTAAAGAGTGATTAGGGACAATGAAGGATAGGGAAGGAGTGATTAGGGATGATGAGGGATAGTGAGGGTCAATGGAGGAGTGATTATGGATGATAAGGGAGTGATAAGAGATGACTAGGGATAGTGAGGGTCAATAAGGGAATGATTAGGGACAATGAATATTGATGAGAAAGTGATTAGGGGTAGTGAGGGATGAATAGGAAGTGATCAAGGATGAGGTAGGGATGATGATCAAGTAAAGTTAACATGTAAAGTGGTTGTTTGATGCGTGTAAGTCATCAATGTGACCTATGCTACCCTAATAACACCACTTTGCATTGATTTTAAAGTTAATGGTTTGAAAAAATTCAATTTTGATAAACCTAAAACTCTTATAAATTATAAGAATCAATTCAAAAGGCACAAAAACTTAAAAAAATGACTATATGTTTACTAATAATAGATATCAATTGTAAAAGTTATGTCCTGAAATATCTAGGTTTAATAATTAAACCTTAAAAATGCCTAAGTACTGACTTGATTGAATTTTAAAAAACAATTTTCCACATCGTAAGGCGTGTAACTATGAGACCAACTCTATCAGATGCTGAGTGACTCTGATTTCTTATATTTACTAGAAAAAATTTAAAGTATAAGTAAACTTATTCTTAACATTTAGAGTAGTAAATATAAGATTATGGCCAAAGTTGGCTTCACGTGCAACTCCCACATGCTCATGGATATGGTTTTCATCTTATGAGAAAGCAACACATATGTGTTATATAACATTATGCATTGTATAATACACTATATAACACATACATGTTATACAATACATATGCATTATTTAAATTTACAATAATGTGTATGTGTTATTTGAATTTAAATTAAAAACTGAGCCTTTAGGCTCAGAAATGGCTTGGATTTTTGAGCCAAAGGCTTGTGATTATGCATCTACAACTGAGATTGAGAGTTTTGAGAAAAAACAACAAATTTCAAATTTAATTACCAAATACACTATGGATTTCAACATCAAAATTCAAAAAATTATTACCATCATGATGAGCACATTGTCCTCTTTCTAAATATATGTTTTTTTAATAATTTTTGGGCAATTTTAAGGGTTCAAACTATATTTATTTCTAACTACACATTTTTTAGGCCACTACATGCCACACCTATACATGCCTATTCATGTTTATCTAATTTTTTTTTCATTGATCCAATTGTAAAACAAATCATATGGTAATAAAATAGGCCTAATTCTACACACATAAAAAAAAAACACACCATTTTTTTGAGGTAGTTAGGCTGGGCCACACGACCAACTATCCATTTTTTGTCATTTTTTAGGATCTACTTAATTGAAAAATAGATAATAAAAAAATTCATTGAAAAATAATAAAAAATTTCATAACACACTAGAAGATATTATCTAAATATTCACCAAAGTGTTTTAAACAATATTTAACGGTGCTTAGAAAATCTTGGGCTACATGGCCATCTATCTACTATGTTTTCTTAAAAAAATATAAGGTCCTCTTCAAAATTTAGATGTTTTTCTTATATATACTTAATCATTTTTCAAGAAAAAAATAGTTTTTTAGAAACTAGACTTGAAATTCTACAATTCATGTTTTTATACCATATTCAAATTTTGAGTGTAGCCATTTCAAATTATCTGTAAAAGTTCACATTTATGAAATTTCAAAAAAATCATGTTCACAGGTAGACCCTTTTTTGTCCCCCAATTTGGTAAATTACCCTTCTTCAAATAATAATGGAAAAATAGGTCATTCTACAGGTGATTCAATCTTAGTTGAAGAACATTTGACTAGTCTGGAGGACGTAAATAATCATAAGGATCTGGGTGGAACTAGTAAGACTGCTTGGCCTAAACCAACTGAGTCTAGTAAAAGGAAGTCTAGAGAAGATCCCTAGGAAAAAGGAACAATTTATTCAAGTAAGAAATCTCAGGCCTTAAATGAAAATTTCAGTAATTTAGTGAGCTCTTTGAAAGGTAAGCAAAGTTCAGACAAGATTGTTGAAGAATTGCACCTCCAAAAGTCCATTATGCATTGGTACATTAGGGAACTAATATAACTCAAAGGGAAAGCCAATTACCTACATTAAAAAAATGATAGAATGGTTCACATTGACTTTGTCAATGATGTTGACCAATTCATGAAGATTCTCTGAATTAGGGTTGAAATGCTTGAAAATGAAAATGATAAGCTAAAAAATAATATCAGCTTTCTGGTGAATTGTAGCAAGGCTACTATGAATGAGGGGATTCAAAATGTTGAAAATCTTAGATCCCACCTGGGTGATCTATTTGATACTAATATATCTAGCAAAGTTAAAGGCAAACATGTCAAGTGCAATAGATGTCATAAAGATGTTGACAAAGAAAAGTTGTTACAAATTGACTCAAATCTCAAAAGAATAAAAAGTTGTAGGGAAGATATTTTAGGAAATCTTGACACGGATTAAGATGATTCCTATTTATGGTTATTTTTTGGTTACTCTTTGGTTGTTTCTAGGCTATGTTATTACTATATTTATCCATGTTTTGATCTTGTTTCTCTTAGGAACTCTGGTAGTCCATTTACTTCTATTTGTTTGTGCTTATTCTAGGGTTTGGGGACCCTAGTAATTTTTTTTCCCCATTTAACCTTAGTAAAAAAACTTGTGCATTTACTTGACACCTATTTCATCAATTTGAACTATCCTAAGCCTAAAATATGATCCATTTTATCTTGTAACCATCATTCATTGCACACAAAATTGTTATGACTACTAGAAAAACCTCTATGCATCTGTATGTCTTAGTATAGAGCCAAATACTAACATGTTTCTTTAGGGGACAAAATAGATCGACATGGACAAAAATGACCATTGATCACATCCCTATCTAAAAATAATGTCTTTATCCTACCAATGATCATATTTTCAAATGAAACCATCCCTAAGGTCATCTTATAAGGCCCCTCATGAAAAAACAATGTGACAATGCTAGATCGATGGTAATACTCCTTTGGTGGTGTTAATTGCAAGGTGAGCATATCATGCAAATGGTAAGAGTGGCTAAGCAATACTTGAATTATTACCTTAGGCTACAATTAAAATTACATATACATTAGGTGTTATAAAAATATTACTTCATGACCTTGTGAACTGCTTGGTAAGCTAATTACATTGGTTTAAGTAAATAATCTAACATGTTATAATTACAAGCTTTAACTATTAAGATAGTGGATTTCAAGGGTGCAATAAGTGTGTAGGAACATGTCGTTGCCAACAAAGGAAAAAGAAATATGCCATGCATAGTTACATCATGTGTGATCCTATCTTTGATCCATATCTTTTCTTAATATCATATGATCTTAGTTAGATGCCTTGTATGCCATTTAACCATTTATTTAGTCTTGGCATGTATTAATAGTTTATAATCACTATTGGGCTAGTAGAACACCTTTCGATGGTCATTTTCAATGCATGAGGACAAAATAAACCAACATCTAGAATGCCTTATAGTATAATTTCATAATTATTCAGTGTATTGCCTTTGCCTTGAACCTTACATAGGGAGGTGGATTGTTTTAAAAGCAACCATAGGACTCTGCTAGAGCCACCATTCACCCTTATGGATTGACAAAGAGAGCATCCATTTATGAAGGTATGGGATGGTAAGTAGAGTGGTTGGTCAATCCAAGGAAAGAACATACACATGTCATGTTCTGATTAGGTTGAAATAAGGAGGGAACATCTATTTGAGTAATGATTATCTCTTAGAAAAGTGTTGAGTTTTTTGGACTTCAGATTTAAGAAATTTTAGGGGTCAACATAAAAGAAGAAGAAAAAAAGAAGAGAGATTGGAGAGGGAGAGCTTTAGTTGGTAGAAACCTTAAGAAAAGATCCATGGAAGGGTCTAGATCATTTGGTAGGTGTATTATGATTTGAATATTATGTTGATTGACTAAATGAAGTTTATATGATTTTTGATTGAAAACTGTGTCATGAGGAGTAAGGACACTTGGATTCTTTATGGTTGTGCTTGAGTTGTCGCATAGTATTTCCTACATTTGTGTGTGGGAGTCTAGAGTTGAGATATTCCTTTGTGATAGTTCTATCTGCTAATATTTTTGTTTACTTTGATAGTAAAGATAGTCATGCATGACTTTTGATGTCTTGAAAGCTCATTTTCTTCATGATGGAGGAAGGGATAGATCTCATGTTTGACATGATGATAGGTTGCCTAAGTCCTCTCATGATTTATTAAAGAATATATCTCATTGGTTGTAGGCATGATGGGTCTTATCCTTACGATCCTTGTATTTTCTCTTTTGTGTTTTCTTACTTGATGAAAATAGATTCGAGGTTAGTAATCCTCTTGACTTAGAGATGCTTAGATTGTCACCTTATGAGTATATATCTCCTTGACCCTAAGACATCTTGATTGATGTTTGCCTTTATTTACCTTACACCATGATGTGAACATGTCTAGAGCAAGGAGCTTTGTTTGGGGCTGCCTAGAGTAGTCACTTGATGATGGCAAAAGGTTGGGAGGTGAACCCACCTTCAAATAGCCAAAGTTGTACTTGGAGTGAAAAGGAGCTTGTCTTTAGATATTGACTACTCATGCTTGTTTGCTTTCTATAACTAGCTATAAGCTAATGATTATTTATTCTTAAATGAATTTATTGTATTTATAAGTTAATAACTGATTGTGGGCTAAGTTATGAGACACTATTATTATGAAGTTTATTAGATGAATGTTATAATTATTATTGTAGATAACTATTTTATAGTTTGCTTGTTATATCAGTTTAATAGGCCTCCTTGTAAGGGATCCTTATTGAAAATGGAATCCCAGTGAAGGCTTGTACACTCATGATTAAGCTTGTCCAAGTTAATAGCCTTAATATATAAGCATATTGATGTCATTTTGTCGAATATCTTGTGAATGCTTGTTCATTGCATCTAGAGTTTCTTGTAATGGTGTTACCTTATATATATATATATATATATATATATATATATATATATATATATATATATATATATATCTAAGGAATGAGTTTTATATGAAGGCATGTGATTTACACTGCCTATGATTTAGATGATTAAGATATAAGATGTTTTATTTTTATAAATATGGTTAGGTCAACCCATTCATGATAGGGATTATGCTTAGCTAATCTAGATCTGGTTGGCCTTTTAAGCATTGTGCATATGTTTATATATGATTGATAAGAGTTAATGGAATCAATTTATCTAAGAATGAGTGGAACTTAGATAAAAATCTATGAGATTGTTAGTGGGAATAGCAATAAAAATTGTTAAATAGAACTAATCATTGATATTTTTGGTATATTTATGCCAGTCATGAATAAAGACTATGTTGTCTTGTGTTGAACCCTTTTTGTAAAAAGAGTCTTAAACTAGTTAGGAATGTTGTATTTAGAGCCTTGAGGAGTCATTATGTTAATAAATAAATCCCTTTGGTCCTATGGATTTTCAAATAAAATATAATGAGATATTTGATTATATTTCTATTGAGAATCATTATCAATTATGCCTATGTCTCTCTTAATAATTTTTATGGTTAATTTATTAGATCAATCTTGTGCAAGAATGAATATACATATTTATGAGCTAGGTTTGATTATTGGAAATAATAATATAGTTAGATATTTGAATCTTTATGATGTTTTTATGGTTAGAAATGATCCTTTATGAAGGTTCCCCTTGGGATTTTGTAGAAAAGTTATGTTGCTTGTAATAAACCCTATGAATAGTGAGATTAATTAATTATATGGAAGAGTTTTATAATAC